>JARFJB010000428.1:0-632500 GCA_036346205.1 Vesta saturnalis
ACTATCGATATAGGGTGTTCATCCCCTTGAAATCCAAAAAGGGACCATATAATTATTCAACCCTCACGAGACCAGTTTATCGTTACGTGCAGTGGTCCTTAGGGATATATCGAGATGCAGAACGGCGTGGAGCGTTTAAAGTACCAAGTGATCTCGTCATTCTCTGGAGAAGGTTTCGTTTTTATTTTGCGAAAAATACAACGTTGGTTTCAAGGTATCAAACATTAAGTTCACAGTTCGCCAAAAATCAAATAACCTGCTGTAAATAAATAAAACTTTTCGTAATTTAAAAATATTAGGAATTATTCAAAACTTGTAGATTATTAGTATAAAGATAATAAGTAACGCGCTGTAAATAATGCAGCTTGTGGTGTATAGTTAACGAGAATAAACTTAAGTGAACGAATTTGGGGTTAATTTAAATATTAGCATGTACACGATCAATTGAGATTCGAACAAAAGCGCAAGCTTGAAAAGGAAGTAGTCACCAGCCGTATGATACTGGGAATTGCAAGCGTCGCCTCAGCATCAACCGTATCGTGGAGGTTACCCTGTGCGTTCATTCTAGATTCTGTGTAACAAAAGGGTCTCTCCAATTAAAGTAACATTTTTGTGTATTTTGATTGTGGTGGTTGACAAAATTAAATAAATTCTTGTGTGTATTCCATTATTATGTTATTTATGTATGAAGCAATGAAATGTGTCATTGATACTAGCCTACTCAAAAGACGCATGTATGGCATCAGCGCTTTTAGTTTGTTG
Organism: Vesta saturnalis; assembly: GCA_036346205.1. NCBI lineage: Eukaryota > Metazoa > Arthropoda > Insecta > Coleoptera > Lampyridae > Vesta > Vesta saturnalis. The sequence goes on from JARFJB010000428.1 coordinate 763, forward strand.
TGTATTCTATGTCACTTAGCACGTGAACTGATTGTACTCTCTTTGTTTTACTTATTAAAGTCAGACCCGCAATAATATTTTTCCATATATATATATATATATATATATATATATATATATTATATATAATGACACTATATAACTCTTTTATTGCGTTTCACAAAAGTGTTTAAATAGTTTTTATTCATTTACAAATACTCTATTACTTAAGTGCTTGGTTTAGATAATTTTTTAAGCTTCCGGTTTGACCGGAAGCGCACATAATTTTTTTTAAATCACACTGTATATATATTTTTGAATTTTTGCATTGCCTATTTTTGCTCAATACATACGTATAAAATTCTTATAGGGTTTTATAAAAAAATTAGAAAAATGCCATCGAAAGTTTTTCAATTTTATTATATGATTAGAAAAATTAAACAAAATCAGTTATAATTAGCGAATAAATTGTTCAAAGTTGCCACCGTTCTGTTCTAGATATGCTTCTAATCGTCGCCTGAGTTCATGGTTAGTTGCTTTTTGATTTGCTGCGTAGTACAAAAGAGTTATTGAGTGCGTCCGATTATATTGAACACTGTATATATATATATATATATATATATATATATATATATATATATATATATATATACAGTGTCCAAGATAAGGATCCTCAGCATGGGAATCTCAGTACTTGTTGGAGATACAGCTTAGGTTAAATTAGGAAAAAGTTGTGTTCTTTGAAGCTTATTTACATGCCGTTTAGAAACTTGAAAAATTTTCATGCCCTGCTGAGATATTTGGAAAAACAGGAATTTGACAATATCGATTTTATTTTTCTGACTTTATTTGCAGAAATATCAAAAACTAACAACACTTTCTCCTTGGCACTTTTAAGGTACTACATGATGGTATTTTTAGATTTTATATCCGACGTTTCGTTTTCAAGAAACCATCATCCACTTTATTTTTTATATGGCCCGAAAAAATGTACACCCTGTATCTAATTCCATTTTTATTACAAATTCAACGATGTATCACATGCCATATTTTATTTAGTTAAAAGGAAAATTAACTGCATTTTTCTATTTCTTATAGGTATTTTTAAGTAGGCGAGTAATGAAATTTTTTAAGTAACGAAAACAAAGAAATTAACGCATTTTATATTTAATTCAAAGCAGGTGTTCAAACAGGTTTCCGTTATTTTCTAAGCATAAGTATGATCTTCTAACTGTAGAGCTTAAAACATCACGTAACATCTCTGGTGTAATACTGTTAAATGCGGCCGTTACACATTCTCGTAACTGCTGTTCAGATTCAAAAGAATATTGGAAAACTCGGTTTTAACAAAACCCCATATGAAGAAGTCCAGAGGTTAAGTCCGGGGATCGCGCTGGTCAAGACACTTCACTAGAGGTTCCAATCCACTTTCCAGGAAATCGCCGCGAGAGATACTCTCGAACTTGCCTAGAATTATGTGCAGGAGCACCGTCTTGTTGAAACCAACAGCTATTGACCTGTGCCAGAGGTAAATTATCTAAACAGTCTTCTAAATCATTTCGCAATAAATGAAGGTATCGTTCTCCGGTTAATGAATTATGGTAAAAAATGGACCTAGGATTTTAGTTCCTAAATTCCACACCATATTAAACCCAAAACGTTCTTGATGTCTCGATATTTTCTTAACACGGATTTCGTTGAGCCCAGTAATGCGTATTGCGGCGGTTGAAGATACCATTATTAGTGACCATGCTTTCGTCGGACCATATTATTTTGAAGGAAATTTAAATTTTCTTCACAGCGTGTATACCACTCGCAAAAATGCCGGCGCGTTCGAAATCCTGGTTTAAGTCCTTGGCAAATCCTAAATTTATAGGTGATATCTATTTTACGCAAAATAAATTGAGCTGTGGATTTGGCAACTCCTACATTATCTTTGATTTGCCTAGTTGATATTTCAGGGTTCTCAACAACTGCTTGTAAAACATTATTTTGGGTTTCTTCTAAAGACTCCTTTTTCGAGTTAAAATAGGCTTTTAAATGAACCATATTCTTTTAAATTTCGAGCCAGCTTTAAGAAAATGGACTTACATGGCTGCCTTCTTTCTGAATATGTATTAAGATACATTGCTGCCGAATTTACATCATTTTGTGGCACAAATGTAGCACGTTAGCATATCAAACTTTCTTCATGGCTATAATGCTCACCGGCATATTCGACGATAAATGCACAATATTAACTATTCAACAATAAACAACAATAACGACAACAGTAAAAATAACGACAATTACTCTAAAACAACAACTCAGCAAACAGGGTAACAACAAGGATAATTACAATTTTATCATAATATTAAGTGACAGAATCGGTGACAGGTAATGACGACAAAGCATTTGTTTGCAACGCCTTCTTAAAATACTTATAAGAAATAGAAAAATGCAATTAATTTTCCTTTTAACTAAATAAAATATGGCATGTGATACATCGTTGAATTTGTAATAAAAATGGAATTAGATACAGGTGTACATTTTTTCGGGCCATATAAAAAATAAAGTTGCTGATGGTTTCTTGAAAACGAAACGTCGGATATAAAATCTAAAAATACCATCATGTAGTACCTTAAAAGTGCCAAGGAGAAAGTGTTGTTAGTTTTTTGATATTTCTGCAAATAAAGTCAGAAAAAAATAAAATCGATATTGTCAAATTCCCGTTTTTCCAAATATCTCAGCAGGGCATGAAAATTTTCAAGTTTCTAAACGGCATGTAAATAAGCTTCAAAGAACACAACTTTTTCCTAATTTAATCTAAGCTGTATCTCCAACAAGTACTGAGATTCCCATGGTGAGGATCCTTATCTTGGACAAACTGTATATATATATATATATATATATATATATATATATATATATATATATATATATATATATATATATATATATATGTGATTTCACTTTAATACACCTAACTTCAGAGGATTCCTTATTGAAAAATAACTATAGTTTGCCATAGAAACAATATTATTTGAAGGCTTCGTTTTCGAGAAACTGGGTCTTAAACTTTCTATAAAAATAACAATTTTTAATTATCTTCATAACGGTTTATTAAAACAATTCAAAATTTTAGGTGGTATTTCTAATAAGGGTCTTTCATAATTCTAAGTTTATTTCGATAGATTATGTAAGCCGGAGGCAGAAATAGTGTCATTACTTTTAGCCAAAAAACTTGTACACCACTGACGTGTTTTCTCATTTAGAAAATTTTTGAGTTGCGCGATCATTTTTAAGTAAAGTAAAAAAGTAAATTTTGTAGGTGGTTATTCGAATCACATCAGCAAGATCGATTATTTTTGAATAGAATAATGTGGATGGATGAGGCAACTTTTACACGTATTCGTATAATTAATACACATAATCTACGCGTATGGGCACATGAAAACCCCCATGAAATTCGTCCAACATCTTTTCAGCATGAATAGCTATAACGTATGCATAGGAGTTTTTCATAATTCCATTTGTGGAGCATATTTTTTACCCCCTAGGCTAAATGCTCTATCATTTCACCAATTTTTAAACAATGGTTTTCAAGACTTAAGGGATAACTTGTTAGATAATATGCCCTTAAATGTATTACACAATAATTGGATTCAAATGGATGGTGCTCCGCCGCATTATGGAGGCAAATCTGTGAATGGCTTATGAAAATTGTAACGGAAGATGGATCGGTCGGTTGCCACCAAGATATGGTGTACAAATACGATTACCTTGCGAAGGACCAATCAAGTGGCCACCCCGATCACCTGATTTAAATCCTTTGGATTATTTTATATGGGGATATTTAAAAGAAGAAATTTATAGGACCCCCGTACAAACACGGGAAGATTTACAGCAGCGAATAGAAGAAAACTGTGATATCCTAAGATAGACTAATGTCACAATAGAATCATATATTAATAATCTAATTAGAAGATGTCAAAGGTGCATTGAAGTTGAAGGGTATCAGTTTGAACGGCTGTTGTAAACTGTGCATTATTTCATTGTTATTAAATAATATTAACCCGTTAACGAAGGGAATTCCTCAAAATGATTTTTTTTCGGTTACCTGGAAAACGTTGAAAATTTGAATTTGGTAAAATAAAAAAATTGAGTTTACATTATTTCATTTGCTAAACTTAAAATATAAATGCGTATGTAGCTTTGCACGAAATAGCAAATAACTCGAAATCGGTACATTTTATCAAAAAAATACCTTTATGGCAAATTACTTAAAAATGATCACGCAATTCAAAAATTTTCTCTAAATGAGAAAAAACGTCAGTGGCGTACAATTTTTTTTTTTTGGAAAAAAGTAATGACAACCCTGTTTTTCCGCCACTGGCTTACATAATCTATCGAAATAAACTTAGAATTATGAAAGACCCTTGTTAGAAATACCACCTAAAATTTTGAATTATTTTAATAAACCGTTATGTAATTGTAATTTTTATGGAAAGTTTAAGAGCCTGTATCTCGAAAACCAAACCTTCAAAGAATATTGTTTATATGGCAAACTATAGTTATTTTCAATAAGGAATATATATATATATATATATATATATATATATATATATATATATATATATATATATAGTGTATATACTGACTTCCATAAAAATTGCAACACCTAGAATTTGTTGAACGATTTTATTGAAATTTTCGTCAACGATGTCTTTCATTAGAACAAACAAACGATTAAAATTTGAATAAAATCTAGCTAGTAGTTTTTTTTTGTTTTTTCCTTTGCATTTAGTAACAATAAATTTGAAAAAATAAACCAATCAGTGTGTAATCAACTGTCAATTTTGCAGATTGTTTGTTCACAATTTCGTTCTGAACTTGGGAACAATGCGAAGAGTACGTCAACATCAACATTTTTCCCAATTAACTGATTTTGAACGTGGCCGTATTATTGGCATGAGAGAGGCCGGACTTTCGCTAAGAGAAATTGCTCGTCGCATAAACCGAAATGTTACAACGGTATTGAGATGTTGGTCCAAATGGCCCGAGGAAGGGGTGCAACAACGTCCCCCTGGATCTGGACGGCCCCGCAGGACTACAGATCGCGACGAATGTCGCTTAAGACTTTTGCCCACAAGAGACAGATTTTCAACAACTCGATCGATTTCAAATGATTGGATGAGAGGTGTAGGACCCAGAAGGTCAGTGTCATCTGTTTATCGCCGGATAAGGTCGTATGGGCTGCGTTCATATCGTCCATTTTTATGTCTTCCTCATACACCATTTCACCGTCTACGCAGGCTAGAATGGAGCAACAAAAGAGTGAATTGGGCGCAAGAATGCCATTGAATTGTGTTTAGTGCCGAGTCGCGATTTTGCCTGTGGGCCCACGATGATCGTAGGAGGGTCAGACGAATGCGTGGAGAACGTAAAAATCCAACTTTTTTTTTGGAACGCAACACAGCCCTCATATAAGGAGTGATGATGTGGGGTGCAGTATGTTACGGAACAGATCACCTTTGGTCTTCATTGATGGCAACTTAAACGCCGCTGGTTATATTGCCAATGTGCTAGAACCCGTTACGCTTCCATATGTTCAGGGGCTGGAAAATCCCATTTCCCAACAGGATAATGCGCGCTCTCATACGACAAGGGCTGCAACACGTTTTTTGGAAGAAGCTAACATTGCCGTCCTCCCATGGCCTGCTCGGTCGCCTGCTCGGTCGCCTGATTTGTCGCCCATTGAACATGTATGGGATGAGGTCGGTAGGTGACTGGGTAATTTACCACACCCTCCAGATAACTTACACGATCTCCGGCTACGGATTCAAGAAGCTTGGGTTGATATACCACAGGCAGCTATAGATCACTTGATTGATGGCATGTCACACCGTCTAAATGAGTGCATTACAAATCGTGGCGGTGCAACTCATTATTGAAAAAAACATTTTTAGTTTTTATTCTTTTGTTTTCAAATTTTAATTGTTTGTTTGTTCTAATGAAAGGCATCTTTCACGAAAATTTCAATAAAATTGTTCAATAAAGGTTCAAGGTGTTGCAAGATAAGCATGAACAGCATGGGGATCTTGAAAACGGTAAGAGATACGAAGGCGGTTAAATTAGAGAAAAGTTGTATAATTTAGGAAATGTTCACATCTAGTTTGCAAAAGCTCATTATTGATTTTTCCGATATTTAAAACAAAATGCGATTTTTGGGTTCTTCTTTTTTCGTAATTCCTTCATTTATTTTAAAAGATTTTTAAAAACCAAAGGTACCGTCTTCATTGCCACTTTTTGAATTCTATTAGGTAGCGTTTTCAAATTTTTTATTCGACGTTTCGTCTCCGAGAAACCATCATCAACTTTATTTTTTTATATCGCCGCAACCAACGAAGCACCCTGTATTCTATAGTATTTTTTATTACGAATTTAACCATGTATTACCCATTATGGTTTTGAAGCTGAAAAATTCGGATTTTTATTTTCACATTTTTCATATATCAGTTAATTTAGAAGGCTATCATAAAATAACACATGTTGAACATTTTGTTGAAAACTGTTTTAACTTAGTTTTATTGCGTTGAGGTCGTTGTTGTTATTGGAATTATACGTATTTTAAGTTGTTTTTATTACCATTATTACGGAAAGACGAAATTTTACAAACGAAGAGAAGTTTGGTTTGGTTGACATTCTACATCTTGTCCCACAGAAATAGTGTAGTTACTGAGCTGATGTATTTGGATAAATATCCTGAACGAAAGCAACGTGGTAAATCCACTTTTAGGTGTTTAGAATCTAATTTTAAAGAGTTTGGTTCATTTACAAAACCCGTTATATCCCGTCAAAAACAATCTGGTGACGAAAAAGCTAATACCGTTTTAGAAGCCGTTGTTGAAAACCCTGAAATATCGACGAGACAAATTGAACATCGTACTGGTATAGCTAATTGTACAGTACAATTCATTTTAAATAAGAATAAGTTTTATCCATATAAATTTCGTTTGTCAGGGCCTTAGACCAGCTGATCAGGTGATTATGTGGATGAGCATTTTGATACACAGAATAATAGGGCCTTTTATTTACCACAACAATTTAGATGCCGAACGATATCTGAACTTGCTAATTACTGATTTGGAAAATGCCTTGGATAATTGCCTCTAGCACTGTTGGTTTTAACAAGACAGTGCCCCAGCACATAACTCAAGAAATGTACAGGATTATCTGTCATTGCGGTTTACAGGAAAATGGATTGGAGCTTACAATGCAGTAGCTTGGCCAGCCACGTCACCCCATTATATCCGTTGGATTTTTTTGTGTGGGGTTACCTGAATAATCAAGTGTATGATGGGAGTTTTGAAAATGAAGAGCAATTGTTAGTATGGGTTATGGCAGCAGTTAATACAATTTCGCCAGAAATGCTAGACCGTGTTTTAAATTCTTCAGTAAAGAGGGCTTACCTGTATCTAGAAAATAACGGCAACCTTTTTGACCAATTATTCCAATTGTTTACCAATTAAATAGACTGGAACTGTTAAATTTGTACATAAAAAATATGATCAAATACTAATATTAATCCGAATTTTTCTTAAATATTAGCATCAAAACCATAATGTGTAATACATGGCTAAATTCATAATAAAAATTACTATCGAATTACAGGGTGTTTCGTTGGTTGCGGCAATATAAAAAAATAAAGTTGATAATGCTTTCTCGGAGACAAAACGTGGCATAAAAAATTAGAAAACGCCATCTAATAGATTCCAAAAAGTGACAATGAAGAAGTTACCTTTGGTTTTTAAAAATCTTTTAAAATAAATGAGAGAATTACGAAAAAAGAAAAACCCAAAAATCGCATTGTGTTTTAAATCTCGGAAACGATAAACAATAATGAACGTTTGCAAACTACATGTGAACATTCCTTAAATTATACAACTTTTTTCTAATTTAACCGCCTTCAAGATCCCCATGCTGTTCATCCTTATCTTGGGCAAGTGTGTATGTATATATATATATATATCTATATATATATATATATATATATATATATATATGTATGTATGTATGTATGTATGTATGTATGTATCTGTTTCTGCTATATGAATGGTATACCCATTTTCAAAGCATAAAATATGTCAAAGTTAAAACTTTTAATGTTTAAACAAATTTGTTTCTTTATTGATTTTTTTTAAGAAGTTCTTGTCCCGAAATTATTTTGCCTTGTGTAAACCACATTTTCAACCCTTAATTTGTAGGCGTATGATATTAAAACGTAAAGTTATACAAATTTTACCAACTAAATCACTTTAGATCTATTTGATAGATTTACATCAATTCTTCAACTTTATTACTGCAGTTGGAATAAGGTTGAAAGCGTTTCATATAGTAATGTTTTAACTTAAACTTATGGACCACATCCACACGTGCAGCTTTTATGGCACCAGCGTGTTATGTTCATTTTGTTTTGATGTTTGCGACGAGAAGTAACTGTTGTAACGGAGAATGTTCCGTCATTTAGTATTTTGTAAAAAAAGTATGTGATGCTTGTAATTTGTGGTTGTATTCTTGACATTTATTTTTTCACATTTTACGGTGCTACAGCTACATCAAAGAAAATTTCATTATATGCTTTCAACGCATTAGATGATTCTGAAGTAGACTTTTTCATTATAATAAGTTGTGTTAACTACAAATCATGTTAAGATGCTATAAAGTTATTATTTAATTTATATTCAGACTCACACACACGTATATTATTCTAAATGAGTTGTTGCTAGGGAAAAGTAATTAAAACACAATACAATTGCTAAGTAGATTACAGTATTGTAGACGTGGTAATAAATTATTCTTATGCTCTCGTCAGGTTTCGTGTAATCACAGATAAAAATGTAAAATCTTTTAATACGAAAATTAGTAAGCCTTAAAAATTAATTTAAACATTCTATGTAAATAGTCATATCAACCGAATCAAAAACTTAATTTTAATATATATGTATATTTGATTTTCATATTTGACAAATGAAGATGAAACGTGCATATTTGATTAATATAAATCGAACTGAAATGGGCTATATTTTGTATTGAATTAAACGTCATACTAAAGGTTATATATACGATATACTCATATACATATATATACAGGGTGGGAAAAATTTGAATGCTCACCACTGGGATCTTAGAAACTATAGGATATACAGGAATCGTTAAATGGGAAACAAGTTTCTTACATTTATACACAGAAAAAAATCGGTAATACCTTAATAAAAAAATCAAAGCTTACTGAGATATTCATAATAATATAAAAATTGTGATTTTTTATTAATGTTAATAACTTTTTTATTTATAAAGGTAACGATTTGAAATTTGGTGTATGCGTACTGTTCAATAGTCTTTATATCCTTTTTTAAAAAAACCTTGTTCTAGGCCTGCTAGATATTAAGAAACAATTGCCAACTTTCTTTTTTATTATGGACGCCATATTTGTTTTATACAATGTTTAAAAGTAGAAAAAAATTGCAATCCAATGGTATAATATTCAATAAGGTTTATACTTAATTTCAATGAAATATAAGGAGTGTGGTGCAAAGTGTAACTGCAGGAAGGTCGGGTTAAAATGTACCGCAATTTGTGGTCAATTCCAGAGCTTTGCGTGCCTCAACTCTTCGCTCACATTATAAGTAGAATTCGACGATGAAGTGTGCTAAGTTGAAGACGACAGTAGAGACCGACGGTGACCATGAAACAGAAAGAGACGAATCATCACAATAAGAGAGCGAAAGAGATGTAGAGAGTGGGAGCGAAGAAGACGACTAATAATTAACTACATTATTTTATAAATGCCCTTCAGTAAAAATCATACCGTAGCGAAACTAACGTGGGAAGTGAATTAACCGCCTTGCGCCGCGTTATTGTGTAAATTGAGCGCGCGCTCCCCCTTCTCTGCGCTATATATCAGAAACAGCTAATCGCACGCAACAAATTCAAGTTATCAATCTTATATTGAATTTTATTAGCTACAACTTTTATAGTAGCTTTTAATGGCGTACGATACATACTAGGCGAGTAATTCTCAAAAAACTCAAAATCGTGACCTTTGACCTCTGATATCTCAAAATGCTCCAGCGATTTTTTTGGCTAGGGTTTCTACCCAACCTTATACTGACAAAATAAAGGTCTGTGCAAAAATTCAGCTCAATACTCCAAATTCCGCAGGAAAATCCTAACGTGACTGGACTAAAACGTATATTTGTATATTCGTACACGCACAAATATCTAGATCAAGAAAATAGTATTTTTCTGGTGTGCTTCGCGAATAATAAAGTAAAATATGTTTAACAAGTATCTGTAAATCACATACTTTTAACCGTTTAATATTCGTAAGCTATTCATTTCGAACACGTTAGAGCAGAACAGGGTGTTATTGTCTAACCTTAACCTCAGAGAACCGAACTCGAAATGCGATTTAAAAAGTCACCCTTTTGAAATAAGGGCAATAATGTCATCTCAACTGTTAGTAAGTAAATTTTGCATTGAATTATGCTAACTGGTACCGTTCGAGTAAATACTAGGTGTCCCAAGCAAAACTACTCATACAAAACAACCGCCATAGTTAGCTACCTATAACAAAACTGTAAAACACGTCAACCATGGATTAACGGGTGCCATATTTTCAGGACTCACTGGTACACCCTCCTATATCGCCCACCTTACAATATCACACTCCAAGAATTTCAAATTATGCATTTCGTATTGTCCATGGTAAAATTTTTAATTTTTTGCATTTATATTTAAGAACAATTAATTTTACTATTTTCGAGGAGAGTAAATAGAATGGTGTACCAGTTAACCCTTAAAATATTTCGTCTCCCGCTCATTAGGAACAATGGGTAATCAATTTTACAGTTCACCCCCAAGTGTCACCTTGCATGAGGTAGCTAATCTTGCTTGGAACACGCAGAATATATATATATATATATATATATATATATATATATATATATATATATATTACAGTGTGCAATTCAGCATGCATGTATTGCTATATTCGTTAATATTGAAGATAGAATGTCGGTTAAATGGGAAAGTTTTAGAAATTTTATGGCTATCATCATGGTAAAGTCAGATTTGAAGTAACTTTTTGTTTTGAAATAATTGAAGAAACAAAAATTGTGCATTCTACTACCTGTAGCTCTTTTATTTGAAGTCTGACAACATTTTGATTTGTACATTATTATGACACTTTTAAAGACAATTTTAAAAAGTGCCAAAATTTATCTACAGTCATTTGTTTTGAAATACATACACTAACTATTGTTTTTCATATGGACGCCATCTTGGATTTTTACATTATCGAATAGTATTTTTTATAACCTTTTCAGCGACGTATCACTTGATACGAGAATTTACTTCCAACTATCAAAAATTTAAAAATATAAAATTGAAATAGTATGCCTTGAGAAGGCATGGATTAATAAATGAAAAATTTATACAATTAGATTCCTAATTATTGTAATTTCTAATAACTAAAATAAAAACAAAACCGATAATAGTAACTATCATAAAACATGCTCGATATGTCCCCCTCTACACTCCATACATTTTCTACATTTTCATATCATGTAATACATTGTAGAAGAGGTGTTAAAATCCACTATTCGATAATGTAAAAATCCAAATAGCGTCCAAAAACAAAAGTTAGAAATGTATTAAATTTTGTAAGTAAAGACAAATAAATTAGCAAGGGTTTAAATTTTTGATAGTTCTCGTATCATGTGATACATCGCTGAAAAGGTGATAAAAAATACTATTCGATAATGTAAAAATCCAAGATGGCGTCCATATGAAAAACAATAGTTAGTGTATGTATTTCAAAAACAAATGTCTGTAGACATTTTGGTACTTTTTTTAAAATTGTCTTTTAAAAGTGTCATAATAATGTACAAATCAAAATGTTGTCAGACTTCAAATAAAAGAGCTACAGGGGTAGTAGAAAATGCACAATTTTGTTTTCTTCAATTATTTCAAAAACAAAAAGTTACTTCAAATCTGACTTTACCATGATGATAGCCATAAAATTCTCTAAAACTTTCCCCATTTAACCGACATTCTATCTTCAATATTAACGAATATAGCAAAACATGCATGCTGAATCTCGGACACACTGTGTGTGATATATATATATATATATATATATATATATATATATATATATATATATATATATATATATGACTTCAAAATGATTTAGAAAATAAGGTAGGTGTGGGTTCATAATGATGTTAAGTAACATCAATTGTATATCTAGGTAGAATGATGCCAGAGGGCTGTAGACCGTAAATATGAAATAACTTCAAATTAAATAAGAACAAATATTAGAAATTGGTTTTACAGTATTGCCATTTAAAGACGTCTGAATGATTGTTAATGTACGGATAAATACAATAAAAATATATTTTTCTATTTTGGTTTTTAATGATTACTTTTCCAACTCATTTGAGTGGCATAAAGTTAAACTTTAAAGGCTTCAAACTTAACTTTAAAGGCTTCAAACTTTTTGTACTTAGGTTGGCAACGCGAGCAATATTCGTAAAATGTAAAATATAACCTACATGTAATGCATTTCTCTCACAGTTAAAGAATGCTATTAAGTTATTTTTACGAATTTTATATCTACATTATTAATAAATACACTTAAATTAATAAGTTGAATACTTTAAACAAGTTAAACAAATTAATTTATTGGATAATGAAAAAACCTAATTAACACAACAAAAGTTAATTTACTTTAAGTTTTTGGAATCAAAAGTACAATTATTGTAAACATTTACTGTTACAGTAGATGTGTCCTGAGCATTAATCGAAATTCCAGGTAAGTTTTGTGTTGATACAAAGTGTTGCTCTATATTTTCTCTATTTACAGTGCTTGAAATAGTGGGCATGGTACAAGGAGTGCTAGAGGTAGATGCACCTGACAGTATATTAGCTACCTCTACTTTTTTTTTTAGTAGACGCATCAATGTAGCCTTCGGCTACGGCTGATGACTTCCACCCACCATGTCTCTTAATTGTCACCAGGTCGCTTCCACTGTTGGCTAGGTGTGATGCACTCGACCTTCGGAAGAAATGTCCTGTAAAGAGCTCTGGATTTTCCAACTTTAAGAAAGTTGCAATAACTTTTGGAGCTTTACCGATTGTGTTAATTCCCATCGGCATGTTTATACGTAACCGTTTCTGTATGTTAAAAGAAACGTTTGTGTGTTACACAGCTAGGACGTAGACTTTGATATTTATTTATGAGGTCAATCCATAACTTCTCAGTTACGAGGAATTCTTTTGAATATAGGTTTTGTTTTAGGTATTGTAACCACAATGACCTCATGTTTAATCTCAATATCATCCACAGTGATATTCATTATTTCCCATTATAAGAATAACCTATAATTACTTGAATTAGAAACGATGATTAACAGACTATTTCTTAAATTTATGTAATTAGTTACTAATGAATACTAAATGTGTTGTAATGATTTTATAGCTTTTTTCGATAGCTAAAATGTATAAGGGATGTAATTCACTGTTCTGACATATTGGGAAAGAAATAAATTATTAGATAATAATTAACAAAATCATTTAATTTTCAGTCACAATAAGTTTTGGTGTGGATGTAGCTGCACAGGAGGTATCTGTAGCAATAATAATGTGTACACTAGGCTCTATACTGTTGATACTAAGTATTGCCGAGCTTACAGTGTCTGTATCCATTGTATAAATGTGTGTTAGTGTTAGGTAAATTAATGAGAATTTCATCGGTTAATTTATATAAAAAGTATATAGTATTTAGTTAATAATAAGAAAATAGTGTGTACTACTTGCATTAGATAAATTATTACTTACTTTATAAGCCAGGTACAATTTATCAGCAGCTTCACTTATAAATCGATGAATGTCATTTATTTCTAATATTTTTGATTTTTGGGTTGATGGCCTTCGGAAAATTGCGAGTAATTTGAAAAATTTTGAAATATCAATATTTTTATGAAGGTACAGCAAGCTTTTAACATGGAATATTTACTCCATAAGGAAGACGGTTTCATATGTTTACTTTCTTTCTCAAAATATGCTATCACAACATTTTCTGAGACGTAACTGATTTTCATTGCACCAGCAATCAAATTTAAGTATTCTTTTCATACGCTTTTGCGACTTCACAGGAAGCAGATTACTCAGTGTATTTTCAGCGATTTGACGGAGCTCAGGTGCTGTGGAACTTAATTCTTCCTCCATAATTCTTTTTAACTTCTATAATTTTTACTTAAAAGTTAAAACAGTCAAGTCAATTTATATAACCGTGGGAAAAATTCAATTCAATTAGTGCCGCGTTGCAAAATTTGAACGTCATACGTACTAAACCGACCACCAAAAATCAACTTGCGTTCATCTGTACTAGAAAGTGTAATCATTATACTTCTGTGTTTACTATATAAAACCAAAATAGAAAAAATAGTATAAAATACACGTTTCATAAGAGGTTTTATCGCATCGTCTTTAAAACTCGCCGCTACGCGGCTCGTTTTAAACTTAAAGACTCGTGCGATAAAACCATCTCTATAAACTTGTTTTTAATATACTATAGAAATAGCGCTGTGATGGCAAAGTGTTGAACTAATTTGTACACAATTTTACGTATTACACGATTTTGGCGTCAACAAGTTTTTCAAAAATCTCAACGTAGGAATGGGGCCCATGTTCAGAATGAGTATTATAGGGTGCCATTTGAATCATACTAAGAAAATTATTAAGGTTGGTAATCTGGCGTCCATAAATAGACGCCACTTTGTCAAAGTGCAGCCAAATTGATGGACGCAAAAATGATGGAATGATGTATACATATATATATATATATATATATATATATATATATATATATATATATATGTGTGTGTGTGTGTGTGCATGGAAAGGGTTCTAACTTTTCCCCAAGCCAAGTTTGTACCTGAAAGTAAACCGGGTTCTAGATCTTTTTTTTTTAACCAAGTGTTTACCTACCTGGTAGTAGACTCGATGGATGTGCTGCCGAGCTGCTTCACTGGAAGGCGGCAGCGACGCCAGATGAACCGGTCTATGGAGGCTTGTCGATTTTGGAAAATGTGTATATCTAAGACATAATTATATCAAATCGTCATGTTATTAATAATCATACAAGTGCAGCCAAATTGATGGACGCAAAAATGATAGAATGATGTATACATATATATATATATATATATATATATATATATGTATTGAACAGGTTCTAACTTTTCCAAGCCAAGTTTGTACCTGAAAGTAAACCGGATTCTAGATCTTTTTCTTAACCTCTACCTGGTAGTAGGCTCGATGGATGTGCTGCCGAGCTGCTTCACTGGAAGGCGGCAGCGACGCCAGATGAACCGGTCTATGGAGGCTTGTCGATTTTGTAAAATGTGTATGTCTAAGACATAATTATATCAAATCGTCATGTTATTAATAATCATAAAAATTGTTTTTTAATGAACGCACAGAAGCTCAATTTTACAATTAGTTGTATTTTATTTAAAATTAATTTTTAAAGTACGTACAGTAAAGATTAACTCAGTGGGACTTGAACGACCTCCACTTTGTTAGAGTGGGATTCATCTGAAGGGAGCAGATCATAAGATGTATCTAGTTCATGTTATTATACATAGAAGAATCACAGCAACTTTTATAATGTAGTGACCGCAATTCTAGTTTCCATGACACGTGACTGATTGGTAATTTTTATTTGCTGCATGCGTACTAATAGATAACTATAAAATTGTTTTTAAAATCAGTCACGTAGGTGTACCTAGAAATTGCATAAGTTCAGCACAAATGTGACTGATTGTAATTTTATTTGTGCATCATATAATGATACTAATAAAGACATATGTTTTTACAATAATACGTGTTATCTTTCCATGATATTAAAATGGCACGATTATTTAAAGCTAAATTATGTATTCATTCATGATGTAAATATTCAGCTTAAAAAATCCATTCAATTTTAAGAATGGCAGATGTTGATTTGATATAGATGCAATAAAATGCTTAAAATGTTTAGTCAACTATGGTTTCATGAAATAGATACACCTTATTAATTTAAAATTCACATTAATTATTAAAATGCTATACTGTAATTTGTCAATAAGTTTATTATCTAACGGATTCTACTTAAAAAGTGCCTTAAGAGTGTTTTTACAGTTTGTCGATACATTGAGAAATAAAAATTATTCAAGTTTTTCAAAATCTCCATTTTTTCAATTTTAGCTAATTGCGCAGTAACGGTTAGAGATATCTTGATTATGACTATTGGATCTTAATTAACATCAAATCGAGCACAAGGAACCGATATTACTTTTTGTAATAGTAAGGGTAATTCCCATAAGAAAACATCGAAAATGAACCACGCTGTATATACCTCCCGTTTTTAAATTACTCCATGTTTTTCAGAAAACGCCCTCTTAATTCAGCGTCACCGTATTGAAAAGGATGTTAAACCCTGTTGTGCATTACATATTTTTATTTCTTTAATTTGTATGTTGAAGAAGTTCACTAGTAATAATACAAGCACCAACAAAAATGTACGTACCTCCCGTTTTTAAATTACCTAATGTTTAAGAAAACGCGCTTTTAATTCACCGTCACCGTATTGTACAGGTTGTCCCATTTTGGTTGTCCTCAGGGTATCTCAGTTATTAGCAAAGATACAGAGATGCAGTTTTCGCGAACGTTGGCTACTTTTGTGAAACGAATGATGACACAAACATAATTACTCTAGCTCTTCTCATTTTTGAGATACAGGGCGTTTTTGAAAAAGTTGCATTTTGAGATAGCCCCGTATCTCAGCTATACGATAACTTATAGAAAAAGTGAAAAGTGTTCTTTATATAATTTTTCCGTAGAATGCAGTGCTGTTTTCAGAATGAGTATACGGGGTCAGGTCAAAAGTTATCGGGATCAACTTCATTTTTTTAAATGGGACACCCTGTCTATTTTCTCATAATTAAATTTTCCTTGTTCTAAGCATTTCAAATATGTATAGCATTCATCATTTTTTATACAAATAGCGCAGTATTTCAAATTATTAACTGGATTTGTTAGTGGCCTTTGGTACTGCAATTGTTTTACCATGGCAACTTCATTTTTTGACATTTGTCAATATTTGCAAATTTGTTGATTGTTGAGATCCTTATTGTTAGTAAAGTTTTCAATATTCTTTTCGTTATTTTGAATTTTACAAAGTTTCAAACCATGGCGAATAATTTTAGGGTACGAGAACTATGAGAAATTAGATATGATTGGGGTTTATTACCAAAAAAATTATAATGCAGAGAAAGCTAACGAAATATATTTTTAAAGGTATTAATATATACTTGAATGTTAGTCATCAATTGATTTAAATAAAATTAGAATATTATAGATTTCCGGAAAGAAGGCAACCGTGTAAAAAACATTCATTAGGTTAAAACAAAATTTGGAAAATCACGGATCGTTTGAAAGGCCACGCGCCAAAACATATAGAAAAGAAAACGAAGAAAATAATGAAATAAATGTCCTTGCAGAGGTCACTGTTAACGAAAATTATACGTCTTGCAGAAAAATAGAAGAATCGGTGGGCATTTCAAAACGAAAGTATCAAAAATATTTAAAAAATACCATTATAAACCCTATATTCCTCTAGGCATCCACTACTTGCTTCCGGGTGGTGCTCAATTGCGTATCGATTTCTGTAGATGGTATATTCAGAAAAGTGAAGAAAATGGTAATTTTGGTCGTTTAGTTATATGGTCGGATGAAAGCCATATAAGCTCCGCCGGAATTTACAATCGTGCAACGAATCGTTTCTGATCTAACGAAAATCGGCATGTTACCGTGATCCGTCAGCAGCAAGGCAGGTTTGGGTTCAATGTGTCCTGTTTCATTTTAGGAGGCAGATTAACATTTTACATGTTTGAAGGCAATTTGAACCATCAACGATATTTGGAAATTTTGGACATTTGCCTTCCAGAATTGATTGATGATATTCCGTTAGCCCAGCTAAGAGAGGTTTATTTTCAGCAAGACGGGCATCTTGCCACAATGCAAGACTAGTAAGAGATTACCTCAATACAATGTTTCAAAACCATTGGATTGGTAACAATGGACCAGTTAATTGGCCAGCAAGGTCCCCAGACCTATCAATTTTAGATTTTTTGTGGGGCTACCTTAAAATAAAATTCATCAAAGACAGTATGAAACTCAAGAAGCTTTGATGAATGCTACAAGAGAAGCCTTTGAAGAACTACGTTTAAAACCCTATTTTATTAAGATCCATTCAAGAAATTCTTCGGAGATGTAGGATTTGTCTTGACCATAATGGTCAGCAAATTGAGCAATATTTATAAAATTTTAATTCTTCTTATTTTCGTTTGTCTCTAAATTTATAAATAAATACATCCAATATTTATATGAGTTTCAAATCAACAATTCTGGAAATAAAATAAATTATTTTGCCGAAATTTGTATCTTCTTCAATGACATATAATTACATAATGATGGTTTTCTATATTAGGCACAAAAAAAAAACAATAGAAGATTACGAATTCAAAGCCTACTAAGAAATTCAGTTAATAATACAAAATACCACGCTATTTATCAAAATAAGTGATAATTGTTATATATATTTGAAGTGCTTAGAACAAGAGAAATTTAATTATGAGAAAATAGACAGGGTGTCCCATTTAAAAAAATGAAGTTGATCCCGATAACTTTTTGACCTGACCCCGTATACTCATTCTGAAAACAGCACTGCATTCTACGGAAAAAATTATATAAAGAACACTTTTCACTTTTTCTATAAGTTATCGTATAGCTGAGATACGGGGGCTGTCTCAAAATGCAACTTTTTCAAAAACGCCCTGTATCTCAAAAATGAGAAGAGCTAGAGTAATTATGTTTGTGTCATTTTTCGTTTCACAAAAAGTAGCCAACGTTCGCGAAAACCGCATCTCTGTATCTTTGCTAATAACTGAGATACCCTGCGAGGACAACCAAAATGGGACAACCTGTACATTAAATATATATATTTATTTAATTTTTTATGTTAAAGGTGTTCACTCACAATAATATAAGCGCAAATAAAAATGAACGTGCCTCCTGTTTTTAAATTACCTATTTTTTTTTAGAAAACGTGCTCTTAATGCAGCATCACCGTATTTAACACTGTTTGTTGTACATTAAATATTTTTATTTCTTTAATTTTTTGTGTTAAAAGGGTTCACAAGTCATCGTATAAGAGTGAATAAATATGTACATATCTCTCATTTTGAAAAGTATATATTGGAACCAGAAAACGTAGCTTTGTAGATTAGATCAAAATTTCGCAGTCACCTTGTTGAAAGGGGTCTTCAAATCTGTTGCCTTGTTCTACAATTATGTAATTTTGCATACTGGTGCTTCATATATTCTAGTTGGTCATTCAAAATAATTGGAAATTAGAGCCCGGGTCGAAACCAATAGGGAAATTGTTCATAATCACCGTCATGTAGTAGCGAAGGAAAAAGGTAAAGGCCATATTTAATTCCTCCTAAGAAGGGCGCTGCTCGAGCTTTCAGCTCCTTAGCCACAATCATGGATCCCAACATACATACATTACGTATATATGCATGGTGGGATTAAGGATGGGTATGGTCAGGATAGGATCGAAGGAACGGAGTTAGGTTTCTGAGAAAATACTACCCAGCATTCGCCTAACAGCCGCACATGGCGTGCATATACGCAGTGACCATGCCTGTTGAGAAAACCCCTGAAAAAAACTCATACAAGGTAGATAGTAACGGGAATCGAACCCATTACCTCCCGAATGCTAAGCAGGTCGTGTCACTACTACGCTACCAGCTCGGTCATGTAGTAGCTTAGATAAGCGTAGATATGTCTAAAGTACCTTCATGATCATATTATACGATTGTCCAAATAGAAACATAAAAATTAAGTTTTAAGATACAAAAATAACATTTTCGAGTTTTACTCACCATCGCTTTCACGGTGTTAGTCATCATTTGGGGCGAAGATGTACAACATCTTTATTTATAGACCAAATTCCTTGAAAAAAAACCAAACGTATTCAGACAAAAACTGAATTTTTGCGGTGTTTGCCATCACATGAGACCAAAGATGCCAAAAACTTTGTTTAATCAGCAATTTCTCTTGGTAACTTGTACTGGTCATCTTTTTGAACCAAAGAACTTTTTGCAAAAATGCAAATAAATAATTCCATTTTAGGTCAAAAATTTGCCGGTAAAACAAAATATTGGTGTTGTAGTATTTTGACAACAATATATGCGAATATATATTTAAAAAAAAGCCTTGCAAATTAAAAAAACTCCACGTAGGCATTTGAAACTTTTGACCCAATCCAAAATTTGGAAAACTTGCCCACAAATTCAAAAAAGTACTTTTTTGTTTCAGTCAAATACTAAGAATCATCAGAGTTGGTTTTTTCACATCAAATTAATTAAACTATAACTTCTCCTATGAGCATTAATATACAAATGGGAATTGGTCCAGATATACTATATCAGATTTTTTTGTAAATAGATCATAACATCGTGACCGATATATAAGTTTGAGTGCGTTAGAAAAATACGGCGCCTCTTTCTCAGGTAACCCATTCATCTATACAATAAAAACAATGAAAATAAAATTCGACGTGTTTAATGGTCATCTACAGCCGGGAGTATGTAAACACTCGACAATTGTCTATTACAATTGTAACCAAGGTCTATCCTGTACCTGTTCTCCAGGTCCACCTCTACACAAATATAAATATAAACAACAAACAACAATGGTAATTCACCGAAATACAAGAGTGAGGGAGTCTTGTACTGTCTTTTATTTTAGCAGATTTTAGCTTAATGAGCCCGCATGCGAATGAGATACATTTGCAAGGCAATGTTTGATTTTTAATACGTTACATAGGCTTGTAAAATTGTTTGCTGCGAGCTTTCATTTATATAAAAATACCTACTTACACTTCGAATATATTGCCTGTAGTTAAACACTTTACCACCAACACGACGAGTTAAGATACGCGGTTTAAAACTCGGTGTCGCGGCGATTAATTATAGAATAATTTTTGGAAAAACTTGCATTAAAACCTACACAAAAAGAAAAGAACCAATTAGAGTTTTAGTTTTGCTAAAAGGTACACGACGACCAGAGTATCTAATTAAAACAATAAAAGCAATCCGGCTCGATCAAAATTCAACAGCAACTGTCTTTTTTTAATATAAATAAAATAAAAAAAAACAAAAAATTATTACGTTGAAACAGTTTCATATTGAACGACATCTTAATTTTAAAAATATGCATTCACCGTAACAAACCCTACATTTAACATCACATTTCCTAGTACCAAACAAAGACGTCTTTGATTGCAGTGTGTACCGACGTAATTAATTATTAAACTAGTGACGTTTTTACATCAAGAATAAGCGCATAAGAATTTCCAATGATTCGTTACGCCCCTTCAGTAAAGCAGTTTCTAAGCGTACACCTGCCAGTTAAACCCCAACATGTGTTCTTCAACCCTTAGCCAAATATCAGTTACATACATTCCCACATTTCTTACATAAAAATACCTAAAATAAAATATTCCCAAAACATTAGCAAATTACGACGTATTATCAAGATATTAAAAATCCACTAATTATCTTTTCTATCGCGGTAACAATGGCGATTTGACAAATGTCTATTATAATGGTCCGCTACCTAAAAAATCGATAACACTTCTCCAAAATTAAAATAAAAAACAAAGGCTGGCTACATTTCAAAAATCATACACCCCTTTCAATACGGCGATGGTTCTTAAATGCGCGTTTCCTTATAAAATTAAGTAAATTCAAAACGGGGCGTATGTACATTTTTGTTCGCCTTATATTATTGCTAGTGACTTCTAACATAAAAAAAGAGTGCGTTTTCTGAAAAATTATGTAAATGCAAAACGGGAGATATGTACAATTTTATTCGCTGTTATACGATTACTGGCGAGTTATTAGACATAAAATATTAAAGAAATAAATACATTTGATTATAACAGGGTTCAACGCCCCTTTCAATGCGGTGATGGTGCATTAAGAGCCCGTTTCTTCAAAAATTACGCAATTTCAAAACGTGAGGTATGTACATTTTTCTTTCCGCTTATATTATTGCTAGCGAACCCCTTTAACATAACAAATTAAAGAAATAAAAATGTTTGATGTGCAACAAAGGTCCAACACTCCTTTCAATAGGGATATCGTGCATTACGTGCGCGTTTTCTTACAAATTAGATAATTCTAAAACAGGAGGTATGTACCGCGTGGCCAGATAAGAATGCAAAGTGCTGTTTCTCGGAAGCTATTCGTCGTAAAGAGTTGCGGTAACAAATTTTGTTACTAAAGTGGCAAAAAAAAAACTGTGGAAAATATTTTCAAATTTGCAAGATGACCGCCAGGGGGCGTAACCGCCATTATAAACTTTTAAAGTGATTTTTTTACTGAAATCCACTTAGTAAATGTACCAAAAAATTATATGCTTTTTAAAGCTCAGCTTTATTCGAGTAATTTTTGTTTGACGTATCTATTAAAATAAAATGGTTAGGGGTGATTCAGTGATTTTTAAATAAACAGATGTAACTCGTAAACGACTGAACTGATTTTAATAAACTTAGTCTCGTTAGAAAGAGCAT
The DNA here is from genome assembly GCA_036346205.1 of Vesta saturnalis. Taxonomy (NCBI): domain Eukaryota; kingdom Metazoa; phylum Arthropoda; class Insecta; order Coleoptera; family Lampyridae; genus Vesta; species Vesta saturnalis. Next base: position 23,477 of record JARFJB010000428.1, read on the forward strand.
TTATTGCTCCATCAAATCCATCTTACCTGTAATATGTCTAATATAATAAAATATTGAAGAAAGAAAAAAAAGTAATGTACAATAAGGTTCAACGCCCCTTTCAATACGGTAATGGTGCATCGAGAGCTCGTTTTCGTCAAAATTAGGTAATTTCAAAACGGGAGGTATGTGCATTTTTGTTAGCGCTTATATTACAGCATATGAACCCTTTTAACATAAAAAATTAACTAAACAAAAACATTGGATGTACAACAGCGTTCAACAGCCCATTCACTACGGCGAGGTGCATGAAGTGCTCGGATTCTCAAAAATCACCTAATTGTTTTATCAATATGTTTCATATACAGTACGGTCAAATACCATTCATTTATATGAAATTGCACTGCCCAAAAGGTTAAATACGTTCCGAAAAAAACGTCTATTGCTGAAATCTATTACTAACTTGATGCAGGTTATACCTTGTATAACGACTAAGCAGAATAAATTTTCGATTTTAACTGGCTCCAAACAAAAAAAATCATTGGGAGAAAGGTCGGGGATCTAGCGGGCCAATGTATTCCGTAATATTTGCGCACCACCTTATGGGAAAAATTGTCCTTTATAAAATGCACATCACTACTGTTTTGTGCAGAACAATTATCCGTCTGCAACCAAATCTCTTTGCCGTTCCTAGTAACTTCAGCTACTGTTGAAGCACTTACTCTCGCAGGAGCTGTCAAAAGTGCTCTGCTGTTAAGTTTTGATTTAAGAAAAACGGTCCTATAATATGATGACCTTCTAGACATTAATTTTGGGAGGTATCGGGTTCTGGTTTGTAAAAGGTTGTATGGATTTTCTCGTACCAACATTCTACAATTTTGTACGTAGGGTTCATTATGCAGGTGAACCTGCCTTCATTTGTAAACAGAATCTTTTGTAGAAATTCCATACCTTTGCATCGTTTTTCATCATTTGGAAGCAAAATGCACTCCTCTTCAAATCAGCATTTCGTAAGTCTTGGTGAAACTGGTATTTATATCAGCGAAACTTGTACTTCTTTAAAATCCTTAATACTTTTTTATTATTTAATAGACATATTAATAAACGCGACGGCATCATCTCGGATGTCATTATAGCCATTAATTCACGGAACATTTTACGAAAATTTTTAGGTTGCCAAACCTTTATCCGGAATTGTCTCATGCATGTCACTCTTACAAATTGTGTCAACAACCAAGGTTAGTAGATTAGTTAGGTTGCCCAGTAACTAGCAGCCAATGAACGTTGAGTATTAAAGCGAGCCAACTACGTCACCGAACGTGCTGTTTCAATTTCGCTGTACATAAGGCTATTGAACGCGGTAGCACTTAACTTTGAATTTATAAAAAAAAACTGTAACTGGTCTGAATTTGTGGGCCAACTACATGTTCATCAGAATTCCGGATTCAATGAATTTATTTACGCACGGTTAAATTACTATACGGTATGCAGGGAATTAAAAAAATCTAACATCGATTGAAGTGGTATTTTTATTTATCTACGTTCTTAATAATATTATAATTATGTTATAGTCTTCCTCAGTTTTTTCGAAATTTTGTCTTTCAGAATCTGATTTAGGAAATTTTATTTTTCTGCGCTTTTCTTCTTCGAGTTTTAAATTTAGATACTTTATCCTAACGAAAATTCTTTGTTTGCAAAATGCTTTTACCGATTCATTCGGTACACCCCTGACTTCGGTAGCAATAAAATCTGAAGTTGATACAATAATTCGTTTGATTCGTTTAAATTCATTCTCATGGAATTCTTGAAAATAATTGTGTAAAGTTACTGCTCCTTCAGTGTGGTATGTATATTTACCAAGGTGTGGAAATTTCTTTATATTTTTTTTAGACCAGTCCGTCATTTTCGGATGCTTGTCTGCCTGTGTGATTTCAGGAGAAATGTCTACATTGGTATTCGTTTTCACAATACTGGGATTTTTGCCCAAAAGGATCATGCTAATCCTATAAAGAGCGTTTAGTGGTGAAAGGTGATCATGAAGACCTCCTCGTGTCCTTATCTGAAACGAAAATAATAATTGTTTGACAATTTTATGTGGACGTTTTAAAAGCTTCTATAGGTTTGAAACATGAAATATACTTTACCTGAGAAAAGAAATTCTCCAAGCAATCCTGATTGAGACGATGTGTTAATATACAGGGTGGACGGGGGATTTCTCCTTAACTATTAGAGATATCAAAACCAATTTTGGTGTAGTAATACACGATCATTGGACCTAGATTCTAAAAATAGTTAGGTATATACAGGGCTATTGACAAAAATATGCCAACCCAAACCTGTGTGTTTTTTTTAATGGAACACACTGTATATTTTTGTATTTTTGGATTCACTATTACATTTAGAATAGAAGTATAGAAATTTGTATTTGTATCACTAACCGTTCTGCAGATATCGTCACTTTAGTACCAAAATAGAGTGAACTTTGGAACTACGATGTGAGCGTAGTCACCACGATTTTGTAAATCTGTTTATACCCCCGACTATTACTAATAGTCTACTAACAAATAAACTGGAAAATTTTTCGAAAGCATGTAAATTTATACAGAATGTATATTCTTCATATTTCGATTCTCCGTGAAAATTAGATACTAATCGATAATTTCATAGCCATAAGACGGACCCTTCTTGATATATTGACGCTTTATTTGAAACACTGGCATACAAAAGTACAAATAAAACAAAATCCAGAGCAAATAAGAAAATACGAATGGCAAATAAATTCTTTAACTGATAGGAAAACTTAATTAATAACTAAACAATAAAAGAATTCTCTACACCTAAAAATAAGTTGAACAAGTAAACGTTATCCGAATAAAACCATAAATTCAAATTCAATGTTCAAAATGCTGACAACGCCTACAATAATGGCAATATTAATACACATAACTATCATCACTATTCAGATACTAATCCACACATCTTAAGACTTGATCACCAGCATCGATGGACAGTTAATGTGTGGGGTGGTGTAATCAATTTTAATGTGGTTGGTCCTTTTTTCTTTGATGGCAGTCTTACTGGAGAAAGATATTTACAGTTTTTGGAAAATGATTTACCCGAGCTTTTGGAAAATATCGAGGTAGATAATATTCGTACGATGTGGTTTCAACTGGATGGCGTCCCTCCACAGTATGCAATCAACGTTAGGCAATATCTCGATAGAAATTATCCGATGAGGTGGATAGGACGAGGTGGTGTGCAAAACTGGCCAGCCAGATCACCGGATCTTACGCCCCCTGATTTCTTCCTTTGGGGCTACCTTAAAGAAAAAGTTTACCAACATCCTCCCACCACAAGCGAAGATATGAAAAATAGAATTAGAGCTGCGTTTCAATCCATTTCGCCTCTAATGTTGTTGAGAGTGAATCTTTCGTTTACCGAGCGAATTGCAAAGTGTTTAGCTGGGGGTTGTCAGCATTTTGAACATTTAATTTGAATTTATGGTTTTATTCGTTTATGTTTGCTTGTTCAAGTTATTTTTAGGTGTAGAGAATTCTTTTATTGTTTAGTTATTAATTAAGTTTTCCTATCAGTTAAAGAATTTATTTGCCATTCGTATTTTCCTATTTGCTCTGGATTTTGTTTTATTTGTTCTTTTGTATACCAGTATTTTCAAATAAAGCGTCAATATATCAAGAAGGGTCCGTCTTGTGGCTATGAAATTATCAATTAGTATCTACTTTTCAAAGAGAATCAAAATCTGAAAAATATACTGAGTGTTGCATTTGAAAAAATTGAGAAAAATTACATTGCGCGTAAATTAATCATTCTGTGTAGTTTTACATGTTTTGAAAACTTTCATGTTTGTTGTAGACTATTAATAGGCGATGGTATAAAATTTACAAATCGTGTTACTACTCGATCTGTGGTTCCAAAGTTAACTCTATTTTGGTACTAAAGTGACGATATCTGCAGAATGGTTAGCGATCAAGATACAAATTTGTATACTTTTATTATAAATGTAACAGTGAATACAAAAATGCAAAAATATACAGTGTGTTCTATTTAAAAAAACACAGGTTTGGGTTGGCACACATTTGTCAATCACCCTGTATATACCTAAATATTTTTAGAGTCTAGGTCCAATGATCGTGTATTACCATACCAAAATTGGTTTTGATATTTCTAATAGTTAAGGAAAAATCCTCCGTTCACACAGTAGACAACCCACCCTGTATAGTTAACATTTAGGCGATGTGGAAATAATTGCTGCAATGATTTTGTTGAAATAATTATTCCTTTCTAAAATACTTGAATTGTATTTTCCCCTTGCATAACATCCTATTAATGGTAGACACCATGGAGTCTAGAGTTTCGTTCTGTAAGTCCAGGTTTAATCCATATGGCTTTTTTGATGGTATATTAGCAGAGGAAGAGTAGCTGCTCATTATATCAAACCAATTGTTTATTAAGCAGAAAAAATCGGCTACATTTCTTGCAAGGGTGCTACTATCATTCGCAAAATATCGTTTTAAAGCAGCTGCAGTGGTGTTTGAAAATAATTGTGCTGCTAGTTTACATTTTGTCGTTGTGATTTTTCACATTGAATATGCAGAGAATGTAATTTAAGCAGGAATTAATTTCGGTTCTAGTAATTTCAATTAATCTCTCTACTGGTCCTTTGTTAATGTCAGATACATCGTTCAAAACAAATCCAGTATCCAAGAACCAATTTTTTAGTAACTTCAATAAATGCGTGTCGCATTAAAAAAATAAATGTTTTCTTTTGTAATCGAATGATTTATAAATGTATTATTTACGGTAATATTTAACTGTTTCCAAAGCCCCTGGTTGCCACCACCGCAGTCCGAAGTGCAAGCAACAAAACTATAACCGATTTCATGTAATCGCGTGATCGCATTCTATAACAAATCTTTTGTAACCTTCTGATCGAATCCAATATACAGTGCGCTCAGAAAGTAACGGATAAATTCATTATTTTCGAAATCGTTAATTTGTGGTCAAAATCCTGCGAAACGTCGATTTTTTATTTTGATTCCGGACTTGCATGTTTTTAAATGGCAACCCTGTATGTTCTTCGCGGAAATCGATGAAACTCTTTCTCCTGAGTTCAAAAATGCCCTATTTATTGGGATTATTTGAAACAGTATGAGCGATATTAATTATTAAATGTGGTGTAATTCGAAAAGTGATGCGGTGTTAGTGTTGTCAATGTTTGCGTTAAATTAAGAATATAGGTACTAAACAGTTCACAACATTTATTAAAATAAATAAATATAAAATATAAAGATAAGACTTGAAAGGGTTTTTGTCTTCCGGTGACAAAAATACATACTTCAAGTCTACCTATAACGATACATAAATATGCGGTTTTTGTTTACATTTATTATTGTTAAGTAGGTACGGAATTAAGCATAAATACAAAATATAAAGTGTTACATAGCCTATATAGCTAGTTAATCACTTATTTGTGTCAAAGGTTAATTAAACTACTACTACTAGTAGTTAAAAGTTTTTTTGCCACAGTAGAACTGTAAGGAACTCACTTAGTAAGAATTACATAATTAAAATAACTAATATATAGGTAACAAATCTCTAAAAACACAAAACACCTTAATAAATTCAGCACGTGAATGGTACGAGCTTATAGCACACTTGGGCATTAGTACGAACTGGACTGTCTTGATGGATTAGTGTGGCCGCTTATCCCCTCTCCCTAACAACCTATAGCTTTACTAACCTTGGTCAACAACAGGATGCGTCCAGTGGAAAACTTTGATGTGAGCAAATTCACGGCTGTATTTTTGGCAATTTCGCGTATTTCAGGGTGGGTACATGCAAGATTATCTTGATTATCTTTCATTTTCGTGTTTTGTGACAGAATTTGGATAAAACAAAAGGCGACTAGATCAAATCTTCACTTTTAGAATTAAGACATTACCAACCGCTACAAAATCCCTAAATCAACTAAAGTTTCCTAAGACCTTGAGCCACTCATTCTTTAAAAAACTCGTGGCTACGCCACTCGTTCTTTCAAACTTGAATTCTTGCTTCAAGACTAGTTCTACGAAACTTGCTTTTAAATATATTATTATTGTGAATGTGACTGCTTTGATTTATTTTTGGTATTCTAAAAATATAGAATTTAACGGATAATTATAAGCTCAGATCTATCAAATTGTTACAGTATTTTGAAACTGTTCAGACAAAATATGATTTATTACTCCACCGACTTACGAAATTGACTTTAGGTGCAGTTTTATTATAAGTAACAACACGAGTTATGTAGTAATTGTATTATAAATGCTCATTTGGTAGTAATTAGGAAACAAACCGCACGAGTTCGAAGGACGAATGATTTTATCTGTTTGAATATTATTACCTGAAATATCGTTTGAGTACAAATACAAATTTGTGTATAAACCAACAATTTTATAGTGATATTTTGTAATTTTTTAATGCAACAAAGTATAGAATAAAATTTTAAAGAAACGGAATTTTTTACAATTATGAAATTACAATTCATTCATAAAAGTAAGTTACCATAGAGGTTCGTATGGTTGGTTCCATACGACGTAGAAAAAGTAATCATTATACAGCGTGATGACGGTCACGTGCGAACGTAGGGATTTAACAATTTCCTGCTCTATTCATTTTACGACAAAAACTGTAGGGTGTAAAGTTGTTTAGGATTAAATGTTGCATACATACATTTTTCATTAAGTTTTTGATTTCTTCACAATTTTAAAATTTAAAAGTTTTAAATGTTTTATCAGTAGCTATAGCCATGATTTTGAACGAAATAAAAACAAAAATATTTTATTTATTCTGTCAAATATTTATGTCAAAAAGTAATAATAATTGATGTTTATAAGAACGAAGAACATGTCTTCATCATTAAATGTTATTATGCTGGTATAATAGTTACAGAACAGTAAGAGATTTATTTTCCGTAAAATATGAAAACAAACCAATTCCTAGTATATCAACGATTTCGAAACTTGTTAATAAATTTAGGAATACAGCTAATGTAGTTGTGAACGAAGGCAATGGAGGCAATAATAGAGGACTTCATAACGAAGTGAATGAAGAATTCGTACTGACTATGATACATCAAAATTCATGGTATAGCTATTTGGAACTTCTATAGAATAATGTTGGTCCTGCCTTGGAAGATGCAGTTCGTCCATATCAGGATATCTGGTTCCAGCAGGATGGGTGCTCGGCTCATTTTGGGTTAAATGTTAGGGAATATTGGGACTTTGCCACAGGAATTTTGATTCAATAAGGGAAGCAATAATTCAAGAATGTAATTTAATTACTGAGAGACAGTTAGTTAATGTAAGAGCTTCTTTTTACTGTAGACTGGGGCACTGTCTTGCTGAGAATGGTGGCTTATTCAACTATCTATTTGTGAATTATTTTCTAGGTTATTTTGTAACAATAATTCTTTTTATGTTCATAGGCCCTTCTGTAACTATTACACTCTGAAAAGTAAATATTCTATTAATATTAGTGGATATGCTTGTTTAATTTTAATTGCTAAGTTAGGTTGGTGGTTGAAGTTTATAAATATATGAAAAACAGAAAGAAAAGTTACGGCTATTGCTACTAATTTACAAAAAAAATTGTAATTGTCAAGAAACCAAAATTTTAATAAAAGATGTAGAAACAAGCTCTATATGCAGCATTTAATTCTGAACAATTTGACACCCTACAGTTTTTATCGTAAAATGAATAGGAGAGCAGAAAATCGCATAAAACTTAAATCCCTATGTTCGCACCTGACCGTCAACACCCTGTATAATATAACAAGTGGTATGATTATTGTATGTATGATTTCGTATATGAGTGAATCTTATTGGTTGTAGTTTAATTATATGCCAGTTTGAATTTGGATTATTTATTTGTTTTCTTATGCCTGCAGTTTATTATATGGTTAGTTGTTTTCTTTTTATAGTGTACGTGCTATGAATTTGTTTTTGTTGTATTTTATTTGTACATTTTGATCTATGCACGACAATTTTTCAATACTATTTAAAAATAATGCAGACACGTTTAAAACACAAATGCGAAAAGTGTAGTAATTTGTATGCAGTAAAATGTCCCGTAATACATTCATAACTAGATTTTCAAGAGACACAAGGTATAAGAAACAATAGGTAAGCTTATCAGTGATTACGTTTAATGTGAACATTACTTGTGTAAGTTTCCACCTAATATTAATCATAATATAATAAGGAACCGCCCACTACGCCGTATTGTAAAAAATGCGTTAATAACATCAAAGTTTCGATAGCCATTTGTCCCTACTGGTGAGTTATATTGTGGTTTCACTGTGACTGGTCCTACCACGAGTTATATTCGGCATGAGCGTACAGGTTGTCCCATTTTCGTATGTTTTACGGGGTATCTCGCTTATTTTTTAGGTTAGAACCTTGCGGTTTTCGCGACACCGCGCTATTTTTTAATGAAACCAAAGATGCACTAATCAAATTTGCCATAGCCATCTTAGTTTGTGTGCTACAGGGTGATTTTGGAAAAATTGCATTTTCAGTCATCCCCTGTAACTCTGTTATTGTCAGACATATTAAAAAAGTAAAAACTGATATTTGTAGATTTTTTATGTAGAATACAGTGGCGTACTCAGACAATAATTTTGAAAAAAAATAATTTGGTCAGACGAGGTACAATTGTATTCATAGAAAATGGGTACACTAAAATTGTTATAGTGTAAATCGGTTTTGATTGAATTTGACTTATAATAAAATATTAATTATAGTTTTCTCTTATTATTATTGTTATTAGTTACGTTGAGTTTAACAATTTGCGTTGTAGAAATATTCTAATACATTAAAATCATTTATCACACTTTATATGTTTTTGTTTTGTCTATTGGCGTCAATAAGAAAAGCCTGATTTACGCAAATATGGAAAAATCTAGCCATAAGACTTGTACCCATTTTCAGTGAATACAACTGTACATTTCACAAGTTCGGGAATTCTTAATAGACACAACTCGCGGTTTTGGAGTCAAGAAAATACCCACGTGATTTTTCCTAGAGAGCGTCAAGGCAGGTTCGGATTTAATGTATCCTGCTTTATTTTTAGCCGAAAAATAGTTTACAAGATTTATGAATAAAACCTAAACTCTAATGGGTACTTACAAATTCTACAAGAAAAAACTATGAACATTTTAGAAGCTATTCCACTGGCTCAACTGAACGATATGTTCTTCCAGCAGGATGGGGGTCCAGCCCACAATGCTAGAATAATACAAAACTGGCTAAATGAACGTTTTCTCAGGAGATGGATTGGAACAAATGGACCTGTTCGATGGCTACCACGATCACCGGATCTCTCGGTTTTGGATTTTTTTTTGTGGGTGTATTTCAAGAATAAAATTTATTCAAGGCAATATTCCAACATGCAACAATTAAAAATTGCAACGGAAAATGCTTTTGCAGAATTACGAAGACTATCATTTATTTTGGAAAATGCTATTAAAAGAATTTATAAACTTTGTGAAACTTGTAGGAGACATAATGGTCTGCAATTTGAACAATATTTGTGATTAATTATTTTGTTTTTTATCAATGTAAATTACAGAAAAAAATCATTTTGTTACGTTATTTATAAAAATAAATGTAGACTATGGTATATTTTTGAAAAGCTCTTGGCAAGGGGAAACAGATTTAAAAAAAATATATAATGTGTCCCATAAAAAAAAGTATATTGTCAATATCTCAAAAACTGTGACGTCTAAAGAAGAAAATCCGCCACTGGATTCTACGTAAAAAAATGTACAAATATCAGTTTTTACTTTCTTAATATGTCTGACAATAACATAGTTACAGGGGATGACTGAAAATGCAATTTTTCCAAAATCACCCTGCAGCACAAAAAGTAAGATGGCTATGGCAAATTTGATTAGTGCATCTTTGGTTTCATTAAAAAGTAGCGCGGTGTCGCGAAAACCGCAAGGTTCTAACCTAAAAAATAAGCGAGATACCTCGTAAAACATACGAAAATGGGACAACCTGTACATTGGATGGAACTTCAAAACACAATAGATAAACAATAATTTGTCAAAATGATAAATTTTGATAGCAACGACCATAAATAAGGTGGTAAAAATATCGCTGTGATAGTGTGCTAACTAGTTGCTATATTTTATTGAACCCTAGTCAAGAACACAAAACAATTTGCATGCGCACAAATATGGTTCGCGCTTTTAATTTTTTTCTGAGTGTCCATTAAGCGAAATAGCTGCTAGCCTAGGGCAGCAATGTTTGGAGGGCGCCATAAAAGAAAGGAGAAGGACGAAAAATTAAAGAATTTGTACTTTCACTGTTTCAAAAAACTCAAAATAAAAGCTCACTTACGGTCATTTAAGTTAAGTTTTTTTTTGTTAGCGTGCTCATGCTTATGTTATTACTTACGTATTTTAGCTGATTAGTATCCTTTTGGTAGATTGTTTAGGAGTCCTTCTCCTCTTCAGCCCTGGCCGATCTTTTCTTGTTGGTGTTGCGTTGGTTATGACGTTTCCGAAAAAAAAGAAAAAAAACGTTTTGATTTTATTTAAATAGTTATGTTATTCGGTTTAAATGTGTGCGTGTTGTTTAGCTAGGTGCAGCGTGCTTTGTGTGGTTAATCCAATCTCGTTTGCCGAGTATCTTTGCGAGGTCGTCACCTAATAGACGGGGGGATGCGGAGGGCATATAGAGTATTGTCCCAGGATTCTTCTCTCCTCAGAACGGTTGTGAAGGAGTTGTATTAGGATTGCGGGGAGGGGGCTGAATTTGAGTTTTGCGTGGGAATGGCAGAAATCGGTAGTTGTGGGGAGTGGTAAGGACCTCTCTGATTGGGATTGTGTCGGCGAAGATTCTTTTGTGTGAAAAGTTTCTTTGTATTGTTTGTATACTGTTTGTGATGGATGGTATGTTTGTGTACGGTATTGTGAGGTCGTTAGAGGTGGCTTGTGTATACATCTTAAGTATTCGGTGTGAGACAATGACGAGATGTGATTAGGGTTTATGTTTGTGTATATAGGTGCTCAGAAAGCCACAACAAGGCGTATGTATGTTTTGTAGGTGTTGTAGTGTTTTGGGTTGGCAACTTCTGACTACCCCGGACAGCGCCCAGTACGTTTGCTCTGTTTCGTATCCTGTTAAGTGTTCTTTGTAGGTCGGGGAGTTAAATTAGGGTTTTGGTGAGAAGGATTCCTAAGTAAGTGACTTCTTGTTGGAGTGTGGGTTTTTCGTTGTTTAGGGCATGGGAAACATTACTGTCGGCCAGGGTGGGGAATTTATGTTCGTGGTAGTTATGATGTCGGAAGAGGATAGCTTGTGTTATGGTAGGATCGACAGACTTTCCACCGGTTGACCCAGTTGCACTGCCCAAAAGACAGTGTCATCTGCGACTACTGTGGGTTATATTACATCGGGAATGTTGGAAGCGAAGATGGTTTAAAGGATCGGGGCTAAAGCGCAACGTCTGCTGTGGGTTGAAATAGATCGGAGATGGTGTTGTCTACTTAGACTCGAACTGACCGATTGGTCAGGTACGATAGAAGAAGTTTGGAGAAGGGATCAGGGATGTTAAGGTTACGGATCTTGTGAAGCAGACCTGCATGCCAGACCTTATAAAATGTTTGCTTTGATGGTCTCTGTAAGCAGCTTCAACAAGGGATCCTGATACGACGGAAGCTGAATTGGCTGTTAGAAAGGAGATCGCCTGGCTAGAATCTGCTCAAAGCATTTTCTGAGGCAACTTAAGAGGGAAATGGGTCTATAGGAGGAGGGTGTGGTAAGGCCGGAGTGCGGTTTGGGTATCATGGCGATGGGAGCCTATTTCCAGTCCGTCCGGAACTGGTATAATATTAAGCATTTGTTATAGATTTAATCCGAGTGCTGGTCCGGGCAAGTGTCGGAGTATTTTACGTTTAAGGCAGTCATGGCCTGGGGCTGAATTGCCTCCTTTTTTGAAGTCCGTTTTGACCAGGTCGGGGGACTCCCGTTGTGCAACTGGATTTCAGGAACGTAAGGTTACGGAATTCTTCAAGGCGACTCTAGGAGTTCCTTAAACTGGGTGTCGAAGTGAGGATTTTTGAGGCCTTCCCTTAGGCGGAGGAGATTAGGTTGCCCTGTGGGTCAGGGAGATGGGATTTGTGGGTTACTTTTCTTTGAGCCAGTCTATCAAACTGTTTCCGGAAGTTGTCTGTTTCTGTAATCTAACTGGGAGGTGGCTTTGGTCCAGAAATCTCCTGTGTGTTTGTTTCTCGCCGTATTAAGGTGTTGAGGCGAGTTTTGTATTCGGTCTCGAGAGCCGGGTTCCTAGATAAGCAAGAATTGACAAGAGATTCGTTTTTTCTATTTTATCCAGTACACCATTTACCGTGGGGGCGGTTTGTGAGAAATGTCGATGTAACTACAGAAGGTCTCTTGTGGCTCTCTCGACATCTTGGGTAGTTAGAAGATTGGGTGTGGGAAAGTTGTTGGAGATGTGTTCGAAAATCTATAATTACTGTACATAGCGGAGGTGCTGGACAAAATGAAGTTTTGACCAGTAGTGGCAGATGATCGTGGTGCACTCACGATCAAAATAATGGGCTATGGGTTCGGAAACAAGGATGTGATTTATTTTAGCGGTACCCACATGCTGGAAAAATGTAGGTTCTGTTTTAGTGACTTGTAAGAGCGACAACTGTAACAAGGCCGATGATAGCCTGATACCGTTGCCATTGGTTCTGGAGCCACCGAATTGGGTGTGGCGGGCATTGAAATCACTTAGGATTACTGCGTTGGGAAGGCTGAAAGCGTAAATTAGGAGGTTATCAAAAAGGGTATTGTGGCCGGGCGAGTTGTAGTAGGAGAAGAAAAGAATGCGAGGGGAAGAATGCACCGTCACAGCAACCCATAAAAGTGATAGGTGTTAAAGTTAAGCGTGCATCTGTCTGTTAGATTTGTTTCAGTTACTGAGAGGATGTGTTCATGGAGTAAATTTTTAACTAGGGAGCGTTTCGAATAGCCCTGGCATTAACTGTCCCTGATATGATATCCATTTTGGAAGGATTTAATGACTGGATTCTGCCCAAGTTCCGATTATAATCAATAATCAAACAGAGGTAGTGCGCTTGAGCAGCGCAAGCGCTACGTTTGACTAGACTAGAATAGAGGAGAGTAGATCTTCTCAGTATCCAACTACAGGTACCATCGTCATATGTGACATGTAGGATTATAATAGTTATGTGTATCACTAGGACAAAAATGATGGTTTTGCAATTTTGCGAATACTCGTGGCTAGTGATGCACAAAATTTGTTGTGCTGACGTTTATTAATTCATACAAAAATGTTAGAAAGTTGTTTGAGGACTCCATCATATCTTAAGGTGTGTTGGCAGTACTGAGCATCAATATGTCAAACCGCTTTAGTATGGGAGATGTCGGTCCAGAAATGTTCATACTTGAAGATCAATGGTACCAAACTAAAACTTTCATCGTCGTACCAACCTAAACCTGAAACAATGGGTTTCTGGACATTTTTAAGGATTGGAAAGCTAGTATGTTTAGCCGAAAGCACAAAATAGTTATTTGTATCACAAGGCCAGAAAATAGGTGTTTGCAAGTACGAGTAAATGCTGCAACTTTATGAGTACTCGCAAACCATTTTATGGCAAAGTGATACACAAGATTTTGTCTGCCGACGTCAATTGTTATTAAAATCAATAAAAAATTGTTGTACTTTTTAAAATTTCATACCTCTTGAAATTAAGTTGGCAATACTGACAGTAACCATTTGAAAATTTCAAATGTTTTCTTTTGAAAAATATGTGAAATTGTTTTATTTTATTTATAAAATAATTAAACTAAAATGGAAGCACAAATAGTACAAGAAATGATGATTCTAATGCTGTAAACATAGATCTCATGGATTCAGTACCCCGAACATGTTAAAGTAGCCGCAGAAGGTGTTATTAATAATTTGTTGCCCTCCAAATCAGCAAATCGCTACTGGAAGGAATATGAAAGTTTTATTAAATGGTGTAGTTACAATTCTGTGGTAACTTAATGGTCAGCTTTGTGGTCTTATTCAATGCTAAAATCTACATTGAATATCAAGCACAATGTTAACATTGAAAAGTACACAAAATTAATAGCGAAAAGAACGAAGATTGGTTATATTGTGAAGAAATCCAAAGTGCTAGAACGAAGCTCGAGATGAGGAGTACCTAATGATGGAAATAAACATAATTCAATTCCTTAACTCTTACGTAATCTAACTTAACCTAAAGTTAACCTAATCTTAATCCAAGTTAATCTACTATACGCTTTCACTTTTAGACGCAGAGACTAAAATGGCGGTGCAATATCGTCGAGATTTTTTAACAATTAGAATTCCTGATACGAAAACCAATAAACCACGCACATCTTGCATCACAGAGCTGTCCTGGATTAGTATCTTTACGACCACCAACGGCACAACTGGATGGTTTCTTTTTGTATTATGCCAACAACAAGTGCATCGCTCATGCTGTCGGTATTCACACATTCGGACGCATTCCTTTCAAAATTGCCACTTTTTTGAAATTCGATAATTCTTGGGCTTACACAGGACACTGTTTTCGACGAAGTAGCGCTACATTGCTTGCAGGTCCTGGAGCTGATATAACTACTGTTAAGCGGCATAGCGGTTGGAAGAGCAGGACTGTTGCCGAGTGTTATACAGAAGATTCGCTAAAGGCAAGAGTTGCTATAGCGAACCAATCAAGTCGGGGAAAACAGTTCCATATCACTGCCATCAACAAGCACCGGTACGATTTCAACACATGAACAACTGGAGACGGTGACGATAGCTAACGAAGGTATCTTCAAATAATAGATCTGAAAATCCAACCGTGCCATATAAACAATATCCCTTAACTATAAGTTTTAGATCATAAGTATTTAGTTTTAGACGTTTAAGTAAACCTACCTATGCACGGTGTCCGAAAATGGCGTGTACAACGTTTAACCAGAGATTCTTTGGTAAAAAAAAGGCGATCTAGGTAAACATACCTATATCCGAAGTTGCTTCGTTTTGCCGCTAGAGAGCGTAAAAGGTTTTTAAATAATTTCGTTTTTTCGAAATAATTTCTGAACGCTTCAACCGAATTTAACTAAATTTGGGAAACAAAGGTCTAACATAACTTGACATAATTTGACGTAAATGGGAACTTTTTTCGATTCGTAGAAAATGAATAAAATCTACATGGTGTCCAAAAAAATATGTATTTTCTTACCGCTTGTAGATATGACTTTCATTTTTTTTGTAGATCATTTTTTTTGTAGATCATTTTGTTTACAAACTTTATAACTCCTCTAAAATGTTGGTGAGATGTACAGTTTCGATGCAAAAAAATAATTTACTCAACCCTACATTTAAACACTGTCTACTTACTCGGAAGGAAAACGGGAGAAAGTAAATACACAAATTACATGAAAATGTTTTAGTTTCAATCAAAATTTAAATTTTCAATCACAATAATCTATGTTATTAAATTATTATGATAATTGTTCAAAATGTTCTCGGTTTTTTTAATGAATTAATTTAGCTATTCAATACGGAAACTGTACGTAGCTACTTGTAAACTTACTTTCGTCATTCGTGTCTTTTCTTCAGTCTTTTTATGGCCAGTGCGCGTTTTTAGAAAGTTCCTTATAAATTTTCAATTTAGATAACGTTGGCAAGAAAAGAAACCTTTACAGATCAATGCCGTATCCAAATAAAATATTTTCTAAATTCCTACAAGTCTAAATCAGTAATTGTGACTTAACACTAATAATGTTTTTATTAAAAGTTGTCTATGATTAATTTGCACGCGCGCACACGCGCACACGGGCACACGCATACTCACACTCACACACTCACATACTCACACACTCACACACTCACACACTCACACACTCACACACTCACACACTCACACACTCACACACACACACACCACGCACACACCACGCACGCACGCACGCACACACCACCACACACGCACACCACACACCACTCACACACCACACACACACACACACACACCACACACCACACACTCACACACACACACCACACACTCACCACCACACACGCACACACCGACACCACACGCCACACGCCACCACCGCACCACCCACCCACCACTCACCCTCACCACTCACACACTCACGCACTCACGCACTCACGCACTCACGACTCACCACTCACCACCACCACACACTCACACACTCACGCACTCACACACACATCACACACACACACGCACACACACCACACTCCACACTCCACACCACACATCACACACACACATTGACTACACTCACACATGATTTACTACACACACACATCACATGTTTCTTACTTATTTATCACTTATACACCACACACGTCACACTCACAACTCATCAATCCTTCGTCGTTTAGATAACTATTCCATACTGTTTAGCATTCTGGTCTACGTTAACTACAGTCGTAACACTTGTCACCTAACTATTTTCCTATCGTATATATATATATATATATATATATATATATATATATATATATATATATATATATATATATATATATATATATATATATATAGAGTCTTTACAATTACTAAGCACCATATCTTTCATCGATTCAAAGTTTATAACATGAGAGTTTTTATAGTTTAAGGTAATGCCTTTCACTCTACATGTTGGTTTAATTGTCTGTTCACTGGTTGAAAACACATTATAGCTGTAGTTTTTCGGCCCCGCACTAACCAACTCAGCTATATAACTTCCTTCTCCGCACGCTTCCAGCTCGTCGGTCATCTGTCCAAGGAAATCTCCGGAAGTTGGATTTTAGTCGTCGAGTTTCGCGACGAATATGACACTATCTGTATCATAATATAGAACGCGACGGTCCAGCTTCTCCAGATAACTATATAGTTCTAAACGTGCATGAGCTGTCGTGTACGCGGCTATGGGCACACTAATAGTTTTTTTTTTTTTACCACATTATCATTAATACGTATAATGGATTGTACCTGAACCAAAGAGTACGTAAACAATTTTAAAAAGTCCTCTGGCTCAGATTCAATACTGCTCTGGGTTAAATTTTCACGTTGGCCAAACTTACCCCAGAAAGAATTTAACATTAACTTGGCCAAGTATCTTAAACCAGGATTTTCTTAATGCTCTTTCCGTCTTTATCGTAATATTCTGTTATGTACAGCGTCTTCTCGGCTTCTGACGTGCAATGACTAGGCCTCCCGGAACATTCCTGTTTGAGTTTCAGGAAATTATCGATGTAACTACTAAAAACCCTGTTTCGTGGTTTTGTCATATGCGGTTACCTCATACTCCCAAATCTCGAAAACATCCAGAACTTTATAGTTTCTAGAGATAGCCTTATGCAACTCGTCCGCTACAAACGTTAAAACGAAACTGCACTCGGCTTCACTATGCCCACATTCTCCTTCATTTAGCTCAGCGCCACAAGTTCTACATAATAAAAACATCAGCTTGCCATGCATTTTTAGAGGCAAAACAGGATGATAGAGATTAAAGGGTGGTAGTACTCGACATTTAACTAAAACCTCCACCGTGTCCAATGAAATGTTCCTACAATCTAAACCTACATGAATTTTCGGGTGATCTACAGGATATTTACAGTATTTATTTACATAAGGGTATAATGAGCACACGCCATAATACATGATTTTCTCAGTAATTCCGTCACACTTGTGGTAGAGTTTGCTAGCATTAGTGCGACCACCGTAAAAGCGTCTCGTGGATTTAAAGGTTGGTCATATTGGTCACCTAGATTCTGTATACATGTTCTTAACTCGTTGTTTGCAAGTATTAGTTTTTTTTGCATTCACGAATTTCTATTAGATAATATCCGCGCTCGCGTAGAAATTGAGATCGTGCCGCCGTGTTCTCGTTTCGGAGAGACATGGATGTATTTACACCCAGTTTTGGGTCAATATTGGCTTGATTGGGGATACATTCGTCGCAACCGTGCCAATAGCAACCCAGAAACTCGTAAACGATATTTGATTCGGTGCAATAACCATCAACCTTAACACCCTCAGATGTTCTAAACTCGCGAGCTTTCCCATCATACTGCATGGTCACTTGTTGTGAATGTTCCACCCAACGTAACCACTGTATTGCAACTTTTGACTGCTTGTCGGCTTGTCTATACCCGCCTTTCGGAATAAGAGCGATTATGTTCTCTGTGAGGAAAAGCCTACGAAACACATTATTGCAGGAATTAGCAACTGTGGTTGACTCCTGAAACGGATCGACTTTATTTTGTGTCGTGAAGATCGACCAGAAACTAATGCAGCCTTTAACGAGAATCTTAACATCCATCAGACAGTATTTCACAATCTCTTGGCTCATCTTAAAAACATAATTACTTTGGGTCTCAGCCGCGTGCCAATCTTAAAAGTTTTTGCCGCGCTTTCGCTGACATCTGATCTGTACAATAATATTCAAGTGCAGGCAAAGGACCCTCGTAATTCTGATTTGCGGATGTGTTAAAGAGGAATTAAAAGTATCCTTCGGATTCGGGGAAATCGAACGTTTACGGAAATGCCGAGAGTGATGATGGAATGAAGCTGAGTGAGTCAATGAACCTAATATCATCGCATTGAATGGGAATTAGTTTTAGACCGTTGGTGATGACTTTGGGTTTCTATCGGTTATTATTAGCTAGCATGCATCTAAGCATAAAACACCCATCGTACCCCTTCATGTTATGTGCAATGCATGTAACTTTAAATTTTCGCACTTTCTCGGCAACATATGATAGAAACGATTCAACAAGGTCTGTCCTGAAAATGTACACTCTTTCGCTACACGTCGAACATCTCTCATCCAAAAAGCGTTGAATACAAGCGAGACAAACATTCGCAGCCACGCATGGATTGGGTTCATGCACAAAACGATCATTCGTCCCCTCACACACCCTCTCCTGCATGCATTCCAAATCATAAAAGAGGAACATAGATACTTTACCTTTACCGGTGTTACGTTGAGCCTTGTTAACGGGCGTGAAGCAGAGATGACTGATAGGTTTTTCGTTCATGCACGTGGAGCAACGGCTGTAACCGCATCTATGTTTACCCTTTACTTGCTTTTGAAGCAGTTTAAACATCTACGCAGTTTTTCACATAGTGCAGTACCCTAATGGTTTTTAAAACACCCCCCCGCCTCCACAAAAATCTCTCTTGCAATCATTACAAACAATGTTCGGATTTTGAATGGAACATGGCGGTTTCTGATGGTAACAAGGACACTGGATACATACATTTCGCATGTCTTTTTTTGTCATTATAACGTTTTTTGCACTGTTTGCAGTAATAACCGCAGGTAAATGCTGAAGTCAAGCTGGTAATGACATTGTAGTGCTCATCTTCTAGTATTAAATTTAAAACAACCCTACCCGGTTCCCTAAGACCTTCAAAGTAAACCGAATCACCTATTCGCTAATTATAAACTACAATAGTATATGAAGTTAAATGATTTTGAAATGACTAAATATGTTCGTAACTACCGCCCTGACTAAGGTCTACCCCACTGTTTTGGCAAAGTTGCATAGCTTGCGCTTGAAGTAAAGGACACCCCATTTCCATACTATGACGCATTGTATGATTATTTCTAAATGCTATTGCTTAGACTAGTGCGCGCGCTGAACAATTATTATCATTGATTGTCCCTGGTACAACAATAATACTCCTCGTTTTTGATCTACAAAAGCTTCAAACTTTATCCCCGTTACATTTTTGCGTCTATGGTCAACATGTACCGACATTCTATCCACGTTTAAAACTAGTAAGTCACTCGAACCAAAGTTCATTGCTCTGCATCACCTTTTCCAATAATGATATTATCACTCTCACCGACAACTGATCCACTCTTCTAAATGATACGCCAATTCGTTTAACTGGGTAATTTTGGTTCCTTAATGTGATACCGACACGATCTGACGGAGACGCATCCTTCACAGTATATGTATACAGTTCCTCGAATGCGCTCTGCAAAGATATGTGTTAAATAAATAAATACCTGCAGTCATGTTAAGGGATTATACTTGCATGTTTCATCATTAAAGGTAAATCGCAACGATTTACATGTGGTGTTAAATTTTCTTATAAATTTACTGTTTGAGATTCCCGTATTATATTTATATGATTGAATCTCATTTGGACGGAGGATGGCCCGGCCCCTTGTTGCTGGGTTGATGGGTCTGAGCGCAATTGGCCTTGGGGTTGCTGTAATGTACTCATACACTAAACTAGCAATAGAAGATTAGAAAAGGCATACCGTTATCGTACTCAAATCATCCACTGCGGGAGTTTCCAACATCTCTTCATCATCATTAACAAACACCTCCTCCATGTTTACTTGAGCGGGGCTTTGTGCGAAAAAAATTATTAAAACCTTAAAAAATAAAAACAAGCATATACCTACATTCCACCAGCTCGCCGCACGGCCTCCACAAAATCATAGTGCTCTTCCAGCGAATCGATAGTATCGTTTGCAAACACGACCTTGTAATTAATCGTATTGTATGCCTTTATCAGCAGCTCGTCGGTTAATAATAATCCGCCACGAAACAACCCGAAAATCTGGTTAGCTGTTAAAAATTCCATAACTACGATGATAACGTAATGCTCTTCAAGACAGAACTAAATTATCTAAATTTAAATGTACGTATTTATAGTATTTTTCCCAAGGTCAAATGAAGTCATTGAAAATTCCCAAGGGCTGTTGAAGGTGCCTTTTCTCAAGGTAAAAAATAAGTATGATGTTGTTTATTATATAATTACAAGGTAATTCAAATTAATCTCTGTGTATTGTTGAAAGCGAAGTGAAATAATAATTTTTAAAACAATATGGTATATGGCAATACGGTATAAGCGTTCCTTGTAAAAACTACGTCAAACATTCTTTTAAACTTTATTCAAATAAAATAATTTCAATTAATTAAATAGGACTAAATCACGTTAAACTAAAATTTTGAAATATGCAGCTATTTTAGAAATATTCGAGGAAATCAAAACAGGTCTTGATAATATGCACAGATTAAATAAACATCTTTTTATTATGAAAAAAAAGTCATGTAATGTTTTTGTATTTTAGGTTGATTGAATAATTTACCAATGATTGATTTTGTAAATAAGTTTTTCACTACATGTTTAATTATAAATGATGCTTGTTCCTCAACCATTCTACTTTGACAAATAAAATCGTTTTTAGTAGTTTTAGTTGTTTTAATTAATTACGAGTCCTATAATACCAAACAATCCTTGTGTTTCTCTTTCTTTTTAATTCAGCATGTTTTTTTTTATCGCGTTGTAAAATTTGTTATTTAGTTTTTAAAGAAAGTATGATATCTGTAATCAATTTTTAAATTCTTAAAATTAACTAAATTATATAATTAACCAAAGGAAAACATGATTTAAAAGTAGTTTCTATGTATTGTTGTTGAAGGAGAAGTGAAATAAAAATTAAAAAAAAACATATTAATAATAAAAGTTATTCCAATGAGGGGAAATATACCTTTTAAATTAATACTACCTAAAATAAAATGCCATAACATTTTAGTATTGTAAAAACAAAACAGAGTCTATGCCTGAACGACGGTTAATGTTTCATGTATAAAATTAAATTAAATAGAGATAAATGCATGCCCACTTAAAAAATCTAAGACCTTTAAAAGATCCCCTTACCTTTTTTATTATAGGAAATAACAAACTTTTGGTAGTAATTTCCAAATACATTTCGGAATTTTATTCCTTAATATTATTTTGCTATTTAAATGGATATATAATTAAAAACCTTTTTATGATGCATTTGGTTTGATTCATTGTTGTTTTTTAAGATTGTTTCCTCATAATCCCGCAATTAACTTTAAAATTAAAAATACAATGGTATATATCTTTAATCGTCTTTTTTATATCAAAATGATCCTATTGTTTTTTAAAATATCTATTAAAACCATATTTTAATTATGAGATATAAATTTTTGATATAAATCCTCCTGATGATAGTAATTATATTTTAATTAGGTATTATATATTTTTTAATGTAATTTTTTAACAAGCTGTTTTTCAAAAATGCCTATGAAATCTGCATAATTAAAATTAAAACCTATCTCACAATTTAGTGTTAAGAGTATTTGATTAATGTAATTATCCACCACATCGCTAGAAGTATTTTTTTTTAATATTTCTAAAAGCCAACACGTGCATTAACAATAATAGTTTGATGTATCGATAATATCAGCAAGCTCTTAATTATTATTATTCGTTTTATATATTTTTTTAAGTAATTTGTCTGTGTATGTATGTGTGTGTGTATACAATATAAAAAATACAGTTGAAGGCCTGCTTTTTTATAAATTCAAGGTGAAATTTGTATATATGTATATTGTAAATAATAAACATCGTTTTATATAAATTCGTATATGTAAGTTCTTTCTAAGTAGTTTGCGAAAGGAGAAAGGTTAAATATGAGTTGCAGTAAGTGTGATAGAGATAATTAGGTTTATATATTTACATTCTACAAATTACTTAATTATGATGGGGAAACCAATAGCTATATATATATATATATATATATATATATATATATATATATATATATATATTGATATTGTTCACAAAATGCCAATAAAGGTTTTAATGTGTTACTATAGGAGGAGGATGTCATAAACCAACCAATTCTGCATCAACTCTTATTATACAGACTCGATCTCGATTCATTTGTTTAGTTAATTAGATAAAGGTGTGTGTTACGCTATTTTTAATTAATTAATAACATTATGCTGGTACGTATTTGTGGGTTTTAAACATTTTAATTATTGATTCGCATGTAATAATAAACCATTAAAACCTTTAGTCTTTTTATTTCCGTTACAGCAATTTAGTATTTTGAACTGTGGCTGATTTTGAGCAAGCAAGCTGTAATTAATTAAACCAAATCAGTATTTTCAACTGGTTTTCGCAAATTGTAAGTTATGATCTGGTTTTATTGGGATTGATTTAGTTGATTGATTGGGATTGATCTGATTGATTGATTTGATCGAGCATGATTTGTTTGAGATTGATATGCTTAATTCATTTGGTATGATCAATTGATTTGTTTGTTTGAGAAAGAGCCGAGAGAGAGGCGTACATGATTAACTTCTATCACATAAAATTTTCGTTAATCCATGCACCACTAGATCGCGCCACAAACAATTTTAATTAGACCTAGGGATATACCGCTAGATGCCACCACAAACATTCAAATTTTCAGCCAAGGGCCAAGACAGAGGGCGAAAACCTACACTTGTCTTACAGGGGCCTCTTATTAGAATACAATTTCCTGTCAAGGGGACCACGACAGGGGGTTAAGTCCTAAGAGCTAGTACCTATACCTGCCTTATAAGGTTAGGACCGCATACCACCGCACGAAGGGGCGGCGACAAGGGGGCAAAGGCCCAAGAGCAAGTTCCCACACTTATCTTATCAGGTTAGAGCCCCCATGCCATTTCCAATTAGGGGGCCACGACAAGGGGCAAAAAATGGCTGACAAAAATACGCCTCCCACGTGGGCGAGTAAAAGTAGAGCGGAAGGTGTTTCTGTAGGCGGGGCTTGTGACGTAAAAAAGTGGAGGGTTTAGTATTTTTATTCATACGATTTATTTCGGAGTCATCATGAATGTTTATTCATATCCCGAACAAGTAGATATGTTGTTAGTTTATGGGTTTTATAAATGTAATGGTCGCGAGAGTGTTAGAGTTTACAGGCAAAGGTTTTCTAACCGTATAGTGCCGCATCACCAAACCTTTCAAAACATTGTTAGACGTCTTCGTGAGAATGGTAGTTTAAAGTCACGAACTTTTGATTGTGTACGTCAGCGTACTACAAGAACGGTAGATATAGAGGAAACAATTTTAGACAGAGTTGAGGAAAACCCAAAAGTAAGTACTAGATATCTGGGGCTGGAATTAGCGATTCCCAAAGCAGTTGTTAACGAGGTTTTAACAGAACAACTTATACATCCATACCATGTTCAAATAATTCAAGACTTATTACCTATTGATCCAGAATCCTGCTTAACGTTTTGCAATTTTATGAAAATCAGATATCAGAAACTCCAAATTTCCATAGTAGAATTTTATGTACCGATGAAGTTACGTTTACAAGATCCGGTTTAACTACCTTACATAAGGAACATGTTTACTCTGATGAAAGTATGCATGCAACAAAAGTTACTCATTACCAACATGAATTTAAATTTAATATGTGGGCTGCAATTATAGACAAATTCCATATAGGTCCAGTTATTATACCAATATACCAATAACTTAAATGGAAATAATTATTTAAATTTTTTGCAAGAAACATTACCCGTTTTACTAAAGAATTTGACCTTATTACAGAATATGTGGTTTATGCATGATGGTGCTCCGCCACATTTTTCGTTAGATTTCGATGGATAGGAAGAGGTAATGATGTTCCTATAAAATAGCCAGCAAGATCACCGGATCTAACGCTGTGATTTTTTTTATGGGTTGCCATGAAAACAAAAATTTACTCCTCTCCTGTTGAAAGCGAGGAAGATTTATATCGCAGAATTTTAGATGTTGCCAACACCCTTGGGAATCCCGATACACTACGAAGAGTACAATTTAATTTTCGACGTAGAATTAACGCATGTGTACAACAAAATGGTGGCCATTTTGAAAATTTGTTGTAACAGTAGGTAATTAATCGTTGAGTATTTCCATAGTTTATAACAAATAAAAAATTTGGTGTGTTGTTGATTTTAAAAGGTAAATTGCACCACGGTCTATCTCACTGAGGTACAAATTCATGAAGGGTGAGGGATGCAGAGATTATCCGTAGATGTAATCAGTATTAGCATTTGTTTTAACGTTGGGACGCCACTCAACTTCTACGTTTGATAGCTAAAATACAACAAAAATTGAGAAAGGTTGTATCTCAAAGCATAATAGGTAATTTGAATAAACACTAAAAAACTGTATTTATATGTATATTTAATAAAGCAAAATGTCTGATTAGTATCAGCATAAAATAACTAAAACGATATTTCTCGTAAAGCCTTACGAATCTTAAAATTACTAAATTAAACACTGTACAACCTTAAAATCTATATTTACTTAAAATTCAAAATGCAATACGATCAACACTGTATTCAATAATGGAACGTGTATTGACCTATGTCAATAAATTACAGTTGCGATAGGTTATGAACTCAAATGTTCTTATCTTAGGAGCAGAACTCAGCTGTTCCTTTATATCTGTATCAAAATAACACTAACTGATTTGTTATTTACTTAAACTGCACTAAAAGGATAAGCACTTACTTGTACAAAATAAATATTTTAATCTTGTCTCAAACGAACTGTAGCTTGAGAATTTTCATTTCCAATTCACAAGACAAATATACGATAATGTAAAGGTAATTTCCATTTGTGTTCAACGTACAAATAAACGAACTGTAGACCATAATGTAAGTTACACTATAATTTCCATAATATAAACGTGCGGGAAGGTGCTATAGCTTTCAGCTGTCTTCAACATATAAATAAACGAACGGTAGCAGGTGATAACGTAAGGTAACTTTCATTCCTGTTCCACCTACAATAAGGGAAATGTAGATTAAACTAACGCAGGTTCGAACGACTAAAGCTGCTGATATGGATGACGAACGCAGAATATGTATAACAGCATGTGTGATTTATGCAAAACAAAGGTATCTCCATTTATGTTCATGCAGATGACAATGCAATATCATGCGCCATTTTATGCAAGTAAAGGTCACACCGCACCACGCTTTTACAACAATACGGAAATTTACCAGAATGAAAACTTTTTCTTAACATAAGCGGTTTCCCTATTCCTACTTTTGATGTTACTTTTGTTCCCTTATAAAAGGGAAACAAAACTTAAAAAAACTAACGTCTGAACTGTACGGCACAAGAAAGGGAAAATGAGTTA
This sequence comes from Vesta saturnalis, assembly GCA_036346205.1. NCBI lineage: Eukaryota > Metazoa > Arthropoda > Insecta > Coleoptera > Lampyridae > Vesta > Vesta saturnalis. The sequence continues at coordinate 49,504 of JARFJB010000428.1, forward strand.
AGCGTCAAAGCGTGTTGAGTTGCGCACAAAGCAAAGACCATAACATACTATATACAGAGGTATTCGTGATTATGTAGACTACAGTGAAAATATCGAGATATAAAAAATTTAATTATTGAACGAAAAAAGAAATGCTTAAAGATACTAATGTAATGTAAATATATTTATCAATAAATTTCGAAACTTAAATTAAGGTAACGATAGACCAGAATTGGCACGTTACAAGTTGTCTAAATCATAGCCAAGTTTTAATAAAAGCATTATTAGTGTTAAGTTACAATTACTGATTCAGACTTGTAGGAATTTAGAAATTTGTGAGAGGTTTAAGGTTTAAATTACTATGATGATTGTTCAAAATTTTCTTCGTTTTTCTGAATGAATTAATGTAGCTTTTACTTAAGTAAGTACTGTTTTAATCAAATGTTACTGTTAAAACATTAATTTACACGATTAAAAATCTGGACCGTCCCGAATTTTTTTTTTTTTGCTACGACCTTGATTTGTAAAACATGTCTTTTCTAGCAACGTTATCTAAATTGAAATTTTGTAAAGAACTTTTTAAAAACCTGCACTGACCATAAGAAGAAAAGACACGAATGACGAAATCAAGTTTACAAGTAGTACTAAATACTAAGAATTATAAGTAGTTACTTACAGTTTTCGTGTTGAAAATCTAAATTAATTTATTCAACAAAACGGAGAACATTTTGAACAATTATCATAATAATTTATTGCGTTAAACATCCATAAGTGTGATTGAAAACTTACATTTTCTAATGCACAAGGATTGGAATATTTCGCCATGTCGTTATATGTTAAAACTACCAGTATCAGCTTTACTTCCAATACAGGGTCCGCCTTTGGGAGCTGATCCTATGAGTATCTGCTAAACCAAACTTACTATAATTTTGAAAATTTGGTGACAGCGTAATGATGTTAGGGCTAACTCATCTAAAATATTTTCACGTTCGTACCACTTCCGGTTTTACTGGAAGTCGGTACTTAGTCGCTTGTTTTAAATGGAACACCCCGTATATTAATACATTTTTGGATTCTATGTCGAATTTTAAGGTAAGTTTGTTAAATAAACTAGATACGAAATTTCAGTCGTTTTAAAAAAACATTTTTCTAAAAATTGACAGATGCGGTCTTAGTAATAACTCGTTAATTGTTCTGTTCCTGTCAAACAATTTGAATAAAACTTTGAGGTGTTGTAGGCAAAGGTTTATTGCAACAGTCTGCAAAAATGACATTTGTATTTTCATAAAAATAAAATTATGAATGTCTAAACTTGACTATCAAAAATGCAAGTTACTCAAAAAAAAACAAATGGAAACCCTATTTTTATTACTCAGATCGATTTAACGTCAAAATTAAGGTAATTTGTTTAAAACTTTATTTGCCTAAACGTAACAGTTTCATTATTATCAAAAAAGTCCCAATTTTAAAATTTGTGATAAAAATGAGCTACATACTTAAATCTAGTATTCCTTGTTCGTGGTCACCATGGAAACCAAATAAATGAGAATTGAAATAAAGAAAAATATTTGAAAAAGTTACTGCAAAAAATGATAAAAATTGATAATTTTGTGATTCAAAAGTCATTTTTTTCAAATTCGATATACAACATAAGTGTAAAAATTTAATACTTTATGAGTAAATCGAAAAAACTACTTTTTGCTGCGGAGGTAATACATACTTATCAGCGCATCACTACACGATAACGATGCGTATTTATTTCGTTTTTCTTTTGTAGTCAATAATTTAATAAAATTGTTGACAGTTTGTGTTTTTCTTGATGAAATGGCTCGACTTGAACATTCTAATACAGATTATTTGAATTCAATTTTAATTCACGGAGAATGTCATAGAGTTGTAAAACGAACAGTAAGAACATTTATCGAACGCTATCCTGAGCGCCCCCGACCATCAGCAGATACAATAACATGTGTGGTTCAAAATTTGGAACAGTTTGGCACATTTAAACACTCTGGGCCTCGCAAAAAAACTGCTATTGATAACGAACAGAATGAAGTTATAACTTTAGGATATTTCCGTGCCTATCCTTGTAATTCCATAAACGACGCGAAAACAGATATTGGCTTAACACTAACAACTATCAGAAGGATTCTTAAGTTTAGACCATACTCTTTACAATTAGTTCAACATTTGAAAGAAGCGGATTTCTTGAAACGTATCGAATTGTGTGAAACAATTTTGCTCAAAATACAAGAAATTCCTAATTTTTTGACTAATATCATATGGACGGACGAATCTAAATTTACGAAAAATGGCATATTTAATCGCCGAAACTCGCATTACTGGAATAACGAATATAGCAATCCAATTCGCGAATGCCATTTTCAGGAAATTTGGAATTTTAACGTATTTTGTGCTATTCGGAATAACGAAATCTTTGACGTATATTTTTACAATGAAAATTTGAGAGGTTTAAAATAGTTGATTGTTGCGATTTATGATTACAAATTAATTTCTATAAGAAAATTATCTTGAGATATTAAACACTCGAATTCAATCCCGATTAAATCTAGAAAGGGAAAATTTATGGTATCAACAAGATGGTGCGCCCCCTCACAACACCAACGCTGTTTCCATGAATCTTTATGAAATTTTTGAAGATCGTTGGTTTGCCAATAATGGTCCATTTCCATGGTCACCTGATCTTACGCCAATGGATTTTTATCTTTAGGGTCGAACTAAAAATATTGTTTATGCTACACCACTAACGACTAAAGAAGATTGCATTGCAAGAGTGCAAAATGCCTTCAATTCTCTTTCTTCACAAGAAATTCAAAGGGCTACAAATGAAGCCGTTATAAGACGGGTTCAACAATGTCTTGCGTCTAACGGGCAACATTTTGAACATTTATTGTAAATTAATTTACATTTGATCACGAGCAAGAAATACTAAATAAGCGACTTTATCGAGTAAGAATGCACTGATAAGTATGTAGTTACTACCTCCGCAGTAAGAAGTAGTTTTTTTCGATTCACTCATAAAGTATTAAATTTTTACACTTATGTTGTATATCGAATTTGAAAAAAATGACTTTTGAATCACAACATTATCAATTTTTATAATTTTTTGCAGTAACTTATTCAAATATTTTTCTTTATTTCAATTATCAATTATTTGGTTTCCATGGTGACCACGAACAAGGAATACTAGATTTAAGTATGTAGCTCATTTTTATCACAAATTTTAAAATTGGGACTTTTTTGATAATAAGTATGAAACTGTTAACGTTTAGGCAAATAAAGTTTTAAACAAACTTACCTTAACTTTTGACGTTAAATCGATCTGAGTAATAAAAAATAGGGGTTTCCATTTGATTTTTTTGAGTAACTTGCATTTTTTGATAGTCAAGTTTAGACATTCATAATTTTATTTTTATGAAAAATACAAATGTCATTTTTTGCAGACTGTAGCAATAAACCTTTGCCTACAACACCTCAAAGTTTTATTCAAATTGTTTGACAGGAACAGAACAATTAACGAGTTATTACTGAGACCGCATCTGTCAATTTTTTTAGAAAAATGTTTTTTTTTAAACGACTGAAATTTCGTATCTAGTTTATTTAACAAACTTACCTTAAAATTTGACATAGAATCCAAAAATGTATTAATATAGGGGGTGTTCCATTTAAAATAAGCGACTCTATACCGACTTCCGGTATAACCGGAAGTGGTACGAACGTGAAAATATTTTAGATGAGTTAGCCCTAACATCATTACCCTGTCACCAAATTTTCAAAATTATAGTAAATTTGGTTTGGCAGATAGTCATAGGATCAGCTCCCAAAGGCGGACCCTGTATAACTTAAAAAATACAATTGCGAAATTATTCATTACTCGAATTTTGTAAGTTCCTTACTAATTTGTTGACTTTATAATAATTTATAGATGTAATTTGTAGTTTGTAAGGAACTAATACGGACATAATAGAAGCTACACGGTAATGTGATTAGGCTTTGTGTTATGTCAAATGTCGATTATGTTGAATAATATATCAGTTCTGTCACTACAACGAAACCAACTGTAATTTAGTATTTTGTATTATGTGTTCTATTAGAGAACGAAAGCACAAAAATTTGCATATACACAAATGTGGTTCACGAGACTCATTTTTTTGTTTCTGGAAGAGGGAGTAGGAGGGTAGAAAATGGGCGGGAAGTGATATTTTGCCCAGGACAGCAGAATTGCTCGGTAGGCTCTGTTACCATCCATATCACTGATTGCGAGTTATAATTTATCGCAACTAGGTTTGCTGTACGTAATATGTGTGGAAGTGGAACAGTCAAATAAAAACAACGAGAGACCCATACATAACGCGTTTAATTTTGGTGCGTTTTTAATTAGCGTCTAAGTAGTTGCATTAACTCAATGTCGTAATTCATAAACAGAGACCATCCATTTGCAATTTAAAAAGTGAAATGATATTTAAACCATTTCTTTTTAAGGTATAAGCGCACTGCAAGATTTGCCATCATCTCTAGGTGCATTTAATATATTTAAGCTAAGCTTGATACTTACACACGGCTTTACAAACTGGATCACTATTTTTTTAATAATAGTTTAATATGGGCATAATTTTTCTCTCTATACATTGCATTTTTCAGTGCGAGCGGCAAGGCTTTATTAACCTTAGATTTTGGAATGATGAAATTTATCTAAATAACTTCAACTAAATAAATCATCTACAACGTTTTCATGTATTTTTGTATTAGTTTCTTAATTGATGATACAGGTTTTTTAGTAACTTCTAAACATTTAAAATACTTATCTTTTTGGGTTTATTAATGGTGAACGTATACGTGTAATACAAAAATAATTAATAAACCCAAAAAGATAAGTGTAATAATGTGAAAATTTACATTTTCAAATTTCTAAACTGTTCCACGTAATGAAAAGTTATTTACACTTAAATTGTTGAATAAATGTGGTAGCTTTTAAAATTAGATTTGAAACAAAAAAGTAGGTATGTCTGTCTATCTTGCTAATTAGTGGAAGTTTTTTACGATTATATCTTTCGCAGAAGGAAATTACATCATAACCTATAATTTTAATTTAAAGAAGCACTTATAATTTAATAATCTTATGTTATGTTCCAGAATTTGGTAACGCAAGAAGGAAAATGTCCGATTATATTTTCCCAGGTGTGGTTACAAGACCCACAGAAACAGGCATGGGGAAAGGCCTTTCTACTATTACGAGACAGAAAATTGTACCTATCGTATAAAGTACAAGTATTAGCGAAATTTTTAAGAACCGTTAAATCTAAAGAAAATTCGGTAAGTAGAAATTTTCACTATTTATAAAGCGGTATTAATCATCTTGACATTTTCAAATTTATCTAATAGTGTATCTTGCGTAACTGTAAATGTATTGTTTATTGATGCATGACATCTTGTAACCAAAGTCATGGTTACACAGGTGACTCACGTTACACCTTTGTAGATATGTAATATAACGCTTTTAAGTAGCTGGTCAACTTGGTCAAGGACATAACTGCTTAAATTTACTTTATGCATTTTTATTACCTGGTTAAAGGTTATTAAAAAAACGTTGCATAAATTATAAGCTTTACAGGCTGCAAATATATTAGTTTAATACGTTTTAATGCTATGGTCTCAAAATGAATATTGCCGATATTTATAAAAAAACATTTTTTGTTTATGTATGTTGATTCTGTTGTGTGGAGCGGCTCGAGCCGAGTGCTTGTGATTCGTTTTCTGTAACATTTTCTTGATATAATTAATGTACTTTAAGCTTTAGTAATCGACTTGTATGATAATGAAATTTCATGTAGGTATGTATTTCTTAGATAACTTAAAATTTTCCAAGTATTATGTTATTACTTGATTCTTTTGTGATTGATTGCAGTTTTTTGCCAACAATGCTTTTCAAGTTATTATTATTTTGTTTTCTCTGCAATTTTTATGAGATTCATTTTTTTTGTTTACGATAATATATAGGACATTCGTTTAACTTATCCCGATTGATCGATGAATCAAACGCGCACTTGTGTATGACTATCCTTTTCTACATATTGAATACAATGTACACTATTAGCTAACGTATTATTCCAAGAGTGTCGTTTTGTATGGCTCTTATTAACTCAAGTAACTAACAAGAATAACGTTAACAACAAATTAAGTTTTCTTGTACGAACAGTTTTGATACCAACATTACCAACTTTAACTTAACTACTTCACATAAATATAAATGTCATAATGTTTGAAAATAAAAGACAAAAGTTTTATTTACGTATCGTAGATGTAAAGTGGCGATCTTTGACGGCAATACATTTGTGAGTTAATGGTTATTTATTTGATTTATTCATAAAGATTGAATTTTTTAGGAACGCTACTAATCATTATGCTTTGAGAAAACATTCGAATTGCAAAATACGTAATGATAATTTCAGTCATCGATGTTTATTTTATACACTTGTTGGTGTAGAAGATTATTATACTGCAATTCAAAATTATTGGTGTATTTAATGTAATTGAATTTATGAATTATAGTACTTTTTTAAACTTATTCAAAGTATCGTTTCAAACACAATATAACCAATAATGTAATAAAACGTAAATTTGTACATTCACATTTAAACATGACTGTGTTGAAAATAATTTATTGTTATAAATTATAAAGTTAATGTACAATAACATACATTATATGTTATTATTATAATTATTATAGATTATTATTAAGTTTTTGGAGAAAACTGTTTGCGTTAAGAATTCAATTAAAAACAAGAAATTAAATGTTCACTACACTTCATTTTCTGTATCTGTGTTATCGTTTGGATTATAATTGGATTGACTTGGACACCATAAACTTTTCTTGTTCCCAAGACTTTAGAATTTCAGCTTCTGCAATATATTCTATTTGCGAAATTTGTGAGTTAATGGTTATTTATTTGATTTATTCATAAAGATTGAATTTTTAGGAATGCTACTAATCATTATGCTTTGAGAAAATATTCGAATTGCAAAATACGGAATGATAATTTCAGTCATCGGTGTTTATTTTATACACTTGTTGTGTAGAAGATTATTATACTGCAATTCAAAATTATTGGTGTATTTAATGTAATTGAATTATAGCACTTTTTAAACTTATTCAAAGTATCAGTTTTCTATAGACATAACAATATAACCAATAATGTAATAAAACGTAAATTTGTACATTCACATTTAAACATGACTGTGTTGAAAATAATTTATTGTTATAAATTATAAAGTTAATGTACAATAACATACATTATATGTTATTATTATAATTATTATAGATTATTATTAAGTTTTTGGAGAAAACTGTTTGCGTTAAGAATTCAATTAAAAACAAGAAATTAAATGTTCACTACACTTCATTTTCTGTATCTGTGTTATCGTTTGGATATATAATTGGATTGACTTGGACACCATAAACTTTTTCTTGTTCCCAAGACTTTAGAATTTCAGCTTCTGCAATATATTCTATTTGCAAATTTGTGAGTTAATGGTTATTTATTTGATTTATTCATAAAGATTGAATTTTTAGGAATGCTACTAATCATTATGCTTTGAGAAAATATTCGAATTGCCAAATACGGAATGATAATTTCTATCATCGGTGTTTATACACTTGTTCGTGTAGAAGATTATTATACTGCAATTCAAAATTATTGGTGTATTTAGTGTAATTGAATTATAGCACTTTTTTAAACTTACTCAAAGTATCGTGTCAAGTGTTTCTTACTTATTGAGTACATAAAAAAAAATACACCATAATGTAATAAAACGTAAATTTATTCATTCACATTTAAGCATGACTGTGTTGAAAATAATTTATTGTTATAAATTATAATGTGTTAGTGTACAATAACATACATTATATGTTATTATTATAATTATTATAGATTATTATTAAGTTTTTGGAGAAAACTGTTTGCGTTAAGAATTCAATTAAAAACAAGAAATTAAATGTTCACTACACTTCATTTTCTGTATCTGTGTTATCGTTTGGATATATAATTGGATTGACTTGGACACCATAAACTTTTTCTTGTTCCAAAGACTTTAGAATTTCAGCTTCTGCAATATATTCTATTTCAAATTTGTGAAGTTAATGGTTATTTATTTGATTTATTCATAAAGATTGAATTTTATTAGTGAATGCTACTAATCATTATGCTTTGAGAAAATATTCGAATTGCCAAATACGGAATGATAATTTCTATCATCGGTTGATTTATACACTTGTTCGTGTAGAAGATTATTATACTGCAATTCAAAATTATTGGTGTATTTAGTATAATTGAATTATAGCACTTTTTAAACTTACTCAAAGTATCGTGTCAATGTTTTACTATTGATACATAAAAAATACACCATAATGTATAAAACGTAAATTTGTTCATTCACATTTAACATGACTGTGTTGAAAATAATTTATTGTTATAAATTATAATGTGTTAGTGTACAATAACATACATTATATGTTATTATTATAATTATTATAGATTATTATTAAGTTTTTGGAGAAAACTGTTTGCGTTAAAATTCAATTAAAAACTAGAAATTAAATGTTCACTACACTTCATTTTCTGTATCTGTGTTATCGTTTGATTTATAATTGGATTGACTTGGACATCATAAACTTTTCTTGTGCCCAAGACTTTAGAATTTCAGCTTCTGCAATATAATCTATTTGCAAATTTGGTGAGTTTAATGGTTTTTCATTTGATTTATCTCATAACAGATTGAATGTTTTCTAGGAATTCGCTATCCATCATTTGCTTTGTAGAAAATATTCGTAATTGCCAAATACGGAATGATAATTTCTATCATCGGTGTTTATACACTTGTTCGTGTAGAAGATTATTATACTGCAATTCAAAATTATTGGTGTATTTAGTGTAATTGAATTATAGCACTTTTTTAAACTTACTCAAAGTATCGTGTCAAGTGTTTCTTACTTATTGAGTACATAAAAAAAAATACACCATAATGTAATAAAACGTAAATTTGTTCATTCACATTTAAGCATGACTGTGTTGAAAATAATTTATTGTTATAAATTATAATGTGTTAGTGTACAATAACATACATTATATGTTATTATTATAATTATTATAGATTATTATTAAGTTTTTGGAGAAAACTGTTTGCGTTAAGAATTCAATTAAAAACTAGAAATTAAATGTTCACTACACTTCATCTTCTGTATCTGTGTTATCGTTTGGATTTATAATAATTGGATTTACTTGGACATCATAAACTTTTTCTTGTGCCCAAGACTTTAGAATTTCAGCTTCTGCATGTTTAATCGTTTTTAACCAAACTGAAGGTGAAACTGTTTCTAACGCTTCTTTCCACATCTGTTTGACATTATCATCCCCATAACCATCTCTTCCAATGTGTTTATCATAATAAGTTTTGCTTATTCCCCATTTATTGTGTTTGTGTTTGACGATTTTGTTAATTTGTGAAATTTTATAATGATTGAAAGATTTTTTCAGAACAACGAAAAGTATGATATCATACAATGTTTCAATCAATGCCATGAAAATGTTGACGAAGCATTAGAATTATTTTTAAACAGATAAACTAGTAATTTACAATAAGACATTATATGACATATTGTTTTTAAAACGTTAGATATCCAGAGAGGCGTCAACCTAGTCGAGCAACGATATTTCGATTAAAGAATAATCTACTAAATTATGGTGCGTATTCTAAACCCCGACCCAAGACGTATAACAAGGAAAATAATGAAGTGGATGAAATAAATGTCTTAGCCAGCGTCCGTGTCGCTCCTCAGACTTCTTGTACGAAGTTAAAAAATGACACTGGCGTTCCCCGATCACCGGTACAAAGGATTTTAAAAAAACACAAATTGAAACCCTACAAAGTGAATATTGTCCAGCATTTATACCCTGGTGATGCAGCGAGGCGTGTGAATTTCTGTAATTGGTTTTTTAACCAAACTCAAAGGGACAATAATTTTGCGAGTAAAGTCATATGGTCAGACGAAGCCCGTATAAGCAGTGCCGGTTTATTTAACAGGCAAAATACAAGGCACTGGTATGATGAAAACCAACACCTAATTTTTGAGCAACAACAATAGGGTCGATTTGGTTTTAATGTAGCCTGTTTCTTATTGGGGACATCAATAAAATACCGCATTTTTGAAGGGGCGCTCAACGCGAATAGGTACTTGGCAATTATAGAAGAAGTAATACCAGAATTCCTGGAGAATATTCCCCTCGCCTATCTTAATGCCATTTACTTCCAACAAGACGGTGCCCCTGCCCACAATTTGAGGTTGATTGTGCCGTTTTTAGAAGAAACTTTCCAGGACCATTGGATTGAAACAAATGGACCCATTAGGTGGCCTGCAAGGTCACCTGATTTGTCAGTGTTGGACTTTTTTTTGTGGGTTTTTTTGAAAAATATACGGTAAGAGGCACAATAATATTGAAGAACTTCGTGCAACAACAGAATTTACAAAATCGACCTTTCATAATTTTAAATGCATTAAGACGTATTAAGAAATTGTGTGTTAGGGAAAATGGACATCAATTTGAACAATTCATTGAATATTCATATCTTTTCTCTCCTCTATTAAATTTTTTTGTCCCAATGTTATCAGCTGACATAAATACAAACTTTAGGGTATGTATATTAGCGACTCACAACTCGGTCTATATTAAATTAATCACATTTAGTAATACATTTAATAAATAAAGTGATAAAAACTTAAATAAAGAATTGCGTAAAAATAAATTTCAATCTTTGATGGTAATCCGTTATGTAAAATAGAAAAAATATTAATTTGTAATATTATTTAATCCGCAAGGCGATTGTTGCTCCTACTTACCTGAAAGGAGAGGTTTGTCAATAAAATATAAATAAAACACCTTACCAACGAGAACATTCTGTGTATTAAAAAAAATTAAAAATTATCCAAACCATTGCACAATTTAAAAATTCTCCGAGCTAAACGGAACATACTTTTTATTCGGCAGAAAACAAAGGTAAAGATTCAACTAGTTCTATTTCTGAAGAATTGTCCTCATGGTTGTTTGGAATTTTATATACAGGGTGTTCCAGTTTTTTGTAGCAGGACTTTAATAGTCGATAGAGCTTTCAAATTTAGACAAAAAGTTCATATAAACATAGTTGCCAAACGCTTAGTTTTGGAGATACAGGGTTTCAAAGTTTTAATTTTTTTCCAGTTTTTTTAATTTATCTTCAAAACTATTTAAAATAATAAATCCAAATTTAGTACACAGATTACACTCCTTAAACTCAATATTAAGAGTAGTTTAACGTTTATCAATATCTACAGGGTAGTACATTTTCTGGGGTGGTACATCCTTTATTCCCCCAGAACTTTTTCATGCGACGCTTCTAACTCTTAAAATTTAGATTGCCCATTTGATTTAGGAACTTTTTTGTCTTCTGCTTTTTTTTCGAAAATGCATAGTTTTTGAGATAAATTAAGCTGTAATCCATGAACAGCTTCCAAATGGTAAGTAAAGAACGTCGTCTGATGCTCCCGCAAAAAATAGTGTGCCATGAAAAGAACAATAAAAAAAAAGAATCAAATTTTGTTAAATGTCACGTTTTATTTTAAATACGACTTGTGCATAAGAAAGAATGTAATTTATTTACATATTTTATTGTGTTAATTTTTATTGCAAAAGTGATTGTTTAAAATGCCATTTTTGTTTTCTAATCAAGAAATAGCGGATATCCATTTTATTTATGACTTTGTAAGTTCAGCAGCAGCAGCCCGTGAATATAGGCGAAGATTTCCTTTTAGAAGAGCTCCGCATCCTTCAGTATTTGTAGAGTTCACCAACAAATTATAAGTCAGGGGTTAAATAATGTGCATGGTCGTCAAAATAATAATCATAGGCAGCAAAGAAATATTGCACGACGAATTTTGCGTGAATTCGACAGAGATCCCACAACTAGCATTAGAAGAGTATCCGTAGCTTTAGGTGGAGTCTCAAATACTACTATTTACCGAACATTAAGACGGGATCACCGATATCCTTACCATCTACAACCTGTTCAAGGACTACAACCAGGGGATGCAGAACGTAGAGTTGCGTATTGTCGATGGATTCTTGCTGAAAATAATAACAATCCAGGTTTTTTAAATAATGTTTTATGGACCGATGAATCATGCTTCACTCGTCGTGGTGTGGTAAATTTTCACAAGAAGCACGTTTGGGCACATGAAAATCCACATGTAGTTCGCCCGAGTCATTTCCAACAAGAATTTAGTGTGAACGTCTGGATAGGTATTTACAATAATCACCTTTTTGGGCCCTACTTTTTACCACCTCGGATGAATGCTACGATGAATCGGTCGTGCAGACCCAGTTCCCTGGCCGCTAAGGTCTCCAGACCTAAATCCCTTAGGTTTTTTTGTGTGGGAGTATTTAAAAGAAAGGGTGTATGCAACTCCTGTGACAATAAGAGATGAACTCATTAATATGATTAGGGATGCGTGTAATGAAATACGACAATTTTTAGTTAATATTCCACGTGAAATTACTCGTCGGTGTGAATTATGTATTCAACAAAATGGTTCACATTTTGAACAGTTTCTTTAAATTTATTTATTATTACGATAGCGTTTTTGTTTTGTTGTTATAGGTTAAGTTTATTTGTTTAATTTATTTATTTCGTTCGTTTCGTTCTTGTTAAAATCTTAAATAGAAATTCTTTCCAATTTTTTCCAATAAATACGTATTTTTTTAATATTTATTTTGTTGTTTTACTTTTATTTTCCTTTATTTAATTCAACTGAAAAGTTAGGAAAAAATCAGTGGAGTACTACTTTTTATTAAGAGACAAAAAAAACGTGAGAATTGACATAATTTGATTCTTTTTTTTTATTGTTCTTTTCATGGCACACTATTTTTTGCGGGAGCACCAGACTTTCTTTACTTACCATTTGGAAGCTGTTCATGGATTGCAGCTAATTTATCTCAAAAACTATGCATTTTTCGAAAAAAAAAGCAGAAGACAAAAAAGTTCCTAAATCAAATGGGCAATCTAAATTTTTGGTTTTTAAGAGTTAGAGGCGTCGCATGAAAAAGTTCGGGGGGGATAAAGGGTGTACCACTCCAGAAAATGTACTACCCTGTAGATATTGATAAACGTTAAACTACTCTTAATATTGAGTTTAAGAAGTGTAATATGTGTACTAAATTTGGATTTATTATTTTAAATAGTTTTGAAGATAAAAGAACTGAAAAAAAAAATAAAACTTTGAAACCCTGTATCTCCAAAACTAAGCGTTTGGCAACCTATGTTTATATGAACTTTTTGTCTTAATTTTGAAAGCTCTATCGACTATTAAAGTCCTGCTACAAAAAACTGGAACACCCTGTATAAATACATATCAGTGTTGAATTTTTCAATCATACATTTTGGAGGTACAAAATTAGTGCAACAAGATTTGATGCTAAACTAAACTAAACTAAATTTTATTTGTAACAGTGAACTGAGCATTTTCACATGCAATCTGTTTCGTGACTTTGTGTTCATCAGGTTCATAATGGAGAAAACACGCTTTACTATAGCGTTGCGCAAAGGTAAGGATAAAATATCCAATGCAAATTTAGCTAGATCTCTGAAAATGAACTCACCGCCTGCATTTCTAAAATTATAAACTCAATCCAAAATGCTTCAGAATTGTATTGTTCTTTCTGCATTAACTCTCACGTTGTTATATCTTTCCACTCAGTTTCTATTTTAGATTTATCACTACCTTCATCTAATTGTAATGGAAGTTCTACAAATTTTGTATTTTACTGAATTTATGATATTGAAGTTTGATGGTATTCTTTGTGCAATTTATCTACATAAAACTTATAAAAAAATCCTTGCAGTGCATTTTTATACCAGCCATCGTATCTTTAGGTGGATTATGACTATTACAATATTCGGAGAAACTAATACCTAAATCAAGAGCATTTATATCTAACAGAGCAAGAGGATTGTCAATGATTTTTAAAATATTTTGAAAATTTTCTCTGTTATATTATTAACAAACACAGGCTTGGCACATATTTTAGTAATTGATGTGAGTAGATTATACAACTCTATGTATACTATAAGAATGTCTGCATTAGCAGACTGAAACAACAAATTAACTCTGTTTATAGAATGCAAAACAGGAGATAAAAACTGTAATACGAATAATTTGGTCGCCACTAAATATTTCTTTTAGAGTGCATGTAACATTTTTCTCTTACGTTTGTGCTAAAGTGGGTCTTTAATTCTAACCATTGCTCCAATATAGTTCTAGCAACCTTCGCCCTTGCTAGCCAGCGAGTAGTTGATAGTTTCACTAGTTGATTGAACTTATTCTCAGTATTCACATTTATTAAGTCATAACTCATAAGTTTTTTTATACAAAGATCTTTGCAGAGCATTATTGAATTGTTTCTTTAGCTATAAAATCTAATTGGCTTGGTAATTCTTCTGCTGCTCTTACTCGTACAAAGATGTAGCGAATGTACTACAAATTTTATAACCTGCAGTGTAGGAGATGACTTTTTAGTATTGTGTATACAGAATGGTTTTTTCCACATAAATTGTTCGCACCATCTGTTCCTAAACTAATTATTTTATGTTTAGACTGACTTTTTTAAAATACTCAAGTATTATAACTGACAAATTTTCTGCAGTTGCTTGATCTATTTCTACAATTCCTAAATAAATTGTTACAATTTACTTTTTTGAAATGCTGTAATATCTTACATAAATACTAAGATATTTCATAACTGTTATATCAGTAGATTCATCTACAATGAGAGAATAATTTTGTTTACCTAAGTCTTTAACTGTTTCTTCTAAAAGAGTTGGGCCGATTACATTCTTTATCAAAGACGAGCATTTTGTACGATGGAGCTTCAGATTCTCTAAACTGCTACCTTTTCCCAGTGATATAAGTAATTCACCCAAATGATCAATACTGTTTATACTTCCATGAATTGCTATATATAAAGAAATTTTAATTCCTGCACTTTTGTCTCCTCGGTTATGTTTATTAATTTTAACCCATCGGATTCTAATTTAGGATGAACATTATATTTTTTGAATTGTTGACTATATTTCTTTAGATCTGCTTTTTATGGTCTCAAGTTTATATGACAAACCTTACAATATGCCATCTCATGATCATCAGGACCACCCTAAAAAGAAATGTGTAAATGTAATTCATAAATTAATTTATGAAGTGACTAACCAACAAAAGTATGCTCCTTCTTCCATTCTTTATTATACTTCTTTTTGTACTTTGCGTATTTACCCATGATTAAACATAAATTTAAATTTGCAAACCTGAAGTTATGGATAGATTATAAATCATAATACAATAATAATAATATAAATATGCTCAACATCAAAAAGCTTACTTTTTAACACAATCTTTGATGCGCACACACGTACTATGCAATAACCTATAAAATAAACTACCAACCACAAAACACACACTAGTTTTGTGCTACCAACTACCCTACCAGTGCTACCGAGATGAATACGTTTTCAAGAAATCAAACCCAGAAAAGCATAGGTTTGTCATTTACATTGTTGTAATTGTTGAAATATTTTTTTTTGCATTCGTCACAACAATTTTCAAAGTAGCCCAAACGTCGCCTATAGAAATTGAAATGTAGCCTATTTTTTAGTCCGTCGCAATATTTATATTTTTGTCGTATTTTAACATTCAAAGTCGCCCAAATTGCGACAAATCGCCCAATATGGCACCACTGCTAGTTGGTGGGTTACATCATCCCGTTTCACTGTAATTACAAAAAGCCCGTTTGGGTGAGGTTATCGCGGCTGTGATTAGCATTAGCATGCTATTATAGAAACATCCTGTGGTACAAGTAAGAAGATTGAAAAATTCGCATGCATGTGATTATTCAGAGAAGTTTACATGTGTATTTTTATAAAGTGCGATTCTAAGAAAATACTGTAATGGTTTCTCGTGGCAAAAGGATGGGTGATTTGTGCTTGAAGGCTAGATATGTAGTATACTAAAACAAAAATTGTAGTTTCCCTTTTCTTAAAGAATTAAAAAAAAATTAATGGATTGATGATTCAGCCTACTTCCATTTAAATTTGTTATAAAAACAATTTTAATGTTCTTGTAGCACATCAAGAGAGCATGATTACGTGGACGAAAACAGCTGCTACTCAGAAAGTAATGACGATAGCGTTGCCGATCCCAACACGCCGCCGATTTAAGTGAAGTTTCAACTAATTCATTGCAATCCAGTACTGCAGAAAGTAATCTCCACAGTGAAGTGTCGGCTAATTTGGATGAAGTATTAGGACCACAAAATGTATTCGTTATTTCTAAATCGGTAGTTAAGCGGCGACGTAAAGAAAGTACTAAACGTGAGAATTTAACGTAAGAAGAAAAAAACTGATCGTGACAAAAGAACACACCCCGTGAGAAATATTTTTTCTGGAAAATGTAAATGCCAGGGCAATTTATTTACAGAAGACGAGCGTCGATTACTTTGGGAGCATTATTGGGCATTGGATTATACATCTCGTAGAAAATGGTTGTCTAGAAACATTAAAAAATTACCCGTAAATCCAAGAACTGTATTGGGCGAATCTAATTAAAAAACAAGGAAAGCAGGATCACCTTTGTCCAAAAAAACAACCATAACGTAAAGGTGTGTCGTCTTTTTTTCCTCAATATTTTAGGGTAAAGTAATGATTCTGTAATAATGGAAGTGTGTAGTACAACGAAAAGAGCTCCCGTTTGTTCAGCTATCAAAGAAAATAGAGGAACTCATACAAAGCCAAAAAATGTAACAGCAATTTAATAATCGACCATATGGAATCATACCACCCAGCTGTTAGTCACTATCGACGGCATAATTCTCCCAATATTCGATACTTACCTCGAGACCTCACTGTTAGAGATATGTATAATGATTTTTATATAAAGCATCCAGGGCATTGAAGTTGCAGCATACTTCTTTATGTATGCCTAAATCGGATACCCGTGTTGACTGCTTCGCTTTCGGAATTCAAGAAACGGAGGCCAAAAACTTAAATAACGAAGAGGTAATACAAAAACTAAATTATGATCGAAAAGTGCATCATCTAAAAGCTACAAAACCCACAAACAAGTACAAAGAAGATTCAACACTTCGTATAATGCAACCACCCGCATATATTTTATGGATCTTCAAAAAGTTATCCTACTTCCAAATATGCCAGCTGTTAAGGATAGTTATTTCACCAGTGGACTTGTCTATAACGTAACGTTTGCTTCCTTGAAAAAAAAAGGTGCAACTAAAAACTATTGTACTTTATGGCACGAAGCACTAGCTTGTCGCGAAGGCCGTAATATCGCGGATTTTATTGTCAGAAGTATAAAAGAAGAAATAGATGTTAAGAAATTCATATTTTGTGCCAACAACTGAATGGCACAAAATAAAAATTGGATTTTGTTTACTGCGTTTGTTATACTTGTAAATGACAATAATGATGAAACCTAACCAAGGTCACACGCATATGAGTGCTGACTCGGTGCATGGTAATATTGAAAAACGTATATCTAAACTACACCTAATTCCATAATAGAAATTAAATTTACTAAAGGATGCAAAACTTTGAAATGTAAAAGAAATTTTGATGAAAACTATATTCAACTTGACTTTTTAAAAAAAAGCTTAACGTAGCGAATCGACCAGCGTTAATACCTCATACACGAGGTCTGCTAAAAAAAAAGACAAGATTGTAAAAGTTTAAGCGTCTTTAATGTCTGTTAATAGGCATGCATTTTGGAAAAACCTTCCAGAAAGTGCTAAAGATTTGGTTAGCAATGTGGAGACCAAAGATGTTTTATAAACTTCAATTTTTTGTGTATAGTTATCTAATGCTAATATTATGTTTATTTCACATGAGTTTAACATTTTACGTTTAGTTGGTTAGTTAGCTGCCTTACTATTTGTGCTTACTTGGTTTCACAATATACTTGTCTTGTGCACAAAAACTATTTCTATAATAGTGCTTATATTAACTGTATCACCTTCATACCTCAAAAGACATCAAACCGGCAAGCTTGTATACTAATTTGGCTTTCCTGAACAATTTACTATTTTTCACTTACCTACTGTGTATTACAATGGAGCAGCCATGCGGTTTTCGCGACCCTGTTCTACTTTTTCGTAAAACGAAAGATGTCAGATATAGGGCGAAATTCAAAATTTGCACATTTTAAGCATCCCTCGTAACTGCTTTGCAGTCGCATGCAGAATTTTCCGTAGAATTTAGTAGTGTGCATAGTTTTCCTCACAAAAAGTCAGTTCCTTCGCAATAAACCACAGTTTTTTTTTAAATGAAACATCCTGTATATTTTTTATTATATAATAGAGCTTACTCTCAACTTTGAAAAAATATATATTGCGTGGCACTTCTTTTGCATTATTAACCTCAAAAATGCATGTTACGTTAATTTAATATTTTGATGATATAGTTGACCATGAAAAAACAAGGTTAAGGGTTATTAAGTTTTATGTAACATAATACTTACAACTTTACAAACCTAATATAAATCACTAAAAGAGATGTTCAAACTGATGACCATTCTGTCTTATACATGCTTCACACACTCTTCCAATTCGTTCTATAGCATTAAGCACAATGCTCAATGCTCAATGATCTTGTAAATGTATGAAAGCTTCTCTAACTGCATTTGTCAAACGTTCAATACTATCATATTGAGTTTGGTATATTTTATTTTGCAATTAACCCATCAAAAGAAATCTAATACGGACAAGCCCGGAGACCTAGGAGGCCATCTTATGGGCCCATTAGTGCCAATCCATCTATTACCAAAAACGGGCGTATAATTTGCGCATTGTGAGATGGGACTCCATCATATTGGAAATGAATTTGGTTCAAGCGAGCTAAAGGAATGTCATCTAATAATTCAAGGACCATGTCTAAAATGTCCAAATATCTAGGAGCGGATAAGTTCCTTTTCGAAAATGTAAAATTTAATTTTTTATCCTAATATAAAGCAGGAAACATTTAGTCCAAATCGTCCTTGTTGTCTTTGGGGGAATATTTGGTGTTGATTTTCTTGAGACCAGAATCTGCTATTGTGCCTGTTTGAAACACCTGAATTGCTAAAATGTGCCTTGTCTGACCATATGACATTTCTGTTCAAGTTGGGTATTATATTTAATATGTTTAAGTACCAATTGCAAAATATTAACCTATGTTCAGCGTCGCCAGGATGTAGATGTTGAACAAGCCTAAATTTATATGATTTATATTTATGTTGGCGAAGTATTATTTGTATTCTTGTTTTCGAAACTCCAATAATACTTTCTATAGTTCTGCAAGAACTTATAGGATTACCCTCCACACTGGCTAAAACGGTAACCTCATCATTCTCTCGATTTTATTTATTATATTTTTTTGACCTGGGTTTAGAAAATTATCCATAATTACTTAAATTTCGTTTTAATCTATAAAACGTGATTTTACGAGGAAACTACATTCACCTGCTAAAATACAAGTTTATTGCTGCGTCGGCGTTTTCATTACTCTGACCAAAGCAAATCAGCATATCATATTTTTCAAAGTTTTCAAAATTTTGATTTTCTGCCATATTTTGCACAATGAACAAACAATACGATTGTTGCACGTACAAAAATAATTTTAATCAGATTTGACAGGTCAATTATGTTTAGATCAGACGAGGCCCAGCCTACTTACAAATTTAGATATAAAGTATTCTTTATAAGTTTTATTGCCATTAATATTATTTTCTGGAGCTATATCACACGCATTTTACGCAATTAAAAAAAATGTTGTCAGTTTGAATATGTTTCAAACACTATTGTACCTAATTTGCATAATTTTTCCAGTTTGAATATGTTTCAAAAACTATTGTACCTAATTTGCATAATTTTTTGTTATTATTTTAGCATTTCTGCGTGAAAGTCCTTAGATTTATTATAATCGCGTATTTACATATTTATAGTTATAATAAAGCAGTAAGAATATAGTAGCCTTTTTTTAATACTCAAATATATCTTGGACGTTCAAGAAAATACGCGTTTATACTGAGTTTATAGGTTTCATGGCCAACTATATCATCAAAATGTTAAATTAACGTAACATTCATTTTTGAGGTTAATAATGTAAACGAATAGCCACACAATAAATTTTTTTTATTATATAATAAAAAAATATACAAAGTGTTCCATTTAAACAAACAAAACTTTGGTTTATTGCGAATAATCTGACTTTATGGTGAAAACTATGCACGCCCAATAAATTACAAGGCAAATCAGCTACGAAGGGTGCTTAAAATGTGCAAATTTTGAATTTCGCCCTGTATCTTAAATACGAATAGGACTATGACAATTATGTTTATGGCATCTTTCGTTTCACGAATAAAATAGGGTCGCGAAAACTGCATGTTTCTGTCTTTGCTCGCAAACGAGGTACCCCACAATTTCAACCAAAATGGGACACAGTGTACATAATTAGAACATTTTAGTATGATTATGTAAACTTTCCCGATTTAAGGACATAATTATATAGGATTTTTGCGATAAGCTTAAAAAGACGTCATACAACAAGTTGATTCACTGTTGCCATGTAGTAATATTTTTCATTGGTTTACAAATGAATCAATTTTTTTCGTTTCCTGAAAATTACAAATTTTGGACTTACACCGTTCTTTCACGATTTATATATAGAAAGAAATATATTTATAATTTTATAATAGGATAATCCAATGACAAAATTATTCCTCATAAGCCTTGTAGTTCCAGAATACACCTTGTGGATTGGGTTCATAAATATAAATTTAAAAACGTTTATTAACAAGAAATAAGAATTGATAAAGGTAACCTATATTCACATTTAATTTAAAGAGAATCCATCACTTAAGTACTCATCATCTGTGTCATCGTCGACTTCCAGATTTATAATCAGTGGAGGAGCATCCTCACGATCAAATACAACTTCTCTATCCCATCAGCGTGGTATTTCTTCCTGTTATTTTTCCTAGTTCCTCTTTCCACATAGCTAATGATTTTTCAGCAGAACTACCACCAGAACCAACCATGGTCTTTGTAGTAATTTTTAGCTATACCCCACATTTGCCAAGAACGGCCAGCAATACCATATTTAAAGATCCATGTCTCATCAAGACAAATGAACTGACGTAAACCTTCATTTTTAAGTCTTCCACAGAGACGTTATAAAGCCATTGACCCTAGAACCACACGGTGATGGTTGGAAGATACCTACTACTGTGACCTCGGATCCGACACCACCATTATTTTGAGGATATTTTGTATGAAAAAATTACTTTTGCATAAATACTAAAATAAACAAACTCGTAGTTGTTGAAAATAATTTTACTTCTATAAAATATGTACAGGGTGCGGCATTAGTGGGTCGAAGTACGATATCTCCGTTATTATAGAAGATATCAAAAAAGTTATTTACAAAAATTAAAGGCAACTTAAAACTATACATTTAAAAATTATTTTCATATATACAGGGTGTTACGTATTACCAGGGTCTATCAAATGTACTTTTTTAAATGGGACACCCTACAAGTATATGTTTACATTTTTTGATTCTGCATAAAGAGCTGATTCCAACGACTTATCACACTTGATTCTAAACTAAATAGTGTTGATGTTATAGTCTAGTCAAAATGGCGAATTTTCAATTTTAAGCTGTCACAATTTCTAAACTATTAAAGGTAATGCAAAACGACTTACATGTCCCTTTTCAATACTATTCGTTGCCAAAATCAAAAATCTCATACAGTTGTCAAAAATTTGAAATTTTGAATCCAAAAATTACAGGGTGTTCCATTTGAAAAAGGTGTATTTTGTACACCCTGGTAATACGTAGCACCCTGTATATATGAAAATAATTTTAAAAAGTACAATTTTAAGTTGCCTTTAATTTTTGTAAATAACTTGTTTTGATATCTTCTCTAATAACGGAGATATCAAAAACTCCGAAGTAGTACCTTATAGGCCATCGGTTGGATTTTCTTTTAGTGGTTTTTGAATGGCATAGCTGATCAAAAACGTTGCCTCCACCTTTCGTCATATTGTAGAATTCTTTTTTTTTTCTATTTTTTTGGAAGCGTGCCTACTAAAGTAAGCCTATTCTTAGCAAGTTCCTCAGCCAATTGACAACATCAAAAGCTGTTGTCTATGGTAACATTTCTGTTTGAATTATTTAGAGGTTCTAACAGCTTTAGAACATATTGAGTTGGTAAGAGCAAGTCACTTTTTGGTCTGTTCTGTTTGCCAATATATAGAATCCCTCCACAGAAACAAAATGTTCTTGCATCACAAAGTGACATGATTTTCAACCCATACTTATCTGGTTTATTAGGGATATGCATTTTAAACAGGCATCTTCCCCTAAATCTCAGCAAAGTCTCATCCAGTCACATACTCCGATGAAGTGCCGTGTTCTCTACAATTCCTCTCAAAATCCAAAATTTTCTGAAGGCTGTGAATTTATCGGTTCTTCTTCGTTCTTCCCTCGTGAGCTTAGAATCGAAATGAAGTACTCTTAATAAAAATTAAAGCGTTTTTTACTCATGACGCACCGACACAAACTGGGACCAAAAACTGGAGAACAAACATCTACTAATGTCAACCCTGAATTTTTTAGTAGACCAAGCATATAGTGCAGTACTTCTGTACCATCTGTTGGAGATAGATAAGACTGTTCTGAATTATAAGTTTTTGACTCGATTTCCTCATTGGTATGTTGAACAATAAGTTCAATCTGTTACAACAAAGTTTTAAGAGGTCGATTTCTTCAGTAAGACCTCTGGTTTTACCCCTTGGAGATGGGTTATAATATTTCTGGAAGGTGTTCGAGTGTATTCACTATTCAATGGGGTATCAGCCCATATTGTTTAATTGTCTTTTTTACCTATAAGAAAGTTTCTCTCACCTAGTGGTTCGTTACCTAAAGCCATATCCATACCATCATCGTCACTTTCGTCAGAGTCAGGGGGCACATACTCGATATCCTCATGATCATTACCAAGATAAAATAGCGTCCTATATTTCACTGGCACTGCCATCTATGGATTCGTTATCGCTTTCGCCCTGTTCTATTTTAGAAATTTCTCCCAAAACCTCTTTTTGAGATAAATATCTTCGATTAGATCCCATTTTCTACAAAAAATAATATATGAAAAAATTATAAGGGCACGGTGATGTCGTGTCTGACATCAACGTTTAATAAAACCAAAAAGAATAAAGTAACACTCACCTTACTTCGTACACATCAAGGGCACAATTACCTAGGAGGATACTAGACGCTAAGCCCACCCCATTACCTTGTACGCACATAATGGCAGCCTCTTTGCCGGATCCGACGTCACCGTGTGGTTCGAGGGCTAAAAATGTTATGTTCGCATAGTTTCGCTTGTAAAGTTTTTAAGGTTACATGTTCCTCTGCAAATAATTATGCTACATAATGCAAAACAACTGTATGGATTTAATACTGTACTAACTCTTTTTGTACATCTCGTAAATAACATTTCGAATTGCAGTTTGGTCAAAATTATCCACATCTAGGATTCGTTTGCTCCGATGTCGTTTTTTTTTTGTGGGCTTCTAAGTTCTTCACCTTTGTTGCACTTACCTGCGACGTTATTGACTGTTGAACGACTCACATGTAAGGCAGCTGCAACCCTCTATAAACAAAATATAATTTTACGGATTGTACGGATGCGTGACATAACCTGAAACATCCTCTACAAGCCGCTCATATTTCAGATTTACGATAACTAGAAAGAGGAGTATTTTAGTCATTATTACTTACGTAACGGATCAGAAAGCTTACCACTTCTTGACAACGGCTAGACAAACGCTTGGGCATCTTTAATTGTTTATTGTTAACAGCATGTGTTATTGTTACTATGTTAGTTCTGACAAGAACTTGTTGAATTTGATATGATATACAAAATTACTTGTTATTTAAACACAAATCGCACAAATCAACCGTTCGTAAATGGTTTATGATAAATCAACCTTGCAAACTATTGCCAACACTTAAGAACTAAATTTTTCTGGTTGCACCAGGCTCTATGTACAAACTTGTTTAGAAAATTAGAACCGTTATGTTGTTTCCACTTTTTCACCAAGTACGACATCATTTTAAACTTATCGTAAAACGCCTATAAATACTTATCTTTGGGGTTTTTATTGACGACCATAACTGCGGTTGCTATAGAAATTTGTACAGTTTGTATAATTTAAACTAAATTCCTCATTAAAAAATCTTAAAGGTTTAATGTTTTATTGGTCTAAGCTCCATTCTTTATTACTGTTATCCATGCAAGTAAAAGTTTCATAACTCAAGCAAATATTGATTATTATAAGGTGTGAACAAAGTTGGTTTTCTTTTGCCCTTGAATGCAATATACGAGCGTTCTAAAATTGAAATTACCTAATCGTATATTATAAAATCGCCCGAAAATCATTTTGTTGACTATACTGTGGGTTAGTGGCTTTATGGTACTATTAAAAAAATGTATCTGTAGGGAATTTTTAGATTTTAACTAGGTATAATTGTTCTTTCGATGATAAACTATTTTCTAAATTGTTTTATCGCTTATTTTTGTCACGTAGTGCAGATTATTTTATATTGTTTAACCTTTCTTACATTTTACCAAACAACGGTTTAACAGGAAATAAATATTATATTTTTAACATTTTTTAAACTGCAGTGATTTTGGATAGATTCACATATCCCAGGTAACTCATAAAAGGCTGTTCAGGCATCATACCTTTTTTTTTTTGACAATTAAGGTTGGGGAATTTTCATATTATAAGATACCGGCCGCTACGTGAACCATATACAATAGTCAAAATGGGGGTAAAATCGTCAAATGCGTGAATTTTATCCACAAGTAAGAACAGTATTGGATTCATTTCGACCATTTAATCTGAGGAGGTGAGCTGTTGAAACATTTATATCTTGGTCATTATTTTTAAAATAACAAAAATATCGTGAATCTAACGTTTATAGAAGACCAAATGTTCACCTATCCCAATTCTTCTGATCTTCGAGACCATGTTTGAGTTTTTTTAAGTTTAATAACACGCCAAAATAACCTTATTGAAGAACAATTCACCAATGATAATGCAATTCAATTACTCATAGAATCTTCACCATATATTTTTTTTAAATCTGTTTAGATAACACAATATCAATATTTTCTTTGCTTCTTAATATAATTTTAAATCTATGTTAGTTGGCACTAAAGATAAGATTGATATGCTAGATAAATTAGGGGTGTATACATTGAATTGTGGTACTTGTAATGTCTTTTACAATGATCAAACGGGCCGTAAATTTAAAACTAGGTTTTTATGAAAATTTGCTTACATTAAAAATAAAATTAGCTCAAAATTTTCTTTCGCTAAACACATTTTAGATGGTGGTCATTCGTTTGATCCCAAAAACAACTGCGAATTTCTTATAGTTTGTAATAAAGATAACGAACTGGGTTTAATTGAAACTTACTGGTTTTGAATTAATTATTGATGTTCATTTGTATCTAGTTTTCACCCGTATAGTCCGTAACACTTTTCTTTATCTTATTCTTCCTTTTAGATCTGATTTAACAGACACGCATCCATTTTTCATTATAAAAATATAACAATTATTAATTAGGCTTTTTTGGATTATGCGGCCTGGTGCCACAAATTTAATTATTTATTACATAATTTTCATCTTATATAATTTGTTGCGCTTCCTTAACTTTAGTTTTCTTATGAATATCAATCCTCAACTGTTATTCATGCCATCCCTTTGAGCGCCTTCAAATTATTACTTTATTTTCCATGTACTTTCCGCATTCAATTGGAGTTACCAGAATAAAATACTTATCTTTTTTGGGTTTTTCATGGTGTATTTTAAATTATACAATCTAAACGTTTCGATAACACTTACAGTTATCTTCGTCAGTAGTAATATCTATTAAAATGGTTAAAGATTTGAAAACAATTTTGTCAAAGTTGAAAAATTAAAACATAAAACATCAGCCTGCTATTAATATAACAGTTTGAGAAACGTATAAAGCCAACTATAGAATTAAATGTTACTAAATAATAACCTGGTCATTAAAAATTAAATATTGTTAAACTGTCTTAAAGATGACAAATCAGAACGCCCTTTAACGGCGAAGGCTAACAATGAAAAATGTCACAAAATTTCAAGTTATGATGTAAGTGTAAAGTTGTGAAAAACTTCAATTTGAAAATGATAGAAGCATTCACAAATATGAACATGACATCAAATAAAATAATCTAGTTAAATCTAACAAAGAGATATCTTTGTCAATAATTGAAAGTGTTATTAACAATAAAAACATAATGCAGAATGTTTGTTGCAATTTTTTAATATTAATCTTAATTTTTACTATTTATGTTAAATTATAGTGCTGTGGTAATTTAACTTATAATTGGTAAAGCATGTGCTTCAAGGTCTAGGAAAAGCACAGTAAGAAACCTAGACATACCGAAAGTCAAAATTAATTAAATCTTTAGTAGATCGAGCAAAACGAATTTGTGACCCTGCATTTTGAAGGATGAATATAAATATTTAACAAAATCCCTACAAGATAATGGATATTCACTTAGAGATATTAATAATGTTATTACACCTTCTAGACATAACCACAAAGGAAAACCAGTTCTCAATGTTGGTACTGCTTTTCTTCCTTCTATAGCTAATGTTACAGATAGAATTGAAAAAATCCTAATTAAATATGGCATTAGGACTATTTTTAAACCTACAAGAAATATTAAAGAGCATTTAAGATCACCTAAAGATGTTTCAAACCCATTATCATCTTCCAGAGTGTATAAATTATCTTGTTCATGTAGAAAAGTATACATTGGAACCACAAAACGTAGCTTTGATAGAACACGTAAAGAACATCTGAGATTTTGTCGATTAGGTCAACCAGAGAAGTCTGCGGTGGCTGACCATGGCTTAAATAATTTAAATCGTGACATTCAATTTGACAATATGAAAATTGTCAAGACAAACTCATTATTATGTTCGTTTACAACGTGAAGCTATTGAGATATATAAATACCCTAATAATTTTAATAGACAAGAAGAAAATCTCGGTCTTGATTTTGATTTTAATTTTAATTTTAACTTTTGGTATGTCTAGGTTTTTTTGCTGTGTTTCTCCTAGAACTTGAAGCAAATGCTTTACCAACTATATGTTAAATTATCACAGAACTATAATTTTACGTAAGTAGTTGAAATTAAGATTAAAATTAAAAAATTACAAAAAACGTTTTGCATGTTTTTCATTGTTAATAACACTTTCAATTATTGACAAAGATATCTCTTTGTTAGATTTAACTGGATTATTTTATTCGATGCCATTTTTATATTTGTGAATCCTTCTTTCATTTTCAAATTGAAGTTTTTCTCAACTTTACACACTTCATAACTTGATTAAATTTTGTTGAGTCTGTTTTTTGGCTGACATTTTTCATTGTTAGCCTTGGCCGTTAGAGGGTATTCTGATTTGTCATTTTTAAGACAGTTTAACAATATTTAATTTTTAATGACCTAGTAATACTTCTAATTAATTCTATAGTTGGCTTTATACGTTTCTCAAACTGTTATGTTGATAGCAGGCTGATGTTTATATTTTAATTTTTCAACTTTGACAAAGTTGTTTACTACATCTTTAACAATTTTAACAGATATTACTACTAACGAAGAAAACTGTAAGTGTTATTGAAACGTTTAGATTGTATAATTTAAAATACGCCATTAAAAAACCAAAAGAGATGAGTATTTTATTATGTGTGATAATGGTGAAAGATTACATTTTCATATTAGAGTTACCTGAGTTTAACGTCTGGGCCATCAGCAATGGTGGTAGTGTAAGGCCACCTAATTTCAATTGTTTTTACAACGTTCAACTTTTCATTTAGTAAGTTTGTTGGTCTAATGTTGTTTAACACTGTTTGTTATTAGCTTATGTATTGTAATATACATGGTTTAATTATTTTTAAATTCAATTTATATCGAATTCACCTTTATTTATTTATTACGTCATTAGCCAATTCCAATTTTAGTTGCCTTCAACAATCAACTTCTGGTATGTGATGATATGGGGGATAACTAGTGGGGACTAGTAATTTTAATACTATATTTACTTCAGGAGTTCAACTTGCCGGGCTCTAATAATTGAACTCTCAGTCAAGAGTGCCGTGGTAGCAGAGAAATTCACACATTCTTTTTCAGTGTTTTTTGAAATTTCTGTAAGTTAAAAAGTTTCTCTTTTTAATTTTTGTTTTATAATTAAATATCTTTGCTGTTTAGGTTTTAATATTGATATTTCATTAAATTTGTATGATATGGCATGGGTTTTATCATTTGCATTACTATCTTAATTGTAAGTAGTGTAACTCACGTTTTATAGACTAATTATCTATATTTTTAGTAGCCTAGTTTTCTAACGAATCTTGTTGCTTTAGCTTTGATTAATATTTTTCAAATTTAATATTTCTTAATAAAGAATTATATGCGGAAAGTTGTGTATATCTAATTTATACATTTGTACATAGAAAGTTTATTGTGAAACTACACTTATATTTTAAACTCCATAATTGAGGTCAGTTTTTTTTTTCTGAAAACAATTAACTACTAAGGCAAGATGGTTTTACTAAGGTGGCGACACTTTGCACGCTCAACACTCCATCTCAACACCAGAATTGGTCATTCTGAGCTTATAGCTTGGTACCAATCTTCCCGGACTTTCCGGCCGGTTGGGCTACATGCATGGAAGTAAAATGTAGAACTCCATAGAGTAAGACGAGAAGGGACGTACCAATAGTTTATAGGCGCGCAAATTGGAAACACAGACTGAAGGGGGGAACGCGATAATTTATGCAACCAGTGAAACGCGTTGACCAAAACATTAAATTACCATATTCTCTAATGTGATTTAATATCGCGCCGATTCTTTCAATTTTCTGCATTAACTGATAAGATAGGTTTAACGTATTTTACAAGAATAATGTCTTTACTTATAGAGGTAGGACAAGGCATAATTTTCGTAATAATTGAAACAAATTAAATTCATCAAAAATGTTTATAATGCTGTTATATAAAAACAAAATCATAAATTTTTAGTAACATTTTATGAATATATAAATATATATCGTAAATACATAATTTTGGAACAATTTTATTTAGAAAAACACATTGTTCATATGTACATATTTAGTGACCCGAAAATATAACAAATTTATTATAAAGCATCCGGTTTGAATATGAACTTTGAATATTCATTTTACACACATAATGAATTCGTATTTTAATATAAATTTTAAACAATGATGAATTAATTGTATTAGATAAATGAGTAGAAGTATATTACAATGCCATCAGACAAACTTAATGATTTTAGTACGACAGGTAATAAATACTTTCGGGGGACATATGGATGTGAAATTTTATTTTCGTAAATTTAGAGAAGAGCGTAATGACTTTGAAGTAATTGATTTTACTTAATGTACACTTTAATTATTAATACAACTAATGTGAATTAGATGTAATGGAAATAAATCAATCAAATTTATTTAAAATAGTACTTAATACCGAGTAAGATATTTAATTTAATTTCCTTTAATTTTATTCTGAAACATTATATTAAATTAATTTTTTAATGTTAAGTCGAAGCCTAGAACACATTTCTCTACGTTAACCGGAATTCATCATAATTAAATAGATCAATAATGTACTGTACTTACGCGTGTAACAACATGTTCTTTGCTTCGTTATATATATATATATATATATATATATATATATATATATATATATATATATATATATTATATATATATATATATATATATATATATATATACTTTTACATAGTGAGCGTATTGGTATTATCTACGTGTTGGAGAAATTTGAACCCTGCCTTGTAGCTCTACAGGTGTAATTTATTCACAATTTACATTATTGAAAATCTCATGTACTGTCCTCGCCACGAAAGTTTAGCGCTACGTCATTAATTTATGAATTTAGCTATCCAATTTGTTTATTCTGTCTTCTCACATACAACAGTGAATTAAATAACGATGGTGAACAGTCGTAGTGCATTTGACGAAATCGGCATACAGTATTTGTGTTTTATCGGTCGGTAAAGAAGATTTCTATATTTAATCGAGACGCAAACCAATAGTTACCGGTAAAGAAGATTTCTGTATTTTGTTTGTTTGTCTATGACAGATTTTTGGTACCCCGATTTTGTCATTTTTGGGTCATTTCTCATCTTCTTTTTGTATTAGTTGTTCAACCCCTGTCATTTTTGTGAAACATCCCTGCAGATTCTCAAAGGGGTATATGGTCTTGGTTCCAGTACCCATAGCCCTGCATCTTTATAAAGAATCCATCATCTTTGTCCAGCATGTTCCTATGTGCCTTTTTAGCTTTTCACAATCTTGTTACTGTGTTCCCTCAGCTTGTTTACGTGTCTTTTTTGGTGTAGACGCTACTCTACCACTGATTACAGCGCCATCTACCGGTATGGTTTAAAATTTAGGTTAGGACACCAACTACTACGTCATCTTGGAAATTACGCGATCTATCGATATAATTTTAAACACGGTTACAGCGCTACTATATAGTTTGGGCATCTTAGATATAACCTGTGTATTGATTAATTACATCGGTGTAATGTTTAACTTGATAACAACGACATTTTTCGGTATGTTTTAAATTCTACTCACAAAATTGATTACTATACCGTTTAGTCGGTTATTTTTCAAATTTGATTACAGCGACATCTCTTAAAAGTTAAGTGCCAATATCGATTCCAATGGATCTCCCTGTGCATCTTAGGAATTACCAGTTTATTGCTTACATCGGTATAATTTAAAATATGGTTACAGCTGCATATTTTGGTAGAATTCATTAATTGCCCGCAAGGTGGTTAACAACGCCACATAGCCCGCTGCCTTGGATTCTTTTTATTTATTGATTATGTCGACAGCTATCAGTATAATTTAAAATTTGACTCATCACTTATCTTGGCTTATACTGGGAAAATCTAAGGTTATTAAGTTTGACTTATGACTAATAACTTTATTCCGTAATACTTTTAATGGCTCATCGCCGCATTTGTTTAAATAAATAGTTATTGAAAAAAATTAAAAACTCCGTATTTCTCGCAACATTGATCGACCTTGTTGAAAATGTTTAAGTTTTCTTGGTAAAATTGCCTAGTCATCTTCCTAAATAAAATTTGAAAAATTACAAATACTTTCTGTGAACAAAGACCACAATTTAAAAGTTAGTCAACGCTAACAACCGGCAAACAAGTCGCCCAACAAACACGAATATACCAACGAACTAACTGGTAACCACAAATACACAAACAAGCAAGCACCGAAATACATATACACCCACTGGTGATACACAATAAAGCATTTTTGGATGTCTGAGGGCACACATAAGGGCGTATTTCCATGACTGGACGCACAAAAGGTTCTTATTTCCATGACTGTGTATCGCCCGCGGTATACAAAAAGTCTTGTTGAATAGAGTCTTGATCCAACGTTCTCAGAGTAGTGCACATGTAAAACTTCAGAATCTGATAAAATAATTGTTTTCTGTAGTCAGTGATAGCTGGAAATTTTTAAGAATTGGCTGAATGAGCGTGTGTAGAAGCGGAACATGAATATTTGCATCGAATAGTGGGCACAGTCAAATCCAGATTAGCTATACGAAAAGAGGCCGCAGCGGAGGTCAACATGTCGGAAAAGGGATCGCTGAAGAAATAGTGAATGAAAAATTGGGCCAAAAAGAAAATGGCAATCATGGGGGATAATACACCTTCAAAAAGAAGATGACAGATAATGGGGGATGAAAAATGCAGCGAAAAAGATGATAAAAATAGGAAAAGGAAAGGCGACAGGCCACGTGAGCGAACTGAGAAAAAAATATGCTTTACCGGAAAGTGGTAAAAATCCTAAAGCTCTTCTTACAATATCAATAATACTGTTAAAAATAAAGAGAAAACATGCAATTATCTTTTATTTATTATTGGCCTTTGTTGCATTTATCTTCGCGTAGAAAATTGTACCCAAATCAAATCGATAGAGCGCCTCAAACCATTTTACAGTAAGTTACAGTTCATAGTGTTCATTTCATAGTGTATATGCAATTTGTACTTTATGTTAAATTATACCACGAGGTGTAAACATTCTTTGGTACTTTGTTTGAATAACCAACTACTATGTTTGTGTGTGAATTGTAAATCTTATTTGCTAGAAACATTTAGTCTCATTCGTTTTTGTAAAAAGAGCACTAATTATGTCTTCAATAGCTTGTAATCGATTTATATAAAAAAGAAACTCATTTTATTGGGTTCAGTATTGCTTCGTACAATAATCGAAATAAAATTTCTGGGAAATTTACTAACGTTCAGAATAACGTTTATTTCATTTTACTTTTCTATGGTATAACTCAAGAAGTTTGTGTGTGTGTGTGTGTCGTATTCTCATCTAAGCGTCTCTTTCGAGTGACATATTTGGTCTTCCATTAACTTTAAATGCTTACTTGAAATCTGATGACTAAAAGCTCCGAGCTTGTGATCGAAAGATGTATATGTGAATACGTGTATTTTGTGTAAATTTAATATTAGTATAAAGCGGAACTTAGAATTTTAGATTTTGTATTAGTGAACGATTTTTATTAGTGATGTTAAATGAAGCTTTCTAATTAATATAAAAATTTAATATGACCAAACTTGACGGATCGACGATTTATTGTGTATAATTATGCAGAGGCAATTACATCTACCGTAGGACTGTACTATTATTGAAAAACACTTTTTATTTTCACCATTTGATGTTTTTTATTGATTTTGTCTAATAAATATTTAAAAAACAAGTTTGTGGCTCACACGCCACACCTAATGTTAGCACCATTATTGATAAATATAAACATGTATTGATTGAATATGTACAAGTACTAATGCCTAATGTTTATTTCGTAAATATAAAGTTTTGTTAGTCTTTTTCACTTTTCTATTTCTGAAATAATGGTTTTCTTGGCTAACTAAAATTGTATTTTATTCAGTTTATTTGAAATGAAAATAGAAATTTTTGTGTATCACTAACACTTTTAATATCATGGATTTGACTTGTGATAAGAAAATTAGTATTGCTTGGAAACATCCCGAACGGAACGCGAACAATACTAATTTTGTTCGAAATGGAGGGAAAGTATTTGAATATACCGAGAAAGTCGAGTCGTCATCGACCAGATTATATCATTTCTTTTTACTAATAAACAATAAAATCTAGTCTTAGAAATTGACATATTTATTGTAATGTTATGTGTAAAAAAACCGCTAACAAAGCTTTTCTTCGACGTTGTAATTTTCTTTACTTACTATTATTATAAGTTTTTGTTATGAACGAATAAGTTCAAAGGTAAATATGTAATTAAAAATTATTATTAATTTTATTAAATACATAAATAAAAAGTTTACCTCGAGTAGGATTTGAACCTACGACCTGTACTTTGCTAGAGTACCGCGCTAACCAACTGCGCCATCAAGGTTCAAGCCCCAATCGATGTAAATTCTTTCTTTGTGTATGTAGAACTGATGTAAATTCTAAATATAATGAGATTACAATCAAATTACTTATATTAATGGAATGTGAGCCTGCAACATCGCAAGGATTCACACATATCAAAGCAACTTGACTAATATTAAATTATTATAAGTTTTTGTTATGAACGAATAAGTTCAAAGGTAAATATGTAATTAAAAATTATTATTAATATTATTAGGTTCTACATACATAAAGACAAAATTTGTATCGATTGGGGCTTGAACCTTGATGGCGCAGTTGGTTAGCGCGGTACTCTAGCAAACTACAGGTCGTAGGTTCAAATCCTACTCGAGGTAAACTTTTTATTTATGTATTTAATAAAATTAATAATAATTTTTAATTACATATTTCTTTACTTACTGTTTATGAAAACAGAAATTTCTCTGTAACTTAAATATTTACGAGTTACTATTTCAAAAGTTTACTCGCTTTCAGTTCCGCTAGTTTAGCATATTAAAGCTTTCTGTAGTTATTTACCATTTACAAAAATTAATTTCAATTAATACCTATAGCGCCATCTCTGATAAGTACGTAATTCTGGTCATTGGTGTACTTACCTCTGAAAAGGAATCTGTTATTTTGCTGTTTCAATATACATATTTCTTAATAAATACACTGTATAAATAACGGTTTATTCTGCTAACAATACATCAAATTCTTTTGTGGTAACAATGATTTGATAGGAATATTTTTTGTTGTAAAATTGTTTCTTGAGGCGTTGGCTTTCTTTTCAAAACCGTAATTGCTGAGGAATCTTTGAAATTTCTAGAAAATTTTCCTTTTTCTATTTCGTAGATGTTGAGCATAATTTTTTGGAAATTTTTTACAATATAGTACCGCTTTGTTGTGTAGAAGTGATATAATTGCTATTAAAGGCGGATGTAAAAGAAATAATTCACCTCATCCACACATTTTCGGTAAGCCGTATCAGATTTCGTTAACCTCGTTGTAATTAGAACTTCTCTTTCAGGTTTCAAACACAAAGGAATTTAATATTACTTCTTCAAAGAAATAGATTTAACCAATTGGTTAAGAAATTTACATTAATGCTCGCATTCGACCTTAGGGGTAACATATTCTCACTGATTAAACACCGTTCTAATCCTTTACATTCGCTTTAGCACTTAAATTTCCATATAACTCTACCGTTACGATTACATCAAAGTTCATGTTTACATATTTTTTTCTTTATTCGTGCAACAAGAGTAGCCGTTCTGTATCTCTTCGGCTTATTGTTTGGATTGTGCTGCTGATAAACTGCCGTCTCACGTACTTTGGATTGCGTGATTGTTGAGGTTACGCCTGTGCTGGAGCTGGTGGAGTCCTGGCTACCCTGAATAACGCATAAGTAGTCGCAAACACAGGTCAGATCGTTCCTTTATGGTATGTATAAATTGCCTTCAGCAGATTACGATCGCCTACAACAAAATTAAGTACATTTACCTTAATTCTGTTAGCAAGTATTTAACATACATTTTACCTCCGAATACAACTCGTACATAAATTGCCTTCAGCAGGTTACGATCACCTACAACGACATTAAATATATTTATATTAATTCTGTCAGCGAGTATTTGTTACATGCTACCTGTAGTGTAAGTTCGGTGTCAGCTTAATACCCTTCTTTAGCTAACTTTAACACAGTTTCTGTCGTGTAGAACTGCTATATGTTAGTTAAACCATTCTTTAATGTTTCACGCACAATCAACAATCAAAATTTTAAATTTAAAACGTTTAGATTGTATAGTTTAAAGTACACCATTTAAAAACCCCAAAAAAGATAAGTATTTTAATCAAAATTTTGACTCATTTTTGTTAATAATAAGTAATAATAAGTATGTTAATCAAAATTTTGACTCATTTTTGTTAAAATTGGTTTTATGTGCCATACCCAGTATAGAGTTCATGTACAACCTCCATTTTAGGGATAATTAATTTTGTACTACTGTTTATGTGGTCGCGCGCAGTAGCTTTGCTGCAACTTTTATGTTTATACCAGATGTAACTTTTGTGTATCGTGATATTGAATCATGTCAAATGTTGGCGCGAGATTTTGTCTAGTTTAAATGCTACTCGGTAGCTCAAGTATATAATATACACTATCGTTTTGTGGATAAGGTTGTTCGGACCAATTTATTTTTCTAATTTAAATTGCTTAATTACTAAGATTTTTTACGTAATTTTTTATGTAATTTAATCAAAAAGGGGTATGTATGCAGTTTTTTAAAAATGAAAGGCAAGCTGAATTATTTAATTTTTTTTTTCTTGTAACTGATTTAATAGGTTTATTAAATTGGCCTTTGTTTTTGGTGTTATAATTATAAATTACCGTGGCGTAAGCACAAGCTCACGGCTTGCCCTGGTCAATCTCATTTTAACTTATATTTTTTTGGTTGGGGATAACATACATACTGCATTTAATTTATTTCATTTATTATTCATATATTTATATAGCTATTCGATAACGTTATTGTCTCCTTTGTTGGGAATTAAAAAAATAATAAATTTACGTTTGCTGATGGAATTGTCATTTAATTACTATTCCTATTACTCCCTGTTTCAAGCTTTACAGGCTCTCTCCCGCTTTCAAGGAATAAGAACCTATTTTCTTTCTTTAAAGCTTGTGGCGCCTATTTCGGTTCTTTCCTCACTTACCAGATTCTAACTTAAACTATTTTATCGATACCTCCAAAACACCCATGCAATCCGATTGCTCTACGGTCCTCGGACTGTTTGATTGAGTTTTAGTCAAGCTCATTCATTTCTCCCGTTTTATGCAGTGTGGTGGTTATACACGTGGCAAATTATAGACTACAATTATTATAAATTTCCTTAGTTACCGTGCTTAGTTACTGTCATGACTGACATCTCATAGCTAGTTTGAAATATTTCATTAAATGAAGCAAAAAAAAAAATACGAAATCGAAAACACCAAATCGTCGTTAAAGAAAACAAGCCGTGTTTTCATGAAATACGTTCGTGATTAGTTCAAATTTTGAGAATAAGCCATGCTGATTGGTTAATGTTACAGAAATGATATAATCATACTCATACTGCACTCTCTCGTGAACAATCGACAAAGAGCGTTGCCACTGAGCTGTTCGGCGCAGACGTGCAAGTTAGAATTTGGCGCCCGTTATTAAATTATTAAAAGTCAATATATGCACTGCTGTTTAGGTTTATTTCAATTTCTACATATAAATAAACAATTCCATGAAATGGTCTCCAAAAGTAGTAAAAGCAGCAGGTTCCAATTTTGCTCCATAACTTTGGACATCAATAGAGGAGCGGGTGCGTCATTGTTCGAAAACACAATTCTTAACTACATTTAAAACACTTCGAAAGTAGTACTGAGCTTGGCCTTTACAGTTTTCAGGGCATGAAATGACAAATCTAAGTTTTTGGTTCTTTTATTTGTTGCCTCAGATAATGAATGTTCAGCTTTCAGTATCTTTGGATTTGTAAGTTTTTCTTTAGGGTCTTCAAGAAACTTATGAATTGATTTTTCCATAGCTTCATTTAAAAAAGCATTACTCTGATGAGTAGTTTCTTCCATTTTCTCTTCATCAGAATCGGTTTCCACATAAGAATTTGAAAATATTTTAGATAGTATCTCTCCAGATAATTTAATAATTTCCGTTGTTAAAGTACACTAGATTTCTTTGCTGAACTGGAAATGTTTTGTGCAAAAGAGTTACTAATTCTACTTGTGTTCTTTCTTGAATTCGTTTCTAAAGTATATAATAATTTCAACCTTATTTCAGTGTTTAAATTTTTTAGTTCGTTTAACAGAAATTCAAATATACCTTCACTTGTGAATAAATCGGCATCTTGTCGCCCTAGGCCTTCAGCTGCTAGACCAATCGTTCCCAAAATTTTATGTTCCAAAAGTTTAGGATATTGAGCTTCATTCCACATATAAGAAGAACCAACATCATTCAATGATAAAAAAACAACACATTCTTTTACTGCCATAAATCTTCCAATCATGTCCTCTATACTAGTCCACCTTGCTTTGCAGTCAAGAATTAAATTTATTTCCTTTCATTTTTCTTGTTTGATATCATTTTGAAGAATGGCGTTTCTTACTGGAGATTTTCTGAAGAACTTACAAATTTTTCTAATTTGTGAAACTGATTGTAATTATCAGACAAAATAGGGATAGCATGTTCTCGGTTACAAACGTAATAAAGAGATTCTTCATAATCGTTATATTCGTCTTCATCTTCATCTTCCGATTCGTCACTTGAAACATTTACTTCGGCTTCAGCTTCAGCCATTTATGTATGTTTGTATAACACATCAGTAACTGCTAAGTGGATGGCGTGTGAATAGCATAGTTGATTAATTATAGAGGATAATTTGACAAATTTTTTCATAATGGCAGCACCATCATGTGTTGCTACAACTATGCCAGTTTCTAGATTCAAGGTGAAATTTTTTAGCCTTTCAGGTATCAATTCTAATGTTCTCTGAGCATCATAGGCACCAGCTATTGGCACTAATCCCAAATTGAAATCTTTTGCCAAGTGGTGTACATTAATGTTCAAATATCTATGATTTTGCTAGTCTACTCGTCTAAGGTTATAGAGAATTTTTTCCTATTCTTTTTTATTGGATCTAATTCATTAATAATTTCACGGTTAGCATTGTCTTAAAACGCATGAATGAGATCCATTACTCTAGAATTGTTTCGTGGTAATGAATATCCTTGTTGTTGAAGAGAATCTTGTATGAATGAGCTATTTGTAATGCTATTAATAGAAAATCCATCCATTGTTGCAAGTTTTGATATGATTTCTTCTAAACTACTTCTTTTCACTTTCATAAAATTGAAAATATTCGTTAGGTTTTTTTTGAAGATGAGGAAGATCCAGGCGTTTCTTCTTCGCCGATCGTTTCTGATTTCTTTCCGATAATTATTTTTTGAACTGCTTTCAAGTGATTATGTAGATTGTCCGTAGGTAACTAACTTTTTGAAACTATCCCAAACTTCCGACTTATTCATTTTCATCTAAAAATGAAATTAAAGTTATTAAATAAATATTTTTGAAGTTTATTTTGCAATTTTGTTGTTTTAAGTATTAACTTTACTGTAATTTAAAGAAATCTACACATTTTTTAGAAATTTTGAAAAAAGACGCATCTTCTTAATCTAATTCCCAAGCTTGATAAAGACACAATTTATGTAGAAACGTTGCGAAAGGAAATATGTATTATTTTAACACCCTGTGTTTAATTTAGAATCCCGTTAGACAGAAGCCAGAACTTCTTATTTACATTAATTTTTGGGTGAAGAATTAAAAATTATTCTTAATTTTATTAAATACATAATAAGTTTATCGATAGATTTGAATACGACCTGTATTTTAGTAGACTAATCAATATATATAATATTAGATTTAAATATAATATAATATATTTAGGATTTACATCAATATATAATATATTTAGAATTTACATCAGTCCTACATACATAAAGACAGTTGGTTAGCGCGGTACTCTAGCAAAGTACAGGTCGTAGGTTCAAATCCTACTCGAGGTAAACTTTTTATTTATGTATTTAATAAAATTAATAATAATGTTTAATTACATATTTATCTTTGGACTTATTCGTTCATAACAAAACTTGTAATAAATTTGAGAGAAGAAATTTATATAATAAAAAAAGTTTTAAAATCTAAATTGAAAATACAAAGATAACAACTTACGTTATTTCTACCAACTATAACAACTTTATATATTGGTTTCCAGTTTTCACTTGACAAGATTAAGCGAATCTGTCGTGACTCCTGACAGTCGTGACGGATTGCACATATATACTAACATAAAATAAGTCGGTTAGGCACGTCCTTTTCCACGTGCGCAGTGCACAATGCACAAGCACTGGCCAACGCAACTCGCAACGTTGAAAAAATGTGTCTGCTGTCCTTTGCATAGAATTAATAGCAAATCAAATGAGTTAAAAATTAATTTTTACATAATAATTTGAATTCTTTTAAACTTAAATGTGACAAATTTATTTTAAAAACTGGTTTTTTAAAATCGTCAAACCCTAGTATCCTGAAATTGTTTGTAATATAATTTGTTAATCTAATCAGCATTGAAAATATTTAAAAATTATCTCAAAATTTGTCAAATGGCTTTTGTAAATTTACTGCCCTTTATATCATCAATAATTAGTTTATCTCAGTGAAGATTAGGTCCAAAACAGCGGTATTCCAAAAACAAAAAATCAAGCCAATTTAACACAAGCTTGCACAAAATTTCTTATCTTTACGCTTCACAAATATTTAAACTTCCACTCAAAAAAATCATAGTTAACAGTTTACTGAATCAAAACTCAATGTTTGAATCTATAAGAAATTTGTATTTGTATTTATGTTATACAAATCTAAACGTTTCGATAACACAGTTATCTTCGTCAGTAGTAAAACAATCTTCCACAATTGTTTAAGATGTTGAAACAAATTTATGAAATATTGTTTTGCTGCTGACGAAGATAACTGTAAGTGTTACCGAAACGTTTAGATTTGTGTAACGTAAATACAAATAAACACCATTAAAAAAAAAACTAAGTATTTTGATTGTGTGTAATAAGTGTGAAAGTTTACATTTTTGTAAGAAATCTGGTCTGTAATCCAAAATTTAAAAAATAATTTACCTTTAATGTTACTTCTCTTTTTTCTTAAATAGTTCTCGTGTAGGCATATGGCATTTAAACGTTTAATAATAATAATAATACATTATTTCCTTAAAAACAAAATAATAAAAGCTCCGTAATGTTTTCAAGATAAGATATATTGTTGATCAAAGATCATTAAGCGTCACAGGGCATTACCTCATTTTATGGTGTGTGGTCATAAAAATCACAGGACATTTTTCCTTTCCATTGTTGTAGTAGTATTTACTTAAACTGCTCCCTACATAATCACCGCTTAAATTTAAACAACTATCATAACCATAGCACAAAATTTTGTAGTCCAGTATATCTATGAAATTTGCTTCCAACTTTTTTATTCAATAGTTTTTACTTCATTGTTCCAACTCAATGTTACCAAAAACAATCATAGAGAAAGAGACGAGACTCACTTCAAGGTCCCGACTATAAAGTAAATGTTCAAAAGTGCCCTATTGACGCTTTGTCAAGGGTTTCATTGGTTTTGGTGTTACGTGATTATTTTTTATTACTTGTTGTCGTCCTGATGATGTGATATTACGTAAATATGCAAACTATAATGACAACACCATTAATTCTTGGTAAACAAATAGAAAGTTATCAGATCTTGTTAGTATACCATGCATGTAGTTGAAGAATTTCGTATTTAAACAAAATAAAAAAAAACTATATTAATAAAGTATGATTTATTTAATTGAAAATATGTGGGGGTTGTAGACATCGACTTTAAACGAGTAGTGTGTTTGTAGTAAAAGGTTAAAGTAAATATAGTTTGCACTTCTACTAAAGATTTAACAGGGTTTTGGTATGTGCACTACAATACAAATTGTTTTATACATTTATAATGCATTAAATAAACTGTGTGTATTGTTTATCTTAGCGAAATCGGTTCTGAACAATCTGCGAGAAGATTTCCAAGATGGAAAAAATCACTTTCATAGTAAGAAACGAGTTTTATCAGAGAAATTACATAAATATTCCGATAACCTCTTTTAATCATATCTCTTCAATCTTAGCAGGACCAAGCCTGATTAATCTGCATAAAGGACCTTAGTCAATTTTTTCGATAGCGAAAATGAATCCTGCTAAAAAATAAAATTTCTATGAGATAAACCACATATTTTAGGCGTATTTCTTTAACATTAGAGATCCATTCCGATCAATGTACATCCGAAAATTCCAACTTTATTTTAGCTATCGTATCCCAATGTCCTTGTCTTGCGTCCTGCACGCCTTGGCGTCCGTGCACTGTGCCGACTTTGCGGGCCTACGATTTATGCCACTGACATTAGCCAATTAGAATTAAATTTACTTCCCAAACGCATCTAAATGCATTAAATAAAAAAACACATGTAAACTCACTAATTTGATCTAATTTTTTCCTTTATTAGAAGACTTTCACGATTTACCTGAGGTGTTTAAACTTGTTGTAAATTCACTAACTATACCAGCAGGAAATGCATAAAGTTATCGTTCGTTTTCATGTAAAGAAAGAATAAAAACCTGTCTTCACAATAAAATCATAAACGAGCGTTTGCTTTGCTTGTAAATTAATTCACTTTTGAAAATTGGCCTATAATACTGAATGGTTGAGAAATGTTGGTAAGGGCTACTTATTTCACCGTAATTTAATATATAAAACTAAAAAAATTACCTTACTTCCTGCCCAATCAAAATATTGTATTGTCCCACCGCCCACTCAGATTAAAAATTGTAGCCTTGCGTTTATGCTGATTCAAAATTAGGTTCCTCGTGACAGTATGGATTGGTAGATTGGTCACATAGAAATAGTGTAATGAAAAAATTGTTATTACTTGTGCACATTAAAAACATACAAGTCGACGTTGGTTTCTTGAACACAAAATGCCGGAAAGTAATTTGGTGAGTTCTGTCTTGTAGATCGTAAAACATGAAATGATAAACGCTACCTATACCTTAATATCTTAAACATGCATACTATCACTTTACTATATAATGAAATAAACCTTTTTAAATGCTACAAAATTTATTAACTGATTTACTTATCACCATATACAGGTCCGGATTTTCTGTCTTTTGCGAGTGCGGGTAGGTGGTAAGGAAAAATTAAAACGACATAGAGCATGGAAAAGGGAGGTCATTGATGAGCGCTATGTGGAGAAATCCAAACTAAATTAAATAAAAATCGTAAAGACTATTTTAGATGAAGATCAAACTGCCAATACAGGCATTATCAATGATAAGTTCACTTACATTGGTAAAATAATAACCTAGATAGATAATAACACCCAATCATTTCCAATCAAGGCACTTCTACATCAGGAATTAAATTTTATTATGTGCCAGAGTGTACATTACAATCGTTGTAAAGTTCAAAAAATTTTATATTTATTTATGATTGTTCAGCATCTTAATAAAGTATCGTGTTCAAACTACGTCTGTTACTCGCTTCGCTCACTCGAATTTTAATCTTAAAATAGTTTTATAAGGAATCACTTTACTGACGTGTTACATACAATGAGACTATTAACCAAGGATAGACCTATTTGTTTACAATTGTATGTGTCCCAACATAACTACAAACTACCAGAAGATGGCTACCCTCATAGTTGACAACATCTGATTCTCAGAAAAAATCACAAATGGAGCTAGGTGTTACATACCGTTCTTCAGCTGCTTATTAAAAAATTAAAAGTGTTATTTGTTTCTGGAATCTACCTTTAACCCTTTGACTGCTATAGCCGT
The DNA here is from genome assembly GCA_036346205.1 of Vesta saturnalis. NCBI lineage: Eukaryota > Metazoa > Arthropoda > Insecta > Coleoptera > Lampyridae > Vesta > Vesta saturnalis. Next base: position 92,668 of record JARFJB010000428.1, read on the forward strand.
ATATTTACGGATGTAGCATTACTTGATCGATATGATACATCCGTAAATATACGATCTTCATACATTAATTGTGTGCTGCATACTTACTGTTACGCATATCCTAGCCGAGTATACTTCCGTCATATGTTTGGTTCGTTTCATGTTCGTGTTCAATCGTTGTTTACGTTCAGTTTACGCTTCTTTTTTATTTAGTATTAACAATTTAGTAATATATGTTTTGTTGGAGGATAGAAAAGTTGTGTGTAGTAAATAAATAGTAGTGCTTTTTCAATTTTCAAACATGAATGAACCTAGTACAAGTAGTCGTTTTTCAGGCCGTGGTGGTTATGTTGGTCTAACGGATGGTGAGGTTAGTTCTTGTCTTGGACTTATTACGATGTTAGAATCTGATGATGAAGACGTGGATATTGATTATGAATCTGAGGATGAAAATAGTAATGTTACAGAAACACAACAATCATCAACGGTTCAACTGACGATGCCAACACATGAACCCTTCAATTGAATGACCGGACCATTTGTTCCTAAGGTACATGCATTTTCAAATGAAAATTCCGGATTTCGTGCAGCATACAATGAAATTAGTGATAAATCTAATGAACTTGAACATTTCAAATGTTTTTTTACCGAACAATTAGCTGCAAAAATAGCATTTGTAACAGATATTATGACTTTGTAAAATCCAAATCCGAAAAACTGCCTAATTCTAGGTTACACAATTGGGGTAAAACGACAGGAGATAAAATGTACTTATTTTTAGGTGCATCAATGCTGCTCACTAGAAATAATAGACAAAAAATAAATGCACATTGGTCTACTGATCCTCTTCTGGTTTCACCAATTTTTGGAAAAACCATTTCTAGGGACATATATCTTCTTCTGTTGAGACTTCTGCATTTTTGTGATAACGAACAACAAGAAGCAGGCAATCGCATGTACAAAATAGAAATGGTAGTAGATGAATTGAAAAACTGTTTCAAGTGAACTTTTGTACCTTTTCGGAAAACACTGCATAGATGAGTTGCTAGTTTTATCCAAGGGCCGCTTACTGATCAAACAGTACATCAAAAGTAAACGATACAGATTTGGTATAACGTTCTTTGTAGTGTGTGATGTAGAAACGGATTACATTTTAGATTTTGTGATTTATACTGACTGTGCTACACAACTGATTGAAACCAGTCCAAACCTTGGATTTTATGGCGCAGTTGTAAATACACTGATTTAGCCATATTTATAAAAAGGTCATACTTTATTCATAGACAACTGGTACACAAGTCCTCTTCTGGCATCTTATCTTCATAATAAAAAAACCAAATGTGTGCGGTACTGTCAGCGTGAAATGCCAAGGAGTAAGAGTAAGCTTCACAAAGGGGAGGTTATTGCTATGCATACTGATGAGATGCTGGCATTGAAGTGGCATGATAGTTGTGATGTGCATAAGATTACGACCTGCCATGAAGATAAAATGGCGATCAATCCTTTGCTGCACTCGAAAAATTATGGTATAAGATGCGTTGACTCTGTCAAATTTTTGGGAATTATATTTTACCGGAAACTTACTTGGCGAGAGCACATCCTATCCCTACAAAGAGAATGGCGAAAACGTGTAAACTTAATAAAGGTCTTGGCCCATACTACATGTGGAGCAGGTGCCATAAATCTAATGCGTATCTATCGGTCACTTATACTCTCTCGAATCGACTATGGCTGTACAGTATACTCATCTGCACGCAAAAGTCTGCTGCGAACTATAGATCGTATCCATAATGCAGGTATCTGGTATCGTATTGGAGCATTTCCAACCAGTCCAATCCAAAGCGTACACTGTGAGACTGGCTTAGAACCCCTAGATATTCGCAGAAAAAAACGTGCTTCTAGCTACATGATTGGAGTTAGGGCCCACCCTGGGCACCCAAATAATGCAATTCTTTTTCGTAATGAAAACCAGTACCAGAATAGACCTACGATAACCAGGCCCTCTGGAATAAGATTTCTTGAGTACTTGGAGAAAAATGTCATTCAGATGGCAGAAATCATACCGGAAGGTTCAAATGAAATCCCGCCATGGATAACTCCACAAATCAAAATAGTTCAGCTAAATGCATTAGGCAAAGAACGGACCCCACCTGAGCTATATTGCCAAGCCTTCGCTGAGATCTAAAGCGAATTCCCCCCTAGAGAAGTAATTTATACAGATGGGTCCAAAACGGAAAATGGTGTAGGTTGTGCCATTGTAGCAGGTGAAGATTGCTATTGATGGACACTTGTTAGCAGTGCATCTATATATTATGCTGAGCAGTACGTTTTGTGGCAAGTGCTTCTGTACTGCGCGATAAATACAGGGGAAAAGACCTACCTTTTTGCCTCCAATTCGTTGAGTGTTCTAGAAAGCCTACGACAAATATATGCAACAAACCCTATTACGCAGTGGATCCAATTACTATTCAAATATCTGGCAGATAAAGGATATGCGCTTACCATGGTCTGGGTGCCAAGCTACATTGGAATTATAGGCAATGAACAAGCTGATAAATCTGCACGGACAGCTGCAAACTGTGATCAGCCGGATATACTACAGCAACAAAAAACTGACGTTATTAATATTGTCAAACACAAGCTGATGGATGAATGGCAAAGACAGTGGTATGCAACAAACAGTTTACTGAAAGAAATAAAGCCATCTGTGATGGCGCTCTATACTCAATTTAAACTTACCAGGCAACAGATGGTAAAGTTGCACCGCCTACGCATTGGGCATACAACTGTCACGCACCAACACCTACTGTTGGGAGAACCTGCACCTCAGTGTAACCAATGCCACATTTCTTTGTCTGTACGGCATATTGTGTGTGAGTGTCCAAAGTATGCAGCTCTGAGAAGGGCACATAATCTGAAAAAAAATATTGCAGACAACCTGAGTGCATGAAATGAAATACTCACCACCTTTCAGTATCTGAAATATATTTATCAACAATACGTTCTGGCACCTTTCCTTCTATTGCAGTAACCATCATCATCTTACTTGTGCTATAATAATATATACATATCTGAAATCTATCTTACCTGTGGTATAGGAACGTATACTTATTTATAAATAAATGACCTCAGAAGTCGACGCTCCAATTTAAAAAAAAAACAAATAAATAAGAAAAGAAATAGGGAAGGGGAGTTTGTGTACACACCACTTTGTGTGAGCAAGTACAATGAAAGTATGGGCTCAGTGGATAAAATTGGCATGCTACTGAGTTCTGTTGAATGCTTGCGCAAATCAGTAAAGTGGTATAAAAAAGTATTCTTCCATTTAGTGGATTTGTGTCTCTTCAATTCTTACTCGGTCTACAAAACAGACACTGGCAAAAACCCACCGCTGGCAGATTTCCAGCTGGAACTCGTACGGCACTAATTCCAAGGTACGGACCTGCAACGGAGAAGAAGAAAAAAGGCCGTCCATCTTCAGGTGACAAACCTGACAGGTTAACCGCGCGCCACATCCCTGAATTGTTTTTCCTTCACAAGGAAGAAAAAACACTGATGTATGCAGGCATACAGATTTGGGACCCAGGAAGAGAAAAGACTCCAGATATTACTGTGTTGAATATGATGTTGGTTTGTGTATAACCCCATGCTTCAAATATTACCACACGCTGATGAAATATTGACTTTATTGTAAAAACGAAATTGTATAAACTGAAGTATCATCATTTATCATAAATTATTAGATTACAATTTATTATTATATTTTTAATTTCAGTAAGTGGCTATTTTTGTTTTCTGTAAATAATTATAAAAAATCAATAAATTAAAAAAAATACTAAAACATCATAAAAATTTAGACTAAAATTTATTATTATTTATATTTTATCCTCAGTAAGCGACTATTATTGTATTCTGTGAAAAAAAAATATTGATTTTCTAACCTAGAATAATCATTATATAACACAACGAAATTCTTAATTCAGCACAGGGGGTATGTTTTAGTAAAGGAGTCTACGTTTGTGAAAATCGATTCAGGCATATGGAAGTTACAGTCTTCTTGTGTCAACGAAAGAACACTTCCCCCACCACTTCAGAACAGGTGATACAGAAAAATGACTTCAGCAAAAGTTGTAGAATAAGGACAGTTGTTTCTAAAGTTGATATTTTTTACCAACCTAAATTAGGAAATATTTTGTAAAAAATGCAATTATATTTTGTAAGTGATAGATTGCGCCACCTAACGGAAACTATGGACTCAAAAACATTTTTAATCTTTCTTTTAGGGCCGATTTTGTTATAAGAGTTTTTTCCCCAAATTCTAGGACATATATACAGTTTCCGAGATACGGCCGATCGGCACCCTTAATGAATCACCCTGTACACAACATACGTACCTAACCTTTTTTTCGCTGTTCAACAATTGGATACTGCTATACTATTTGAGCATATCATTTTTCTAATGTATTTAAAAGTTTACACGATAGAAAACACTGTATTATAAAAATAATGATAATTAGCCAGATACACATAGATACAAAAATGTAATTTCCTTCTTTGCAGAATTTTTTCGATGTATTCTTAAATGAAGTATAAACCATAAGATGAAACCTTACATTTAAAGCTCTCTGAAATAATTTCGTTTAGATGAAGGTCTTCAAAATGTGTATACGTGATATGCTGTAGAAACTTCCTTAATTTGTACGTCATCGATAAACACTACAATTAGTACAGGCGCAAGGGAGATTGAACTGGATAATTGTAAGGAAATACCCTTGTAATCATTTATTTATGTGAAAAATGTTGCTTCTCTTAGATTACATATTGTAGTAAAGGTTCAACCTATTTGTTACGTAAAACGCCTACGGTTCTTTTCCATTAGTATTATTTTCAAGCCAGCTTGTTCGTTTTATTAAGGGAGCAAAATAATAAGGTAAATTACTAAAGCTTCACATTCAGCTACAAATTAATATAACAAGATTTATTTCAAGTAATATTCAGGGCATCCCATGAGGCAATAATTACTTTGTTGGGCTCATTAAACTTCATATATGAACCCGGTGAAAATAAATTGATAGATTGCGGAGTCACGTTGAACAAATAGGTATTGATGATATTCAGTTGCTAACATTATTTGTTTTCAATCCTCAAGAAAGCCTTTTTTTTTATCTATTTGAAACTCTTTTATTATTTTACATACAGGCGACGTTTTGCGTTAGAATTTAAACAGAGAAAAAATAATTTTAATTGTATTTCAAGGTTTTTTTAAAGAAAATTCGCGAGGACAAACTAACCGTTTTGCACTCACAATAGTAAATGTTCGTTTCTAAGGTTACAGAATAGAAACTAAAATTACTAGAGAAGTAATAGTTTGTTTTCTTATTTAGTGATTGCTATGGCAATACCGTTTTACTCCGAGTAATATATACTATTTTTTCTTCAAGCTCGGCAGCAAATATTAAATACTTTAAAGGTTCAACCATGGAATTCTCCGTTTGTTCATTAATCATTTTACAGAAATCAGTTACAATAGTTTCAATGCAAGAACATAACTCAAAACTTTAAAATAACACTTTACTGTCACTTGTGATAAATAACTATTGTGGTGTTATACTTGCTAAAACAATGTTGTCTTTATACTTTGTATATTCAGTAGTACTTGAAGTGTTTGAGGACAAAAAAATTTTTTCTACGTTCATTCAAAAAACAAACACTTTTGTATCATTTTTAGTGTAAAAAGTTATCGTTTATTACACTAGTGCAATAAAAATTTTAACGCATGTGTACTACTTGATTTAAAAGTACAACTGCAAATGTAGAAATGTGAGTAAAATACGAATTGCCAACAGAACTAAACTTTTTTTTGTACAAATGCTAAGATTTTGATTTCATGTTTTGAAGTAATATTGTGTAAATAGGTGAAACGTTATTAGGCCATTGTATTAATTTTACAGTCTCTGGACAAATTATTATGGCCACCTTGATTATTTTATATTCTTCAATTTCAATGTTTAAAAAGTATGTATTTGAGTATAATTTTGTATTTTATGTGTTATATTACATTAATTTAATCATTGGGCAACCCAAAAATCATGTTAAAAATTACTGGTGGCAACATTGCTACTGTTTATGTCGCCATTTTGTTAATTGAGTGAGTTGAGCAATAGAAGTTACAGTTAATTTATATTAGAAGTAAGTTGTTGCAAAGTGAATAACAGCAAAAGTAAGTTTTTAAATACTGTTTATTTTATGTTAATATACTAATAAAGTGTGTTCCTGCGCTTGTCATTTATTATTCTTTCTTTTTTTTTGTACTTTTATAACTTCTAAACATAACCTCACTTTTTTTACAGATGAGTATGTACAAAGATTTATCTCCCACTAAAATAGGTTTTATAAAAGCACTGATTTAGAACATAAAACTGTCTCAGAGAAAAATTGCAAGAAAATGTGAAGTTTTAAGGGTTTCGGTTCAAAATATTGCGAAAAATTGGCTTTAGAGCAACTTTTAACACTCAAACGGAAGGGAAAATGTGGCAGAAAAAAAAACAATAACTCCTCGTGGTTAACGTGTTTTAGAAAAAATTGTTAAAGGGACTCGCAAGGCTACAAATAAAAATCTTGAAACAAAAGCTGGAGGACCATGGCATCAAAATTTGTGAGCAAACTTGGGGTACGGAACATGGCGTTGTTAAGAAACCGAAATTAACTAAAACCATGATGAAGAGAAAAAGGTTAATTTGGGCAAACAAATACAAAGATTTTGTGGGAGATGACTGGAACAAGGTAATTATCATTTTTTTTATAACGGACCCTGCACCATTTAAATGGAAAATGGCTTTCTGTGGACATGTCTAATGTTTTGATTGGCATTTAGAAATCGTTTACCCTGTTGTCTATAATACGCTTACACGGCCAGGGCTAATGAATAGAATTGATGGCGATAATAATATGGTTAAAAGAAGAAATGAAAATGGAAGGCTAGAAGTCACAGATTTGACCAGAGCTTACGCTGATTGTTTTCGGCAGATCCTTAACGAAATAGCTCCTGTTGAAAATGACTTAGCTTGTTTAAGACTAAATGTTTTGAAACAAACACCAACCCATACTTGTTTGATTTGTAGTGGTAATAATAATGTGCGTAGGATGTCCGTATAGTGTAGAGTACACATTTTTATTATTTTAAACATTTACTTACCAGAAAATGTACGATGTTGCGGGCAGCACTTGGATGGCAAGGGTTTTATTTTAGAGCATTTACTTCCAGGGTTGCGGTATGTTAATAGGCGATATGTCATTAAAGGTCAGCAACTAAAACTATGTGTTCAAGAAATCCGACTCAGTAAAAAAAAGTGATATACGAGGACGAAGATAGTTTTAGCGAAGAAGATTTCAAATCCGTAGCCCCCGTTACGAAAGGACAATCGCGGGAGTTGTATACGTTTTGTGATTCAATACCTCGGTAAGGTGGACAACGGTATGTGTTCAAAAAGGACGTCTTGACGTTTTTATGCAAGATTCTGCAAGGTTTGTCCGACGAGTTTTTGAAAATTATTTTTCACTACCCAGGTAGACAGGCTATAAGTATGGCTATTGCTACAGAGAATCGCTAATGCAAAGATTCGTACCTAGTTATGTTGGACTTGAATCCATGTAACAAAATTTTCCAACGAACTATATAATCCGCAACCCAATACACCCATATCAATTGCATATATTGGGGGATATCAAAAAGTAATAACCTTCGTGTCTTAAGACAATCTTGCAACCTGCATAAGAGTCGCAAAACCGGCTCTCATTGTAGCTCCAGGCGGATATATACTAGCAATCCAAGGTCCTTATTTTTCAGGCTCTAAAAAGTAATTATCCCAAAATACTGATTAATGAGTTTAATAGGGATGACGATGCAATAAGAGCATGGTTTCACCAAGGTGATATTTTTGTACTGGATCCTGGATATCGAGATTCTATACCTCTGCTTGACGATGTGGGTATTTCAAATAAGATGCCAGCTTTTCTTGAACGGAGCCAAAACCAATTGTCGACTGAAGAAGCAAATGAGTGTCGCATAATAACTAAAACAAGGTGGATAGTTGAAGCCAGAACTGGTCACCTCGAATCCATATTTAAGTTTATTGGTCAAACAATTACAATACTACATATCGAAAACCTTGGCGATTTCTATCATTGTTGAGCGATAATAAAAAGTTTGCCTCGCGTTCTTATGTTAGACGCTAACGAAGGTCTCAGCAATTACTGGAAATAGCAAGCCAGGTTAATATTATACATGGCCGGTGGATAGAAAATCTTCGTAGACGGAACGCTCGTTGGGTTCAAATAAATGATCATGATTTAGGACTTCCCTATCTGACTTTGGATTAGCTTCGAGAGACCACTGTAGGTATACCCAAATTAACCTGGCCCCATCTTATTCAAATAAGTTGCAACGAGATAAAGAAGAATTACATATGATTGTCTTAATAATGAACTGGTTTTATAAGAATTAGACAATTTTCCCGCTTTCGCAATGCGACAAAACATCAATTGTGGATTGCTTACAACTTCACCGAAAATCAAGAATTAATGAGAATGTGGAGGATCTAATTCTTGGTTACTACTGTTCGAGCAAATTAGGTACAAGAACTCTTGGAACATGTGCGACATTGCTAGTGTTTTGTTGGTTTTGGGGATTCGAGTTATGAAAATGATATTCACTATCAAAATCAAGTTTGTTGGATAAAATATTGGACACAGCTAATAGAGCTCACAACATGATCCAACATTTATAATAACAATGCGATGGAAGTGGATACTGATTAGGTTTGAAAAAGTGCCTTATGGCCCATTGTTGTAATCACTTATGATATTTGACGTTAATACATAATTTCGTTAAACTCTTGCACATCACATTTACAAATAGCATTTTGTATTCACATTTGTGAGCTGTAGCGCAAAACTGTTCATTTTTCGACTTTCTGCCTATGGTAGTCTTTGATTGAACCTTACAATCACCCATATCAAAATTTACCAAGGCTAGAAAGCCATTTGCCATTTAAAGGACAAGGTCCTTAATACTAATAAATATTATGCAGGTGTGTTTTACCATTCAAATTATGATAAGACGTAGTATGTAGACGTAAGCCAAATGAAAATATCTGAAGTAATTGTCAAAACACCTTAATCTGAAATGGCTGTCTGTTATATCTGGTAAAGGTCTCGGAATTGTACAAGTAGATGGAATTATATGTCAACAGTAATACATCAATGTACTGAGACTCTATTCCTTCAACTGAATGAATGACTTTTTTGAAAATTAGGAAAATGTATTAGAAGTGGGGCACCATACCCTCAGCCAAATCGGTCAAAAAATGTTCACATGAAAAATATTCTAACCTCTGACCGTGAAACTCACACCTTAATCCCATAGAAAATATGTAGGGCTCTTGAAAAGAGAGCTAGCAAAGGAAAAATATATTCCAATGACCATAACCACCAGACTTGATGAGGAATTGGATAGAAAGTATGTCCCGAAATACAAGCTATCATTCCCGCAAAGGGTGGTTTGACTAAATATTGACAAAAGCTTGTGAAATAGTAATAAGAAGAAAAATTGCCTGTTGGTGTATATATTATAAGTATATCTTTACTATAATGTTGAGATGCTATTAATTAAACTACTTTAGTAAGTAAAACAGTTTTTTTCACAAAAACATAAATTTTCAACGTGGTCATAATAATTTGTCCAGAGACTGTATATACTTTAACGTTACCTCGTGGAATTCCATAGTTAATAGCACTAATGTTTTAAATACAATATAATTCCACAAGTTATAGTTATTAACAAATTCAAGAGCAATCAAATTTTATTTTATTTAAAATTGTTACAAAATAAATTACTTTGTTATCATGTAAATTATGTCACTGCATAGCGATTTAATTTTAACAGAGATCTGGTTTAAATCATCAGGAGAAATATCTGGTCTTTCAATTAAATGGTACATAAACTCATGTAGTTGCTCTGGAAACTCGAACTCTCTGTTTATTACTTTATCTAATGTTAAACGACTTGGCAGCTTACGGCTGGACATACTTGTAACACAATGTCCCAAATCATACGCTACTTCTGGAAACATAGGGTCCTTTTTTTCTTCTAGTTTCGCAGCTTCACTTGCCAGTGTTGATATGTCAATATCATTGAGGTATATAATCTTTTTGTTATGCGGTTCCAATAGATGTTTCAATTGTGAGACGGTCATCAAAAGCTTTTAATATTTCTTTTTCAAGATATTCACTCCGATAAAGTGCAAAATCTTCAGGGCTTTTCTTGCCCTCTGCAAACTCCAACAACAAAGCCTTATACCGGGAGAATAGTTGCGTGACCTACACTATTTGATGGTTCTTGATGATCTCTTGTTCTATAAATGTTGCAATAGAATTAAACGCTAACTTGTGTATCCCTCGGTCTTCGTGCCAATTAGTATCAGCGCCTTTCTGAGTTTGGTGTTTCATCCGTACTTGATATAACAAACAGATTGTATGATACGCGACAATTTGATTCTCAGGTTTATCAAGTACCTTAGAATCATCCAGTGTTGACGCAATTTTTTTGAAGCTGGGTAACAGTTACTTCAGACTTCTGGAATATTAGCCCTTCGCTGACCAATTTTCTTCCGTGTACAATTGCAAAATAAGCAAACCATTTCTTTATTTGTTATGGTACACGATGGTCGCGATGAGGAAGCTTCAGCAGGTGCAGCATCAACACCGGGCTTCAAGCGTGATGAGGTCCCACCCAATATTACTGAATCACTTAGTGTTGTTTGGTCAGGTGTCATTGATGGGGAAACGACATCTACCTTGCTTGTCGATACATCACACGGTAGCTAGAACAAATACTTTGATGCACAAATTTAAACAATTAGTTTAACTTTTAAGCAGAATTTATAGCATAGAGATACAGTCAACTCGGACATGACAAATTTTCAAAGGTTTAAATTCTTGCAAAAATGACTACGGCACTCTAAAAATGGATAACATTTCACTAAAAGGTTTTTAATACCTCTGGTAAGCCCACAGCACAATCTGGAATGTTCATTCCGGGAAGATGAGCGTCAATTGTAGATATGCTTGGCTCCCCCTTAAAAAGAGATACATTCGATAAAAAAAACACAAAATACGGAGTATTTCCATAAATTAACATTCATCGATACGTACAGAGTCTTGAAACGAGCTAGGCGACATTTGTTTGCTTCGGGTTGATTGAGAGTGTCGGTACCTGGTAATATTACATCGTAGTAAGTCACGACTCCCTCGACAAGGGATTCGTTATTTAAATAGAAAACTAAATATTATATCCTCACATTGTGCTTCTTGCAAAATTGTGTGTATTCATCATTATATTTCTTCTTTAGAACGGTTACTTTTTTATAGCAAGGAGAATGATAACCAACATTATCAATCGAATCCAAGCATAACCTAACTTTACCATACATAAAGTTTTTTCTCGCCGAAACAACAATTCTTAAAGGATTTATTATACTAAAATCAATAATAGAATCCTCTAAACACTTCTTCATTTTCAAATACATGTAATTACTTCCATCCAACGGATGGGAAGTACTGTATCACTAAAAAAATGTTAAAAAATTTGTATTTGTCTAATCGCTTTAAAATGTCCGAAAACGTCCAAAAACAAAATTTGAGCAAAAAAAATCTTGTCTGTGTGTGTACTCCATAACTTTCGAAGGACTTAACGTATCAACTTGAAATTTGGCACACGTGTAGACGTCAACTATTCAAAGCGACTGATTGTTTTTGGGGTCAATGAGGTCTGGGGAAAGGGATAAAATTGGGGGGGGGGAAGTACCCCTTTTGCAAATTTTTATTTTTTTAGAACTTTTTTCTTTCAATATGTGATTAGTAATATAATTATGCGCATTTTTCTCCCTATAATTTTTCTGTACAACAAACGGTTTACAAACGTGACTTTAAAAAACCGGTTTTTCGTAAAATCTCCGAAACTACTTAACATATTCAAAAAGTGAAAATACTATTATATATGAAATAAAATTTCTCACAAAAAGTGTTTTTGCAATTTTTTCGAAAATTTTGTCATTTTCGAAAGATTTCCAAAAAACTCCATTTTGGAACCCGTCCGCACGATTTTTGGTAGTAGATTAAATTCGATTAAATAACTGATGATGGTATATTAATAACGCTTACTTACCTGTTTACACCTGACAACTCCACAGTCGCGCAGAGGGGAAAGTAGGTAACCTTTATTTTTTACTATATATATATATATATATATATATATATATATATATATATATATATATATATATATAAATGTACTATCATATCTCTACTACAATTTTAGCGGTATTAACTTTTTTCAGTTTTTATTAACAATCAACAATGACAGTCATTTCTATAACAACAGAGAAACGTCACTTACAAAATGTTTCCAGATTGTTTTTTTATTTAGAATTTACGTTTTAAATATAATTGTATTTTCGAAACCGTTCGAAACTTAATTTTGACTTGACCTGTACAATAAAGGTACAATGAATTCCAGTTAAGTATTTAAAATGCCTTTCTATGACGTAGTTAGGGTGTCTAAATTTCATGGTAATGACAGAAGCGGTTTAAAAATTATTATTGAAATTCAATTTTTAACTTCTGATTTTGAAGGCCGATAACTCCATAACGAAGACAGATAGGAAAAAAATTCAATTGAAGACTAGGGTTATTTTGAGCCTCTCTACACGTCCTAGCAGTTTTGACCACACCTTTCTATATATATATATATATATATATATATATATATATATATATATACAGGGTGAGTATTTAATGTGGGATTGATCGATTACTCCGTTATGATAGAGTACATCAAAAAAAGTTATTTACAAAAATTGTAGGCAACGATATGCTCGTTTTATTTGGAAGATATGCCGATCAATACAGGGTGATTCATAACTATGTCGTAACACATACAATTTTTAATGGGATTTAGATTCCTTTTATAATCCTTGTTCTTACAATGAGGTTGTACATAACTATACAGAGTATTTAAAAAGTTATAACCATTTTTATATCGAAATCGCTATGAAATAAACACTATGTATATGGAGAAGTAATAAATAAATAAGTGTTTATTTTACATAAGGTAAACAATATGTTCTAATATTAAAACTAACTGTAACCAAAATCATTGACGAATATTTGTATACAGGGTGAACCAAAAAAGAAAACTACGATTTTCTCAGAGTTTTTAAATTCACTCCCCTATATTTAATATTCTCAAAAGATTGTATATGTTATATCCCTTTCATTTTTATGAAGCATTCCTTATACCTAAATTCAATCATTTCCGAGAAATCATTAATTTTCTTCAAGTGTAGGAATACCTTAAATTTGTGTGACTCTAAATAATTTAATCTTGGATAATAATGTAACAAAATTATTTTTATACAATAAACAATTAAAACATAACAGAAACCATCACATAATATAATTAAGGTAATTTCTAGATGAATGTGATTTAACCAGATTATTTCGTATCACAAAATAAGTTTAAAGTAAATGTTCAAAACGTCCACCTACAACGTCTATGCAAGTATTTTGGATTTTCAAATGAGTGGGTTACATTTCTTAACATTTGTACATCAAGATTATTAAAAGCTTCCCTTATCCTATTTTTCATATCATCTGGTCTTGTTGGAGACTGTTTTTTTATGTAGCCCCACATGAAGAAATCAATTTTTGACAACTCCGGTGATCGATCTGGCCACGCAGTTGGTCCTATGCATAACCACCTGGGAAAGTGATTATTTAGATTGTTGTGAATTGTGGAAATGTGATGAACTGGAGCACCATCGTGTAAAACCACATTCTTTGTCGAATATTCAGTGAAACATGTTGAAGTAACAATGGAAATGATTATTGAGAAAATCTAGATATATACCACTAGTCCCACGGCTGTCAAAAAAATGTGGGTCAATTATATAGTCCCCAACATGAGTATTATTACTACAGTAAGAATTAGTGCATAGTAATGAAAATTATGCATATTTACTGTTCCATTTTTGTGAGATGTAGCCTTATCTCCAAAAGCACAAAATCGAAAACATCGGTCACCACGGATTTGCTGCTGAGCCCAATCTCAAAAAACTAATCTGCAAGGATAATCATCGTGTGTCAATTCTTGATGTAATTGTATGTTGTAGGGATGCATTTTATGTTTCCGAAGTATGTTTACGGCCGTGGTTTGACTATGTCGTGTTGACGTGAAATTTCACGAGTGTTAATGTGGGCAGCATCAATAACGGCTAGCAGTACAGCATATTCCTATTCTTCGGTTAGTATTTTTATTGCTTTCATGTTTGTCATATACGACTGATCCAGTACGAACAAAACGATACAATAATCTTTCAAACTCTTTTGTTTTTGGGCGCCTCCGTTCAGGATATCGCTTTTGATATATTCTGCATGTCAGTACACAATTTCTCGAACGTTTTCTTTTTAGTCACACAAATTTTGGATACTCATAAAATTTGAAGAAGAATTACAAATTTCTCGGAAAGTAATGAATTTAGGTACAGGGAGTGCTTCATAAAAATGAAAGGGTGTGTAATAAGTACAATCTTTTGAGAAAATAGGATATAGGGGAGTACATTTACAAAATTTGAGAAAATTGTAATTTTTTTTTTTGGGTCACCCTGTATACAGATATTCGTCGATGATTTTTGTTACAGATAGTTTTAATACTAGAACATATTGTTTATCTTATGTAAAATAAACTATTATTTATTTATTACTTCTCCATATACATAGTGTTTATTTCATAGCGATTTCGATATAAAAATGGTCATAACTCTTTAAATATCCGGTATGGTTATGTACAACCTCATATTGTAAGAACAGGGATTATAAGAGGAATCTAAATATGAGAAAATGTACAGAGTGTCCCATTAAACAAATTGTGTGTTTGTGTTACCACGTAGTTATGAATCACCCTGTATAGAACGGCATATTTTCCAAATAACGAGCATATCGCTGCCTACAATTTTTGTAAATAACTTTTTTTGATACTGTACTGTATCATAACGTAGTAATCGACCAAGTCCGCACTAAATACTCACTGTGTATATGCAGGGTGTTTCGAGAAAAATACACGTAACTTCAGGAAATTATAGATTTAAACGTTATAACACAAAACTTTCATATAAATGTCCAATAGTCCAATAGTAGATTTTAGAAAAATCTGCAAAACGAAAAAAGGTATTTTTCTTACTCTTAGTATAATAAATAGGGATATAAAATACATTGCTTTTGGCCTATTAATACGTTTTTATTATGTACAGTGGCGTGGAACGCAGGGGGCAATGCAACCTTTTAATCCCTAATTTCTACGCCAATGTAGTAAATTGAATTTTTTTAATATATACGAAACCTTGATGTTTTTACAAATAAAAAAGGTATACTTTGTCTGATAACTTTAACCGTTTCTAAGACATTTGAATTTTTTTAGGTATTTATTACCAACTGCTTAGGCGAGTTTTTATTATTCTGCAGTATTTGGGAAACACCACTAAAACGTGAAAATCAGTGTTCCAGGAGAAATATATGTAACTTCAGAAAATAGATCTAATCATTTTACCACAAAATTTTCATATAAACGTAAGTCCGATAGTGCTTCGTTTTCGAAGCAAATAATCTGCCTAAGCTGTTGGTAATAAATACCTAAAAATACCAATATCTTAGAAACTATTAGTTATTGATTAACACAAAGTGTACCTTTTTTATCTGAAACATATCAAGGTTTCGTATTTTAATAAAAAAAAAACAATTTACTCCATTGTCGTAGAAATTAGGGATTAAAAGTACTTTCACAATATTCAATTCTTCGATATTATAATCTCCAGCAATTAGTCAATATACTGTTATAATGGAATATGGATGCAATATCACTGACGAACCCAAATCTAGTGCAGCTGTTTGCATTGACCTCGCGCGAGTATTCCCCTATCCTAAACCGTGCGTTTATTAATTAACCTAATATTGTACGTGTATTGACCTAACGTAAAATTTTTTTGCGTGTGTGTGTGCGTGCGTGTTTGTATTTCCGTTTGTGTTTGTGTTCGTGTTCGTGCTCGTACTCGTGTTCGTGTTCGTGAGTTCGCGCGCGCGTGTGCGTGTGTGTGTATGTGTATGTGTTTGCATGCATATATATATATATATATATATATATATATATATATATATATATATATATATATATATATATATATATATATATATATATATATATATATATATTTATATTCAAAACGGTTTTGAAACGTGCTAACTAGAACAAGTTATCGATTTTTGAAAAGGAATATGCAAACTCAAACATTTTCAAAGAAGTCTAAATTTTCGAAATCGGTTGAACTTAGGTATAGAGAAAGCTGATGAGATTCCTTTCAATAAGACTCTAGGAATCTGAACAGTTATATTCGTATACAAATAGTGCTCTTTTAACCCTTTATAGGGCAAAAGGGTTAGGTGTCTTTTTTTTTATTTGAATTTGTGGAAACGTTTAAATAGTATTGTGGCACAATGAATATTCATAAAAAATATAATTTTTTATTACACTTGTTCAAAAAACTGGTGGGAAATTATTCTCCCAAAGACGGTCTTGAGCCTTAGAAAATACATTAGGTACAGAGGGACAATAATTTCCCACCTGACTACGAATGTATTTTTTTATTAATAACTAAGCAACCTTGCATGAAAAGAAAAATATTTACTGCCAAAACAACATAAAATGTTAACCATAAAATCCTACATACAAAATTCGTTACACATAGTCAAAAAAAGTGATTTTCTATGAAAATGACCAAAACAGCCTTTACATAATCCAACATTGCATGTTTTACAAATAAGATTACTTCGTTTTTCTTTTGTCTTAGTGCTGCAAAAGACACATCGTCTGTATTTTTCTGGCATATGAGAACCCACATCTTGTAGTCGTATACTGTTCTGTATAGTTGGATATCCATCTGGATGATTCCGTTTCCTCCCAAAAGCTTTACCAGGTGTGTAACCAGTTCGTTTTCTGCTGCTGTATGTTCCTACAAGACACCTCAAACTATTTATAAATATTTTGAAATATATCTAAGTTACCTATAAATTCATAGCCAAGCGTGTACGGAACTGTAAATGACTCGTCGGCTTTTGATTCTCTTTTTTCATGGTTTCCCTATAAATAATGAAGGTATTGACAATAGCGGATTCCAGGAAATAATAAAATAATTTGATCCACCACCGTCTTGATTTTTGAGATATGGAGTAGTAAGACACTGGTCGAATTTATCCACCCCTACCATATATACATTGTAGTCTGCTATAACCTTTGGACAATCTACTGTTTCACGTAAACCTTGAGCAGTTTTTCTTTTTGTTGTAGTTATCTCAGAAGGCATATGCATGTTACTTACTACAGTCACCGGTTTTTTACCATGATCGGACCATCTAGTAATACTGATGTCTCCACACTACAAAAATTCAGTTTCCCCTTTGGAGTACTCTTTATCTTTTTTAAAAAATTTTCTATGGGTACGGATTGTACGACAGGCAAAGAATTTGTTTTTAAGTAAATCTTTTACTAGCTGAAGACTACGAAAAAATTGTCAATAAATAAACAGTATGATAATCCTTCAAAGGCTTGAGAAAGAAGTTTGTCGACATTCTCTCCCAATTATTTTCTACTAGACCCATCACTAACTTTACCGGTGTATACATCAAATGCTAGCATATAACCCGTTACAGTGCAACAGCAAACCCAAATCTTGAAACCTCTTTTTACAGTCTTGAGTGGCATATACTGCTTCATCATTGAACGACCTTTGAAAGCCACCATGCTTTCATCTATAGACAAAAATCTGGAAGGAGCTAACAGTGTTTTGAAAATGAGATACAAAAGGTCGTATTTTGTATAATTTATCATAATTGGGAGCACCTCGATTTGGCATAATTCGTTGTTGTTTAGATGCAAATACCGCAAAATTTTTAAAAATGTTTTCAATGTCATTACTCGTGTCACACATTCGACACGAAAGTTTTCGTCAGTTGACCAGTACAGTCTCATGCTGGGGAGACGATGGAATCCCATTATGATCAATAATCCGAAAAAAGCTTGCATTTGATCCAAATCAATACTTTGTTCATTACTACACTGCACCGCGTACCTATTACTCTTGTACTATTTGGTTTAACATTACTTAGGCATAATCAACGAAAAAAATGCCAAAGTACTGAAACTATTTGGTACTGTTTTTGATCCAAAAGATTGACTAAAAGTAGTTTTTTTTAAATTGAAATAATTCGGCGGCTATTTTATTCCACTCGTAGGGAGACCCATTATTCGTTTTTGTTCCTTTTGTTTTTTTTTTGCATTTTTCACAATACTGTCAATTTCAGACTCAGACTCACTGTCAATAGATGGTGGATAATCTAATCCAACTCTGGATTTGTTCGGTATAGGATCATAGCTAGGATCATGAAGGGAGTCATCAGAGTCCTCCCAATATTCATTTATATTTTGATTAGTGGTTGATGGCAGTGCAAATGCATTATTATTTAGGAAAGCTGATGAGGCTTCACTGGAAGTGGATGCCAACGCCTCACTATTTAGAAAACTTGATATTCTAGTTGATGCTCTTGATATACTTGTAGAGTCTATAATCGTAAAATGTGTAAGGTCATCCAGCCCGAATTAGAAATTATATACTCACCAATATCGGGATCATCATCAGTGTCCAAATCCCCCCATGTCGGAGTTTTCAGCTTGCTCATTTGAAATTTCTAATAAAAGTAATTCTAGTTGAGCCTCAGATAACCCCCGTTTCGGCATAATCCTATAAGAGTAGAAAAAATACTGAACGTATATCCACAGGATATAAATAAGTTATTTTAGTACCCCCGAGTAAAGTTCAGTCGTACGCCAGTGGTATTATTATCTTAGCCGATTGATAAACAAACCCATTACTTGAGTTTTTTTTTTGTAGTAGATACCATGATAACTAATGTGAAAAAATACTTTTACCAAAAAAGTACAGACTG
Source organism: Vesta saturnalis (assembly GCA_036346205.1). NCBI lineage: Eukaryota > Metazoa > Arthropoda > Insecta > Coleoptera > Lampyridae > Vesta > Vesta saturnalis. The sequence goes on from JARFJB010000428.1 coordinate 111,754, forward strand.
TGCAGAAAAAAATATTATTGTTTTTATGATGCAACATCTAGCCTAATTTTATTTTACCGCATTTTCTGTGCTAACAGTCCATTCTAGTAGTTATCAGTGTTATTTGTAAAGTAACCAGAGGAAAATATCCATATAAAAGTATAATACTTACGCTTGATTTGCTGAATATTGTTTACTTCTGCGAAATTTTACACAATAATAACAAGTTTCAAAAACAACTGAAATTGCAGTAATGTAAACATTAACGGTCAGAGGGATAGTAATTTCCCACCTAATAAGAATATCCGCACGTGCATTCCATCCAAATCAATTCTAGGCGCCATCTCGTTACAACGTACTTAATTACAACTTGACTGAGCTTCTGCTGTTGGTAGAAAACTGTTTTGAGTCAATGTGTGTGAATTACATGTGGTTGATCTTTATTGTATTAACCAATTCACTTATGTTCTATGTTTCTGAATTTTTCTCAGTGCAACCCCATATTTCCTCATATTGGTTCCATACGTATTGTTCGTTACAGATCATATTAAATTGAAGCATGTAGGAAAACATATGCCTATAATGAGGAATTCTAAACTTAATTTTTAGGGATGAATAAATACTAATTATTATTAAAAATTATTATTAATTTTGTTAAATACATAAATAAAAAGTTTACCTCGAGAAGGATTTGAACCTACGACCTGTATTTTGCTAGAGTACCGTGCTAACCAACTGCGCCATCGTGATTCAAGCCCCAGTCGATGTAAATCTTGTTTTTATGTATGTAGCACTGATGTAAATTCTAAATATAATGACATTACAATCTCAAATTACTTATACTAATGGAATGTGAGCCTGCAATATCACAAGGATTCACACATGCCAAAGCAACTTGACTAATATAAATTTTTAATTACATATTTACCTTTGAACTTATTCGTTCATAACAAAACTTATAATAAACTGATCATTATTCTCTGTAAAAATTTGAAGGTGTGATTATTGGTGGTTTAACTGTAGAAATCAAGTTTGATTAATTTAAAAGGTAAAAAAATTGTAACCAAATCAATTTGTTCGTTGTGGTTATGAGAAATAGTTAATAATTACATCAATATGTATCTTCTAAACTGAAAGTTTTTAAAGTTCTTTAATGTTTTTCATATTTTTTGCACTTGAAAAATAAGAAATCGATAGTAAATGAGGTCTTTTATTTAAAAAACTGTAGACATTACGTTGATGTATATGTACGATTAAAAATCTATTTGAAAAGTTCAACATTGTAAATCACAAAGTCAATAATGTTCGTCGCAGTTATTTGTATGTATGAAGAGCTAATTTAGACAATAGCAACTGCACCATCCTATGTAAATATACGTGCTGCATTTACATATTAAAACAGATGTTTTCGTTAAACTTTAATTTCTTATTCATTTACAATAAAAGCACGGAGACATGACAGACATTGATGCAAATAGTAAGCGTATTTATGGGATGAATATATAAATTTGATTTTTTCGCAGTACATACGGTGATAGAGATATTTAAGAATTGTGAATGGCTTAATACTTCAACGCAAATTCTATATTTAATTTGTAAAAACGAAAAGTAAATGCCCCTTATTATTAAGGTAAGCACCAAGAACTAATTACGACATTTGAAATTAAAAAAGTATTGACAGTCTTACCATTTTTCCATTTTACATTAAATCAGTTAGTTTTAAGTACCGAAAAAACTCGAATTATACAATTTTACTCTAAATGTTCTCAATATAATGCAAGCTGACTGATAAAGATACCTAATGTAAATCGATAGAATAAGTAATAGTTTTTAAATTATTAGGTGTTGCTATTGACTATTCCTTAACTTGGAAGGATCATATATCGTCGATGAGTAAATCAATTGCCCTGAATGTAACGTATCAGCTGTGTCCTCAGAGAACTAAAGTAATCACGCGAGAAAATACTTGGGAACTTATCAGAGCTTACCTAGAACCACCACATTGATAAAGTCATCAGAAAAGCGGAAGGCAAACCTATGATAAAACATGGGTAGCGAAACCAAGTGTGCTACACTGGCTGTACACCAGAGTAGTCAGGCCAGCAATACATATCCGGCACTGATATGGTGACCAAAAGCCATCAAGGAAACAACAAAACTAAAACTTTGCAATGTACAGCGACTTGCCTGTTTAGGAATTACAGGGCGCAATGATATCAACGCCTACCGGCGCGGTGGCATCTCTACTGAGCCTTCCTCCCCTTCAATTTATTATTGAGGGAGAAATAAGGATGGGTCTTCACAGGATTCAAAATCTGCGGAACAAGGTACGTAAAACGGAATACGGAACGTTGATAGTACTGGGGACCCATACTTGAAATGGGAGCGGATCACATGATATCAAAAAACTTGAAAAACCAGACTCTTCAAGGTAACTACTGTTAATCGAGGAGAGAGTCATAAGCAAATGCACGAAATTCCAGAGGGAAGCCTGGTGTGGTACACTGACGGGTGAAAAACCAAGACAGGTGCTGGAGAGGACGTCTACTGTTCAACTCTAATCGAAAGAATCACAATACCGCGTGGAAAATACCCTACCGTATTTCAAACACAGATATACGCGATACTGGAATGTGCGCGGGAAAATAAAAGAAAGCACAATACACCCATCTTTATACTATTAGACAGCCCGAGAGCATCAAAAGCTCTATCGAGTCATAAGGCATCATTACAACTCGTCTGGGAGTGCTCCGAAGAACTCAACGACCTGGCGAGTCGTAACAACGTCACCCTAATATAGGTTTCAGGCCATTGGGGAATCTAAGTAAACGAAGAAGCGGACCAACTCGCTGGACAGGGGACACTAAAACCGTTATACAGACCAGAACCTGTTCTAGGAGTAACTAGAAATGCTGACCAAAGATATATCAAAAAATGAATATCGGCACACTATAAGAATTACTGGAATAATATACCTGAATTAACACACAGCAAGGTCTTCATAGATAGTCCATGCTTAAAAAGAACCTCAGAACTACTACGGTTAAGTAGACGGGATCTTAGAACTCTAACGGTAACGCTAAGACGACACACACCTTGAGACGATAGGAAAACTAACAGGAGCCGTCACCTGCAGATTCTGCTGTGTAGAACTTGAAACCGTTATGCACATTTTGTACAATTGCGATGCGCTGTCTAAGGAAAGCCAGCACATTTTCGGATATCCACAAATGGATCCGAATGATTTTAGAACACTTCCAGTCAGAGACCTGCGTGATATGCTACAGGGACTGAACATTACAGCTTGGGTGTGAGACCAACCAGGGAGAACACAATAAACCTAAATGGCTGCAGTGTCCTCGTAACAATTAGAGTGGCCAAACCTTGGCAGGAAAGGAAAAAGAACTTGTAGCAGTAAATTTACATAAATTGATTTATAAAAGGATACAATGTGAAATGTTTTGAAATTTCTTTTTTTTAATGGTCCACCAAAATCATTATTTAAATTAAAGTCAATTGACAAATTTTTGCCAAAGAGAATTTCATTTATTACTTTACGCAATTACATCTCAGAAACATTATGGGCTGATAGTTTACGCATGCGTAATAACTATTTAAGCTGGGAGTTAATAAACAGCCACCGAAAAGTTCGTGTCACATTTTTTAATCAAATGTGGATTACTAACTTTACCTCCATATATATATATATATATATATATATATATATCATATATATACACCGTGTCCAAGATAAGGATGTCCACTACGAGGATCTTGGAAACGGTAAGAGATGGAAGGTCGGTTAAATGGAACAAAAGTTACGCATTTGAGAGGATGTATTTATGATCTTTGTAGAACTCGAATATCTCTTTTAGTTTTTGAGATATTTGAAAAAAATTGAATTTTCTGATTTTCGTTTTTATTTTTTTCTGATCTTATTTGAAGAGCTATCAAGAAAAGAAGAGCACATTTTCATTGCCACTTTTCTAGCTCTATTTAATGCTGTTATTCAATTTTTGATACAACGTTTCGTTTGTTAGCAACCATCATCAACTTTATTTTTTTAAATACACGAAAAAATTATTTTTGCCATATTTAAATTCTCTCCTTGATTCTGAATTCAACGATATATCACACTTTATATTTTTGATACGTTTTGGATGAGAAAATTCATATTCACTGTAAAACACCGAAAACGTACAGTTAAAACTAATACTAGAAACATTAGAAAACTCTAAAATTATTATTAGCTGCTGAAGTCTTAAAATTATCATAAAGCAAAACTTTTAATAACAATTTTCATTAACAAATTAAGAAGAACACAACATAGCACAAAAATGCACTTAAAATAACGAGGTGACAAACAAAAACGGTTACAATTGTTCAAAATGATATCTACCAACCTCCACACATATGCCACACGCCTTCGCAACTGTCTTTTCCATTCGATAGTTGCGAAATTGTCACGAATGTTGGTAAATGCATCAAAAACTCGTTCAATCAATTCTTCTCTTGAAGATGGTTTACTCCGTCCGTAGACTAACGACTTAACATTTACCGTGAAGCGATGTTGAAATCCGGTAATAGTAATTTCATGAGGATTTTCACTGACCAAACGAAAAAGTTGCCTCATCACAAAAGAGTGCAACAGGAATGTTATCAGCATGTGTGATCATCCATTTACAAAACCGAACTCTTGGAGCCAAATCGCCGGGAAGAAGAAAGTGCTGCAGGTTGAAGATGATACGGATGCATTTTATTTTCGCGAAGAATTTTCGAAATCGTGGTCCTACTTCTACTAGTGGCTGCTTTTATTCGTCTATCGATTTCAACTTCTCTCAGCACCTCTTCTGCAAACGCATGTCGTGAAGACACTCGATCACTTCGATATGTGAGAAAACATCCTGTTTCTAGAAGGCAGTGAAAAGTCCGGGCTATCGTTTTGTCACTAGGAGCACGACGATTTTGAAAACGATTTTTGTACTCTGCTGCTGCTGCATAACAATTACCGTTAAACAAGCCGTGCATGAATACCATATCACTGTTTTCCTTATTTGAAAATTGATAAAGCATGGTTTACTTGTAATTAAATTAATTCTAATTGTTACAAAGCAGGAGATAAATTGTATTTACATTCAAATAATGTTTGACATGAAACGTCAAATAATACACATTTTCTCCGTTTAATGATGGTAATACTTGCCAGGCAACCAAAATTGCTCTTATGATTTTTACAGTATGGATCTCATTTTCAACAATAACCATTCTTGTTTGTCACCTCGTTATTTTATGTGCATTTTTGTGCTATGTTGTGTTCTCGTTAATTTGTTAACGAAAATTGTTATTAAAAGTTTTGTTTTATGATCATTTTAAGACTTAAGCAGCTGTTAAGAGTATCCTCTTTACTTACTATTACATTTTTCTTCAACCGCCCATATCTCCTTAGGGGTTAGGAATTGAGAAAAATTGCATATAATCATTTTTGCTAAACATTGTTCAACGAATACGTATACCAATTCTTCGTAGTTCCCCCGCGGACACCCTGCATATATATATATATATATATATATATATATATATATATATATATATATCGTTTAAAGCGGAAATGTAATAATTTGCGAAAATATTTCAATACAGTTATATATAGGGTCTTTATGTGCACATTTTAAAATTATACAGGGTGTGTCAACAATAAGATACATATCAAACATATGACTTTTTAAATTGAACATCCTGTATTTTTTCCCATTTTGAATTCTAGAGCTGCGAATGAAAATTTGTAATCTACTGGGCGTAGGGGACATTTGATTTTGAGTCTGTATCTTTTAAAAAATTGAAATATTTCGAGAACGGTAAGTTTTAGTATAGGAACCATAACAGTAACTAAACTTTTTTTAGTCTCTAGAATTCAAAAATGAGAAAAAATACAGGATGTTCAATTTAAAAGTCATATGTTTGATATGTATCTTATTGTTGACACACCCTGTATATACCAAAGTAATTTTAAAATGTGCACATAAAGACACTATATATGATTGTATTGAAATATTTTCACAAATTATTACAGTTCGGCTTTAAATGATCGTGTGTGTGTGTGTGTGTGTGTCTATATATATATATATATATATATATATATATATATATATATATATATATATATATATATTGAGTTCAGCATAAATCTGAATTCGCTTTATACCTAGCAACTTAAAATATGGTCAGTGTAAAATTGCAAAGGTTATTGAGCTTAGTATGAAGAGCTAAGATTATTTAACAGTTTTAATTCAGAGGTAGTAGCTTTATTTAGATTTAAATGTTTTGTTTGAATTTAAACTAATTTATTAAGATTTCCAATATTTTATATTGATGTAAAAATTGTTTATGTGAATTGAAATAGATCTATTTGGATTTGTATTGATTTATAAAGATTTTAATTGTTTTAAAAATGTTATGTATACAGATGAATGTAAGTTAACTGCCACGTGGTATAGACCATTAACTTTTCATTCATTCATTATACTTTTCAAATGTCGCGCGATGATTAAATGATCATACTTAATTACATTTCCAGGTGCAGTGACGTGGATCATTCACTTTACTTCAGGATTTCTCAAATTCAAAGATCTTCATACCCAAATTGCTCTCATTGAATCTAAAAACCATTATGTTACCGTTTTTTCTCCTATGCCACTCTCCCTAGGCTTATCATTTTTTTACTACTTAGCTGGCAAATATTTGGTTAAGGATACTCTGCTGTAATGAACATCAAAATATCTAGAGCCGCAAAGTGTAAACTTCAAATCTAACACGATTCTGACTTAATTACATAACTCACATGCGCAAGCGCACCTGCACACACAATATATATATATATATATATATATATATATATATATATATATATATATATATATATATATATATATATATATATATATATATATATATATATTAATATAAAAACAGTGTTCTACGCAACGTCGAGCTTAATTCTAGCATTTCAAATAAAGAATGGTTGTAATTAGAAAGAAACCGGTTCGTCACTACGCCACAAAAAAAGGGTGTGAACTTATGACCAACCCAGTAAATGCTATTTAAACACTGATAAATCTCAAACCGTCGCTTCCAAGAAACTTAATTTTTAGTAACGGTCTTGATATTATTATTACTTATTCAACGTCGAACAGTGACTCTAGAATTCGTAACTAATTGATGCAGAAAAAAACGCTTTAGTGTTTATTCCATTGGACTAAGTCATTTGTTTTTATTTTGTATATAATTTCGTTATTTTGATTGATAGTAATAACAAACGAAGTACAATTTTGATCAAGGGCAAGTCCAGTTTCAGTATTTTAATGAATGTGAAGGTATAATCCAAACTTCCGTTAGTTTAAATAAATTAATTATATATTTACATGTTCTGAAAAGTGATATTGTCTCAATCTATTCAAATGTTTGATAGAGTGATTCATCAACAAAAACAATGCAACATCAAGAGTAAGAAATGATAAATTATTTAATGTAAATCTTCATACATTCATTTTGTCTAACTTACGTGAGTGTTTGCAATGCAATTCAATCCCTCGGAGTTATCATGGGTATTGGCAAGAGATGTATAAGAAAACATGCAACAAATATTACAATTACTGTTCTGCATAATTTTAATTTTAGGTGTACTCACCGGGTGCCTTTCGGCTCTTATTTTATTCTATGATCCCTTATTGATCTTTTTACATCGATTCCATTTTTGGATTAAGTATAATAATAACAATAATAATAATAATAACTACTTCAACAACTAGCTAGTGTCACCTGAAATAAGTATAGGCTTCCCCGGACACATAACTGCTGTTAAACAGTTTGGGTTCCAACGAATCGATATCATGGTGTCATCATTACGCTACTCTTTTACCTATTCATGTCATTCCGAACAGCATGCAAGACACATGCCCCCTTATAATTGGGGATTTCGACATTAACGTGCAAGGCAGTTTGTACTTCGGTCGAACATAGGTCCCTACCACGCTTAAGAGCTCTTGCGATTTTTATTGCACACTAGCAATCCAAAAAAAGGACTTAGCGTTTTCGCGTTCAACGGTCCGCGCGTCATAATCTTCGCCGCTTCGGAGTTAGATCTGTCACTGCTTGCATACAGATAATACGAAGAAGCGGTCATCAGAAGAGGATCCACAGCCTACCAGCACGCAGGAGCCGCAGTATACAGCGTCCACCTACTCCTTCACACATACGCACACACCCTCGCCTCGTCACCACCATCCCACGCATATGTTCCCATTCAAACGCCTCACACATTTGCACCTCATCCACACATTCCTACATCTCTACACGTTCCACCGCATCCACAAAACCTTTACACAAACCACCTAAACCTACACACTCACAAACCTGCCCTGCTACCTACACTCGCCCAGCAACCTATACTTACCGTGATTCCCACACCAGCTATGCCCTAGGTGATTTTAATGTCCGCCACATCCAATTCGGTGACTCCGCAAGTAACGGCAACGGTAGCCAACTACCATCAGCTCTGTTGCAGTTGCCGCTTTTGCGAGTCACTAACACACCCTCAATAGTAGATCACATAATTGTTTCAGAACCCATAGCTCATTATCTCGATCGTGAGTGATTTATAGGCAGCACGATCACTTCAGATCATCTACCCCTACTACTCAAAACTTCATTTTGTCCAGCTCCTCCAGTACCTCCTCAGAACACGATCATTAAAGATTTTTCGAAAGCAGACTGGAATGTGTTCTCCGAATACATCTCCAACAACCTTCCAACACGCAATCTTCAAACGACCCAAGGTCTCGAGAGAGCCATTAGAGACCTAACTTGCATAATTACGGAAGCGATCGATATCTCTGTCACATTAAACAACATCGACATTTCCCGCATAGCGCTCGCACCGCACATCGTGAAATGGATCAAAGATCTAGGGATCCTGTTCTCAAGACCGAATACAATCGCCTTAACACCTTAATCAGGCGAGAAGCAAACAAACGCGCCGAAGATTCCTGGACCAAAGCCACCTCCCAGTGAGATTACAGAAATGGAAAACTCTTCTGGTAACAGTTCGATAGACTGATCAGAAGGAAAGTAAACCCTAAATCCCACCTAACCGAGCTTCAGAGCAACCTAATCCCCTCCGACCGAGGAGAGGCCGATTTCTTCGGTCTCCACCTCCAATCCATTTTCCGATCCCCAGATGATCCCAAGTTCGACAACCGGTTCAAGGCACTCCTTGAGAGTCGCCTTGAAGAATCCCGCACCCTTAACCTTCCCGAAATTCAACTCAATAACGAGAATCCTTTCTTTGCCCCCTTCACGCCCGACCAGGTCAACTCGTACTTCAAAAAAGGGAAAACTGCATCCCCAGGTTATGACGGCTTTAATCGCAAAATCTTCCGGCAGCTACCTGACCCAGCCCTCCGATTACTCTCCGACATTTACAATAAATGCGGAATCATATTCCACTTCCCGACGGACTGGAAATCGGCCTCCACCGTCGTGATACCCAAACCCACTCCGACCTAACCACACCCTCCTCCTACAGACCCATCTCCCTCCTGATTTGCCTCGGAAAATGCTTCGAGCAGGCCAAGCGACTCAGGGACCACCAGAATTCAACGATCTCCTTCCCAACAGCCAATTTGGCTTCCATCCTAATCGAACGTGTCGCGATCCCTTGTTTCTGGACATTAAGCAAGCATTTGACAGGGTCTGGCATGTCGCTCTCCTATACAATCTTAACCTTAACATACCCAACCTCTTTTCCAAACTCCTGCTTTCGTACCTGACCAATCCGTCAGTTCGGGTCAAAGTAGGAAATACCTTCACCGATCCTTTTCAACCTACACCAAGCGTACCACAAGGTTCTGCCTTAGCCCCGATCATTTACACAATCTTCGCATCCGACATTCCCGAAGTAACACAACCCGGAGTAGTCGTAATGCATTTTGCGGATGACACCGCCTTCTGGGCCTTTAATCGGAACAGCGGAACGGCCTCCCGCCTCATATCTAAAACCCTCCAACTGGACTAACCGGTGGAGAGTCTCCGTCAATCCCACCAAAACCCAAAAAATCCTCTTCCGACATCGTCATTACACCGAAAATAAATATCCAGAGCTAGCCGACTGGAATGTTTCCGTCACACTAAATCAAGAAGGACTCCCACTATTCACTAAAATCCTTAATTGGCTCCCCAATGTACAAAAAACACTTGACAGAACAAGAAACTAAGCCCTCCGGGGTAGAATCAGGGGTTACCACCCCAAAACACTACAACACACCTACAAAACATACATCATCTTTGTTATTGACTTCCGAGCACCCATATACACCAATATAAACCCCAATCACCTTTCCTCTGTCGCTTCCTGTGAACGCCGAATACCCAGACGCATACACAGGTTACCCTTCAGGTACTCTAGCGACATCACAATACAACACGCAAACATACCACCCATCACACACAGAATACAAACACTACAAAGAAGCTTTGTACACAATAGAATCTTTAGTGACACAATCCCAACCCGATAGATACTCACCACTCCTTATAACTACCGTTTTCTTTACCACTCCTTATAACTACCGTTTTCCTCAATTCCCACGGAAAAAACAAACTAAAATAACCCCCCACCCCCCGCGATTCTAACTCAACCCCTTGACGACCTCCCCGAGGAGATAGAGGAATGTCTGGGTAATGTTCCACATGCCCTCCGTCTATTCGATGACGACCTAACATGATACCGGCATACGAATCGGATTAACCACACTAAGCACGCTACGCCCCACTAAACAACACGCACACTTAAACCAATTATCACAAATATTCAAATAAATCCAAGTCTTTTTTTTTCTTTTTTTTTACACCAAAATTAATCACATCTCATGGTTGTAAACTATTCAATAACCGAAAACATCGCAACACCAACAAGAATGAATTGACCAGGGCTGAAGACGAGAAGTACTCCTGAACAGTTTACGACTAAGATATATATATATATATATATATATATATATATATATATATATATATATATATATATATATATACAGGGTGTTCCTAAACTGCATAGCCAAAAAGATGATGAAGATTACTTACGTGAAAGTAAGCCGATTTAACTAAACTTGCTTAAGTCCAAAAGTTAATAATAATGAAGCTACAGGGTGTCAAAGATTGGAAAAATAAAACACATTTTCTTTAGTATCTTTCGACTGCTTTGAGGTAATTTTATAAAATTTCTTACATGGGGGTTTCTTGGGATGAGACATTCAAATTTATCATCGATTTCAAAATTAATTGAAATTAATTCAAACTAATTGTTATTGCGGAAAAAAATAGGATAATCAAATAAGTTATTTTGATACTTTCGGATAATTTGCATGCATCATGAGCTTTAGATACGGTGCTCTTAGCGATATCAGTAAGGTATTCCTTTTTTAAGCAGAAAATGTAGGGAAAACTATTATTCCATACTAAAAGGGCCTACAGTGCAGGACAAAAAAGTAGTAGCGGTTTAAACATGTCTTAATGGTCGCTTGTAGCGCCCTCTAGGAAATACACCGAAATCGATAATAAATTTGAATTTCTCATCCCAAAAAACCCCCATATAAGATATTAAAGGAAATATTATTATCAAGTTTTGGACTAAAGCAAGTTTAGTTAAATCGGTTTATTTTCACGTAAGTAATCTTCCTTATAATTTTGGCTATGCAATTTAGAGACACCCTATATATATATATATATATATATATATATATATATATATATATATATATATATATATATATATATAAACCATAAGCATGAGCATACTAAAAAAAAAACATCAACGTGTAATAAAACGATAGCCTACCTGATATCAACTCTCATATATCAACACGTTGAGTCTACGGCACTAACTAGTGCATACTCAAATGACGTCACAATTTATATCAGCGCTCACATATTAACATGCACGTTTGCTACGCGAATGCGTTATCAAAATGCTAACTCATATCCACACTAACATGTATTTAGATATGTGTACTTTCTTAACTAACTGCACCCTTTTTGGTTTCTCACAATCTCCGCCTTTCTTTCTGTTTACTCTAGACGTCATAAATCACAAGAAATAGGTTGTTAGGCGAAGTATAATATAAACTGATTTATTGCCAACCACCGTATATTTAATCTGTAGTAAGAATGAAAAAACTACAAAAATATTTGCCGCATTACATAAGACTAATTACAATTCTATCAACCACAGAATTAAAGTTAACAATACAGTAGTACGTATTTTAATAGTTAACCGAGCTGGTAGCGTAGTGGAGACACGACCTGCGTGGGGAGGGAATGAAATACGTGGCCTTATCCTTATCCTTAATAATTATGCTATCGTCATCAGCGATTGAGTTAAGAGGTATGTGGGTGTATTTCATGTGTTACAGTATCCTGCTATGGTCAAGTATTCCACGTTTTTAAATTGGCTTTTGAGCATATTTGTAAAATAGTTTTTTTCAGAATACGGTCAAGTTCTTAAAATCTTCAGTTTAATGAACAATTTTCGACAATAACAGAATTATCTACTAGGTTTTTCACAGGGGTCCAATAAAAAATGTGGAAGTACAATCTTAAGGGCTCAATTACAGATTTTAAAACTGTTCAATACCAATTTAAGGGTAAGAATAGAAAGTTATGATCAATATGACTCAGAAGATTAAAAAAACTCTTAGTATTTCAGTAATAACAAGTGAAGTAAATCGTAAAGTGTACTTTAGTTCCGTAAGACCATACTATTGGTTGTTTTGTAAAATATATTAGTATAGATTGATATAAAAACTAAATAGTGCAATGCTAGTTTTAATCAAACACAATTGTTTATTATTTATATCCATGTATTTCTAATGACGTCCTTGACCGAATCACATTAATCTATTCCTTTATGTGAATAGGTTTTGATTGGTTTCGGATCAATACCTACCCGTAACTATAATCGTTAGAATGTTTACAATTTTAAATGGAAGTTGCTTTTAAAATGTAAGATTGCTTACTTCAGTGAAGATTGATTTCCATTTCCAATTTTCATTTATCACTATATAAACTTACAATTTTATATTATAGTTTAAGCAAGCGAAAGCTTTCAGGAAATTGGTCGAATTTATAAAGTTTAATTACGTGAATTAGTTTTGTTTGTAATACCATAGTGCCTAATTAGAAAGTGGCCCTAAATTTAGAGATCACAGATTTCTACTAACTAAATTAACAAAATTATTAATTTCTGGGATTTTATACGGTATATATGCTTTAATGATTGGTTCAAACCAATAACGCCAGTTTCTAGTTAATATGGTGTATTTCCTCTTTAATAACAATCGCCTATGCAATTTACACAATAATTTTTGGTGGTATTTATATTAAATTTTTTTACTTGAATGACACCGTTCACACATTATACTGCCCTTTTGTTTCAAGGTGAGATATAAATTTTGTGCAATCATTATCTTATTTTGTTATATTGTCGTGATGAAAAATTAAAAATAATTTACGTTTATTGTAATTCTTTTATTTGTTGATATAATTGATAAACTACGTGGTGAGTCGGAAGTAAGTGTGTGCGGCGATAACTCCTTTTATATAACGAATTATATCCCGCGGCTCGTCGCAAACGGTCGAATTTTTTATATTTTTTCTAATACTTTCTTTCTCAATTTTAATTTACATGCTCTTATTTTAATATTAAATGTTTCTATCTAATTTCCTTTACAATTGAAAGTTTCTGTTGTTTTATCCTCGCACGTTATTCCTTTATAATTAAGAAAAAAAATAGTTATGTCTGTTATTAGGAAAAAAAAAGAAGTAACCTAACTATGTCGTGGGGGTTGATTGAACTGTACCTAGTTAATCTTAAACAGTTCTTTTCTGGATTTATTTCAATCATTCAATTAATTACTATAATCTGTCCAGAAACGAAGCGTAGGAATAAATTAACATGTTTGGCAGATTCCAGTGGCGTTGGGTTGTTTTATGATAAAAAATATAAAACTGAAGTAATATTGATTAGATATGCCATAATGAAATTAATTAATGCTAATTGAAAATTGGGAAGGAACGAGGATATTATTTATTTGTAATATAATTTTTCTAATATAAGTTTTCAATAAAACATTGCAATCGTCATTTGTTTGTCTGCAAAACCCATATACACGCAGCTACGTCCCATTGTTAAAGGATTAGCAGCGATTGATAAATAACTTACGTTGTAACGCTATAGTATCGAAGCGGTATATCCTAAAGTTGATTAAGAAATCTATTAAGTACTTCATACAAAATCGTAAAATAAATTTTAGTTTATTATTTCCCTTCGTTTCTGGGGAGACTTTAGAAATCGTGTTGAAATTTTCTTTACGGCATGTACTTCAAGGCCGTTTACACACGACGCCATAGCGATACCATTTATAGCGCGCGATAAATGGTCGTAATATGGTATTCATTTTTCACACACAACGATAGTTGGATACCATAAAAATAAAATAATTATTCGGTCTTGCCGTAGTTCCCCAGTATGTTATGAAGTGTTATGGAGGTAAGGCGTAGAAATCTACTATTGGTGCTAATTCTTAATCGAAGAAGAGTTAAACAAAGAGAGGCTCAACGCAAAAATTGTCATTACTGGATTTCATCCCTTGTTACAGGCAATATACGTAAGATGGTACCTTTTATATGCTCTTTGTAAAATTACTTCAATACGAAAAAAATTCTTCAATTACTTCCGAATGACCCAAGATACTTTTAATTTTTTGGTAAAGCGTTTATCAGAATCTATACGGAAAGAAAACACAACAATGAGATTAAGTGTTCCGAATAAAGAAATGTTAGTAATTACTTTGAGGTAAGTGAAGTTTTACAAATAACTCAAAATTAACCGTATAAACTGCAAATAACAAATCACATAACAATAATAACATAACAATACATAATGCTTGAAATATTGTAGAAAATAATAATGCACTTGCCACGTGTCTAACCACCACACGGCACAATACGGGAGAAAAGGAAGGAAAAGAAAATAGGTTCTTATTCCTTGGAGAGGGAGAGAGCCTGTAAAGCTTGAAACAGGGAGTAATAGGAATAGTAATGAAGTGACAATTCCCTCAACAAACGTAAATTTATTTCTCTCCTTAAATTCCCAACTAAGGAGGCAATAAGCCAAACGTTATGGTATAGTTATATAAATATATGAATGATAAACATATATATATATATATATATATATATATATATATATATATATATATATATATATATATATATATATATACACATACAGGGTGGTCCGAATTTTATGCTCATAACTTCGAGGGCGTATTTTACTTTAAAAAATAATATAAGTTTTCGATATAAACATATATTCAAAAATCCTTCGTTTCCAAGATACAGGGTGTCAAAGTTTTTTAAAATTTTTCGATTTTTTTTAATAGCTTCCACAGTTTTCGAGATATTGATTTGAAATTTGGTAAAGTTATTACCTTATCAAGAAGGATTAATTTGAGTATTTTAAATTTTTTAAATTCTACAGGGTGGCCCATTTTTGGGGGTATCGGTACCTTAATCCCCCACAAACTTTTTTGTGGTGCCCCTGGTGTATTTTGAATGCAGATTTAGATTTCTTATTCAATTTAGAAAAAATGTTGTCTCTTGAGTTTTTCTCGTAAAGTGCACGATTTCGAGATAAATGAGAAAAACTGTTCAAAAACATAGGAATTATAGTTTACCGCTTTTTCGCATTTTTATCAAAAACAATGCGTTTCTCGAACAAATGTAACTTATGAAGAATTGTTTAAAAGTAATTGACATACCAAGTTTTTTTTTTAAGTCAGTGTCGCACCCCGAAGAAGTTTGGGGGGAAAAGAGGTTCTGAAACCCAAAAAAATAGGACACCCTGCTAGTAAATCTGCGAAGATAATTAGAGTAAGCTATGATGCATAGCAATTATTTGATATCTGACATTTTTGACAACTTAAAACGTAAATAAAGTTTAATTGCGTTTGCGTGTAAACAATTCAGTTGAATTTATTTAAGTGTGTACGTGTTTTTTAAAATGCCTAATGTGTTTACAAACGCCGAATATGCGGACATACATTTTATTTACGGTTTCACTAATGGAAATTCTTCTGAAGCGGTTTGGGAATATCGTCGGAGATTTCCCAATAGAAGACAACCTGACATAAAAGTGTTCAGGGAGGTACATTGTCCATTTAGAGAAGGTGGTTTAAAAAAAAACGTAAGAGGTCATGATATACGAAATGACAGACATAGACCTGAAATATTGCGTTTGTTTAACAATAATGATCGCTTAAGTTCTCGTGCTGCTGCAAGACAACTGAATGCTCAAAACCTACGGGTATCCAAAAGTAAAGTTTTACGAAGGATGACAGAAAATCATTTCACTTACAACCCGTGCAACATCTAAGGCCTGGAGATGTTCCAAAACGAATTGAATTTTGCAACTGGATTATAAGATCGATTGAAAGAGACAACTCATTTTTACGGAAAATATTGTGGACGGATGAGTCTACATTTACTCGCCGAGGGGTAGTAAACTACCAAGTATTTTCTCACTCAGAACCCTAACTCCGTTCCTTCCGATCCTATCCTGACCACACCCATCCTTAATCCCACCATGCATATATACATATGTATGTATGCTGAGAATCCATGATTGTGGCTGGATGCCCTCGGAATGCTCGAGCAGCCCGCCCTCCCTCTTGGGGAGGGAATGAAATACGTGGCCTTTTCCTTTTTTTTTTCTGTTGTAAATCTAGATTATTTTATTGCTCATCTCGGTTACGAATTATTGTTATGTAAGGTTCACTATTTTTTGTGCACCTATTTTTATTGTTGTTTGGAGTTTCTTTCATTATATTCATTATTGACTTGTTGTTAAGTTTCGGGGCTATAATTACTTACAAAACTTGTGGTACCCAAGCTTTTTTTTTATTTGAGTCTTACTACCCACGCGCCCAGTATTTCACCACCAGCTGAGCTAATCGTCACACTTTGATCTGTGCGGGTACGGTCATTGTGAGGCCTTATATCACTGGTTGCACGTAACAAAGAAGGTATATAGATCACCACAACAAGCGAAGACAAATAAAAAAGATAAAATGAATGCGTTAACTGATATGATGAGAGAGTTAATGAAGGATATTAACGAGAGACAGCAGGACCAAAGGGCAAGTCAATGGGAACTGAAAGAAAATTAAATAATCAACTAGCTCGTAGTTAACAAACAGAAATGGAAATATGTAACGCACATAAGGATAACTAGAAAACCTAAAATAGTCAGCAACCATACCTCCTAGGAATGGAATTATAAATACAGAAAAGAATAAAAAAAGGAGAAAAATAATTAAATAACTATATGCGAAACGAAATCAAACAGCTAGCGAGACAGGATTAAACTAAAATTGAATAAATTTAAGAACAATATTTTGGAAGCCTCTAAGGAAACTTGTGGAACAGCAAAAAAGATAATAGTAATAGAACTGACTGGTGGAATAAAGATATAGAAAATAAACTTTTCTTATGGTACATTAAAACTGTTAAAAAAAGGCAGTATAATATGGTAGGTATGAAAGAAAGAAGGGGAACAGAAATATTACAAGAGAACCAAATAATGGAGAGCTTTCGAGATACTTCCGTGAAATGACGAAAGAGATATACGAATAAATAAATAAAAATCGAAAACACGGTTAACACCAGAAAAAGATAGTTACAACGAGAACGATAAAATGCATGAACGACAAACGGTTACATGAACCGCTGGATAATATGAATGGCATAATAAAGAATAATATGATGAAAGAAAAGGAAGATATTCTTATAATCTTTATTAATCTAGAAAAAGCTTTGGACCGAATAAGACAGGAACAGCTTTGGAAGATACCAGAAAACAAAGGAATAGATAGAGAACACTCTAAGAAAAATAACGAAGAATCAAACGAAGTAGAACAGAATAAAAAAGGCCGTGTTCTTAGATGTACTCCACAACAATAGAGCAACCAATAAACGAAACAATGAAAAATACAAAACACCTGAAAATAGAGCGTTAGAAGATGTTTGCGGGCGATAGTTGGATATTCAAAAAGAAATTTGCAACATAACTTAAACGTTTTGAGTAGGAACTAGGAAAAATCAATATGAAAATTAATAGGAATAAAACAAAAAACACTATAATATCAAATGAAAAGAAACACTGTAGCATAAATATAAACACTGACAACTTTTTACATATAGTTATGAGTACATAGAGTCAATAATAAACGAGAACACGCTATGAAATATATTTCTGGGAAAAGAAAAACATCTAAACACATAAAAACGAAAGTAGTACAAAAAGTGGTAAGATCAAACATGACATGTATTAATGCATCATGGACCCTATCTGAAAAACAGAAGACACCAATAAACGCCATGGAAATGAGATATGTAGGAAAATAGAGAGTAAAACGAGAAGAGACAAGATATCAAATAAGAAGTTGAAAAGCAAACGAATACAAAATTGAATAATTAGGAAGACTCAGAAAAATGTGGATTTATGATGTAAAGTAGGAGACCATAAATAAGGAACTTGGATAAGAATCAGGAAATTGGCCGCTGATCGAGAGATGGAGGGAGAACTCAACTCCCCAAAATATTTACACGGTAGATAG
The DNA here is from genome assembly GCA_036346205.1 of Vesta saturnalis. Lineage (NCBI taxonomy): Eukaryota > Metazoa > Arthropoda > Insecta > Coleoptera > Lampyridae > Vesta > Vesta saturnalis. The sequence goes on from JARFJB010000428.1 coordinate 130,461, forward strand.
TCATAGACAATTGAATAAAGTAAATTGAGACACATTATCAGATAAAAACTAATTAAAAATTATAAAACGTCTGGTCCGTAACAGCGATTAATAGAATTGGTAATACGTAGTTTATTAAATATCGTGGGCACACGATTAAAAGTCTAGAACCTTTTCGAAAATTTTTAAATTTAAAGCGGCGAAATATTTTGATCAAATGGCGGAAGTGATTTGTTAACATTCTGAAGGTCTCTTCAGCACTACATCCCTTTAACGATATTACGAATAATAAATCCGTTTCGACATCAAATGAAAATTCTGAAAATACACAGCCATCAAAGACTAATGCAACTGCACCAGCTTCTTCGACAGCAAAATTATACATGTGAATCTGCTAAAGTTAAAACTGAATATTATATAAATACTTGAAGGAAGAACAAAAAAGAAGAAATGATCTATTAGAGAAAAAGTTAATTCTCAAAGAATAAAAATGTTTTATCCATATCAACATATTTATCGGGATTCATTCATCCCAAGTGCATCGTGAACCAAGCAAATGTTATGAAGTCCAAAAGCTACCACTACTCCTTTACTCATAAATTTAAGGTCAAGTTTTTCAAACGTTTTTAATTTTATAAAACATAGCATCAATAATCAATAATGTGCTGTCGATCGTGGAAGAAACGAACAAGTTGAAATTTTTTTAGTTTTATAAGGCGTCATAATCCAATGTAGGTTAGGGTAGACAGTCTCCCAATAAATGATAATTTTGTTTATTAATTTCTTTGTTAGAAGTCATTTTCTATGTCCTTAACATTTTGGTGACGTGAAGTAAACCTGACTTACCGTAATAGTCGTATCTTGTGTAGTCATGACGTAAAAAGACCAGGTGTAGCAATGCGCACAATTGCTGACCGAAGAATAGACGACAGCCAATCAAATTTTTTTCAAGAATGTAGCGCCATATTCAAATGCAGAATTCGTCACACTGACGAAAAATGCGAACAAAATTAAAAAATTTGTAATATACAAGGTGATTCATTGGTAAAGGGAAATACGTTAACCATATTATGGGTCTCACGACCTTTGTATCTGAGGGTGCTTTTTTTTGCCATTTCTTTTCTTACTCATAACTTACGAACCTCCCTGTAGATTTTTTTTATATTTGGTACACATACATGTTCCTCATATCTCGTGGGTTATACCGATGTAACAAAAATATTCATAATCCAGGTCCGGCTTTACGAAAAATTCACAAATTCTTCCATCCTCCAAATAACACCCTGTATAGTTGATTTTTTTAATTTAATCGCCATATTTGAAAAAATGCGTAAAAAACTGAATTTAATCGTGTAGTTGTATTTTTGGGGCAGACGACTTTACTACGAAAATTTTAATTTTTAGGATTTTGTAGTGAAGAAATGAAATTTATTGCGTTTTTTATTCATAACTGGGGAACCACCCTGTATAATAATTTTTTATTTAATATATGGGTTCTTGGTTTTTAGTGGGATATATCGATGCATTAAGAAATGATACTGCAGGTCCGGCTTTACCAATCCTTCATACAAAACCCTGTAGATAACATTTTTTGAAATTCGTATCAAAATTTACAAAGTGCACAAAAAAGTGGAATTCGGGAATTGTTTTCTTGTTTTTGGGCATATGATTTTACTACTTAAAATTAAATTTAGTTTTTGCGATATGTTAAAGAGATTGAATAAATTGCGTTTTTTCCTATAACTTAGGAACCACTTTCTAAACTCTATTCAGTTATATGTGAATAGCTACATAACGTTTGTATTGGCATATACATATTATTGAACACAAAAAAATGTGATTGTAGTTCCGTGTTTTGTAAATTATACTCTATTTAGTTTAACTGTTTGCAGAAAGCATGTTATACCTAGCTTTATATATCCAGGTAATCGTATCTAGTAGGTTTTGACAATGACAGAACATGATTGTTGACGGTGACTGGTTGAGTGTCAAAAAGATTGAATCTTGCGAATTGTGATCTATTTATCTTTAATAATTCATAAAATGCCTTATCAGTTTACCAATCAAGAATATACCGATATGATCTACGTTTATGGTTTTTGTAATGGTAGTGGATATGCCGCAAAAATCGAATACGAGAGGCGCTTTCCAGGACGAAGATCACCGGATTTTAAGATCTTCAGTCGCGTCTTTCGATACATGAGAGAACACGGCCAGTTTCCCTCGGCAAAATTAAATGAACATAACGAAAGAACACCTGCCGATGTGGAACAAAACATCATGGATATAGTGGAAGCAAATCCAAAAGTTAGTACCCGACGTATTAGGAATGCTTTAAACGTACCTCAATCCACTGTTTGGCGCAGATTAAAAAAAAATCAGTTGTACCCGTTCCACGTGCAAAAGGTACAGAGGTTAGTAGCGGGTGATGAAATTGCAAGACCGAGCTTTAGTCGATGGATCATCCGAAGCCCAAGAATTACAAGGAGCTGCCTATTTACAGATGAAGCGCAATTTACACGGGATGGAGTATACAATTTAAGGAACTCTCATATTTGGGCTCCTCACGGTATTAAACAGACTCATTCATAGCACAAATTTTCAGTCAATGTTTGGTGCGGCGTTATTGACAACAATTTAATCGGGCCTTATGTTTTGCCTAACCGGATGACTGGTGAAGTCTATTTAGATTTCCTTGAAAATATTTTACCAGTGCTGTTAGCGGACCATAATGTCGGTGTCGCCGGTATGTATTTCCAACACGCTGGTGCTTCTCCTCATCATCGACTCATCGTAAGAAATTTTTTAAACGACAACTTTCCGAACACATGGATTGGAAGAAATGGTCCAAATAACTGGCCTTCAAGGTCTTCAAGGACTGTAATCCCGTTGATTATCATGTTTGGGAAATCTTAAAATCAAAGGTATACAATTCCGAAATAAACAGTAGAGAAGAACTCCTACAGAGAATAGAAAACGCATGTGCGGAAATAAGAAATATTCCAGACATTATTAGAAAATCGATAGGGCACATATTAACGAGATCAAGGAAATGTATCAATCAAAATGGTGGTCACTTTGAGTATTTGCTCTAGTTTTATTATTTATATTTTTATTAATTAAGTACCTACTTTTGTTAATGTTGTTGTTATTTCTTGTTACCTGTTGCTCAACGTGTTTTACAAATGATATTTGTTCCAAAACAACTAATAAAATTATTGTAAACTGTAATTTGAAATTTAAATTTATTTATTTAATCATTTGTCTTCCTACCGCGAAGTGTAAAATTTGTGAAATTTAAATTATGTAGTAAAATCATATGCCCAGAAACAATAAGACAATTCCCGAATTCCACTTTTTTGTGCACTTTGTAAATTTTGATACGAATTTCAAAAAATTTTATCTACAGGGTTTTGTATGAACGATTGGCAAATAAGTATATCTTTCGTAAAGCCGGACCTGCATTATCATGTCTTAATGCATCGATATATCCCACTAAAAACCAAGAACCCGTATATTAAATAAAAAATTATTATATATTACCCAGTTATGAATAAAAAACGCAATAAATTTCATTTCTTCACTAAAAAATCCTAAAAAAACTAAATATGAAATTAAAATTTTCGTAAAGTCGTCTGTCCCAAAAATACAACCACACGATTAAATTCCGTTTTTTACGCTCTTTTCAAATATGCCGATTAAATTAATAAAATCAACTATACAGGGTGTTATTTGGAGGATGGAAGAATTTGTGAATTTTTCGTAAAGCCGGACTTGGATTATCAATATTTTTGTTACGTCGGTATATCCCACGAGATATGAGGAACATGTATACAAATATAAAAAAATCTACAGGCCGGTTCGTAAGTTATGAGTAAGAAAAGAAATGATAAAAATTCATAAAACGCCCTGAACCTCAGATACAAAGGGCGTAAGAACCATAATATGGGTTTTTTAGAGTCAGCTAGGTGACCACTATCTACAGTTAACGTATTTCCCTTTACCAATGAATCACCTTGTATAATACAAAATTATAATAATCATAAACTAATAAAAATATATAATTCTTAATAAATTTACGAAAAAAAAATCAATTTCTGTATCGATTAATGAGTTGTAGTATTTTGGTATGCTCAGGTTATATTATGCTATGGCTGAGACATGTTCCCATGTTGCTTTTTGTATTTGGATAAATTTCTGATTGGTAGAAGAAAATGACTACTGTGCATTTTTGGGATTGCTACACCTGGTCTGTGACATCACGTCAGCAGCTTACAACAAAAATTGTATAAGTGGCTTACTTGCGCTGAATATGTTGAACGCACGGATTTATAATAATAATAAATTATGCAGTAATACATGTAATTTGTTTTCAGTAACGTTATTTAACAAATATACCATACATCGATTTCTGATTAATGACAAATTGATTTTAAAAATTCATTTAAATGTTCAATGTTTTAATGTTATTGTAAAGGTTCACAATCTAAATCGTCATCGTCAGATGAAAATGACAAATCAGATTCGTCACTGTCATTATTGACATTTATTATCAGTTCGGTAACATTGGTATGGTAACTGCCTAACATCTTCCATTTTAAACGTCACATTCCTCGCTGTAATCCGATTTTTCACAATTCCACATATTTTTCAATGTGATTTAATGCAGGGTGGTAAGGAGGGTGACAAAGGACAGCATGACCATTTTCAGCTAGTAGCTTGTCTATAATATGTGTTTTATTTTGTGGTTTGTGCTTTTTAATTTTCTCGTCTAGCTCGACTTTCGAAACAGTAGCTTCATAAATTATTCCTCTCTCGGAGAGCCAAGCCTGCATATCACCTTTTTTTTCCTAGCTGATGTGGGTGCAGCTTCTGTACTTACATTATGATATGATGCTGTGTTAATCACAAAAACTGAATTTTTAGGTAAGTTTGGTATTACTTTTTCTTTTACCCATTTAATATAATCATGATAGTCTTCTGTTTTCTGTCCTGATTTAAACATTAAAAGAGCATTAGGAATGAAGCCTGATTTTCCTCCACAATGAACAATAAATTAATCATTGGCCTTTAGTAACAGGAACTTTCAAACAATGGTTTCTTCCATCGTCCCATGTTTTGGGTACAGTATGGCTATTCGTTAAGTAAGTTTCATCACTATGCACCAAATCTCTTCCCTCTTCTTTATATTTCTTTAATTTTCGAAGAAACTTAATTCGTGCAGTTCTAATGTCCATTTTTTCCACTAATACTTTTTTTATTATCCTAGCTTTCTTAACACTCTCCGAACTGTGGTTTTCTTTCCATATAATTGAAAACCAGCACTTGTCACTTCTGAAAAACCTTATTTATGGTCGGAGTACAATTTTGGGTATTGATAAATAAGTAGATGGTTTTTCCTATTATCTCTTCATCGCTTGCATCTAAACTTGACTTAGGGCTCGGTTATTAACAATTTTTCGTGGTGAAGAGAATTTACTGTTGCCAGGGTGACTTGGTCCGGATGTACTCTTTCCTTCTTTACCAATTCTTCTCTCAGTGTTTAGACCCACACTTGCAGCTTCAGCAACACGTTCTTGTAATTGGGATAATGGCATCGTCATCGTTCCTTGTTTTCTTTTTTCATAAATTGGTAAGTATTGTAGATAATTTGCCGCCCTTTCGGTTATTCATTTTTAAACTGACAACAAAATCAATACCTTATTTCCTATTTCAAACCACTTATGTCAATACAAACAAAATAGTATATTATTCAACAAGCATACATGATGGCTATTATTCACGCGGATGATGTTTATCATCCAAGTGAATAACAGCCGTTATATGCGAGTAGATACTTTGTCCACGACTACCAAATAATTTTTGTTACAATTAAGTACTACATATCTTTATTTTTATTAACATTGAAACAAAATATTGACTTTCCCTCTAACTAGTCAGAAAAATTATTTGTTAACATTAGTATTAATGTTTGTATTTACACAATGTGTTAAGTTAACGTAGGAATCGAACTTAAATCTACATTAATATTTTGGTCATTTGTAGATAATACGGTCTTACTGTGTTAATATGTTTGACAAGAAGGATTTTGTTGTATTGAGTTTGATTTTTTCAAATCTAGAATTAATTTATTTTTGTGCAAACAGCCCTGTCGGTATTCGGATTTTTGTTTTTTTCTTACAATCGCATAATAAAAAGTACTTAATAACAGGTTAGAGGAGGTAGTTAAAACACAAAATGCTTGTACGTGTTAACAAAAACACTACCTACGTTTGAGATTACAAATAAATTGGTTTGGTAAAAGTTAAACTTTTATTCTAACTAGTAGATTCTATGATTCAATGGAAACATCTCTCTAGGAAATCAAAATTGTTCCTTTCAAGTAAAGTAAATTTCTCTTTGCAGCTTTATGAAGCTTAATATAAAGTAAGATTAATTTTATTTTAAGTTGAACAACAATAAAATTTTATGTTAGAATTTCACGAGCTGAGTTAATGCAAATTGTATTTATAACGGCTTGAACGTTTTATAACTTTAGCTTACGTGTTTTAGTTGACGAAATCATTTTTATTCAACATTTCAGGTTCGTATTTATTCCGTATTTCTGATAGTTTGCGAGTGTGTTAAAACTATGCCGCTTAGTGCAAAGGTTTTTATAGATTATATTAGGTGAAGCATTTAAAAATTAAATCTACGTGGGACAGATAAATGATAAATTTCATATTAAAATGAGGAAAGATGACATAAATCATGAAAACTTTAAACTTCAATATCATTTTGGTTTGATTATTAAACTTTATGTGTAAATTGCAGGTTATCTTTGAATTGTATGGACTAAAAAATCCATAATCCAAAAAAAATTGAATTTTAGGGGCGGAATTTGTCCAAAGACATTAAGGTTTTCTAATCAACACACAAATATTATTACCGGACGTTGATCTATTTTGAAGATCTTCCGTACAGTGATAAATTTATAAGGACCATCTGAATACCCACGGCATCAACCACGTAATATCCGTATGTAAACTTTTCTCTACTTTTCATACGTTATTCGATCACTAAATTGCCAAATTAACAAAATAGGACAAAAGAGACTATTTTTGAATTTATTTCAAAAACCATTTAGTGGAGATTAAATGTGTAAGAGCTTTAACCACGTAAGATCTGTATGTAAGTGTTTGTAAACATTTTTCTATTTCCCATACATTATTCGATACAATCGCTAAATTGCTAAATTACCAAAATATGGCAAAAAGGACTCTATTGTGTTTATTTAAAAAACATTTAGTTTTACGTGCTATATTTTTGATTATAATTATACCTATGAAAGCTAAGACAAAATAGTATATAATTCAAGAAGCATATAATGATGGCAGTTATTCATGCAGATGATGTTGTAACAACCCTTTTTTGTGTTGTATTAAAAATGTTTATTAATTAGGTGAAGAGAAAATAATTAAGCAGATTGGAATCAAGCAGTATTTAAGGTATTTGAGCAATCATTTTATTAGGACCTACCTATCTTAATCTACTGGCTGGGCCAACGGCAGTGGCGATTGTTATTTATTAATATTTTTTAATAAAATTTATTTGAACAATTGCTAATAGTTGAGAAGTAGCAGATTATACTGTTATTATAATGTTTATGACACGAGCCGTAGGCGAGTGTAAAAAAATAATTCATGTGAATAACAGCCATTATATACGAGTAGAATACTATACTTTGTCCACGACTACCAAATAATTTTAGCGAAAATTAAGTACTACATATCTTTATTTTTAAATGACTAACATTGAATTTATAAAATTGATGCAACATATTGAATGCCTCTCTTAACTAGTAAGAAAAATTATTTGTTAACGTTAGTATTAATGTTTGTATTTACACAGTGTTTTAAGTTAAACGTAGGAATCGTACTTAAATCTACATTAATATTTTAATTATTTGTAGATAATATGGTCTCATTGTGTTCATCTGTTTGACAAGAAGAAGGATTTTGGTGTATTGAGTTTGAGATTTTTTCAGCTGTGTCCATTTTATTTTTGATATAGAGTCATCAATGTAACAGAACAGATCCCCACTGTTCCAATGTCCAACTCAGGTGATTCCGCGCAAAACGCAGGTGTGCTAGACGATGAGCTGGGGTAAGTTTTGGACCAATCGCGGGTGTTTTATTGATCAGGTTACTTTTCTGTAGTCTTCGTCTTACTGTCCACTGACTAATAGCCACTCCTCGTGTACTTCACAGACCTATTTGCACTTGAACCGCATTAAGGTAACGATTTATTAGTGTTGTTGACACAATAAAGCGGTCATCACGAGCCGTTGTAAGTCGTTTTCTGCCTGTTTAAGGTCGCCTACGAAAGGATCCAGTCTCCTCATGACGTTGGCACACTTTCCAAATCGCTTAGGGTGTCATACTACTTGTCGAGCAACAGCTCGCTGGCTAAGTCCATTTTGGATAAAAGCAATTGCTTGATCGGCTTTTTGCGGTATAATCTGCATTAAACCAATACACTTGAAAACTAATCAAATTATGAACAACGAATAATGTGCAAATTTCAGTTGCAATGGTAATAATTCCAATCTTTCACAAGTTTGTTATTATCGTTGTAACGACCACATAAATATTTCATTTGTTTACCGGTTCCTACGCATATAAACGATACACTCTTGATAAATTTAAACTCATATTGATGCATATTAAATAGTCTTTCAAACAGCACGATTTTTTTTTTTTTTGATCTGATGAATGGTTTCTAGAAAAATGTAGTTAAAGTTAAAAGGCTACAGTGGGCCGATTTCTATACACGCAAGTGTATTTGACCAATTTTTAGATTTCTTACCTTTGTTGCAAGATATTTTCCGTCATATGTCCTCTGGAGAAAAAATACTGGCTTTTTTAGCCCTAAACCCTCAGACTTGCGTGCTTTTCAATATCAATATCATGATTTAAGTTAATTGTACTTCTAAGCATAGAGTAGTTTGTCCATAATGTTGCTGATTTGTATTTTGTGGACAACTCGATAAAATATGCTAACAAAACGGATTCTGAAAAAGACTCCGTTCTCTTGTTAGTCTCCCATTTCCTGGTAACAGGTTTAAGCTGGCAATTTTTGTGGCGTCTTGTACGTCTGGAGGTGGACACATCTCATTTTCTCTATCTGAATCCATTTTTTTAACGAAATCTGCGAAATATCTTAAAACTTTGAGTAATAATAAGTAGAACAACTAACCTTTTGACGTTTCAAATTAAAATTAAAAACCGAAGCGCAATTGTCAAAATAGATAAAAACAAAGTGCCATGGTGTTGCCATAAGAACAAGCGCTGCGACTTGATGTTAATGGCATGCTTTGTTTTTATTGTACGTACAAAATCGTATTGAAATGGGTATATTCATTATTCACTAGTGAATAATGGATATTATACACTAATGTATAATGGATATTATTATTATTATTATTAAGGAAACATATGTATAATGATCATGTTATACAGTAGTTGTGGACAAAGATCATTAAATGCTCATCATAAACAGTTTTTAGTCTCTAAACTGTAAATTATTCTCGTAACCAAATTGAGGTTAAAGATGCAAAATGTTTTTTAAACGTTATTTTTAGTATAGAAAAGCACTTACAAATCTTGAATTTGGCGAGAAAATACAATGAATTGGTTTAACATACCAGAAATCTGTCTTGGAAATCCAGAAAATCTGTAATTTCAATTAAAAATACCTCGTTAGTATTGATAATTTTTAAAGCAATCTGTACATACCTAATAATAATTTCCCCTTGAAGTAGTTTTAAATAAGACTGTGGTTTAATATGGCAATCCATACACATAGAATATGAGCAGGTAACACACAAAATGAGAAATGCCAACATTATCACGTTAGTTGATAATTTGTATTCGGGGAAAAATTGGTTTCTGGGCAATCACCCGTGGGGTTTGAAACGGTCTTCTGCCATCATTTTCGGTTACAGTATAATAGTTTAAATTTAAATAACTGAAATAAAAAAAATATGATACCAGCAATATGTGTAAGTTTTTTTTTTCTGAGAATGATTATTTCGAAGAATGAGAATAGGGAGTGGGTGGGTAAGCGAGAATATGAATAAATTAAAAATATGCTTCCCTCTGTGCCCTATATACTCCACACACGCATAAGAAAGTTATGTACTGACCACATCAGATTTTTTATTTTTCTGTTACTTTACAGATAATAAAAAAGAACACTTATTTTGTATTTTATATATTTCGAGTTTTGTTGTGTTTGTACCCAACGTTAGTCTCGAGTAATTAATTATATGCACTTAAATCTTCTATCATACATAGCATTGATTAAATACTTTTACATCCCGTATAGTATATAATCAATGCCTAGAATAATAGATGCATCAGGCTCTTTTACCTCGGCATTGATTTTCTTAATGATGCGATAGACAACTAAACTTTATTTCTTAAAATACATAGGGAATGGATACCAATTATTTATTTGTAACCGTAACTCGCAAAATTATAGAAAGTAAATTTTTTCTGGTAGTTATAAAAACTATATCATTAATGTGCTTTCAGTTAATGGAATATATTCTAAAAGTTAGTAATTTAATTGAATTTACTAGATCCTTAACGAATTTCTAGTAGCTCTATTTTCTTGAATCCGGCAAAAGCTGTCTCAATTACTTTTCATTAAAAACTATTAAGCCAATTCAATAAACTCGAATTCCAATACTGTGAGAAAATCTAGTTTAGCTTGGCAGTTTAACTTAGCTTTAAAGCAACACTTCTTTTATTTCTTGAACATTTTTACTTTGAAACTTTAATTAGAAAAAAAAGATATCAACTTCAATATCTAATTTAAAATATTATATAGACATTTATAATCGTAGATATTGATAATAGACGGTTTCATCTTTTTTATAGAAATCAAAACAAAATGTTTGTACCTAATTAAAAAATTTAATAATTTTGTGTACTGTTTGGAAAGAGTGATATAAAAGAATATAGGAACCCTGTGTGTTCTGGAAATAAAATGCATTATATCCGAAGAACATAAATTTTTTTATAACCGTAGTACCATAAAGAAATTTATATACGTTTATTTTATGTTCATTTTTCATTTGCATTTTTATTTGTTGTTTTTGCAACCTTTTTATATGTTTAGAATTTTGTTTATGATTTTGGTTAAAATTATATTATTTCTAACTAGCAAACGTAGCTCTTATATAGGGTTGTAATTTATCATTTCCAAATTTGTACAATATGTATGAAAGCAGGAAAAACAATTTGCTGATGTAGAAAGTTTAGGATACAGGTATCAAAATGTATTACAGTAAATATTTTGTGACACGACATAACTACGAAAGTTATAAAAAGTTACGAATGATCCAGTAAATATATACTCTTTTTGAATTCGTAAAAATAAAAATAAAAATTTGAACACAACTTTGGCTTATGTGATATAAACCGTAACTTTCTTTCTCAAAGTACAAGGCACTTTTAATTTTCGATTTTTCCGTGAGTATGAAAATGTGGGTCATATAATATAAAAAATAATTCATCATTTCTTTACCATTGTTACGTTTACGTTGGAGAACCACTATTATTATGTACCAACTATACGGATTAAAAAGTTACTTTGATTAATAATGCAAACAAACATACTATTCGTTAAAGTGGCACTTTTGATTGTAACAATGTATTAAAATAATATTAGTAAGATACTTTATAAAAAACTAACAGAAGCAATATTATCGATATTCCGAGAATAATGCGATATTCAATAGTAATACAACAAGTGTAACGATGATTATCGAAATATAAATTACCTTCGATTTTGAGTAATATACAATGTTGCTTGGAAACCACACGAGCGCGTAGCGCGAGTGTGGTTTCCATAAAGCAACATTATATGTTACGAAAAAGAGAAGGTATTTGCGATAATCATAAATTACACGAGTTGTATTTGTTAAGATTATTCAACGACAGTAATAACGTAAGTGATGCAAATAAATATTTATTTATTATAATTGATATTAAGCGAAAATAACACGTTATTTGTTATAAATATTAATATTAAAAGTACAGTTAGAACAATTATCAAATCGAAAATTGTCCAAATCTACTTCATTGATTCTTACATCTGTGGACGTAGTCGTCAAATTGACATTTGAGTCAATTTTTCTTAAATTGGAAACAATTTCATTATGGTTATCTTTGCATATTTGTAAGTATGGTTTTATTGACGTTGAACTATTGTGACCAGTAATTTTAATAATTTGTTGTTCTCCAATTCCAGAACTCGCCAGTTGACTAACTGCTGTTGATCTATTCGAATGATTCGAAATCTTTACTCTTTTTGTGTCCAGCCCAATCATTTGAGCAGCAGACTGGGTCCATTTATTAATTTCGTTAATACCAACTGGCATATTCTTATACCATGGACTACTTGGCGTTTTGTTCCAGTTAAAACTGTTAAAAATAAGCGATCACTTTTAATATTATCTCTTCTTTTTGCCATAAATTTTTTGAATAAGCGAACGGGGCAATTTTCAGGATTTCCAATATTTGGTGCGACCAATTTACTCTCAGCTATACGTTTTGAACCCCCTTGTGCAGTTTTTGTGAATATTGGGTTATATTCCAATCTTCCAGTTGGAGATCCATCGGTTGAAATTTCTTTTTTGAAATATTGCGCCAAAGCTCGACAGGCCTCGCCGCCTCACCAAGCTAACTCGACTGCTATATTGTGGTACAGTTTCCGCTGCAATCCATTTGGAGTATCCTCGTCCCAAAGTTGTATTATATCCGTTAATTCGTCGGTTATTAAAGAAGCAGAAGACATTTTTCTCTTTTCTGGAATTTTTTGAAGCTGTTTTCTCTTCGTGTTTTTTGCATCTCTGGCGATTTTAAACGCTATATCTTTAAACGGATCGAATCGTCTATTAAATTCATTATAATATTTTTCTTGTAGTAATTTAGCAGAATTATTCCAAATTGTTTTTATTGCCATTTCCTTATACTCGCTACCATCAGCTTTATGCATATTAAATGCCCATTCGGCGAGTATATTGGCTAGCACTTCATCACGTGTATTTTCCTCGAGTTGGTAATTTCGAACCTCGCAAAATTCACTAAATTGTTTCCATATGTACTTTTTAGATCTTACGGCATTATTGGGAACATTTTCTGTTACTTCCTTTGCAATCTGCTTCAGATTATAATTACCAAATCTATTTGCCGCATGAGGATTCATTTTAATCACTATCTACGTCTGACATGTATGACATGTTAATGTCACATCATCGTAGGTAACTACGTACATTTATTTTGGTTTGTTAATCAACCATTTAAATACCGAAATATAAAATCGAAAACACTGATTTTAGTTTATCAACACGCATTTATCCACCAATCAATATCTTGCGTTTGCTCTGTCGTTGAATAATCACTGTAAGCAGTTGCCTAGAGCATGCAAGTGTTTTGTTTCCAAAAGATCTGGATAGCGCTTATCAAAAGGGAACCAAGCATCAAATTTTAGTATTGAATAAAAAGCATTTTAAGATTCGGGTTGATAGAAAAAACGTGTGTTAACTTAAAATTTTGGACAGTATTCGTTCCTGTAGAGCTGTTTCACTAGTTTACTGTCATGTGTTTTATTCAACATATCCAATGCAAAGGTAGTTTCATTCCTTTTTGCGCTTAGTTCTTTTTTTATTTAAACCAAAACGCAAATTAATATTTTTCAGTAGGGAAACTTAAATCTAATTAACACAAAAAATGAAAAAGAACAATACTAATTTTTATATCATTTCTTAAGTATGAATATGTAACTGATCCTGGTTAAAAATTAAATCAAACTGGAAATGACAGGTCTTCTTCTATTTAAAAATCAATATCCTCACCAAATCCATCGAATTCCCCGGGCTTAAAATGTTTCTAGTATGGTTTGGCATATTTAGGCAAGAAATGTTATATCGGCAAGTTTCTTTTCTGAAATTGTTTTTTAGTTTGGCCACAGAATGTTTAACTTCTTCATAAAGTCAACATTTGTTGAAGGCCTGCCTCGACCTCGTCCTTGACTTATATAAATTGCTTGATAATCTTCACCTTCATGGGAGTTCAAAAAATTCGAAAAGGTTGATTCTTCTCTATTTTCACCAGCCTGGCTTTGAGCCAGTTGATATTCAGTTTCAGTGTCGACTTTGCGGTTTACTATCATGTTTTCAATTACCTAGGAAATCCTCAGTTTTCATTTCCTGCGTTCGAAACGGGTTCTTGGTTTTGCTAGACAGGGCTATTTTTTTTAAATCCTCCATCGTATAGACTGTAAGTTGGTATTTAAGTGCCCGTTCAATCTGTCCGTGTCGTTGCTCAGGAAACTGTGGCCCGGCAAAAGGTACTTAAAAATAATTTTTTTTAATGATTCATGGGTACTTAGAACAGCCTTTAGCCGACCCCTAATTTTATATTACAGTGGTTCTTTATAATAATATAAAACTCCTTTTTTAGTCGGTTGGCAATTCAACTTTCAAATCGTCATTTTGGCGCTTGGTTCCTTTTTGATAAGCGCTATCCATCTGATCTTTAATAAACGTTCATATTTTAACTTGAATGGTCTTGCCTAAAAACAGAATATATGTTATGAGCACATAAAGACAATCTTGCTAATGTGATTGACACTAGTATTGATGAAAACTTTGTACACAAGATTACTTGGAAATAATGTTCTTTATTTTGGTCCGCAATCGCTTCAGAAAATATTAATATTATTGCAGGTTTGAGAAATAGATATTCTTAAGACACAAATATAAAACATTTGCAGTGGGTGTGGCACCCCCATTATCTCACTTATTTACTTGCTGTTTATGGATATTACCCTAACATTTTAAAAATGTTCATAGTAAAACCTTTGTATAAAGAAATATCTAGACTAGAACCTAATAAATTTCGGGCCCATTTCTCTTATACCATGAAATTCAAAAGTTGTTTAAACAATTATTAAACGTCAAATGGAAAGCTTGTTTTCAAAATTACAATACGGATTTCGTCCTAAAAAGCTATAGAAGATACTTTATCAGATTTTGTTGCAAAGATTTATACTTTCTTAGACCTTGTACTGACGTATTCTTATTAATGGCGAAAGCATTAGTTTCTCTCAATTCTGTGGAAACGTATAGTTTAAAAGGAGTGTGTTTGGATTTAATTACTACAAACTATAAATTAGTTGGGGTGTTTTACAGGGCTCAGTATTTGGGCCGCTACTTTTTATTGCTTGTACGAAATGATTATTAAATTATTACATGCAATTGAAAAACACTTATATTATACCTCATACTAGCATTACACCGTTCTGGTAGTTAATGGTACTGATTGGGATCAGACCTTTTCTGGTACGTTAATAATGCTCGCCTTAATAAACTATTAGCTAAAAACTCACTATACTAAAAATAAAATTTATTACATTCCGCAATTACAACAAAACTTATCATGATCATCAAACGTGCCTTAATTTATCTCACTTTGCTTATCCACCTGTGTAAAGGATCTATATTTACTTTATTATTCGTATCACATCTATAAATACCTTCAACTGATTTTGATTTAAATTCATTATTTCATTTTGATCATAAAATGTTGATGTTCAAGCTGACAAAGTATTTAGGTCATTTTACCGCAGAAGACATTAAACGTATTTATTTAAAATAATAGTATATCAATAATATATACCAGGTTTTCGTAAATGCTTGACCCCCACGTGGTCAATTTTAAATTTCGCGATATAAATATGTTTGCTCTAGGTTGGTAGTTGTTAGTTAGTATAATGAAGGGTTTACTTTTGATTTTACCTTTTATACTGTCGTAGTCATTACCGTTAATTATCGAGAACATAAAGAACCACGAATTCGTGGAAATCCTTTTGCTTGGTGATATCTATTTTAATTATTATCTGATTATCTTAACTACCATTAATTACTGTGTAATGCTGTTATTTCTAATTACAATTACTCGAAAGTGGGTAGGTAATAAAAAAATATTTCTTTTAATTTGATTGCTTAGTAGGTATTTCCATATTTTGTTAAGTTGTTAATTTCTATTATATAAATACCAGAGTGAGTAATTTGTATATTGGTTTGATCATGTCATTATAATAAATAAATAATAAATTTTAAGTCATTATTAAATAAATAAATAAAATAAATTTTAAACGGTGATTAGTTTTGACTTCGTTTACAATTTAAATGAGGGCGAATTTGCAAGATGGCAAGTCAACAGGTGTCCAGGGCGATCTGTCACCCTTAAAACCATGTCACATCTTATTACATGGTATCAAAACACGCACTGTATTTGCAAATGCAAGTCAACAGGCAGGCCGGCTGTTTTAACTATCCGCTCAAACAGGTACGATTAAATCTACTGCGTTTATGTAACATTTAAAAAAGACGTTACATTGTATCATTAGTAAATTTCTCCTGTACAACAATTACATGGTCCGACTCTAATCTTCGAGTGCAATATTGTCAATGGTTCAACGAACCTTTGGTGACCTCCAAGAAGTCCTGACCTCACACACTTAGATTTTTTTCTGTTTGGACGAATTAAAACTAATATATTTAAAAATCGGCTACATACTCTCGAAAGAATTGGAAGGAGGGACAATACAACAAGAAATAAACAAAATGATTCCTATTGAACTTGAACGTGTGTTTGAAAATATGAAGCGAAGAATTAATTTCTGCTTAGAAATGAATAGTGGTCATTTTGAGCACCTTTTGTAAAATAACAATAAATTATTGTTGTTTAAAGGTTCGTTGAACCACCGGCAATATTGCACTCGAAGATTATAGCCGAGTGCATGTTATTTTTGTACAGAGGAAATTTTGTAAGGATGCATATGTAACGTCTTTTTTAAAGCTGTGTGGCAAGTACCAGTGGACAAACCTGTAAAAAAATTATGTTCATATTTTTGGTTGCATAAACGCAGTAGATTTAATCGTACCTGTTTGAGAGGATAGTTGTGGAATAGATTTTTTAGGACTTTGTTGCATTCTTTGTTGAATGTCATACACAACTTCTTCGGTTAAAACAGTCGGCTTGTTTTCACACCGTGTAATAAGACGTGACTTATGTTTTTTAAATACATCATATTCGATATTAACATCGGGAAAAGAATCTGAAAACTGCCCAATGCAGGACTGCAACGAATAGCTCCAAGTTCCATTAGCTCGGGTGCCACTGCGGAAATGTGCCATTAAAATAAAGGCATCTTGTTCTGATGAGAACACCATTGTTGTACAGTATCACTATACAAATTTAATTCACGATAAATGACCATTCACTTTAACAAATGCTAACTTACATTACAATAGCTTCGTAACGTTAAGGCTCTGAAAAGAACTTTTTTTAAATGTTGATCAAATGTAGAGGAAATTCGAAAAGACAGCAAACTGAAGTAACGCAAATATGGAGTTAAGAAACTAATTTTTTTTCGACCTGCTAACAACTACCAGCCTAGAGCAAACATATTTAAAGCGCGAAATTTAAAATTGATCACGTGGGGTCAAGCATTTACGAAAACCCTGTAGTATTGTATACATACATAATCACATTAACATTTGAGAAACCAACAGATCCTTTTAAATTACGCTTCGCGATTGTTAACACATGAAATGTTTTTTTGAAAATCTTACCACGTCCATAATTGAGGTACAGCCCACAACATGTTTATTTTGACGGGTCAAACGTGAACCTACGAACACAAGAATAATTGCGAACGTTGGAAGCATTTAAATTAGGCGCCAAACGATGTACAAAATTTAGGGAATCAGCTGTGTGAAACGATAGTTTTCTAAGTAAGAGCAGAATTGCAACTGCGATTTTGGGGACTGGAAAGTTAGCGCTGCCGGAGGGAAGCACAAAAAATACATAACAAAATATAAAAATAAAAAGAAAATTGTAATTATTCAAAGAAAAGGAATGAGATCAACATAAGTTTGTACTGTATTGAGTTACACAGGGACCTATGCCATGTGCGAATGTTAAAAGGAAGATAAACGTAATAATGTTTGCGTATGTTTACTAAAACCATAGGTCTTTGGGTATATGTAGTTTATACCGTGAACATGCCCATAACTATTTGATACATACTTTGTTCTGTCTCTTTAAATATTTACTTTCTTCGCAAGGCGTTATCTAAATATTTCAGAAAAGTACATGGACACGTCGATTTTTATTTTTGACTTCCCATTCGGGCATGTAATTTTAACCCCCATCCCCTCCCCTTCGCCCTAAGGGGTAGTAACTCCTAGTTCAAATGACAAAGTAGCCTATCCCATACCTTGATTGATATATTTTTTATATTGAATACAACAAAAAAAGATTGTCAATATCAAGTGATAAATAAATAACGGAGATTTTTAAGAAAATACATTCAAGTAAGAGTGCCAATATTCGAGCAAGCGTTGTTTAACCGACCATAGCAAACCGTGTGGATCTATTGCGTTATTTTTGTTGGAACTCTTCGACCAAAATTCTTGCTTAAGTAAAACTATCGTATTTTTTTATCATGCAACATTTGGTTTACAATGGCAATAAACAAAATTGCCGTTACTGGACGATTCAAAATTCGCATTGGGTGATAGAAGCGAATACAAAATATCACTAAAATCTTGATGTGTAATGACCTGTTGTACTGGATTCTCGAATTATTGCACGGTACATTTTCGATGCAACATTAGTTGGTAAACATTACCTCCGAGATGAACTAATTTATACTTTAACGATATCCTTTCCCAATGCAGAAGATCCTGATGTACTCATTCATAGAATTTAGGTGCAGCAAAACGGTGCGCCTCTATATTATACACGTCCAGTTTGGGAATACCTCGTTCAAATATTTCCTAATCGGCGGATTGGTAGACGTGAACCCATTGAATGACCTTCATGATCGCCAGAGTTAACCCCGTTGGATTAATTTCTCTGGAAGATATTGACACGTTAAAGAAAAGGATTGGTCAAGAATCAACTCAATGCCAGATGGTGGTAAACAATATTCAACAAGCCTTTGTCAACAGATTAGTCCATTCATTTCATTTAACAATAGTGTTTACCGTATTAGGGCAACTTTGAAGTTTTCCAGTACCTCCAGATTAGTATTTGTGAATTCTGTGTATTCACTATTGCAGTATACAGTGACAAATTGTATGGTTCAATAGCAACTGCAGCTGTCGTCTTCAGTAATATATGAAACGTTATTAAGAATTATTAATGTTAATCAAATTAGTGCATATGTGAAAATTTGAAGTCTACTATCATATATACGTTTAAGTAAAGAAAATCACTAATTCATAATTGTATATTTATAAAATGCAGTAATTCTACACTTTAAAAGTGCAGTTACACAACGTGTTGTTTAGCGAACTACGAAACAGACTTGTAGATCACGTTGGCCCCGTTATTCGTATACGAGTATACAACATGGGTTTGTCCAATCACGAGTTGTCATCAAACTCGTATATCCAACTTGGAGTAATTGTTCAATTTAAAACCATGAATATGTGGTCAACTGCGGTAAAAAAATGTAAAAAAGTTGGAAAGAGGTCGTACAAGTAAAAAATTAACTGCGTTGGTAGGTTTGCTGGAATCTCTTCAAGCTTGGGCTAAATTCACAAGTCTACACGAGTCCTGCAAAAATATCACTGAGGTT
Organism: Vesta saturnalis; assembly: GCA_036346205.1. Lineage (NCBI taxonomy): Eukaryota > Metazoa > Arthropoda > Insecta > Coleoptera > Lampyridae > Vesta > Vesta saturnalis. The sequence continues at coordinate 150,147 of JARFJB010000428.1, forward strand.
ATCTCGTTGGCACGTAATAATTTACCAAGACGCTGGGCACAATAAAATTCGAGCTATAGCGCTCCTTCTGTCACATGGCGCGTGGATTGAGGTTTGCCGTGTCAAGCTCACCAAATCAAACGACGGGACATGAAGGCTAAAGCTCTTGTTGTGAAAGTTTAAAAACTACTATAATACTCACCCGCAGTTCCTGCAATCTTGAAATCGTCTCCCGTTGTAAATCCCCGAGTGTATCAAATTCCCCGTTAACGCATCGTACAACAAATTACCAACCACTGCGTGTACCCGCTGGGGCACTGATCGACGATGAAGTCTCTGTATATCATCCCAGTTCGTTACGTTTAAAATACCTATCTAACTCCCTTCATTTAATATACTGAATTGGAAACTATAAAACCCACTCACGAGGCAGTCCTGCATCCCCTCTTATCAACGTTTTTAATCAAGCTTAGCTAAATTCATGAAAACTTCGAAGGACCACGCTTAATGTACGGAATTTGTTTCCATTACACGTTAAATACTCCGATATACAGAGTCACAAATTGCAAGTAATCAGGCGTACTCACTATATTTTGTGGATATGTAATTTAGGCTAATACAAGACCTGTATCGTAAGTTTAGCAAGTCGACTAGCAGAACAAGTGGCCGCTACAGGATCATAATTGTTGCGAATTACAAGTGTTTCATTTTTATCTCGTCATTTATGAAACACTATAGGATTGTTATTTATTAAATAAAATCATAAGGAACTTGGTCAACTGCCAATCGGGGGAGATTTATCGCAGCGCCCGATTTCATGTTATTTCACGTCGTTACACAGAACTGAATATTTCAACTAAAAACTAAACGCTAAATAATATGGTGTTGTGTCCAAAGTACGCCTTTATCTTTTTATTGAAGTACTGACATCACTTCCTCCTATTTCATGAGCATTATCATCTGTATTAGTCGCACATTCATTGATATTTTGAAAAATAATCCCAACTGTACCGTGGAGTGTACCTCTGCCAGTTTTAATACCACCATTAGTTGTAGTATAAATGAGATAATGATTTCGTCAGAACTGAATGATTTGCATTTTTTTTCTTCGGGAATGTGGATCTGTTAAAATTGTACTAAAGAACTCGATTAAAACGTGCAGCATCGTGCATTCTTCGTCAATTAAATCACAATTCTTTTTTATTTCCAATGTGATGAATACAGATGTTGTGACTAAAAGTTAGAAGTAGTTTTTTATAAAAGAGGATTTTTTCCATAATCGCAATATCGATGTTTTTATTCATCGACTTCTTCATTTAAGTACAGTCGTGGTTTTAAAAAAGTTTTTAAGAATTCAAATGCATTGGGTTATATAAGCACCCATGCGTCTATTTGTGGAATATGGTGTCTCTACTCGTAGTAGATTAGATAATATTGAATGTCATTCCTAACCAAACAGACCTTATCCCTACAAATTTCTAAAATACATTTGGAGCTCGTATGGTTAAAAACGGAAGATACGTTCCAGTACCCTCCACTTCCTTTTAACTCTTGTTCAATAAGGAATTTCATCCAAATTTTAATCTCCTAATGGAATAAACCAGGACAATGATATCTCTTAAGGAAAGCATCTTTTTAAATCGTTTCTTGTTTTACACTCCACCATGTAGGCTTTCACACCTGAAAATTTAATGTTTCTAAGTTAACTACTTTGGACGGTTCATGGGTGGATCAGTCAGTCGACTTTGTGATTCATATATAAAAATTGTTAAAATCGTGATAGCCTTAGTTTTCATTACGAAATTGTTAAAAACAAGATGAATATTCATTTTTCGGTTACTGTTCTAAAAATATAATTAATAAATTGAGCCAATAGAAACCATTTATGTGTTGTCTTGATTGTTAAAGCTAACTTAACTTTTAAAATATTAAACGATGACGGAGACGGAGACGGAGACGGAGACGGAGACCGAGACGGAGACGGAAATGTTTTATATTTGAGCACAGCGAAGCGCGCCGGGTACTCCTAGTTTAGTTATAAGCGCGGTAATATTGATTTGTAAATGTATAGTTTTAAAGTGTCCCAATTTTTTGGGTCAACGTTGCTGTGACAAAAGCTAAGAAAAATCGTCTCCAAATCAGTCGAACATAAAACTACGGATATCACACGACCGTAATGCACTTTATTGGACTTGCCGTCTTTATACAGTTGGGTCCAATAAAGTTATGCATTATGGACTAGTAACATATATAGCTATTTTATAATTAATTTCATGTTAATGTATAAAAAGTCTTACAAAGTATAACGATTAACTAAGATAAAGACATCTGCTTTGTTCCCGAACAATTATTTTACTTCACAATTTAATGAAGTACTTAAGATTGTTCTTCAACATCTTGTAGACGTTTTCTTAATCCAAAACCACTTACACATTCGGATAAAATAATGTTAGACAAAGCTAAATTATGTTTTTTTCGTAAATCCAAAGTTGTCTTGCACTTACATAAACTTTCTTTCTTGTAAATGGTAATTTTTGGCTTTGTGCTATCGGTAGACTATGGCAAGCTGATTTATTTGACACGGTACTTAGTTGTTCGACGGTTTACTGGTGTAGGTCTCCAGGGCACGCCCGCTAACCGGCAGTCAATTTTTTCTATTTTACTGTGGATTGTGCGTTATTGTCCCATGGAAACAGCAGCTGACTAATGTTTTAAATAATTATTGTAGCTAAAGCTTCGACTAAGCTAGGCCAGCTGAGTGCGCAAATCATTTTAATATTTTGTTCATTCGTCTATTAACCCCCCCCCGCTGACGCACAATGTCCGAACCGATTGGCAACTGACTGAATGTAAATGTTTTTTTATAAACGACAATCCTACAAAGGTAAGGATGCAAAAATCATTTTAATATTGTTTTCGTTCGCATGTCTACACCCCCAGCTGACGTGCAATGGTCGCTCGAGAGGGCACCTGACCAAGTTTCTTGTGAATATTTCTTTATAAACAACCTACAGAGTTTAATAAATACTGAGCGCATCTGATCATCTATGATATTGTGACGCATGCCGAACCTCGCTGTCCGGGACACTTTCTTTAACAATTTACACAATATTTTAAATTATTGCCTCAATTCACGTGATATATAATAGAAATACATTTTTCTTTCGTTGTTCCGACTATACTTACTAGTCTTCATATCCTAGTACAGGTAGGTTTGCGTTGATATCATTGATACATAACTTGATGTAAAATTAAATGCTTTTATTATTATCGAAAGTTAATCCATCATTTGTGCAAAGTCATAAAAAGGTTTCGTGAAATGCATTCTCTATATATTTCTAAGTATACTTAACAAAAAAGAACTGGTTCTTACAGCTTGCATTATAATTAAACAAGTTTATAAAAAAATTAAAATAAGTAAATGGCAGTCAGCTTCCTTTAGAAACGTGTTTTGGAACTACATGTATATCTGTCGACTTTTTATGCTAAAAGTTAAGATATTCATAATCTTACAGGAGATACATGTGAGATATGTTTGAAGATACAAGCTTTATATGTGTGGTACACAAGTATAATTCGTTTAATATTCAACATTTAACGTGTGTCTATTCTTTCACATCTTATTTGTGTAAAGTGTACAGAAATATGAGGATAAGCATTAATTTTATTACAGTTTTATTTAATAGACAATAAACTGTATGAAAATCAACGTTCATTTTAAATTTACATACTGACAGGAAGTTTGGAAATTCAACTTGCACGAAGTTGCTCCTGGCAAGTTCTACGTATTAACAATCCATTCGTGAGCTTGTAAAAGTATTGTAATTTCGCGAATACGAAGGCTGTTATAATTCACTTTGTATTTAATGGATTTTTTTTATAGTAGCTTTTTTTTAATTTGATGTATCACAGAATTGACATATTCGAAAGGATTCAAAAATAGTCGTAATTAGAACGTTTACATTTTACTATTTGCAGTTTTTTGTGGTTATACATGTCATTTAAAACTACGAATTAAGATAAAATTAATTTTGGTAAAAAATCACTTCTTTAGAAAACAGGCCGGTTTTATAACCTTAAATCTTCTAATGTAGTTAATTAGTATTTTGCATTTAGCTGTTGGTGATTGGTAGTCAGTGGCGCGCCAACTTCGTCGAGCGCCGTCGTGCAAAAACAAAAGGTGCGCCTCTATACCTATACATTGTTATAAAAAAATTAACAAACCTTGTTATAAAATAATAGAATTTTTGTTTAGTTTTAACTTCTATCTTGCACACATTCAGCTTAGAAAATGTTCAAGTTAAAATCATACGAATACTTATCGAAATGATCAAAACTGTTAATAGAAATGAATTAACATGGGATGTTAATGGGTAAAATTATTTTTAAAATAACATTATACAGTAATTTTAAATTTTAAAAATTGTATTCATGAATGCAAAAATTTTAAACAAAATTATTGGAACATTGAACATATTTTAATAGAATTCGACGCGATTGGTTTTTTGAAAATTGTTGTATTAACATTTCAATGAAAGTAGACTCGATTGAAATGATGACAAGATTTTCCAATCGTTCTTGTACCATAGTAGAACGTAAATAGTTTTTAATGATTTTTAATTTGGAAAACCATCTTTCCGCTGTGGCTATGGAAGTTAGCATTGTCAGTAAAATTTGTAATGCCATAAAAATGTTTGGGTAAGAAAACTGTAAATTATTGGTTACAATGTAATTTATGGTAGTAATTGGCGAATAAACACTTTTCTCAAAATTCTGCAAAAACTGCAATTTTTGCATACGTTCTATCCTATTTATATCAAATTCATTTAGATTTTTATCACTTAATATACCTCAAGTTTTGTACAAAACTCTAACTGTTCCGATTCAGAGTGACTGTTATATTCCGAAATATTCCATAAACATTTGAAAACTGCCGCATGGGCAGATAACAGTTCGAATCTATTGTTACAAGATGTTGTAGTGATATTTATCAAATTAAAAAGGCAATGTGTTTAATTCTTCATTTTCTATTGGTTCATCCTCACCTTCGTAACTAAGTTGTTTTGTAACTTTCCGAGGTCTTAAAACGCCTTCATCTTTAAATTTTAGATCGATATCTAATAAAATCGCGACTTTCCTAGCTTCTTCTAATAAATCATTAAAACTGTTATTTGAACGACAGTTTTTTAAAAAATCAATTAAATTACTTAAACCAGCACAATATTAAAATTTTGAATTTGACTTTGCTTAATAGATTACACCATAAAATCATCACGCATACAAAATTCAATTTGTTTTTAACTTTTTAGCAAGTGCCATGGCTACATTCTTTACAGCATTATCAAAATTTTAGGCAGAAGTAATTAATATATTTGGCCTAGTTGATACCTTAAAGGTGTTATATAATCAATTCGGCTCGATCATTTGGTATCTGACAACGGCTTTAAAGCCAAATTTGATAAATGTTCAAAACGGTTCATCGGTTGAAGCAGAGAAAAAGTTATAAAGTTCTTGAACTATAGAAAAAAAATTTGCCTTTGCGCCATCGTTAACGACAATGTTCAAACTATGGTTACAACAGGGTACCAAGAATGCTCTTGGATTGATATTTAATTTTTTTTGTAAACCATTATGCTTACCGTTCATGTTTGCCCCGTTGTCGTAGCCTTGACTGCGTAAATTAAAAATAACTAATCCATAATTTTCTAACGTCGATAACAAACAATTTGTTAAACCTTCACCGGTAACACCAGTAACAGAACAAAAGTTATGAAGTGTTTTTCAATACTAATTCCCGAATCGTTTAAATTGACGAATCTGATACATACTGAAATCTGTTCTTGGTGGCTGACATCGGGTATACAATCGAGGATGATAGAAAAATATTTAGCTTTTTTCGTCATGTTTAAAATTTTAGATCTAACGTTACTTCCTTGCGATCATTTCGATACATTTCAAAAAGGTGCCATTTTTTTTCATATAATTTATTAGTAGCACCTCGAAAGGCTAAGTTCTGTTCAGCCAAAAATTGAACCGTATAAAAAATACGCTCAATAACAACATGCCAATATTTTATCTTTTTGATTTTTAATTGTACTTTAAATTATACAATCTAAAGTTTCGATAACACTTACAGTTATCTTCGTCGTAGTAATGTTGTTAAAATTGTTAAAGATGTAGTAAACAATTTTGTCAAATTTGAAAAATTCAAACATAAACATTAATTTTCAAATTTAAAATTTACTATTTACATCTAATACAACGATAACTATATACGTTAATTATAATTAAATACACCATTAAAAATCCCAAAAAGATAATATTATGAGTGTTAATGGTGAAAGTTTACATTTTCATATGCCAATATTTTGTTTCTTTGTTGAATATCTGTTGTGTTTCAGAATCTATAGTTTTATTTTTTTCATTCGATTTAAATTCTGGAAATGTAACTTACTTTTTTCGTGGTAACTTAAATGTTCTCTTAGATGATATCAATCATTAAACCCATTATCGTTAATTAATTTTATAGTATTCGCAGCATTTGCAACATTAAAGATTTTGGAATAAAAACAATACACAGTATTCTTTTCTTTAGAATATAACAACCATTCTTGTTAAACTTTTTCTTTGTTATGTACAATTCTAGTAAAATACGTGTCAGAAAACTGACGTTCGGAGTTGTCTTTAGGGTAAATCTGGTTTTTAATCTGATAATGACCTGACCCATTATCTACTAATAATTGAAAATGATGGGGAAATAAAACTTTTGCCCATAACCCTGGATAGTCAGAAAGTGGAAAAAATTTCTCTTGACCCTCATCAAGTTTACAATCTTTCCCAGAAGTTGATTGTAGCTAAATATTGACACTGCCTTCAAATTCATTCTTCACCAGTGGTTGAGCATACTGTAGGAATCAAGAAAACGGACATCATGTGGCTGCTACTTGGTTCACTTTCTAATTCTGCCCATGATGTAGACAGAAGGTGTTTGTTTTCTTGAGAAATGGTTGGTTTTTGACAAAACGTTGTTATTTTTGCATTAGTTTTTCTTCTTGTATTCGTTTGTTTAATAAGTTTTCATATCCGGAAAGTTTCTGTTTTCTTTTTTCCTCTTTAGATATCTATACATACATCCAAAATTAATAAAAAGAAAACAGTTTAAATTTTTTAATATTCTTGAGGTTGCGGCAAAACTTTAAAGTAATTTCTTTAAAACAAGATGGGTAACAATTAAAATATTTAGTGCTTGAATTTGAAAAAAAATTGTTTCTAACAGGTACTTTTCCACCAAATTGATTATAAAACTTATTTAACTTACCTTAGATAGAAGCTTTTAAGCAATGAATTCTAACTAATAATTAAGTAATAAACAAACACAACATTTACTAGGTAAATAAATGTTACTATTAAAATTATTTCTATTTATCAAACGGTATGATACAATAATGAGTATAAAAGAAATCTATCAAGTAAACTCTTTTTATGTAGGAGGTCGAAATACAAGTCGTTGAATGCAAGTTACAACACGAATAATTGTATACTCGTTAAAATACAAGCTGAAACGCAACACGACAAATGACTAAGCCTTTATTATGAATAAAGAATGATTTATCTATGTTTATTATTATTTTTTAATAAATCATATAACTCACTGAAGTTGCACGCAGAAGACTGTAATTATTGTGAAATAATAAATAATTACTACTATTTTCATTTTCAAATGACGGAAACACAGTTTTATTTTTTTGTATTGTTGAAAATTTATAAATTCAGAGGCATCGACAGGTGTCTGCATCCACAGCGCTCTCGTGCAACGCACGAGTTGCCCATATGGACGGCGCGGGTCTATTGGTAGTAAAAGACCAGCTTTAAATTCAGTAAGTATGACCTGGACAGGGTGTAACCAGAATGGGATGTCCAAATATAGAAAGAATTATAATTTCAAAATATGTATTTTTGGTTACAGGGAGTGTTTTGCGTAGTTTTTTTTCTATTGGAAACTAGCTGGGGGGCGATAACTTGCTAACGGCCAAACCAATTTTAATGAAATTCGTTATAGAAGCACTTTGAGGGGATGTTTCGGCGTTATTTATCTGGAAAGGGAATATAAAAGGGGAGGTTGATAAACTCGGAGACTGCGTAACCAATTTTAATTAAATTTGGTATGTTGACTTCTTGATAAGGGGTATGTTTTAGCGTTATCGATTGTGTCTATCTAAAGAGTGGGGGGGGGGGGTACAAAATTAAGGGATCCGGATCGGACTGCTAGTATTGTAATATATTATGTATGTCCATAGTAAAATGACATTCAATCAAAATGAGGTTATAATATAGAGAACTACACTTTATCATATAAAGCCTACCCAGGACTGATAGACTTACTGAACATACGTTATAAAATATTATAAGCATACTTATTTGTAATCTTTACGATTTTGAATTTGTGAGTTGTGTAGGAATTTCTAATTCATTTTGTCCCAGTTTATCTTATTTTTATTGCTATACCGTTCAACGGAGCAAAACCCTTTAATAATACATATTTTACATAATTTATTTATTCGCTACTTGAGATTACTAACCAAATCTTTCATAAAATGCAAAGTATGGAATTTTTGTATGTGCAAAAGATGAATAAATACTTAAATAGCGTGTGTTTCTAAATCAACTATCTTCTACGAAAATAAATAAGGTTGAAATTTAATTATTTATAATTATTACATTAATTTATTCTTTAATGAGATAGTGTTAACGTCGAGTTTGTACAATCTCTGCCAAATTAATTTTAAGAGTTTACAAATGCAGGTAGGAGTTAGATATCAGCACGTGTTCTGACAACTGAAGTGTATGATAATCGTAATTTTTTTTACTACTATTTATTATTGATAAAATTAAAATTTGTTCATACTATAACCGAGAGGATCAATTTGGTAATTTTTACCAATAAAGAACATACTTCGTTAAGAATGCCGACGTTTTAATAAAAGTTTACTCAAATGATCCAGGTATAATAAAATCTTGAAGCTTTCAGTTCCCAAAATGCTTTACATAGGCTTCCTTCATTGTCTTGATATTTCCGAAATCATTGCATCTTCTGTTAATTATCGATTAATCTGCCTTATACTAATTATTCATAAAACATTCTCCATGAAGTCATATAGAGCATAAAATCTACCTTTTTCTATTTTATCGTAATTTAATTTCCTTCATTCTTAAAGTGACTATAGATAACATCGATATAAGGGGTTTGGCTGTAGAATAATGAGACTGTTGCTGCAAAACATTTTATTTTTAATTTATACATTTTTATTATAAGTTTTTGTTATGAACGAATATGTTAAAAAGTAAATATGTAATTAAAAATTATTATTAATTTTATAAAATACATAAATAAAAATTTACCTCGAGTAGGACTTGAACCTACGACTTCTACTTTGCTAGAGTAGCGCTCCAACCAACTGAGCTATCGAGATACAAGCCTATACATAGATAAAGACAAAATTTACATCGATTGGGGCTTGTATCTCGATAGCTCAGTTGGTTAGAACGCTACTCTAGCAAAGTAGATTTCGTATCCAAGTTCTACTCGAGGTAAATTTTTTATCTATGTAGTTAATAAAATTAATAATAATTTTTAATTATACATTTTTATTTATTATTACCTTCAATATACACATCTCCTCTATCCTCACAACGCTCCGTGAATTTTCCATTATTAGAAACAGCGCTGGAAGTCTTCTTATGCGAGTTCGTTTATGACGCGTGCCGATTTTTCTTTAACATTTTAACGGACTGAAATATTGTTCCTTTTAATGCCTGGTAAATAGCTAAAAGTCACGTGGTGCAAGGTCCGGCGATTAAGGCGGATGGTCTAACACTGGGATGTTTTACTTGGCTAGAATCTTGACAGACAATGCAGAATGAGCCGACGCATTGTCTTGATGGAGAACCCATCACGTGTTCTTCCACAATTAGGGTTGTTTTTTATTCCTTCACGGAATTGAGCAGGAACCTCAAGGTAGTAATGTTGATTAATAGATTGACCTTCTGGAACCCATTGAAGGTACACAACCCCATGAATGTCGAAAAAAATGATCATCATCGCGTTGAATCTGAATTTGCTGAAGTTGGACCCTTCCAATTCATGAATTGACGCTTAGTTTCAGGATCATAAATGAAAAACCAAGATTCGTCACATGTTATCACTCTTTCCAAGAAGTTCGGGCCAGTTTCAATGGTATTCTGTCAGTACAAACATTTTCGCGCGCTTCTTTTTGTTCAATTGTGAGGATTTTAAGTACCATCTTCGCACACAATTTTTTTAAATTGTTATGTAAAATGTGCTTTACGCATTCTTTGTCAATTCCTACAGTTTCAGCAATCGCACGAATAGTTAACCGACGGTCAGATCGAATAAGATTACCGGCTTTTTCAATATTTTCATCTGTTGTTGATGGGGAAGGGCGACCCGGCTGAATCATCTTCAACGTCTTCTGTACCTTCTTGGAAACACATCAGTCAAAAACTCGCGTACGTGATAAACATTCATTGCCATACACTTCTTTTAATAAAAGTGTCAGTCTCGTTATTTTATAGCCACACCTCGTATATACTTTTTCGGTGTTTATATCTATACCTTTTTGTAGAACACTTTTGCAAAAACATTAGTTAACCTCACAGATGTATAACCAAGGTGGTTTAGACTAAATTTATTGACTTATATACGCGTGAATATTTCTCCTCACTGTGTCGGAAGTATCGCGTTCCAGCGTATTTCTGTATACAGTCTGTATGTTATACCAGCGAGTATATAGCTTGCCTATCGGTGTTTATAATATACTTTAGTAGAACACTTGGTTGCAAATTGACATACTTCAATCTACAGATGTATACGTGGTTTAATAAAAATTATATTGACTTATATTACTCGTGAATATTTCCCTCACAGTAAATGTGTCCAATAGTATCGCTCCATATTGTATACGTGCTGTTTTACCAGCGAGAGAAAAGCTGCCTATATTTTATAATTACATAGTGATTGGTTGCTCAAATTGACAGACTTCAATCTAGTTTATTTAAAATTATAACCCAACTAAATGTCATTCTGGAAATAATCTTGATATTTCTCGGCCTACGGTTCGCTACTGTTAAAAAAGCTGCTTTGTTTTGAAAATTTCTAAATGATTGCTTTCGACTTAATAATTCATAAAAATGCCCTCGACGTCTGGTCTCGGGCATTTAATAATAAATAATTAAAATTAAAATTTTCTAAAAGGAGCATGTCACATTTTAATCCCGCAAAAATTATAGATGTCGGAATATAACTAATGAATAATATAATATACCTACTATGGTTTAAGAATTAACTGGTTAGTCATAAACATAGTTACTTTATGATCTATCAACTATACTTCATGTCTAAGGAGATATTAAAAAACAATTTATCTATATCCCTTTCATGAAACAAAATCAAAAACAAAATTATCAGGTTGTTGAAATAAAACTAAGTCTTAGTGAGTAAGTCACTAATAAAGGATAAATTTGTGACACTTAATGCTGTCACCTCTCTGAATTTTTAACAGTTTTTAAAATACAAATGTGAGATTCGCTTTTTATTGAATGTTTATCATTCGTACTTATCACTATTTCTACTAGAAAATATACAACAGTGCACATAAGTACATGACCGTCCCTATGTAATATATAATATAATAAAATATAAATCTCCACTAGTTGAGTTACATCACAATATTGTAACCATTCAAACTAGCCAAAAATTCAGGATCTTTATTACGTTATTAAATTAATATAATGCTAGGAAACCAGATGTAAGTATTCTTTTATTTCATCGAAATTAGTTTGTAAACGCAGATATTTGCAATACACAATAAGTGCCATAATTCGTCCTGTATTCGCTCTTTAGAAAAGTTTCTGAGAGAATTCATCCCCTTACAGGCTTCTAATTTTATTTCTTCCAAAATTATGTTAGTAACATTAAGTACTAAGTATTTGTAAAATGATAGTTACCGAAACATACACTGTTTGTCGGCGTATTCTGTTAAAAGGGGGTAATTAGTGAAATAACAGTTACCTTCTCCGGTCTAGACCAGTAGTGTAACTACTATGTTTACATATAAATAAATGTCAAATGCATTAGTAAAAATAGAAAGCAATTACCAGTTATAGTCATTCTCAAACGTTATCGAAGTCCAAGCCTTGTGATGCTTATATTATTTTCTGTAGAGTGAATGGAAATGGAAGATATTATTTTATTTTAAATTACACTTACCGTTCACTGAACGATGAAAGAGTTGTGTCGAGCATAAGCAACCTGTAAACAAATATACTGACGTAAAAAGAAACAGGGCAATGTTCTGGTCCTATGAAAACCCTTTTTTAGAATTAGTTTTTAAGAAATTTTATCATTGGACAGTGTCTCCAATTAGTTTTTTTTTTTGTAAAATCTCTTGAATGAATTTGAATTCAGTTTGTTTCATTGAACTCAATTGGGCAGGTAATATACCTTTTTGACAACAATTTCAAAATTTCAAACCGTAAGTGCTTTCTGGTAACAATTCGCTATGTGTAGATACACTGTACCATCTAAGGAATCATTTGAATCGAGGTCACACAAATGCACGCTGTCATATACTATGCAGGTTGCTACTTCTGTGCTCTCTGAATCTAATTTATTATACAAAGTAGTTGTTTTGCTAACGAAAAGTTCCACATTTTTTAAATTTTAGTACTTATGGATAGTTAGTATTACTGTACCTTCCGGATCCTACCGACATGAGTATTGAAATATACAGTAGTATGTCGTCCACTTTGGCTAATAACATGTTCATCATAACTGATTCTTCTGTTTTTTATTGGACTGGTACTCCTGTTATTAATATATCTTGCGATTCCTAGCTAAATATTGCGTCTAGACTGTCACACGTTTCTTCGGGGTATCTCTGGTTGACTCCGTTTTGTTTGTTCTGTATCCATTTTGATTTGTTTGTTCATTGTAGTTAACTTCCTTTTCTTAAAGCCTGATAGTAATTCCATACCTTTCTAATCCTATATAAAGTTAAAAGTTAAAATTTAATTACGCCACTGGCAATTAATCATTTCTAAACTTTTTTCGAAGTTAAAATTAAATCAATCAAAATCGTTTTTTTCAAATTCCTAACCTATGATACGCCACTGGTAATGAATTAATATTTTATTTATTATACTAATTTATTAGACTTCTTAATCTCTTTGTGGGTCAATTGATCGTGCCCCACGTTGGACGCCTAATTTGCAAAGGGTTAAACATATGTGGCTTATTTCTTTTGTATGTTTTCCCTCGCTACAAAGAATAAATTATAGGTTCTTTTATAATTCTCAATCAGTTCAAAATCCTTTAATAAAAGTTTATATTGTTTTTGTGAGAATCTGAAGTTATTACTTCTTAATTTAATTTGAGTGGTTTTAATTTGTAAAGAAATCATTCATTAATTTAATATTTACTTGCTATCCGGTTTCGGTTTAAATAAATGAACTCGATGTTTGCTTTACTAAAATTCCTTTATTGTTTGTTTAAAAGAAATGATTATTGTTATCAATTGCTCAATTTATATTCAATTTGATTTACTTAAGGTATATGTAATTTGTAACTGTATTGAATTTGCTTCCTCCTCAGTTTTTATATAATCAGTGTTTATACGCTTTCAATATTCATAATGGTTAATAATGAATATGAATCAAAACGTTATACTTATTTAATTAAATCGAACTCAAGAAAATGCAGAAATGTTTTGTTTACAATAACACAAAAAATAATCCTATTATTATTTTTAATATTCTTAATAACTAATATGCAGAAATGTTTTTATCAACAGTGAAGGGAACTAATTCCTTCAGTATTGATATTTAACCACAAGTTTAAAGGAAAAACGTTTCTTTTATTACTCAATTGCACTCTTACTTGTTTGTCACTTCGCCGATGGCGTAATTAGTGCGTTCCCAGGCCGGTGAGTCGGATTTCAGGCATCGTATTTCCTTTGTCCCAGTTATCTTCGTTAGACCTTTGTTGCTGATTAAGACGATTCCAACAGTTTATTGATTTTGTGAATATTTGCTGGATATATTTATAAGTTTTAATTATCACTTAATTGTTCAAGATTCACTACGAATCGCGTGCAAAGCACACGGCAAAGCTGATTCCTGCAACACAATCATTAATACTTTCGAGTTATTGTTCTTTATATATTAATTTATAATACTGGATCGGTTATCGTCTTATATTTATCGTTCAATATTTAAACACAACAACGAAGCGCGACTTCTGATACGTACAAAACACTTTATTTTAAATTATTACGTCACCTTTCTGTTTATCACCAATTTGACAGTTTTCGCACCCTTAACCACTTTAAACCTTTATCTTTTAATAAGGAAAGTATTCTTTTTACTTCCTTATTAACACTAACGTTTATTTTTCACTTTATTTCTTAATTTAAGGCAACGTAACTATTGTTTTGTCATTCGTGCCTCGGCAACGAATCCATACCCTTTGGTTCGTTTCAACCAACTCTAACACTTACTTAAAGTGACTGCTTAAAATGCAAATCATGGTAACAGTGCTTCTCCCCCTTTTCTATAATTCATTTATGCATTTGCAGATTGCCGCGTTTATTTAAATGCCTTCTAATTAAATATGTACATAACTTATGGAAGTAAATTTAGGCTTTTCGTTTTATTATTAATTAAACTGTATATAAACAACAAACAATTATTTCTTAATTTATAAAATACCATATTACTATAAAATATATAACTTAACGCGAAATTTGAATTTCTTAGATACCCGTTACAGTAGTCACTATAATACAATGTCTGGTAAGTCAGCGTTTCATGTAGAATTCTAGTTTTACTGGTTTTAACAAGTTTTCACATGCGTTTCTCCTGCAGTTATAAATACAAAGTTGGGATAACCCCTTTTAGTATAAGATTTAATGGTGTACAATCACTGTCCATAATGATTCATGAAAAATATTTCAACGTAGTAATGTGTGGAACTCTATTGCATATTTATAATATATACTGTTTAATTGTTTTGTTGCTAATATGTTGGTTCTAATATGCAAAATCTATAACATTACGTTTTATTAAGTGCCCGCAATTGTCATGTGCGAAACCTTAGCGAATCGTGGGCTCACACAACATTCACAAAAAGTTGACTGTGATCCTTCATTGTGTGTATAACTGGGGAAGTACATACAGTTTAAGTTTGAATCGATTTTGACTTTCCTCTTCGATAGCTATAGCAAAGTGGAGGTCGTGGGTTCAAGTCCCACTCGAGTTAATTTTTTACTGTATGTACTTTAAAAGTTAATTTTAAATAAAATACAATTAATGATCATTAAACTGAATTTCTGTGCGTTCATTAAAAAAAACAATTTTTATAGCTATCTATTAGTGTTGCATACAGCAAATAAAAATTAATAATTAGTCACGTGTTGTCATGTGCGAAACCTTAGCGAATGGGGGGTCACATGACATTCACAAAAAGTTCACTGTGATCCTTCATTGTGTGTATACAAATTATACTACATCGTAACTAGGGAAGTACATACAGTTTAAGTTTGAATCGATTGTGACTTGCCTCCTCGATAGCTCAGATGGAAGAGACCCACTCTAGCAAAGTGGAGGGCGTAGGTTCAAGTCCCACTCGAGTTAATCTTTTCCTGTATGTACTTTAGAAGTTAATTTTAAATAAAATACAATTGATGATATATATATATATATATATATATATATATATATATAGTCCTTTGTGCATTACTGTAAAGTTCATCCGATCGCGATGAAACTTTGGGAAGTTGTTGAGTACACTCCGCGAAGGGTTCTGGCATAAACATGTTTTAAATATCGGCCCCCAAGGGCAACGCAGCAACGCGCGCCGGGTACGGCTAGCACTTGATAAATTTCAATATACGTATGTATGTGTAAAGTTATTTATTAAGAAATAAACAAATATTGACTGCCGATATAAACATTCAAATATGTTTTGTACACTGTGACGTGTGTAATGTGAGTTTCGCTGTTTTAGACCACATCCAAAATTTGTTTAGTAAATTTTGTGCAATATACATAATCACTTTACCCTAAGTAAACACTTTATGTTACGCCATTAACTCTTGTATATGTTTCTTATTATGTGTTCTCTAATTAAATTGTAATTTTCTATTTTTTGGGTATAAATAAATATTCTACTGATTGTATCTTTATTTTCTTATCGCTACATTGAAATTAACTTAATGACTTATATAAATTTCATAAAAATGTATGACATCTAGTGGTGGAATTGGAATCTAATATATAAGATACCCTCTTTCCAAAAAGATATTGAATTGAAAAACACCTGCACTGGAATTCTCTGTTTAATTTTAATTAAATGACCTAAATTAATTGGGATATAATCCAACGCACTACTTATATCGAATAAGGGCCTATTCCTTTTCAACGAGCTTTCTCGAAAATAAAGTGTTTTATACGTATCAACATATGTGTTCAATGTGGTAAGTGAAATTGATTTTAATTGTTTTTTAAATACATATCAAACTTATATGTGGAATTTCTTTGACTTCTACTTTTACTTCTACTTTTCCTTTTCTGGATTTTTTCTGTGTCGTTTCTGTACTACTGATGATATCAACATTATGGTTATTATTAAAAAATAATCTTCACGATACTCGCTGAAATTACATGGTTACCTTTTGTCTACATTCAAGATCACTTACTGCAAATGTAAATTTATTGAACACATCGCAACAGGTGAGTCTACAATTACATTTATTTGACCTAGTTATCAAAGCAATAAATTTATTATAACTAATTATATATACCGACCTACTGCCTGTTGCACAAATGGAAATTGTGTAGCTATTGCATTGAGCAGAATGATTTCAATTGAACTATTTATCAGTTGTACGGTTATCTACAATACTGAGAGTTGATTAAATGAACAAATTCTAGTATATATATATATATATATATATTATATATATATTATATATATATATATCAGGGTGTTTACATCGATGCAAATATTTAAAGGGTGATATAATAGGTGATTTTGAGTCGATTTAAGCAAACATACTTATATACCAAGTGTTACGTTTGAGATAATGCCACTTTTAATATTTCTTGATTTTACCGTGCTTTTCTGCAAATATCGAAGTGTACAAGCGTAATAAGCCGTCTTATCGCAAACTTATACTAAGTTTTTATTCCTCATGAAGTGATTGTTCATATTATTTTATCAGAAAAGCCTAAACTGTCTTTGGTTCTTGCCTAGAACTTCTTAAACATGAAAGTTTTAATTTGTAAAAGCAATCACTAAAATTCAAACGTGGATTTAGTCTAAAATCTTTCGTTATTTTTCCATTTCAGTAAAACTTCTTTGGGCAATGGTCTTTACGATAGCATGAATAGATTTAGAAAAAATTTTACAAATTGGAAAAATTGAATTTAATTACCAAAATACCCCTAGGCGCATTCGCCAAAACGTAAAATAGCCCTTCATTATTTAGTTTAAATAGTTTAAAAAGCAGATTTTTAGAAAATGTTTTGCGTTATCGCTCCACCCAGTACTTGAGTTTACAGAAACTGTTTCTGAATTCAAGATTTCTTTCACCTCACTAACACTGGAATGTAAAATTTTCTTAGCAAAATCGAGTTTATTTTCAAGTGAATCTACATTGCTATTTAAAACGTCACTTTTGACTTTTCGTTTATTTAGTGGAAATAATTTCAATTGTGGTAAATTTAATACAATCGTGCAAAAACAGTATGAGAATCACGAACATTAAGGGTTGTACCGGTCTCCGGCCAAATTCGCTATCGCTCAGCCTCCAAACATGGCCGGCGACCGGTAAACGTCCTTACTGTTCTTGATACTCAATATAATATTGCCTCGTGCAGTACTAATTTTGAACACCGATAATAATACTATTAATGTTTTAATAAATCGGACATTTTCTAAAATCTGCTTTTTTAAACTATTTAAACTAAATAATGAAGGGCTATTTTACGTTTTGGCGAATGCGCCTAGGGGTACTTGGTAATTAAATTCAATTTTTCCAGTTTGTAAAATTTTTTGTAAATCTATTCATGCTATCTTAAAGACCATTGCCCAAGGAAGTTTTACTGAAATTGGAAAAAATTAACGAAAGATTTTAGACTAAATCCACGTTTGAATTTTAGTGATTGCTTTTTACAAATTAAAACTTTCATGTTTAAGAAGTTCTAGGCAAGAATCAAAGACATATTAGGCTTTTCTGATAAAAGAATATGAACAATCACTTCATAGGAATAAAAAACTTAGTATAAATTTGCGATAAGACGGCTTGTTACTCTTGTACACTTCGATATTTGCAGAAAACACGGTAAAATCAAGAAATATTAAAAGTGGCATTATCTCAAAACGGCAACACTTGGTATATGGGTATGTTTGCTTAAATCGGCTCAAAATCACGTATTCTATCACCCTTTAAATCTTTGCATTGATGTACCAAACACCCTGTATATATATATATATATATATATATATATATATATATAATTATATATATATAATTATTACTTATATATTCTATACCCATATACGTGTAACTTGTATATAATCAACGTTAACCATTGTTTACTTATTTGCTCTGTCATTTACATTGACGAAATATATCAGTGTCTCTCAGAGCTAATCTTGTAACTGTCCGTTGGTGTCTCCACGTCAGTTAGAATTAGGTATAAAGAACTTTAATGTGAATTCTATTTTATTTGTATTTATCATTTAGGCAACATTTAGGGCAATATTTGTACAAAACGAGCATTTATTAATCGTTTGTTTAACTAAATTAAATTTACAGCCACAAAGAGTTTTCACATAAATGATCGGTATATGTTTAAGAAAGTATAAATACTTTATGTGTTACTGCTTTCTGCAGAATAAAAAAAATTCGGTAATCTTATTTTGATGCCTCGTTTTCTAAGTTAATATTCGTGGTAGGAATCTACAGCTTGCATTAGTTTGTGTGTTATTGAATAAAACAATAAAACTTAAAATATGATTTCTTTTTTTATGTTTATTAAACGAATAAATTGTTAATTACTAAATACTTTATTTCTTGTAATTATTTATCAGTGTTTTATATACATGCTAATTAAAATTTTCTCTTTCAGCTTTCTTCTCTCTTGACTTCCTTTTTGAATTTTCAGGGTTGTATTTTACAGAATTTATGGTGGCTACTATTATTAGTAAAAAGGCTTACTCTTACCAACGTATATACTAGTACAGTGCAAATAATAAATATAACCACGCATCCACAGTGCTTTAATTACTTCGCTAGCTGTTGGGTTATACTTTCTAGATTGTGCTGGGCTCCCAGTTACAATCGTTTTGCGGTAATGTAAATGAGCCGTAGATAGACAAATATTGGCACCCGTTAAACACATTTTGGAAATTCATACCTCCCATAAAACATAATTATGCAACCAAAAATACTAAGTACATAATTGATAACTAATTTGTACCAACAACTTTTTGTCAGCAATCACAAAACATCTTTTGAGGCTCATTTAGCAGTTGTTCTATAGACAGGTCGTAGTAATTTATATTATAAGAAAGGAAGACGCATTATAGCCGCGCGAAGTCACAGGCTGAGCGCGAATTGGAAGCAAGTGACGCTATAACTCATAACAGCGGTTAGTTGTGGAAACAGTTTTCGCAGCGCACTCTAAATCGTTACGTTTTTTAAAGTACGCCTTAATTGTAATTGATATTTCATTTCAATAACTGTAGTCGTTGCATTTAAACTTAAGGTAGCAGTGTGTCGTTTTTCGAAAATTCGTAGAAGGTATTCAAATTTGTTTACTGGTGTAAATTAACAAATAAGTAATAAATTATGTTATATTTTTGGTTACAGTCTGCCACGAGGTAAATATGAAAACTTTTAAGCCCAAAACAGAGGTGGCGCTGCTATCAACAAAAATTTAATTTTATTACATATACGTCATATTAATGTGTGACCAAGTTATCTATAAATAGTTATTTTTATACGATTGGTGAATGAAGAAATCAACCAATTCGACCGTCATAAAATTTTTTATTTGGACGGTTTGTTACCATCTGAAATTCGTCTAAAGTTGATAAAATTAAGAATATTATCAACTATGAAAGCAGCTAAGTTGAAACGTAGGCATGACGGCCTAAAATCGCAAGCACTGATGAAAACGTCGAAAAATGCATGATTTGGTTCAGGTGGTCGACAGTTGAGGGTATGTGACTTACCCCTGACCCTTAAGATATCGATAGGAAGAGTGTCCTATATTTTCCACGAAGAATTAAACTTGCGAAAGCTCTGGCAAGGTGGATTCCGCATTTATTGAATGTCAATTTAATGTAAATTCGTGACGATTGTCACAAGCTTTGGACTGATTAAAAAAAATCTGATTTTGTGCATCGATTTGTTACCATCGATGAAGCGTGGGTGCAATACTACACCCCATAGACTATGAACAACAGTCTAAACAGTCGTTGGAAGCCGGACATTCTACACAAAAGAGACTATTTCTTCTGTCGAAAGGGTTTTGTGGGATTCCAAAACAATACTACCTACTGTTTACCTCAACATGGCAAATCTATAACTGACAGATATTACGCAACATTCTGGGCCAACAACATGCCAAATTTCGTGAAAAATTGTCTAAATTGCAAAACTAGAAAATTATCTTCCATCAGGATAACTGATCAGCCCACAAAAGTGCTTTGGCAATGGAAACACTGAGCGGTGTCTGCTATGATTTATTAGAATACCCTCCCTTTATGTCAAATTTGATTCACCCCGACTTCTACCAATTCCCCAGTTCCCCACTTCATCAGAAATTATGAAGTCGCTGCAGCTGTGAATCGGTAATTTGTATAGCTTGACGAGTTACACTTCCGGGATGGAATTATACTGGACCAAGTGTGTTTAAGTCCTATGTTAATAACTAAAAAGGGTAGTGTTCTTCTCGGTCCAACAGTGACCGAGAAGTTTTTATTTTTACCTCCTTAGAGTGAACTTTTATTGTATGACGTGATACTTGTTCTTTTATCCATTCCTATCGAGTGGGGCATCGTTGGTTAGATAGGTCCATAAAAACCTGTCCGCTACCGATTTTGAAATCATCATTTTAAATCTTTAAGGCCAACAACAGGTAATTCCAATAATCGGAAAAATGAACTAGTAATCTATGGCTACTATGAGATTGCACTTTGAACACTAAACTCACGATAACAAATTCATGAGATAGTTAATATCGCAATCCATATCCAATACACAATAGAACTTTTTTCTTGGAAAACGTTTTATTAATAGTGACACAAATTTTCATGAAAACTGCAGTAAGGTAGGGTTTTTCTGTGGCAGAGAGAAATCGATGTATTTCAGAAGAAGACTTTGCCAATAGAACTGTTTGACATGTGAAAGATTAAAACAGATTTTCCCTTCTCATAATCGGACTGACTATGGCCACCATTGTTGGTTAATCATGTTAATTTTATGCTGACGTTTGCCAATTAATATAATGCATAATATTATATGTGCATCACTAAAAACTAGTGGAAATTTCGGAAAGAAAAAACTTCTTAATGTGCAACTAATCAAGTATAATAATGAGAAATTAAGAATAAGTAGATACTTACCCATAATAAAACAATAGTTGCGAATGTGTTATTTATCAATGTACGTCAAAATACTCCATTTTAATTTAACATTATCATTTTTCGTCGTCATTTGCTTGAATAAGAAAAATGTACCATGTTCTTCATGTGTAATTAATTACGTTTTTTCCTTTTACCTTCCAACCTACATAGGTATAGAAGGTTATGCAATCGACATTTTTTTTCACTATCGTTAAATCGACTTATTGGCTCATTTTACAACTTTTGGCCAAGTTACGCCAAGATCGACCATGATGTCTGGGTGTGTCTGTGTGTGTGGGTGTATGTTAGTATCCACGATAACTCCAGAACGAAAATACCTGCCTACTTAAAATTTTGTGTTTTAGCTTCTTTTTATTTGGCTTGGAGCTGATTATATTTTGGGAGAAATCCAGCGGCGGAGGAGGGGGAGGGTTATTAGGGTCAGTTTTTGCTTTTTATCAAATATTTCTAAAACTTTTGCATATTTCAAAGATATAAAAATACCTAGACATAGACCTTAAATTTTTTGATACAACGTGTAATTTAGCGGCAAAAAATTCCTAATGTAGCATTTAAGTTCAAATTTTGGTGCGCGTGAGTGCGTGCGGGCGTGCATGCGTGCTTACGTCTGTGTATGTATGCGTGTGTACGCGCGTGTGCCCATTAGCGCACATGCGCCTGTGTGCGTGTGCCCGTGAGCGCGCGTGCTCGCGTGCGCATGTGAACGTGTGCGCATGGGCTCGTTGATGCGTGCGTCCGTGTGTGTGTGCGTGTGTGTGTGCGCGTGTGTGTGGGCGTGCGAGTGTGCGCGAGTGTGCGCGAGTGTACACGAGTGTACGCTAGTGTGCGCCAGTGTGCGCGTGTCTGCGCTTGTGTGTGCGTGTGTGTGCGTGTGTGTGCGAGTGTGCGCGTCTTTGCGCGTGCGTGTGCTTGTGTGCGCGTGGGTGTGCGTGTGTGTGCGTGTGTGTGCATGCGTGTGCGTGTGTTCGTGTGTGTGCGCGTGTGTGGGTGTGGGTTTGTGTGCGCGTGAGTGTACGTGTGCGCGCGTGCGTGCACGTGCGCGTGCGGGTGCGTGTGTGCGTGTGCGTGTGTGTGCGCGTGTGCGCGTGCGCGTGTGCGTGTGCGCGTGTGTGCTTGTGTGTGTGTAAGCTAAACCGGTGTTTTTAAATTGAAAGTTGTGAGTAAAACCAAACAGGTATTTTTGAATTGAAAGTTTGTTTTTGTAAGCTGTAACTTAAATCAAACCGGTATTTTAGAATTGAAGGCTGGTTTTTATAAGTTGTAAGTTAAACCAAACCAGTATTTTTGAAATGTAATCTGTTTTTTTGCAAGCTGTCTTTTGACAAGGTGCGAAGGCCCGAGTACAAGTTCCGGAGTCCTATATCTATCTTATGAGATAGTACGAGGGCCCCCTTATTAAAAAACTATTTGAAATTTCCCACCAATATTAAAAATGGCCGACAAAATGGCTGGCAAAATGCCCGACAAAAACAAGCTGGTACCACAATTTAATTATGACTCATAATTAAAAACAAAATGGCTGAGGAATTTAATCATTAAAACAAAATGGCTTTGACCGGGTCACGTGATTATCCCCACACCCCTAAAGCCAGAGTTATGCTGCCGAAAAGACGCTCAATAGTGCCAAAAAGGCCTTAATTAGGGGCGAAAATGCGATCAAGAGGTTGAAAATGCCATGAAGAGGTTGAAAATGGCCTCCGAAAAGAAGCCGACTCCACCCTCACCCCACTAAATTATTTTACATCTGCTAAAGATGACCCAAGTTTAACAATTTTCTATTCATCTACATGTAGCAAAAATTTACTTTTAAAAATGGTAAAATATGATTATGAAAAACAGAAAGGTAAATGTTATTGATGGTTATAGCTAATGTATTAAACATAAAAATTAAAGTAAGTTATTTACAGTAAATGTTGATATCTGATTGCACTCACTCTTACGGATTTTCGAATTTTTCCATTAAGATTGTTGTTAAAATGTTCTATAAAATGGGGATTTATATTTGTTTCCAGTTTTTTCACTGATTTCCTGTAGTAATTATTTAACGTTATTTAACGGCACTTGAAAAATAGTGTTTTTTTAAGTATGGCCACAAAAAACTGGAATTAAATCATGTGATCTTGCAGGATCTTCCAGAGTAACTGTAACCTGTCTTTGGTTGTGATTTTTATGCCGCGATTGTGGAAACTTATAAAATCTATCTGTTACTATGCTACGATTTGACACTAGATGGAAGTGGTTGCATGAGTATGCCTTATACATGTATATATATATATATATATATATATATATATATATATATATTGAGATGATTAGATAAGATTAAGACAGGGATTGGAGAGTTTAAACTGGTAATTTCTTTAGAACAAGGTGAGATTAAGTATGATACATTTACGATGCATTTAATTGATGTAATTTGGTATACGATTGCAAGAAAGTGGATTTGTATTGGTTAAAACAGCCTTAATAAAATTTGTACAATTTGGTTCAATCATAAAAAGCATTGTGCTACATAAAAACATGTCAGGAAGGTTAATTAAAGTTATTTCTGTAAGTACGATTAAGTACTTAGTGTTGTTTCAGTAAATTACAGTTCATTAAAAGTATTTTGGAATTTGGATGTTTTACAGGTGTTTAACACATAGTGTAGAGTTATGTTTATATTAGGGACATATTATAAGTAAGATAAAATGCAGGAAAAATGTTAAAATTCGAGAAAGGGTTACAATACGAACATAATTTGATCATTACTCACAATATAAATGGAAGCGGATGTGCGATAAACAAAGTGGTGCATAATAAACATTAAGAACATTGTAAAGAACAATTGTACATAAAGATATTTACATGCAAATACATTTTTATGTTAAATTTTTGAAGAAGTGTGTTAGACAATATGGTTTATTAAAGTGACTTAAATTTAGACAATACAAGCAAGGTGAACATTGAATATGATACAAACAGATTTTATAAGTGATATGGATAACATTTTGCTTGATGTGAACGTTTTTAAACGCAAATTATATGTGTATTTAAAATAAAATTAGGTTAGGTTTTAAATTTAAGGTTTTTTTACAAATTTATAGAGTTTATAGAGATTAATATGAGCTGAAAATGATTTGTTAATGTGATTAATAGGAGGTTTTCCTCATTTCCACACAGTAATTTAACTTGTACAAGTCATTTAAACATAAATTTTGTGAAATGGGGTTGACTATACAAATTTACTATGGTAAACAGAATTTTCCTCTAAATTTAAGATTTTGGACATATAATAAATGTTTTCTGATACAAATTTTCGTCAAGATCACAAATATGTAGTTAATTTAAGTGTAGATAGTAAGATTTTTTTAGATATAAGCAATTTTAGTTTAGAATAAGTCAGTTCGTAGAATATTTAAGAGAGTTATATCAAGTTGGATATCATTTTGTGCAGAATTTAGCACAGATTTCATTTCTGTTTTTAAAATTTAAATCAATAGCTTTATAAAAAAGTTATAGCATAATTTATAATTTAGTTTTCGAATTTATTCTGACCAATCATAGACTTGGTTACATTATTTGAATTTCTAAAAAAAATGAAGAATGTGGTAACTAACAGAAGGGTATAAAAGGAATTGCTCCTGAGCAGAATCTCTCTGTATATTTCTCTCTGTATTTTTCTATTTAATCCAGTTGTTTTGCAAAGTTTAAAAAGGTGTAGTGTTTTTGTGTAACAAGTAAGTTATTTAACCACAATTATTATCGGGAGAATTTAATACAAGTTTAACAGAGAGACGACAAGTTCAGAAACAATTGTTTTTAACCTATATTTGTTAAAATAAAGTTAGGTTACCAGTATTTGTCCATGTTCGTAAAGCTCATTACGAATTAAATTTCATAGTTGTTACGATTAATGTTTGACGATTTTAAAAAAGTTCGTTTGTTTAATTTAATTTGTGTTTTCGTTTTCCAAAATAAAATCGTAATCATTTTTTTTTCCAACTGGCATTTTATTCCTGCTGCGGCATTTTAATAATCAATATTCCATTCGGATGCTAAAAAGAAAGTGATAATAATTTAAAATTTCTACAATCTTAAAACATTACTTAAACCGATAAGTTTGAAAAAATCTTATTACAATTAAATAATTATCATTATCAATAAAATTTGTGGTTGGGTGAAGCTCTCAAGTATAAAATAAACACGTTTACCACAACAAACCATCAATCCGAGGGCCAGTGTGAAATTATTGGACGTATTGCAGCAGCGAACTTGATAGATCAAGAACTTCGATCATCAATTGGATAGATCTTACATGAATAATTGGAACATGAAAATATCCGTTTGCAGATAGGACAATGCACATGTGAGTCACTTTTTAATCATAATCCTGTTAATTGTATCTTTATTTGTGTGATTTCCTGCACTTATTATTTTTATGTATAGGTGTAAATGTTTATGCAATAGTCGTGTTAAAATTTGGAAAACAAATAGAAATTTAGTTTTATTTCTAAATTTTAATCTCAATTATCCAGTTATAATCACAATGTTAAGAAGTCATCATTTAACCAATCTGACAGTTTTATACTTTAGTTCATTGAATTCATAACGCATGCGTTATGGTATAAATTTTGTTAAGGTACATTTAACATATAGGATTTTTAATATAACGTGGAATCCACATAATATTGAACCAAATAATATTTCCCTTCAAATCAAAACTCTATCCCCATTTTGATATTTGAGAGATTATTTAGCCCATTTCAATTTATATATATATATATATATAAATGGTAATGTAATATTGACACATTATTTGTATACTGTAATAATATGCTTAGGTGCCATAGTAGTGGCCTATACAATGACATGGGAATTAACCTAGTATTATAACCTTAATCCATATTTGCTTGATCTAGTGCTAACATTGCTCAACTTAATATAAAGTAGCTTTGAATGATTCATTAGACATTAATTAAATCAATTTAATTTATTTTATTATCTAAACTGGGTTGTTTGTCACTACATTCTAATTTCAAGAACATTTATTTAGTCATTAAGTTTTGGGGTTGATTTATCTGGTTTTGTTCAACACAGTTTAATTTATTTACCGACAATAGACAGTGTACTTTTTTTCGTTCTAATTCTTAGTGTTTATTTAAGGTACTGTCCAGATCCTTACTGATATTTGTTACTTTGCTAGGAAAGTGTCTAATGCTCTCTTATTACTTAGGGCTGCCCTTAGTAATTCTAGCTGGCGCCCTCTGTTCTCTCCTAATTTGTTGCTACCACCTTCGTCACTGTAAGGACTCATATCATCTCTCCTTTGACTGAGCTTCCGGCACACCCTAAGGCTATATTCGCTCTGTTACGGTAAGTTTGGGTACAGCATGAAGATTTGCACGTAACAATATTACGTTATAATATTGTTTTTAATAATGGTATATAGGAAATATAGAGCAATTTGGTCGCATTAAAATTTAAAATTATTTGGTGGTCATAATATAGTTATAGATTAAATATTCACTTACATTATTTTCTCTCACAGGGTTTTTGTTTGTTCTAAGATTTGGTTATTCTGCGATTTTTATCGTACGGTAGTCCGCACAATTAATTTGGTGTAGATTGGGAAGTGAATAATTGTACGTAGGATTATTTCGTTGATGAACGTATCGAAGTTCGAATATACCCAAGAGCACCGTTAGCTAACCACAAGAAAATTTCGAGTGGGCGATACTCACCTGTGAATACAGGTTGGTGACCTTAATCGTTGGGAATACATTATTGCCATGGATATTGGAATGGAATTAAGTAACATCGTATGTATGCTGCAAGTAAAAATAAGATATTCAATTACGAATCATTCTTTATATTGTTACTCACTTAGCGTCCAGTCAGTGTTTCCGTTGAATACAAAATAATTTGTTGTTGTTTTGGTATTAATGAACTCGCCAAAATTCTAATATCACTTTGTAAATATTTATTATTTATAAATAGTTATTTAAGTTATACCACCACCAAGCATTATTGCAATGAAAAATTCCACTCTGTAATATAAAAATAAAGCATCATTGTTAATATTATAAATCGCACGCAAAATTCATTCTAGGTAAAATAATTGTCACGCAAAGCAAAATAAATAAGAAACAGTTAAAAACCAAGCAACCATCGTATAATAATTACAAGTAGTATAAAAGGATCTGTCAAGGGTGTTTGCAGAAATATTTTTTGAGCTATTGTTGCTAAGTTGCAGTTTTATCATAATTTGATCGAGATCTCGCTAGTAATTTTAAGTAATTAAAAAGCGAGAACTGCAAATATTTTTTAGCGTCTATAGTCAAGTTTTGTATATACAAGGCGTCGAAAAAGAAACAAATGTATATAAGGTATAAAAATATATTTTATAAAGGTGCATGTATAGAAGTTACTTAAGTTTTAGCGATAATCGTCATCAATATTATATATTTGTAAATAGTTATTATTGGGTAGATTGGGTTTGAACTAAAGTGTTAAAATAACCAAGTACAATTATTTTTCTTTGGTTTTAGTTATTATTTGAATTGATTAAACATTTATTTAATTACTTGAGTAAATTAAAGAAAACAGCGAGTGAGATCAGTTGCCAGCCCAGTAAAGGTAAGGATCTCATAGGTCTGACTGACATCGAATTCTTAGATATCTATCTGCTCAGACATTGGTAACTGCCCCTAAATTTAGAAAAAGGTGTAATAACAAGTGATAAAGCACTTTCATTTGAAAGCCTTAATCCCAACCGAAATTACTTGAAATCAACACTATTGGAATCCGCTTCTTCGTTTTCAGTTGTTAAAAATTGGGTTGCCGAATTTAAGCGCGGTCTGTGAGCACAAATGATAAGCCCTGTAGTGGACCGCTACTGCCCCGGATATGATAGAAAAAGTATCGTATTGGATAACCGAGCAGTAACAGTGCGCAAAATAGCAAACATAGTGGGTGTCTCAAATGACTGTACACAGAGTTTGGTCCACTATTTACAAAAAGGGAAAAACTAAAAGTTGGTGAGTATTACGCCAATTTGTCCCAACAATTTAGTGACAAAATCAAAGACAAACGGCCTCATTTGGTATAGAAGAAAGTGCGATTGCCAAAATTCATGAATTGGGATTTGAACTAGTGCCTCATTCGCCCTATTCGCCGGATCTGGCTTCCCGTGATTATCATGTTTCCAAACCTAAGAAAAATGACGGCGGTAAGAGATTTTCGAACAATCCTGTAAGGAGAACACCTGGCTATGTGTCCCCGTCAGAGGGGCACGCTGTATGAATATATTATTATTACGAAACCTAATTTATGTAAAGTTGATCAATTCAAGCTACACACTACTATTTGTAAACAACAACGAATGATCGCTGCATGCTCGGCACGTGATTGATTAAACGCTGCGACGTTATTGGACAGCTGGCCACATCACTTCAGCCATTTTAATTGTAACTTTTAACATAGTCAGAATTAATATCTGCAGTTTATACTAGTATATAACAAAGTGTTTCCCAGAAATTCTTGGAGCTCGTCGAGTGAATATCTTTTGCTGCACCACGATAGTGCTTCGTCTCACACTGCTCGCGCAACAGTAAATTTTTTGGAAAAAGAATATTTAAAATCATCGAACGTCCTCCTTATTGATCTGATTTTAGTTATTCTCTAAGTTATAAACATTTACGAGGACATGGATTTTCATCAGAAAATGAAATAGATGTAGCACTTCATGAATATTTTGACAGCATTTCAAGGGTGGCGAGCGGCTTTTGATGATTGGAAGGTTAGATCAAATAAGAGAATTGCGGTTAATGGAGATCACTTTGAATATTTATGAAATAAATTATTTTGAAATACGCTGTTTTCTTATATCTCAAGAATTATATAGAGTAACCTTCGTGTAACACTTCATTTATTCTAGTACTAATTTTATATAAAAACTTTCATTATTTCATTACTTTCGATTTTGCTCACGTATTAATAAATAAAATTAGATAAACATCAAAATCAGTTTATATTTAGTAAATCGCATTTATAATGAACAGAAGTTTGCATTTGTATGAATATCCATTTTCATTTAGTTTTATACAACTTTGGGTTTTTTCAAGCATGTGTGGTTATATTTAAATAAAAAGTTGGGACATTAGTCATGATGTCATGATAGCTATATTCGGTACATACATTGAGTAAAAATTATAGTTTTCAGTCAACGGTACATATAAAAAAATTACTTATCTAGAAATTTGAATTAACCTGTCCTATGATTACTTTACATGTTCCTATAAAAAGAATGATTTTTTTATTTATAACTTACAGTTCCATGTCCCATAAATGATTATAATGATGGTTGTGCACTCAAATAGTAAAACTTCAGACAACCTTTTTAAAAATGAGAACAGGGGTCAAACAGCTTACTTTTAAAAGCTTTATAAATTAAAGTTTTGATTTATAAATTATATAAGATAGCTCTTTTATGTATTAAATTCTCTATGTTTTGATGCAATTGAGAACAGTTTTGTTGATGATATTAGGCCAGTCAAAATCGACACAAAAAAGGTCAAATTCGCAAAAATGCGAGTAGTTCTAAATTTTTTGTATGTTGTTCGAGTCAGTTAGGGTAGTGTAATGCCCAAGTTTGCAACTTCGAAAATGTCCTATTTGCATAACTCGCAAAAAATGGCGTAATATATGCACTTTATCCAGTTTTCACTCTGTAACTCCGAAAGTATGCAAGTTTCGACAATCAATATTTGCACAATTTTTAAAGTACATTAAATTGGTAACAATATAAGCGCAATCGTCGCTCTGTAAGTTGAATAGGCACGGAGATATGACACTTAGAATTTGGCCCATTTTGTTCAAACAGTGCAATTTATAACTTTTGCCATTGTTTAGTGTCATATGTTGGCGAAATGACTCATCTTACGAAAAAAAGCAGTTTTGTATGGATATGTTTAAAATAATGTTCAAGATTGTTTACCTTTTTTGATTTGAAGGTTTATATAGAATATTTATTTTATTCTCTAGAACAAGAATTTATAAAAATCTGACAGAGATCAAGGAATCGTTTTAAAATAAATACGTAAACATTCCATGGCTGAATAATTGTGAAATAAAAAAAGTTGGTCTGTTAATTACCATATTAAACTAATACAAAAAGTTGACAAGTGATATATCATTGAAAATGTTGTTTTACCAGCTAACAGATCTATATGGCCGCTGTAAGAAAAACTAATATTAAAGCTGGTGACTCAAAAACAAGTAACGATATGTTTCTTTTACGGTAAAAAACAAGACATTTAAAAGGTAACCTAATAACGTACAATTGTTTCAAAAATATTAGATGTAAAATAAACATTGCATTTCCAAAAAACCAAATTTTATCTGAATTAAAAATAATGAAACACAAAATTTCCCAAAACTTTCGTAATACGGTATTCTTTATACCTTTAAAAATAATAATAATAAAGAAATATCATTACTGTGATGCTGGGTCCGTGGTCGAGTTGCTAGAGTGTTATGGAGCTCATCCGAGCGGCGCGGGTTCAAATCTAAATTAGGTAGCCGTCTTTCTAAAACAGAGAAAAGTGTCCACATATGGATATCACTATATCCCCGTAACATTTTTCTCTATACAATGTATCACGTACGGACATCATATAAATGTATGTAAAGCTTGACAAGAATCGCTCCACAGGTGAGAATTTCAGCCTTCTGTGTACACAAAGAAAAGAGAACGCATTCGGAAGGAAAACGACAGATACTACGCGCGCACGATTGATGAAACAATTATTTGTGTAATTGAATTGTAGGGAATACCTAAACGATTAGCCGCATCTAGAAGTCAAAAAGAATTTAACGCTTGTTATAATTCAGCTATTATATAAGAATCAAATTCAACACTTTTAAAATATAATATTTCGTAAGATCAAAATCATTGGTGGTAAATTGATTTAACTGTAATTTCTGGAGAATTAATTTCATCTATTAAATGTAAAAGTTGCAATGAAGGTATGGCAATAAAGATTAATGTATGGCAGGAGAAATAGTTCAAATTAATTCAATGTTTAACCTTCTAGTAAATATCGATTTAAAAATTTATTTATTATGATTGAAACTATAATATAAGATACAATTCTTGTTAAAATTATAATTCTATGATCATGAAAAAAAGGTAATTGTTGTATTAGAGGAGAAATTCAATCTTGTGAATTATAATTTAATCAGGTAGTTATATTTCTAATAACGTATGTATTTATATTCGTTTCGAGTTTGAAGTTAAATGTTAAAATATTAAAATGAAAGATAAGAATGTATTGATTCATTTACAGATCTAGAATAATAGATAATTCAATTGCCAAAATTTACATTGCTAATTAACCATAATATGAGATATCCAGGTACAAATTAATCACTGTTTCGACAGCTTAAAGTACATGAATAGATATGTATTATCATAGAGTAAAAAATAATTCATTCAACGGTATTATTTAAGTAGTCGTCACTTATTTTT
Organism: Vesta saturnalis; assembly: GCA_036346205.1. NCBI lineage: Eukaryota > Metazoa > Arthropoda > Insecta > Coleoptera > Lampyridae > Vesta > Vesta saturnalis. The sequence goes on from JARFJB010000428.1 coordinate 182,369, forward strand.
CTTCATTATTGAAGTTGAACACTGAACGTCTTCTATTCAAGTGACTACTCTCGTTCCAATCTCTCTGTCAACCACTGCGAACAATAGGCGGGGTTTATTTTTACTACTTCAGCCACAGAGCCTATGTTTGTCAAGCAATAATTTTGTTACCATTGCACCTTATGCAAATGTTTATATAGTAAGGAAATAATAAAACAGAAAACAAAACAACTGAGGCGTTTATTGAGAAATCATTTGCATAAAAGAAACTAAAATAAAAAGTCACAGAACACGCATACAGTCCTAATTATTGCGGTATTGCTGAAATTTTCAGAAGAGCACAAACTCGGATTTTCAGGGTACAGAAGGCAACATTTTCTGGTCAACTTTTTCACTCCTCGCCTATTGCAAATTGCACATACTTTCCTAAGGGCCCTCATTTTGCCAACCTCCTTTGGGAAATCAACCATCACATGAACATTGTGGCGTTTTGTGTCAGGTTGATAATTCTCTGACATCTTTCGTATCCTGCGCTGTACTTTAGTAATAATGCTCCGCAGCACAGTTTGGTATATTTGTACATCGATATTTCTTTATTATGAGCGCGACTGTATAGAACTTTTGAGTTCAAAAGCATTTCTGTCATCAACTTTGTAGACCAAGTACACGATGTTTCGCAATGGCTGTATGGCTAAATCATTGATCAACTGCATATGATGTTCTGGTTATAACATTTTATATGTTTCAGTTTATTGTAATGTGTTATATTTCCTCCCCGTGTACATCTTTCTTTAGGACAAAAACTAGCCGTGTGTTTACTAGTTACAAAATAAACATCTTTCTTATCTTTGTATCTCACCAAAACAAGCATATCTTTTCGAATAAAGTCAGCTTGATGTAGGTCGAGCGGAACTTGTATTAACTCCTTAGCAACACCTCTGTTTACCGTAATAGTTCCAGTAAGATACGTTTTTTGAGTCAACAAAAATTCACTAGGTCGAACTGTGGTATAGAAATTGGCCATTTCCTGATTGTTATTTAGAAGGTTTTGACTAATGTGCACTACGATTTTCTCGAAGAATACAAGGTTATCCGATATGTATACAGAAATTCTAAGTGTATCCTTTAAGTTCAAGTGCACTGGGACATAGTGCAAATAATTTTATCCCAAATCGGTTTCTTTTAGTTTTTATATACTGCCTAAAGTGTAGGCGTCCCTTATGTAACATCAATTGCTCATCAACGGCGACTACTGGTCCGGGATCGACTAACAATTGGCAGTTTTCTCTCACAAGTACCATAAAAACTCCCAATCTACTAAGTGGCACATTACGTCTGGCATCGTTCAGGTGGTGAGAATCTAATAAATTACATAATTGATACGAACCGATTTCGGCTCAATACCGATTTATGAAACACTGGTGGGCCAGAACACAAATGGTCCTTGCTCAATAATCGGAGAGTTGTGGGCATTTTACCAGACCTGTCGAGACGACAACTCGAACGACTCGAGAAATGTACATTTGGTCCAAATACTCTATGCTATCCATGTATGGAATACTCTACCAGGCCAATAAACAAGAACTTATGAAAATACCAGCCGTCTGGATTAATCCTCAAATAACATTCCAGCTATATCTGTTGATCCACTTGACAAAATTCATTTACTGAACAGTGGGCGATATTGATTCAAAATATGCAGGATTCTTACATTCCTCGAAGTCACTAGCGGGTAGTGGATAATCACCATTAGTAGTTGATGCGTATAGAGATGCTTAATATTTCGGTTGAGGTCTAGATTCATCGGTCACAGATGCGTCATAGTCCATAATTCAATCACCTAATACTCGACTTCTAATCGTAGTTGAACAGTGCTACTTTGTCAGTTATCTCGATTTACTGCCACCAAGCTTCGCACGTGCTAACTAAGATCTACTGTTTCTCCTCTAGTTCTGGATATCCATTACATATAGGTCAGGTATCCAGCTAAAGTATTGAGAGCATTCTGTCAAAGAACCTTATTTCAAGTGCTCTAGCTATATCCTACAAAATGGAACTTAGATGTTGGGACAAGAATAGCCATTGTACCAACCACCTTTCCATGTCGGTTGACTTAACTTTTCGATTTGTTTGTTTCTTGATTCTTTTGGCTAACCTTTTAAATACCTATTGCTATACGTGTTTACGTGTATAGCTCCAATCTTGCCATTAAACAATGTATATAGTGAAATCGCCGTTGGTCATAGCTTTTTAGATAATTTGGAGACTATCCAGTGGTATTGAATATGTTTGTAAAACTCGTTTGAGTACTAATGTGTTATGCGTACGTCGTATTCGATGGAGCCTTTATTGATGTAAATTTTTATTAAGGTAAAATTCTAGCTGAATTGTGGTAGTTAGGATGTTCAGGGTTGTATTTGACTTACTGGTTTCGGTTGAGGTCTGATTTGCTAACAGATCTCATACGCAAGACGGATCAGATATCACCTAAATTATGCTGACTTTTGACTTTTGTAAGTTTTCAAGATAGGCAGCTAAAATTGTTAGTTATCTCGATTTCTCACAAGCATCGTGCTAATGTTCTTAATAATTGTATCCTAAATAAAGAATGCGATGATGTCTATTATAAGGCGATATGAGGTCAGGTAATCCAGCTAAAAGTGCGTGTAATGAGCATTAAGTGAAAGAATAACCATTATCCTAAAGTGCCGCTATATCCTACCAAAGTGGAACTTAGATGTTGGTGTCATAAGTGAATCTGTCAAGGACCTTTGCGTGTGTTGATAAATATTTCGATTCAATGATATGGTAATTCTTGAAATTTTCCAAAACAAATTTTGGCTAGTTGATTTAACTTTTATTGTACTCTAAACGTGTATAGGCTGAGACTCAGGCAGAAGACAACGATGTTGCGACATTAGACCAGTTCTCCGAGATCGTTAAGTGCCTGTCAAGTATAGCTTTTATGGTATCGATTCGAATTCTGGGGACGATGGACCATAAATGTTGGATCTCTGAATGCTGGATGTAGATTTATGTCGATAATGAGGACACTACATGCTAGGCTGAAGATGCACAACCGAGATTCACAATCAGTATTCAGAAACTTTTTACAAGTTGCCGAGTGTTATGTGGTATGTTCTTGCTGAATTGTGGTGTTAGGATGTTTGCAGGGTTTATCTAATAAGATTACGTAGGTTTCAATGAGAAGCAAGAGATTGATGTTGGACTAACCTTTGAGATTCAAGCCGCAAGACGGATGGGATATTAAACTGGTCCAGTGTCTTATGCTTTTTTGTAAGTTGGAAGATGAAGGCAGCTAATAGAGTTGAAAACTTGGTCTCACAAGGATGACGAAAATTATGGACTGAATAATGAAATACTGTCCAAATAGAGATGACAAACAATGAGGGGTTGAAAAGGCGAAAGGTGGTAAATATGGGTGAAATACCGGTTCAAAAGTGCGTGTAATGACATAAGTGAAAGGAATAACCATGGGTTATCCTAAAGTGCCGCGTAATCCAAAAAGTCAAAGTGATGTGCCATAAGTGAAATGTATGACCCTGGGGGTTGTGAAAAATATTGCGCATTCCAAGATAGGGAAGGCAAGAATTTTCCAAAACAAATTTTGGCTAGTTGAGTAACTTTTCTTGTACTCTAAACTTTATAGGCTGAGACTCAGGCAGAAGACAACGATGTTGGACCTTAGACCAGCTCCGAGATCCGGTCAAAAGTTCCTTAAGTATAGTTTTATGGTATCGATTCGAATTCCTGAAAAGGGACGATGGACCATAAATGTTGGATCTCTGATGCTGGATGTAGATTTATTCGATAATGAGGACACTACATGCTAGGCTGAAGATGCACAACCGAGATTCACAATCAGATTCAGAAACATACAAGTTGCCGAGTGTTATGTGGTATGGCGAGAAGAGGTGACGTGGTCGAGGTATTGATCTAATAATGAGAAACGTGAGGGATCAATGAGAAGCAAGAGAACATGATGCTGGACCACCTTGAGATAAATGTAACCGGCGGGATATTAAAAACTGGTCCGAAAAGATGTCTTAAGCAGTGATTGAAAAGTGGGGAAGATGAAAGAGAATAGAGGTGAAAACTGGTTCAAAAAGAAAAAATGAAATACTGGTCCAAATAGGAGATCACAAACAATAGGGGTTGAAAATCAAGGTGGCAGAAAATATGGGTAGAAATACCGGTTCAAATAGTACGGCAAAAGATGGGGTGGAAATAGAAGTGGATGATCAAGGTAAGGATGAGAAAAGAATCAAAAAAGAAGGTGGCCAAAATAGGGGAGGAATAGTGGAAATGGCACGTGGGCTTAAGGGGGGGAAATGCAAGATATTCGACAAGGGGACACTGTTCTTTCTACTCTAATTTAAGTCGAAGTTAGAGACATAAGATCCCAAGTTTGATCGGTTCTTGTTTTAAATCGTTTTCTCATTAATTATAGAAAAGTTGACCATATTTATTAATGCTACTATCAAGAAAAAACAAAAATACAAAAATCGAAAGGATTAATAGTGTTGTTAAATTGTTTTAAAATTTTATATTTGCTCACCATAACAATATAGTATCCCTTTTGACCAGACCAAGGCGTTCAATATTATAAAATTCACTATTTACTAACTGCAAAAATAAGTGAGTTTATTTCTTGTTGTTATGAGTACATATTTGGGTTTCAAAGCATAAACAAGTGCCAGGAAGTGCAGGTGTTGACGCTAATTGAGAATGATAATAACGGGGTCACCCGCCACAAATTTAACGGTAACATTATTTATTTATTTTACTGTGCATATTTTAATTAAATACACCTTAATTGCTGTTAAAACAAAATAACCACTAACTTAGAACCCATGCGTAGGGGTTCCTTCAATAATTAATTAAAATGAGTAAAATGAACCTTAAACGAACCAGCGCGATGCTGTTGCCACACATATCAGAATCTAATAAAAAGTATTTATTTGAACCACAAAACTTAATAGCCAATAATAAATTAACTTTCTTACGGCAAAACAGATTGAAGATGCAAGTAAAATAATTTATCAGGGCAAACATGCTGCAGCAATAAGTGAGATGGATACATACGGGGCCACATAACGACAAATTATAGACGCTAATAAGGAAAAAAGGTAAAGATCCCACCAATTTACCTACACAATGCTGACAAATTAAAATATCAAGAACTGATTAATGATATCAAGGAAAAGACGAAGAGTGAATTTAGCACGGTACTTAGAAATAAACAATTACGAATAAATCTTACCAGTACAGACGATTACCGATTAATGACCAAACATTAGGACGAAAACAAATTAAGTTATCACACGTTTGAAAACTCTGAAGTTAACAATCTATCTGTATAAACGTCCCCGTTGCCCTTACGGAAGACGTAATTAAAAACAAATTAATTACCTTAAAGTACCCAGTACAAAAAGTTGCCAGATTCTACGATAAGGACAGATACCCGATCCCACTATGTGCAGTGGATCTTAGCGACACCCAACAAGGCAAGGAAACTTCTAATATAGTATTATAGAAGTGGAGATACGAAGAAAACGTAAATAAATCCCCCAGTGCAAGGAATATCAGCTATATACGCACACCCGCAACTACTACTATTCTCAAACACGTTGTGTAAAATGTACAGGTAATCATATATTCAGTGAATGCTCGAAACGACCTGGAGAAGATCCTCAATGCGTAAATTGCTTCGAAAAGCACCCGGCTAATTACAAAGATTGTAGTTATTATGTTAAGGTAACCCAGAACCAAATAAAACACAAAATAGATTATACTCCCAAGCAGTAAAAGTTAGACAAGAAAATATGGCACATGTATCCTCATCTCCAGGACCATCGGTATCAAACCCAATACGACCACATCTGCCGAACATCAACAATCAGCTGACCTTATTTCCACAATATTGAAAAAACTAATTGAACTGTTAATCCCCCACTTAGATAAATTAATGCCATTACTTCCAAATCTTCTAGACAATGGACCAAAATAATACCCCATTAATAAATAATTTAACATTGGCAAATTGGAATGCCACGGTCTTAAATTTCAACAACGTTCAATACTTATAGAATTTATGTCACGATATAACGTCGATATTTTGTGTATTACAGAGACTGTCACCACAGAAAAGTTTAGAATTCTTGGACACCACATCTACCGAAAAGACAGAAGCAACTATTGCATCAGGTTGAGTTGTGAACCTTATCAAAAACAAACTCAGACACCACCTCCTCCATCTGAGTGATTTTCAAAATATAGAAGCTATCGCTATAAAAATACTTCTGGTAAATAATATCCCTTAAATTACCACGTCGGCATATAAACCACTAAATATACTGATTCTTGACGCAGAAATCGACGAACTTTTCAATAGTAATGAACACACGCTAGTCTTGGGAGACCTAAATGCAAAAACACCTTATGCAGAGCTGGTAATCACGACGGAATCAGGTTATATAACATTATGACCGATCACGGCATTTTAATATCAGCCCCTGATGATTGCACTTACTATCCGTACCGAACAGATCATCAACCTGATATTTTAGATGTCATATTGTATAAAAACGTTTCTAACCCAATGTACCAAACACTAACACCTGAACTAGACACGGATCATCTTCATGTCATTATCAGTTTTCACAACACTCCACAAACGATACCTTTTATACCTAAAATAGTTTATGGTAAGACTGATAGGGACACTTTCCAAGGAACCGTCTGCCAAAAACTAAGACAGTACGCATCCGCAATACGGGAAAGCGTACAGGAATAAACCACGGAAAATAGGCACAAAAGAGAGTGGCAGAGATCTCGAACAAGTACTTACACTAAACATTGGAGAATATGATGAACACTTTCAAAGACATATAACAAACACAATTATCAATTTCCAATTATAAGATAGCACAGCAATTTCTCTTGTAACTCCCAAGAAATTAAATCGTACTATTACCTAAACGTAAGACTCCAGGGTCAGATCTTATAACTAATGAAATATTAAATTATCTTACCAAGAAGGCGGTGGCTTACTTAGCCACAATATATAATGCCTGCCTCACATTGGGACATTTCCCGACTCATTGGAGAATTGCAAGTGTACTCCCCCTGCATAAAGTTGGCACGATAAACCAAACAGTTATAGACTTATTAGTCTTTTGGTAACCTAGACCAAACTCTGAGAAAAAGTTATACTTGCTAAATTATAAGAATACCTACAGCAAAAGGACATAATCCCCCCTCATCAATTCAGCTTCCTAACGTCGCATTCAACTTCTCGCCAACTGCTTAGAATAAGTGAGACAATTGAAAGAGTGTTTGAGAAAAAAAGAGTATACGGCAGTTGTATTCATGGATTTGGAACATGGTTTTGACAAGGTTTAGCATCATGGGTCCTATATAAAATGGTTCTTAGATATTCCAAATTACATAATTAAGATCATTTCCTCTTTTCTGACTAACAGAACATTTAGACTAAGGATTAGCTCAACTCTCTCCTGTACCAAACTCATAAAGACAGGAGTACCTCAAGATAGCATAGGACCAACTCTATATAATCTGTATGTGCACGATATTCCTATAGTCATTAACTCGACACTAGCCATGTATACCGCCGACACGGCAATATTGACACAGAGCTCTAGTGTAGAAACACCAATCGAACTTCTCCAAAACTCTATAAACATAACATGTGAATGGCTCCAGTAATGGAAAATCAAAATATATCCTGACAAATGCCAAACGAAGATACCCTCAAAAGATGCACAAATCACAAAAATAAAAATAAATAATAACGAAATAGGCTGGAACCCTAAAGACACAGCAGTAAAATACTTAGGCGTATACCTGGATACTAAGCTGAACTGGGGGTAGCATGTTAATATAAACTGAATGAATTTTTTTTTTGTTAGTATGCTCATGCTTATGGTTAGTAATTACTTATTTTAGCTTATATATATATATATATATATATATATATATATATAAGAAATTGGTTTAGTGAACGAACAGAAGTTCAATTTAATAATCATTAATGATTGTATTTAAATTAACTTTTAAAGTACACAGTAAAGATTAACTCAGTGGGACTTGAACCCACGACCTAAACTTTAAGAGGTCGTGGGTTCAAGTCCCATATTAATCTTCTAGTGTACTAAAAGTATTTAAATACATAGATTATTAATTGAACTGTTCGTTCACTAAACAATTTCTATATTATCTATTACTATTGCATACAGCAAATGAAAATTAACAATCAGTCACGTGTTGTCATGTGAGAAACCTTAGAATTGCGGGCTCACATGACATTCACAAAAGTTGACTGTGATCCTTCATTCTATGTGTAATAATTATAATATATCGTAACTAGGGAAGTACATACAGTTCAAGTTTGAATCGATTGTGACTTGCCTCCTCGATAGCTCAGATGGAAGAGCCCCACTCTAGCAAAGTGGAGGTCGTGGGTTCAAGTCCCACTCGAGTTAATCTTTTACTGTGTGTACTTTAAAAAGTTAATTTTAAATACAATACAATTCATATATATATATATATATATATATATATATCTTATTGTAGACTGTTCAGGAGTCCTTCTCCTCTTCAGCCCTGGTCATTCCCTTGTTGTTGGTGTTGCGCTGTTTTATGTTAGTGTATTGTTTACAATCATGAGGTGCGGTAATTTTTGATGATAAAAAAAGAAAAAAAAGGTGTTTAAATTTATTTCAATTTTGAATAGTGTGTGGTTGGGTTTAAGTGTGCTTGTGGGTTAGTGTGGTGTGGTGTGCAGTGTGATTAATTAGATCGTTGGCCGGTGTCATGCTGGGTCGTCATCGAATAGACGGGGGATGCGGAGGGCATATGGGGTATTATCGAGGGATTCTTCTACCTCCTCGGGGAGGTCGTCGAGGAGTTGTGTGAGGATTGCGGGAGAATGTTTGAATTTTAATTTGGACTTTTTTCGAGGGAATTTGGGAAAGCGGTAGTTGTAGAGAGTGGTAAGGATTTCTTTGGTTGGGATAGTGTTGCCGAAAATTCTTTTATAGGCGAAGTTTTCCTGGAGTTTTTGGATACGGTTTGTGATTGGGGGTATATTGGCGTGGTGTAGGGTGAGGTCATTAGGGTACCTGAGGGGTAACCTGTGTATCCGTCTAAAAATTCGGCGTTCACAGGAGGCGATTGAGGAAAGGTTAATGATTGTGTATATAGGAGCTCGGAAATCCATAACAGGGCGGATGTATGTTTTATATGTGTGTAGAAGTGTTTTGGGGTGACAACCTCTGATTCTACCCCGAAGGGCGCCCAGTAGGTTTGCGCGGTTTCTAATCCTGTTTAGTGTTCTTTTTACATCGGGGAGCCAATTGAGGGTTCTAGTGAAGAGGATTCCTAACTAGGTGATTTCATCTTGGAGTGAGTCTTTCTTGGTTAAGGGTGAGGGAGACGTTTCTGGAGGCAAGATTGTGGAACTTATCCTCTGCATAATGAGGATGTCGGAAAAGGATTATTTGGGTTTTGGTGGGATTGACGGAGACTCCATTGGTTCGCCCAGTTAGAGAAGTTCCGTAGGGTTTTGGATATGAGGCGGGAGGCCGTTTCCCTGTTCCGATTAACCGCCCAGAATGCGGTGTCATCCGCGAACTGCGCAACGACTAGTCCGGATTGGGTAACTTCGGGAATGTCGAATGCAAAGATGGTATAAAGGATAGGGTCTAAGGCAGAACCTTGCGGAACGCCTGCTGTAGGTTGAAAAGGATCGGAGAAGGTTTTCCCTACTTTGACCCGAACTGACCGATTGGTCAGGTACGAGAGTAGGAGTTTGGCGAAGGGGTCGGGTATGTTAAGGTTTCGGATCTTTTGCAAGAGATCGGCCTGCCAGACCCTGTGAAATGCTTGCTTAATGTCCAGAAACACAGCCAGATTGCATTGCTTGTGATTGAATGCTCTGGTGGTCTCTGTAAGCAGCTTCAACAAGGGATCGTGACACGTTCGGTTAGGACGGAAGCCAAATTGGCTGTTGGGAAGGAGGTCGTTGTGGTCTAGGTGGTCACTGAGTCGCCTGCCTAGAATCTGCTCAAAGCATTTTCCGAGGCAACTCAGTTGGGAGATTGGTATGTAGGAGGAGGGCGAGGCAAGATCAGCGTCGGGTTTAGGTATCATGATGGTGGAGGCCGATTTCCAGTCCGTCGGAAAGTACTATAGGGTAAGGCATTCATTGTAAATAGTGGAAAGTAAACGGAGGGCTGGGTCGGGTAGGTGGCGGAGAATTTTACGGTTTAGCCGTAATGACCTGGGGCAGAATATGAGCTGACCTGGTCAGGCGTTATAGGGGCGTAACAAGGACTCTCGTTATCGAGTAGGGTTTCGGGGAGATTAAGGGTACGGAAATCTTCAAGGCGACTCTTAAGAAGTGCCTTGAATTGGTTATCAAATTGGGGATCATCTGGAGATCGGAAAATGGATTGGAGGTGGCGACCAAAGAAATCGGCCTTTCCTTGGTCGGAGGAGATTAGGTTGCCCTGAAGGTCGGTTAGGTGGGATTTGGGGTTTACTTTTCTTCTGGTCAGTCTATCAAACTGTTGCCAGAAGAGTTTACCATTTCTATAATCAAGCTGGGAGGTGGCTTTGGTCCAGGAGTCTTCAGAGTGTTTATTGGCTTCTCGCCTGATTAAGGCGTTAAGGCGATTGTATTCGGTCTTGAGAGCCGGGTCCCTGGATCGCAAGAATTGACGATAGATTCGTCTTTTCTCTTTGATCCAGTTCACAATGTGCCGTGGGAGCGGTTTTCGAGAAATGTCGATGTTTTTTAATGGGACAGAGTTATCGACCGCTTCCGCAATAACGGAAGTTAGGTCTCTAATGGCTCTCTTGAGATCTTGGGTCGTTTGAAGAGTAGGTGTGGGAAGGTTGTTGGAGATGTGTTCGGAGAACACATTCCAGTCTGCTTTTGAAAAATCTTTCATGACTGTGTATTGAGTGGGTGAGGGGGGCTGGACAAAATGAAGTTTTGATCAATAGGGGAATGTGATATGATGTGATCGTGATGCCTAAAAAGCATTCACGATCGAAATAGTGAGCTATGGGTTCGGAGACTACGATGTGGTCTATTATTGAGGCACCTATGTGCTCGAAGTAGGTTGGCGATTCGCAGGAGCGGCAACTGCAACAGAGCAGATGATAGTCTGTTACCGTTGCCATTCGTTGTGATGTCACTAAATTGGGTGTGGCGAGCATTGAAATCACCTAGGATTACTGCGTTGGGGAGGGTAGAGGCATAGATTAGAAGAGCATCGGATAGAGAATTGTGGCCTGGCGGGTTATAATATGATATAAATATTATAGAAGTGGTAAAGTATACCGTCACAGCAACGCGAACTGAATGAATGCCACAACAGCTTGGAAGTATTATATCCACTTATAAACCGCAAATCTCATCTTAGGATCTGAATGCATTGTACTTATTTACATAGGAATTCTGCAGCCAATACATACTAATGCATGTGCAATCTGGTGCAGCACATCAAAAACTCCAAACAATGCAGAACAAAGTGCTCCGAATTGCAATTAAGTGCCCGTGGTATGTCCGTAATACTCAAGTTCACTGTGGACTAAGTGCTCCACTTATAACTGAGAAAACTACAGTGAAGTTTTTCCAAAACCTAGTTCTTTGCTAAAGTGCTGCTACATTAAATCTCGGACATTCACAAGCGCCTTAAGCGGAAACTTCCAAAAGATTTAGATTAAAAACTGTAGATATACTTAATAATTAATGCCCAAGCTTAACGATAGAGGTGTGATTCGATACTTAATTTCACCTGTTTAAACGTTAAGTAATAGTAATAAGTAATGGTTAGTAGTTTTGTACCATATAACAGCAAAGCCGTGTATTGCTTATTATATGACAGAGCCAGCTATAATAAATTAAAAAAAAGGGAATTTCAGAAATGTTAAATGAATTAATCTACGCCAGTGTCATTACGACATATTTATCATCTTCATTTGGGTGTCATTATGGCTTTCATAATAGCACCCAGTGCCATTATGAACTCATAATAACACGCAAATTTTAAAATAAAAAACAGACAAAAAGAAAGTTAGTTACTACTTTTACTTATTATTATTCATTATAAAATCTTTACTAACATTTATTTATTGTAAACATTAATTATAAAGTCTGTACAATTTGTTAAATTTAATCCAGCCAAAGACAAATGAGCTGAATTTGTAGAAAGAAATGTTTTTTCCCGAGTGCTTAAACTTGTTAAAGAGCAATCAGTGCATGAAACTCCACCCAAAATGTTAGAGGCCACTTTCTTCTTATTTTCTTTGGAATCTTCTATATAGCTTTCTGCCACTGTGTTAGAGCGCCAACCACCATGCCACTTAACAGTTAATAAATCTGCTCCTGAATCTGCAAGCAACGACGCAGATGATGTACGGAAAGTGTCCAAAATATTGTTGAGGACTTGGAATACTCAGAAACGATGCTATATTACATGGCATTTTCCCAAAAGTATTAATGCCAACTGGCTGCTTAGTGCATTTTCCATTTCTATACCCCACAAATAATCGAGTATGAGCTGTGTTGCTTGGTCGCATCGCTATATATCTTCGAACCATTTCCACCATATTAATTCCTTCAACATTCCCTTTTGTAATAAAAAAATTTCTTGGTATCTTTGTTTTCGTAAATGGAATAATAATGTGAATGCATTGTCCTTCATCTTTAACATCCTGTAAGTGCAGATTTGTCAACTCATGTCGCCTGCAAGCACTCGCAAGTCCCACTATCAATGCAACTTTCATCATAAAATAAGTTCTATCGTCAGCTCCCAGCAAAAATTTGGTTATATCTTCTTTTGTTAAAATTTTAGATTTTTTTGATCGAAATCCTTCTGATTTTCTTTTTAGAAATGCAATTAAATGGGCGTACTTACTAATATCTATATTTTTCTTCATTGATATTATTGAACGTAGCATAGAATAATATACCCAAAGAGACGAAGGCTTGCTATGTTTTGAAAGATGTTCAAAATATGCTAGAAGAACCTTTTCATTGCTGCTATTCTTGATTCCTTTCGCTTTACACCAATATTCAAGTTTTGCATAGGTTTGCTCATACATCTGTCTTGATTTTTCGGGAAGTAGGGAATTGACGACGTTTTGCGCAATGCCTTCGATATCCGAAGGGACACTCTCAAAATCAGAGTCACTCATATTAATACTTTTTTCTATTAAATTGGATGTAAAGCACAAAAGTGAACGCAAATAATGACGTTGTCAAAATAAAAATCAACAAGCGCGGTTACTATAACATCGACCAATATGGGCACTTAATAATTTTGAATTTTTATTTACAAAAACGTTTCTGATATTGTAAACAAATCGAATCAATGCAAAGAAAATCTATTTGGACTGGCGTAGATTAAATTTTGAATGATACACGTTCGATATGAACTTCATAATGAAACTTGTGTAAATAAACCACTCGGCTAACGCCTCGTGGTTTAACTTTACACGCATTTCATTATGACGTTCATATCGAACTAGTATCATTAATAACTATAATTGTTTTGTGATTTATAAATATAGTAAATGATAAAAAAAGTCCAGCAAACTTTATCACATAATTCTTCTGTGGTGGATAGAAAGTTAAAAATAAATTCATTTTATTGATCGATTGAAATCATGTTGCATGTATTTCGCAATTTCGCAACACTCTAACATAGACACTTTTTGAAAAAAAAACTGTTTTTTACAAACAGTAAAGCAAAAACGCATAAACAATAATTTCAAAAAATGGCAGATGCTGCTTCTTAATCACGACACAAGTTGTAGTACGATAATATGAATTATACAGCAGATTTATGTTTTTATGGCCATCCTTCTCTAATACATGTGAGTCACACCCAACTTTATTTGAATCAATCTTTATATCGTTAATTTTGATTTTAATTAAGGACTTTTAGATTTGTCAGGCCCTGAAATTTTAGGATTTGGTAACGTCAAACTAAAAAAAAAGTTGCTACGTTGCTGCATGGTTTTATCTTTAGCCAGAAATATATTTTTTAATAAAACAGTTCGTGTTTTCTGATTTAGAAAATAAGTCATTCTCAATAAGGTCGAATTAAGGTTTCCGTTTAAGTTTAATTTTGAATCAAAATTATAATCAATCACTGTTAATATTTAATTATATAATTAAAATAAAATAAAACTAAGTTATTGTGATATTACAAGCGAAAAATTTTATCACGATATTATGAGCATAATTTTTTTACACACTTTAATTATTTTGAAGATATTGCCTCCAAAAATAACTAAACCGTTAGAGTATTGCATTATTTCTAATTAAACTGAACTGCACCGACATATATGTCAGCGCTAAGATACTGTTAGCTCATCGGTCAACCTATTGTGTTAGTTTATCCTACTTGTTCTGTTATTACAAAGAGTTTATTATACAAACGGATGATGAATACAAAACAGCATCCACTTTTATAGACTCGTTAACTTCTCATACCAAAAGATTTCTAAAAAAAATTATACGAATAAGAACAACTAACAAATAACCTGCTCCAGCTGCATTCAACAAAGATCGTTTGCCTATTGATGTTAAATACATCTTTACTTTGTCATAAATAGATTTGAGTTGTTTCAAATTGTTTCTACAATCATATTTGAAAGGATTTAATTTCATGATCCAAATTATTTTCGTGTTCATTAAAAGTTATCGAGTTTCCGCAGTTGCCAATTGAAATTAAGTGCCATCACGTTGTAACATAATTTAAATACAAGTTTTAATTAAAATAGAAATACTATTCCCGAACCTAGTTCATGTAAACACACAATGTACTTATTCAAAATAATGAACTCCGGCAATTAAAAATGTGTAATAAAGGGATTGATTGAGTTTTGTTGAAAATTGGCAAATGCAAGGCGTAAGCTCTTACCTTTACTCGGAAATTATCCTAAATTATTTATTATTGACAATTCTGTATATGTTACCTACTTTCTTAATTGTCAATATTTCAATATTAATATTTCTATTTTGATATAGATTAAGAATTAGTATCCAATAGCCATTAATTAACAAAATCAAAACATGTAAACACGAAAACGGGGTGATGGTGGGTGAATGCATGCGTGTGTGTATATGATGAAGTTTAGGGACCCAACGCCACAAAAATGGAAAAAGCAATTGCATTCAAATTTGACAATGATTTGTGGTGGTGCTGCGGGATGCAGAGTAAGGGTAACTTTGGGTGGTGATCTAGTTGCAGAGTAGGAGAATTGGGGGTGGATTTGATTTTAATTCTGCCGCACTAACTTAAAAACTTGAAGCGCTTTTGTTCGAATGTGAAATACTTATTAATTGCATTACCCCATGGTATAAAAATAAAAATTTCAATTTATGTGAGCATAGTCAAATCCGCTTTTTATTTTCTACCTATTTCTTACACTGGAAATACAGTAGTACAACAATTTTTTCTTTTTTTTCGTGTTTATTTTAGGTTTACTGTGTTTAACACATGAATATGAAAATCTTTTTAGTTTCACCATTGTGCAATAATGGTGAATGATGTACTTAATTAAACTCGTATTCTGTTAGATAATTCTTTACCTCGAGACAGGTAAGTGCAATGTATTTGTTTTCACGATGATGTATATAAACACGAGGCACTCTTAATTTTTAATGCTTTATCCAAATAAAATTTCAACAAGTTTGATGTAGTATCTTCTTATACATAGGCTAAAGCCTGCTTTCCAATCTATACTGATTCACTCCACCTTCTTGATGGTCGTCCCCTCGATCTTTTTCCTCTTGGCGATTTATCTCGTGATGTGCGCACAATTCGTTCTACGTTCATTCTCGATATATGGTCACTCCATTCCTGTCTCTTGGTCAGCACCCATTCATTTATTGGTTGTATTCCACATGTGGCTCTTATATCCCCGCTTTCTACATGGCCCGTTCTGGTTTTACCAATTATATTTCTTGGGACTTTCATTTCTGTAGTTTCTAGTATTTGCTTTGTTATGTGTGTATCTCCTCACGTTTCAGCCGCATACGTGAGTGTGGGTCGCACTACACTTTTGTATATTCTGGTCTTTACTTTAGTATTTAAGTTTCTATTATACCACACTATGTCGTTTAGCGCCCCTGATACTCTAGCTGCTTTTATTGCTTGAGCCTTTACTTGTTCTTTGATAATTCCGTGACTTGAAATGGTTATACCCAGGTAGTTAGAGGTGGATACCTGTTCTATTATGCCCTCATCGATTTGCAATTTGCATCTTATCGGCTCCTTACTAATGACCATGCATTTGGTTTTCTTAGTAGATATAGTCATGTGCTTCTTACAGCTTCGGTTCATTTTCATTACTAACCTTTGTAGTTGGTCCTCGTTTTCGGCAATCAATATAGCGTCGTCGGCGTAGCAAATTATTTTTACTTCCGAATCATGCATTTTGTATCCAGGCATAGTTTTGACTTCATGTATAACCTCATCCATTACGATATTAAAGAGTAGTGGACTTACTGAGTCCCCTTGTCGTACTCCCGTTTTGGCTTCTATAGGTCCTAGGTACTCCCTATTTAATTTTATAAGCATCTTGTTATTTATGTATGTGTCCTCCACTAACTCGGTGATTTGTTTTGCAATTCCTCTGTAGTAACTCTAATACGTCTTTTAAAGATATTTTATCGATTGGTTTTCCAAATCTACCATGCATATAAACACCAGCCTATTAAATTCAGGTCCTTTTTCAATAAGCTGTTGTACAGAAAGATTTTATCAACACATGACCTGCCTATTCTCAAGCCCTGTTGTTCGTCGGCTAATATGGTCATCTCGTTTATCCTATCCTTCATTATTCTTGTTGTAAGTTTTAGATCCGTGTCTAGTAATGTGATACCCTGTTATCTGGTATTCTTCTACCCCTTTCTTAAAAACGCGATTACTACAGCTGTTCCCCACTCATTCGGAATTGTTCTTTTTTTGAAGATCTTGTTTAGCAGTTTTGTTAGTTCACACGTTAGGCTATATCCTCCGTATTTCAATAGCTCATTATATATCCCATCGCGCCGGGGATTTTCCTGTTCTTCAGCATTTTAAGTATCTCCATAATCTGCTGTTTTTCAACATTTTGTTCTCCATGTACTACTACTATATTTCCTATCTCATCTTTTGTGTCTGGTACGATTACCTCATCGGTAAAGAATTCTAGCCACTTCTCTGAACCAATCGTACGGATGTCTACAAACTCCTTCATATCTGCCTTACTATCTTTTAGCACTCTCCATACTCGCTTCTGTGCTCCATAAAAATCATGCTCTAGAGTTTTTGATAATATTTCCCAATGCTCCTGTTTCATTTTTTTATTTTTATGTTTATATCATTTCTTACTCTTTTATACTTTTCGTATGAGTCATGTGTTGGATTTTCAATATATTTTAGAAATGCTTGTCTCTTTTCGTTTTCCCATTGTTTAGCTTCACTGGTAAACCATGGAGTGTTTGTTTTTGTTTTGCAGCTTGATATTTTATTGATCCCCACTGCTTCCGTAGCACTTTCAAAAATGTTGTGCTCCAGTTTCTTCAAAGCAGAGTTAACGCCTTCATCTTCCGTTATTTTGTTTTCAGCTATTTTCCCGCCAATCTTATTTGGTATAATTCCTTAATAGTATCGTCTTCTCTGAGCTAGATTTTTAGTTTTTCTTCTTTTTGCTATATTATTCCATATCTGTTTTTGCAGGTTGCTGTTTTAGCCTAATTTTTGCTAGTAGTAAGCCGTGATCAGTGCCTACATCAGCAAACGAAGTAAGTGTTACATATGCCTAAGTTATTATCGGCACATGTTTGTATTAATATTTCACCGTTTTCATTAATCTCTTCCTCATTGAATCGCTGCCTAATCCCGTTGGTAAGATCATTTCCCACTCTGGCATTCATGTCGCCGATAATTAATATCATTTCTTTATTTGGTATTCTCTCCAAGTTGTCATTTAAGATTACATAGAATTCTTCCTTATCATACTTAGATTTACAGTCCTTTGGTGGATAGGTTGCGAATATATGTAACTTGTTATTTACTGATAGTGTTATAATTAATCGTCTTGTTGATACATATTGAATATTAGTTATCTCGTTTATATATTTATTGTGTACTAGCAATCCGACATCTTCTTTTGCACGTTCTTCTTTATTAACGCAACTGAACGTTAATATTTGTGTATTATACTGTCTTGTTCCTTCTCCTTTTCTTTTTGTTTCCGTTAACGAGCATATGTCGATTTTGTTTCGTTCCATTTCAAATAGTACCTCTTGGTCTTTTTGATTCCAGCTTTTAATGTTCCAGATAGCTACTCTAATATTGCTCATTATCCATATTCGTTTCCATGTTCTCGCTTTGTCTTTTGCCCTTATTTTCCGTCCATATTCCGAGGCTACTTTACTACGTCTTATCCTAGTTGCTGACCATAATCGTTTCTTTAATCTCGCCACTTCGTCTGTTCGTACTATAAGCATCATTTGTTTATTTTTACCGTGGGTAGATTGCTGGTCTAGCCCACGAACCCTCTTCCTTCATCCCGGTTTGGGACCGACACCAGCACTCACTAGGCTACTCAATCCACCCATGAAATGCTGGAGGCAGAGTTTTGATGTAATATAAATATTGTAAATAAATAAATAACAAATTTTCTGCCATTAGAAGTATAACCTTACTGGTGAACGTCGCTGGCATTCATCTCGGTTCAACTCGTTTGGGGTATCACCACTATTCTCTTTTACACTTTAGGACCTTGGTGAACAATACTTTTGTTAGTAAAATGTTGCCACTTGCTCGTTTAGTTAGTATTATTCTTTTTCTTTCATTACTTCTAATATCTAATTTCGACACCGTACTGATACCGTATTGCACTGGTATATAAAGTGTGGCTAGACGTATATTCTGTAATTTTTGCAATTTTTCTACCGTTCATCTTTAATATGGTAATGTATGGTCACCTTTTATCTTGCCAAACGTCCACTTTCTTGTGAATATACTAGCTAATACCCACTGGATCCCCTACGTATTATTACATTTGTGTATGTAACTGGGATTTCCTAGTTAACATGGTTACTTTTAATAAAAACACGTGTTAAAAACAGAAACGGGTCTCCCGATCAAACATTAATTACGATATACTTTGTTTTGTGAGTCTTTCAATAAGTAAGTCAGAATGTTGCTATTATTCGAAGTACATGTTATTGTAATTACTTACCATAGAACGTAAGGTTTGTTTTAAAGTTTACACGTCACGTTGGGCCACCCTTTTTGTTGCTTTGTAATATTTCCTTTTAGGATTGTTTTCCGCAGCTATAGCTCGTCGAGGGTGGGCGTAGGTTCTTTTAAATAAGATTGATCGTTTGCTACTTCATGTTTCACTCTAACCAATAAACAAGAAAAGGTTTGATTCATATGTTACCATTATCTTTTATAAAGCTAAATAGATACACTTATACTACCTTAATTACATTAACAAAACAAAGTATATTAAAATAACAAAACCTTTTTACTTTAAAACAAAGAAAGGAAGATGATTAATAAATTTACAAAACTCGTCCTGGTACGGCGAGGGCCGCTCTCGTCTGACGGCGGTCACTCCCACTGCTTCCGCGCGGTTGTTACAAAACTAAGATTAACGGCACAATTATAATAAGAAATTTAAACTAGGATATAATTAACTCAATATGTATGAATAGACCAAGTTAGTAAATATTTAGACTACGCCCCTGTCTGGTAGAACACAGAAGTATATAATTTTTATTTTAATGATATAATAAACGCGGTCAATGTTACCTGGACTATCTAGGTCAGATACGAAAATCGATATTTTAAAACTTGAATAACCACTTGCCTTTTTTGAGTTTAAATCTATTTAATACAAGTTTAACGCGATTTCTACTTAAGCGGTTCTAATTAGTCATTTAAAACTAATTATGGGAAATTAGAAAGTGTTCTAGTGTGCTTTTCGTAACTAGGTGCAAATTATAATGAGAGGAGTTGGTGGTCTTTCAGGTCTCTATTCTTATTTAGAAACAACCACCGACGGGGTGGTGGACACGGATAGCTACTGAATTTACAGGATTAATTACGCAGGGGAAATTTGATGGTCGATATTCCAGTATGGAATATACTGGAATATACAAGGGGCAAATATCATCCGTAAACGATTTATGGTGAAATGGTGGTGGTGGTTAATCTTTTATCTCGCTACGAGTAAACCTTCAGGGGTGATGTGTTTACTAGAATGTTTTACCGGCGGGCAGGATATGACTAAACGTTTTACGTAATCTGATATTAAAGAATGTTTGATGCGGGAATAGCTATGTAATCTGGGTTTATCGCTACGTGCGATTCAGGACGGATTCAGGACTCCGAAACGTAGTAGACTTCTAGAAACGGGCAATTATGTGAAGTGAGAAAAAATGTAATACTTTGCTTACGTAATTACTAGACGGACTGAAACTTTTATGTCAGAATTAATTATCGGATTTTGGACTGGTTTATCACTTACATTTCGGTGACGCTCTTCACTGTAGTAAGTGGCCTTGGTGGCGCATGGGTGTAAGTTTGTATGTAATTAGGATCGATTAGTAGACCCGAGCTGACAGTTCCGTTGCGGCCTTTCTGTCCGGCTGTGTAAGTGGGAAACAACACCGGGAATTAAACTACCGCCGTAACATTCTCCACAGCTGTTTCTGTAGGTGTTGTAAGAAAAAACTTACATGCCGGTGATGGCGAGTTCAAACGACAGCAGGCCAGGGTGTGCAGGAGTACTCGAGAAGAAATCTGATGCGTCTGGTGGTTTTATGGAAATCCGTGGATGCCGGGACGCCTTCTGGTGGTGGTATTAGTTTAGGGATTGGAGGTCGCGTAAGTAGTGGGACCGAAGGGAACTATGACGTAGAAAATTCTTACTATTTATGGAACGACGTCGAGGGGATAAGAAGTATTTGAAAGTTTGCAATTTTTAATAAATTTGATTAATCAGCTAATAATTGATTAAAACAATAGGTAAAGGGTTGCGAGTCTTTACAACTGTGAACTAATACAGGCATTAATATTTAGGTGGCAAACATTTTCTCAGAATGAGACTTAAGTGTTCCTATAACCCCCAAAATAAATATATAATAGTCTATAAAGTAATCTTCAAAGTCAACGTGAACTTTTTAGAAGGTTTGTTTGCAGCTTCCCATGAAGCTGATGAATGGCATGTGAATGATTTCTAAATTTTCAACAGTAAAGGCAATCCTTCCATATTTGGTCACTAGCAATACCCGCTTGCCAATAATTTTATTTTAAAAATGCCTAAATGCACATCATGGAGGTTACCCAGAACTTAGGCTCTCATTATGCAACTATTTATAAAGAGAAATATTTAATTTCGACTTTCAAGGTTGATTTAACATTAATATTTCTTTTTCCACGTTCTAAGCAAGTTAGAGTTTTCTAATCTAGTTTGTTGAGTAAAGTCACAAATGGCAAATGCTAAGATTTCAGTTTGTAATCATTCATAAATATCTGGTTCATCATAGCTAGAAGGGCTAGTTATTTCTAAAGACAATTCTCAATATACCATAGACATTTTCGTCCAACTTGTTGTTGAATTCGAGTAATCTGACAACAGTGTTTTGGAATATTGGTTAAGGTTTATGATACAACTTGAATTGGTTTTCCCTCAGGATTGGAAAATATGTGATAGATAACAGCACCACTACTATAATGCAATGCATCCGTAGCTAGTGGAAGTAATGGTAACCTTGGATTGTAATGAACAAGAACTTTAACGCTCTGAATGTATTTTATTTTCTTAGACGTATTCACGCACAAAACTTGAATTCCTTTAACAATTCCCTAATCCAGTAATTTCTAACTGCATTATGCTGCTAACATTTATTTGCAAGGTAACGGTTCGATTCACATCTGAAGCATGTATTAACACGGTTTTGTTATGAATTCACAATTCACAGCAAGTTTTTGCAGATCAGTTACAAATTGTCTTATAAGTCGGGCGTCACCTTGAGTGTTCTCCAGTTTGTAATGGTGTCAGAATCCAATTCCAGTTCTTACATATACACAATGAATATATTTCTACATACTTTATATGCTTATATATCGTATCTATGAAACATTCTACTTACATATTTCTTCCTAACGTGCATGCCGTGTACTATAGTATATATATATATATATATATATATATATATATATATATATATATATATATATATATATATATAGACACACATCAAAATGTTTTGTGATTATAGCATACAGAGCTTTATTCTAACAATTTCTAAATACAGTTGGCGTAGTTTCTTTCTTTTTGTTAAACAGTTGTGTTCAGTTAATGACATTTGTATGGAAACAGTGTTTGTGTTATTTTAGATTACTCATTTTATTCGTATTGAACAGGTTAGTTTTATAGTGTCAAGAGAGATGGAAAGAGTGCATCTTAGTCGTGATGTTCAGTTAAGAGCTGTGGGCATGATACAGGGATGTATAACTATTCGAGATGTGGCGACTGCTGTAAATTTTTGTAAAAGTACCATTGGGCGTTTGTTCCAACGTTATCAAGAACTGGTGATGTAAATGAAAGACATCCTGGCCCAGCAGGAAAACAACATGCTATACTGGATAGATTTCTTCGAATCTAATGTCTTCGTAACCGAAATCTTACGGCCAACCAGCTAAAGACTGAGCTCCAAAATGGCCATCAAGTGGTCCTCAGTCGTCAAACTGTAAGAAATAGGTTGCATGAGGTTGATCTCCACTCTCGACGTCCTGTTAAAGTTCCTGTGATTTCACGTGGCAATCGCGTACGGAGATTAGAATGGGCTGAGGATCACATCAATTGGCAAGAACAAGACTGGGCTCACGTTCTCTTCACAGATGAATCCAGATTTGGGGCTTGATTCTAGAAGACGATTTTCATTTCCAGGTCTCCTGGAAATGAAAATCGTTTGACAACTGTTCAGGAAGTTGATCGGTACAAAGGGGGAACAGTTATGGTTTGGGCTGGAATTGAAATTGGCCGTAGAACTGAGCTCGTTTTTGTTGAAGGCTTTTTAACCGCAAACGCATATCGGGACATAATTCTACAACCTGTTATCCTACCACAGGCGGAACAAATCGGGGGGCAATTTGTACTAATGCAAGATAACGCTCGCCCACACGTTGCGAGAACAGTTAAAATTTTTTGACATGAGCACAATATTGCCGTATTACCGTGGCCATGGAATATGCTGGGAAAACGTGTCCTGAATCAAGGCATGATGTTTCAAACAAGGGAAGAGCTCTCAAATTGTTTACAAGACCAGTGGCAACAAATTGATCAAAATGAAAGCGACAATTTGATTAGAAGTTGATCTAATAGGTGCCGAGCTAAGATTAACAGTCAAGGTGGCCATATACTATTAATTCTGCAATTTTCATTTTTCATTCATATTCTACTATTATTTGTAAGTTTAAGAATTTGCTCTATTTTTTATACACCCTGTGTAAGCAAACTACAGTAAATTCTCTTTGATTTTGTTGTTAAACATTAAAGATTATTGTTCAACTTTTTGTTTTGTTTCACCGTTGTGTATTAATACTTCCACTAGTTTCAACAACATTTATTTTTAGCGTTGTCCCCTAAACCATTTTGATGTGTATATACTTGATTTGAAACATTCGGGCTATTTTAAGGGTTTATTTATCACCTTGCCAAACATTTTTTTAAGATAGCTTATATAGAATTGCACCATCTTTAATAAAAGGTAACTTAATAGTTTTTGAGATGTCCGCAAAATGTACCTTCGCGCCTTCTATAAAGTAGCTTTATTTGTAAACGTATTTTAACCAAAATTTGATAGAACGAAATATTTTAATAAGTTTCCCTATTTACATTAGGCAATCAAATAGTTCATGTCCCACTACATTGCTTAATGTGTACGTGCGCGCTAAATATCCCAATTGCGTAGTTGCTTTAGTTAATAAGGCTAAGTTTCAGCGTGACTCCTGAAATTGTAACACGACTTCTTGAATTATTAATTCTTATGCCAGCATGTATATAGGTGTAATAGAATGAAATACAACGTAAACATTAATTAATAAAACATATCATTACAGATAAAGTAAGTACATTCACTGCTTATTCTGAAATCAAACATTTTGTAACTAGCAAAACCCAACATGGTTTATATATAGGGCAGTTTGATAAGTCAGTGACTTTTTGAATTTCTCGCGCAGTAATTTTAGATGCAACACTGCTCCCGTCAGCTGTCATCTATTAATAGACCACTGTCACATTTTGAGCAAGCTGAGTGAGTCATTTAGGTTGTGTTCGACAGCCATTGAAAGTAGACAACCTCGTGAATTTTAACGAAAATGGAAAAAAAGTGAATTTCGTGTGCTGATTAAGCATTATTTTTTGCGTAAAATAACCGAAGCCAATGAAAGGCTTGATAAGTACTATGGGGAATCTGCACCATCAATTTAAATGATTATGAAGTGTTTAACTGAGTTTCGTTGTGACCGTACCAGCACAAGTGACGCCGAATGTTCTGGTCGCCCAAAAGAGGTCGTCACGTCAGAAATCGTCGATAAAATCCATGGAATGATATTGGGCGATCGGAGAATGAAAGTGCGTGAGGTAGGTGAGGCTGTAGACATCTCAACTGAGCGAGTACATCACATTTTACATGAAGATTTGGACATGAAAAAGTTATCCGCGCGATAGGTGCCGCGATTGCTCACACTCGGCCATAAGCGCAACCGTGTGACCACTTCAAAAGAGTGTTTAGTGATGTTCAGGCGCAGTTTTTGCGTCGTTTCGTTACCATAGACGAAACATGGATCCATCACAACCAGAGACCAAGGAACAATCAAGACAGTGGGTTTCTCCGGGTGAACGTATACCAAAGAAGACCAAGGTGCGCCTGTCGGCCAACAAGGTCATGGCCACAGTTTTTTAGGATGCACGCGCTGTCATTCACATCGGTTACATTGAAAAAAGTAAAACAATCGCCGGCGAATATTATTCAAAGCTTTTGGACACGTTCGATATTGATTTAAGAGCAGAAAGGACCGCATTTGGTGAAGAAAAAGGTTTTGTTCTATCAAGACAATGCACAAGTTAATACGTGTGTAGTCTCCATGGCAAAATATGCTACACCACCCAGCATATTCTCCAGATATTGCTCCCTGTGACTATTTTCTGTTTCCAAACTTGAAGAAATGGCTGGGCGGTAAGAGATTTGGGTCAAATGAAGAGGTCATCACTGAAACAAACACCTGCTTTGAGGGCCTCGAGCAAACCTATTATTTGGAAGGAATAAAAAAAATGGAAAAACGCTGGACTAAATGTATAGAGCTAAAAAGAGAGTATGTTGAGAAATAAAATGCTTATTTACGAAAAAATCTTTCAATCAAAAAGTCACTGACTTATCAAGCTGCCCTCGTATCAACGTTGATTCTAGCGAAATAATGTAACCTTAACCGTTTGGTTTAGATTTACTTTGAAATTTACATAAAAATACTTGGTCGAACAGTTTTCAATCTTCCAACTGGAATAAAAGCCAAATTAATGATTCTGAAAAAGTTACAAGTTTTATTTCGAAGAATCTTGAAAACTTAAAATTTTCTACAATAATGAATGTATCGAACATTGACTTATATTAAAAAAAATATGAAAGAAATTGCAAAATGCATAAGATTTTACTTTTTAATCTTTAATGTTAGGATTTATTGTTGCGTTAAATCTAATTGTTAAATACGAAAACTTTCATCTTAATCTGTAATATAGATAAAATATGAACACGCTGTGTAGCGTAAAATTTGATTTGTTTAATGAAACTTAATTCGCTCGAAAAACCAACTAAAGATTCCACTTTCTAAATTATTATATTTTACGGAAAGATTAGCGGTAAGACATAAAATGATGCGTTGTTTAGTAACTGCAGTTGATTACAATTTGTAATTTAATACGATTTTTCTTTTTTTTATAAAGTATACATATTTTCAATACTTGGTTGGGTATAGCCTCAAAGCAAATGATATGTTGCATGCTAGTAACCATGTACAACGTGCCCAAGATAAGGATGAACAGCATGGGGATCTTGGAAACAGTAAGAGATACGAAGGCGGTTAAATTAGATAAAAGTTGTATAATTTAGGGTATGTTCACATTTAAGTTTGCAAAAGTTCACTATTGTTTATCGTTCCCGACATTTTGGGTTTTTCTATTTTCGTAATTCCTTCATTTATTTTAAAGGATTTTTAAAATCCAAAGGTACTTTCTTCATTGTCACTTTTTGAATTATTAGATGGCGTTTTCAAGTTTTTTATTCGACGTTTCGTCTCCGAGAAACCATGAACTTTATTCTTTTAGATCGCCGCAACCAGCGAAACACCCTGTATTCGATAGTATTATGGTTTTAAAGCTAATTTTTAAGAAAAATTCGGATTAATATTAGTATTTGATATTATTTTTTTATGTACAAATTTAACAACTTCCATCCTTTAAACCTATTTAATTATAATAACTGTTCAAATAGGTTGCCGTTATTTTCTAGACACAGGTATCTTTACTAAAGAATTTAAAAAAACGGTCTAGCATTTCTGGCGAAATTGTATTAACTGCTGTCATAACCGATACTAACAACTGCTCTTCATTTTTAAAACTCCTATCATACACTTGGTTTTTCGGGTAACCCCACGGTAAAAAACCCAACGGTCTTAAATGGGGTGATCGGGCTGGCCAATCCACTGCACTGTAAGTTCCAATCCTGTACGTTTCTTGAGTTATGTGCTGGGGCACCATGTTGTTGAAACCAACAGCTGTTAACAAGTCCTAGAGGTAATTCATCAAGGCATTTTCCAAATCAGTCCTTAGCAAGTTCCGATACCGTTCGGCATTTAAAATTGTTATTATTCTTCGTCCCAAAATGCTCATTCACATATTAAATTCAAATCTATGTTGATGTCTTGATTATTTTTTTAAATAAGGATTTTGTTGTGCCAAATATTGTTTGTTACGTCCGCGTCGGTTGAAAATTCCATTGTTGATTATCATGCTTTCATCAGACCAAATTGTTTTAAAAGGAACATGTATCATATTTTCTATTATAACCATTCGCAAAACTGCTCGCCGCTCTTGGTCAGCTGGTCTAAGACCCTGACAAACTCGAAATTTATATGGATATTTAAAATGAATTGTGCTATAGAATTAGCTGTACCAGTACGATGTTCAATTTGTCTCGTCGATATTTCAGGGTTTTCTACAACGGCTTGTAAAACGGTATTAGCTTTTTCGTCATCAGATTGTTTGTGACGGAATAAAACAGGTTTTGTAAATAAACCAAATTCTTTTAAATTAGATTCCAAACGTCTAAAAATGGTTTTACCAGGTTACCTTCGTTCAGGATATTTATCCAAATACATCAGCTCAGTAACTACACAATTTCTGTGGGACAAGATGTAGCATGTCAACATATCGAACTTTTCTTCGTTTGTAAAATTTCGTTTTTCCATAGATACGCTTATTCATTAATTATAATTATAAATTAAATAAACAAAACCAAAAAAACAACCAACGAAGTAATGGTTATAAAAACAACTTAAAATACGAACAATTCCAATAACAACAACGACCTCAACCCAATAAAACCAAGTTAAAACAGTTTTCAACAAAATGTTAAATAAGTATTATTTTGTCATAGCCTTCTAATATTAACTGATATTATATGAAAAATGTAAAAATGAAAATGTGAATTTTTCAGCTTCAAAGCCATAATGTGTAATACATGGTTAAATTCGTAATAAAAAATACTATCGAATACAGGGTGTTTCGTTGGTTACGGCGGTATAAAAAAATAAAGTTCATGATGGCTTCTTGGAAGCGAACCGTCGAATAAAAAATTTGAAAACGCCATTTAATAGAATTCAAAAGTGGTTTTAAAAATCTGTTAAAACAAATGAAGGAATTACGAAACAAGAAAAATCCAAAATCGCATTTTGTTTTAAATCTCGAAAATGATAAACAATAATGAACTTTTACAAACTACTTCTGAACGTGCCCTAAATTATACAACTTTTCTCTAATTTAACCGCCTTCGTATCTCTTACCGTTTTCAAGATCCCCATGCTGTTCGTCCTTATCTTGGGCTCGTTGTATACACGGTCTCTCACAATTTCGTTAATAGGCAACAATCTCGGTTATTTTAAGAGATGAGGCTTGGTGTAGAAGGATACTTTTCGCAACACCAAGGAAGCTCTCTAACGCACTTGAAATTTCTACAGGGTGTACCAAAAAATAAAATACCTGGTCAATATTTCATTTTTTTCTAAGGACTCTTATTGCTTTTCTGTTTATAACCACGAGGCATTTACTTACTTACGTTGTGGCGATATCAAGTTATTCAAATTTTAGTTATATTAAGCAAAATACGTTTTTTCCATTATTTTCATATTTTTTGATGTTGTCTGATGTATTTAATAAAATTGCACAATATAACAAACAGATTAAACAAAAACAATTAAACAACAGAATAAACAAATTGGAACATACGAAAGATATAGATGTGCGTGCCCAACTCAAAGCATGTTTTATCTGTTAATTTTTGCTGTAAAAAGGAGTTTCTTTTCCGTTGTTCAATTATATACATGATTTTTGAGAAATTGTTCGCTAACTTGTTTTTCGTTAATTTTGTTTATTAAGGCTATTGTCTTTATTGGAACAAATACCCAGGCCGTATTTGTGATAGAGTACAATATGCGGCTTACTGAGCCGAAAATGAAAGATAAATCCAGTTCACAGCCATATAATTACTGTTCTTGGTCCGTATTTTCATTCTTATTTATTTTGCTTAAACCATTTGCAAGTCTAAGGCGTAAACCATCCTACAATAGACGCGCTGAAGCTGAAGGAATACAGTACGAATACTCTAGAATAAAAAGAGAAGAAGTACAAAAAACTAGTTCAAATACTTATTTACCAACCTAGGTTGCCAACCTCATGTCTGCAAGTTACAGCGCTAGACAATAGCGTGTATGGGAAGAGTTTTGAGATTATTATCTAACATAGAATGGTGTTTTATTTTAGATTTGTTTTATATCTAGTGTATCTTCGTTTTTTCTAAGACATATTAGTATATTAAGCACAATATAAAATTTACAATGACTATTAGCCCAGACATATTAGGAAAGTTTGCGGAAAGTTTAGGTACAGTCCTAATCACATTTATTCTTTATGTTTTTGAGTCGCTGAACACGAATCTGAAAAACATCCAAATTTGGTCCATTTTTTAGGTTTTTGGGCTAAATCACGATAATTATGCGTTTTTTCGAAAAGACCATAATTTGCAAAATTAAAGTAGACAAAATTTACTGCAAGTTTAAAAATTTTGAAAAAACGCTAAATACTGCCATTTTACAACTGCTTAGGTTGGTAACATTCAAGTGCACCAAAACATGTGCACAAAAGTGCAGCTGCATAAAGGCGGGGCTAAATTACACTGATCTATTCATAAACTGCGTTGACAGATAATGCAACAGCGCATCGGTGGCCCTTGACCAACAAATGGACTAGGCTGAAGATTTGGATCTCCAAGAGGAATCTTGGTCTTCAGTTTCCTACCCTTGAGGAAGCCTTAGCAGCACAGGAGAAGGAAGAAGTAGCTACCTATCTCTCTCGGGCCCACCTACAAAGAAGGGGCGGATGGAGTGCCGACCTTCAAGCCTGAAGAGAATGAATTACATTATCCTACCAACCAACCTATACCTTTCATGATATTATTACTGTTATCAAAACAATTTCTTGTACATTTAATTATACTAAATTATTATCGTATAAGTTTTTGTATGAACGAGTAAGTTCAAAAGTAAATATGTAATTAAAAATTATTATTAATTTTATTAAATACATAAATAAAAAGTTTACCTCGAGTAGGATTTGAACCTACGACCAGTACTTCGCTAAAGTACCGCGCTATCCAACTGTGCTATCGAGATTCAAGCCCCAATCGATGTAAATTTTGTTGTTATGTATGTAGAACTGTTGTAAATTGTAAATATAATGAGATTACAATCAAATTACTTATATTAATGGAATGTGAGCCTGCAATGTCGCAAGATTCACATAAAGACTTGACTAATATTAAATTATTATAGTCTAACTTACAATAATAATTTAATATTGGTCAAGCATGTATCAACCACAAAACAAATTTTCTACAGAACTTTGAATACGCATCGTATTCGAAGGACTACGGTACGAACACACCCATTTTACACAAAAATTCTTCAACCATTTACAGAACTGCAGCAACATCTCTTTTTCTAATTGCACTTTCAAATTTAATTAAGTTTAGTTTTCCATGCCGAAAACGTTTTTTATATATACTTTGTTGCGTTGATTTTGTGTACATGTAAATTTGGGTTTGTGGAAAATAAAGGTTATTATTATTAAAAAAATATTACAAATTTTCAAATTGTGAAGTAGATAGGTACCCTTAATTGAGCTAATCTTACATTGAATTAGTTTTCTATGTTATATCTGAAAAATATAATAAACTAAAGATCTTCATTTGTCACTGGAAGGACTAGTCCAATATTTGCTGCAATTTGGTATAGTACAATATGCCACATAATTCGATTTGGTTGGCTATGCAACAGAAAATCTTGACACTTTTATTGGCCAAAATTTGATGCAGTCGTGTGAGTACAATAGTCAAAATTATCGTAACATGTGTCGTTTCCACGGAAACCTGATGTAACACGGTAGTATTTAACGTTTTATTTATTTTTGGAAATGCTGGCCATTTTTTAGTGCACTCTAGCGGCGTAACTGTTGTAGAAAGAATGATTATATATGAAACTTGTAGTAAATTTTGTCCAGGTATAGTCTGGGCGGCGGCTGCAAAAAAACGTGTACCCATCAAGTTAAAGAAAATTTCAGTTTTGTACAAACAGTTGATTACCAATAGATACGAGAAAGCTTGGTCGGCCAAGCCCTATCTTGGTGCGATTGGCGTAAGAGGGTGGCCCCTCTCAGAGGCTGCACTATATACCCATTTAGTTAATAAATATTAACTAAATAAATATTATTAATTTTATTAAATACATAAATAAAAAGTTTACCTCGAGTAGATTTGAACCTACGACCGTACTTTGCTAGATTCGTAGGTTCTAATCCTACTCGAGGTAAACTTTTTATTTATGTATTTAACAAAGTTAATAATAATTTTTAATTATATATTTACTTTTGAATGTATTCGTTCATCACTTATAATAATAAATAAAACTGTTTATTTTATAGTTTGTAATTAGTGCAACGAAATAAAATTAGTCTGATGTGTGATATCTTGGTGGATGGCGACCGACCGAATCGGGTGGCAAATTTTTGGGTACTTTTATGTGTCGAGTTAAAGAATAAATAATTTTACGCCAAATTAAAGGTAAAACGTTGTACTCTATAATTTTCTTGGTCTTCCAGGGCACAGCCTGGTGGTTTTTTCAGTCGGCCAAATTTATCTGAGAATGTAGATCGAACCCATTATTAATCGGTTTAAATATACAGGGTTCCGCTAAATTCTAGGGTAAATAGAATATTAAAAAATAACGTTAGTTTGGTTAATAAACATGTGTCCGAAAATGCCTCCTTAAGAAGATACGGCCCTGTAAAAGTGGCCCCAAAAATTCTTTTTTTATTATCTTTGAAACGGTGTAAGATACCTAAATGAAATTTAGACCACAAATACCTTTGATTAGGCCATAAAAGATAGTGTTGACAAATTTTTAATATTTTGTATAGGAGCATCGCTAAAGGGGGTGCCACTTATTTTGCCCCCAAACTTTTTTTTATGGGGATATTTTTAATATTTTGGCCAAAATAATATTTTTTAAACAATTTGTCACAAAAAAGGTACTCTTGTTAAAAGTAAAAAAAATTGATGGTTTTGGAGTTATTTGAGGTTTTAGCAAGTCATGCTGTCCGAATTAATAAATTATTTTAAAATGAAACAATTAATAATTTTCATGCGCTAGAACGAACTAGCTCAGGGAATAATGATTGTTTCAGAAACAACTATGGGGTAAAAATATTGTAAACTATTTAGAACTTAAAAAAAGGTTTTAATTGTATGACATTAACACAGAACAGACAAAGGAAACAATTAAAAAAAAACAACGAATAACACAAAACAAACAGAAAAAAAATTGAATAAGTGGGTACGGGTTTTTACATTAAATGTTCGAAATGCCCACCATTTTCACGAATCGGAATCGGAATCTAGTGAAAACATAATCTTTTGGAGTGGCCGTGATTCTCGAATTAACATTCTTAAATTGTTTTCAACTCTTGCTTGAAGTTATTCAATGGAATTTATTTCCCTTGAATATACTTTTTCTTTAACTAAACTCCACACATAAAAATCCAAGGGATTTAGGTCAGGGGACCTTGTTGGGCAGTGGATAGGAGCATCGGCACCTCGACCAATTCAACGATTTGTAAAATGTTCGTTGAGCTATCTTCTAGCTTGCCTACTGAAATGAGGTGGAGCACCATATTTCTTCGTAGATCACGAGGCAAATCTTCTAATAGCGGAAATAAACGATTATCCAAAAATTCATAGTAAACATCATCATTTAAATTTCCATCAAAAATATCGTATGCAACAAGGCGGTTGCCTATTGAAGCAGCCCATACATTCAACTTAAATTTATGTTGATAATGTGTTATACGTTTAACCTTTGGATTTTCCTCTACCCAGAAGTGACTGTTATGACTATTAAAGATATCTTGTCTAGTAAAAGTTGATTCGTCAGTGAAAAGAATATTTTGTAAAAAATCAGGGTCTTGTATCATTATTTCTTGTAATAATTCGCAAAAGTCTCCTCTCAAAAAAAGATCTTCAGGCAATAATTCTTGTACTTTCCTGTAGTGAAACGGGAGCAATAATTGTTCTTTTAATACACAATGTACACCAGAAAAACTTGGTAAGAATTTGACAACAGTATGTCATTTATTTTTACTGAGGTAACTAGTTGAGTACAGCCAACGATGATTAATTCTCCTTTAATATTAACATTTCGGTATTTCAACAGTAATATAATTTGAATGCATTTATTTTATTTTAAGTCAGAAGCAATTTGTATAAAATATTTTATGGTCAACTACAAGGTGTTACAAAGAGTAGTAGCATCTTAAACTAATTTTTTAAGGATGCCATTTGATTTGTGTATTGATAGATAAACCTTTTATGTGACAGTTTTTGTTAAAAATTACGTCGGCAAAGTAAGAGAAACTATGTAATTTGTTAATCAAATGCTGAAAAAAATACCTGGTGTGGAACACCACACGACATTCCTACAAAGTGGAAATTAAAAGACATGTATTAATTTTAATAACATTGTTTTAAGATAATTTGCAACGTCTTTTATAATAAGTTCATTACGAAAATAAGTGTAAAAACAAAAACATTGAGCCATGTCAAACAGACGTTTAAAACTGCCTTCAAATGAAATAATTTTAATTATAATTTTTTTTGTGTAACTATGCAACGTCTTTCATAACGAAAACAGGAAACATTGCCAAAAAAAATTCATTTCAGAAAGAGATTAATAGACATAAATAGATGTCAACTTAAAAAATTCCAAAACCGTCCGGCCGTTTATAAATATCAATAGTACAGTTTAAACATTTTCATTCATATATAATTATTTTTTAGATTTACCTTGGGTTATATTCAGAAAAGTTATATTAATTAATCGTTATTCAGATATTGAAAAAAGAACTAATACTTAAATTTTACCTTAGGAATTTTTTTGCCACTGAATGACGCGTCGTATCAAAAAATTGCATAGAACATAATTAATCTATATCATTGCATAACTTTCTATATCTACGTATATATATATATATATATATATATATATATATATATATATGTGTATGTAGGTTGGAAGGTAATTAGGCGAAAATAATTTTGTTCAATTCGCGTGGAAACCGAAAACCTAGTGCGTCGACGTAGGAAATGGAATAGGTTAAACCATAGACACGTCGTGGTAGAATATTTAAAACACGTAACAGGCCTATACCGTCATCTATATTTAGCCGCCCAATAATATCCATGCCACTTTCCAAAGGGAAGAAAGTAACTTAATAGAATTCATGAACCTGATTGCCGATAGTTAAGAATTTATTCGAGATTTCGCAACCCCTTAAAATATACTATGTGGATAGTGTTTGATAATGATAATTTTAAAAAAAATGTGCATATCTGGTGCTGGAACTACAACTATGAAATACTTGCCTTTAGAAAACGGGCACCTAGTATTTAGATTATACCTACATAAAAAAATTAAATAAGTATTATCTATATTGCGTATGTATCAAGACTTGTCACGTATATCGGAACATGGTGTAATATATTTTGTAGGTAATTATAAAACAACAAAATACTGTATATATTCTGTTCATGTACTAAATGATATTGTGAACATAAAAGTCACTCACGAAATACAAGGTATCGTTGTAATAATTTCAAGCCTTTATTTTTGGTAGCTGACAATATTCCTTTTGGTTCACCTGTATAAATAGTATATATTAAATTGTGAGTTAGAAATAAACTTTATAAAATTATATATGTATATATATATATATATATATATATATTTTGAGATGTTTAGAAAGAGGTAATAGAAGTATCGGACAGCTTACATGACATTTGGGTCATAAAAAGGGGTAATTTCTGGCTCGATACAAGTGCGAGACACAATTTTACATAAATCTGGTTCACGATGTGTTTAAAATAAATTTATTTGGTATAAATTGATCTGAATATCATTTGCTAAGTTTGGTTTCATCATAAAAAGCAATTTGTTGCTACCAAAATTGTCAAAGATGTTAAATATCACCATTTTCGTAGAGTCATTTTAGTAGTGCAATTTTTACAATAAAATTCAATTTTTCAAAGTTAATTTGGCAAGTAGACATTTCACAGGTGTTTAAACATGGACTATGTAGTTAGGATTATGTTAGGGATAAGGTATGTTTAGTTTTTAAGAGCAGGAAATACAAAATTTAGTTAAAAGGGTTATAATATGGATAGTATAGACAATTTTCGCACACATTTTGTTAGTGAATTAGTGACAAAGTTTATAATAAATGATTCACAAGAAGAAAGACATTTAGAACATTTTGGCATACAAACATTTATAGTGCCGTACAATTTATAGTGTAAAATCCTAAAACAGTGTTAGACGATGAACATTTTCAATGCAAGATTAAATAACATTATGCATTGCAAATAAGTAGTGTGAACAATAAAGACAAGTTGTACAAACCTTAAACATAACATTTTATGTGCTAAAACATTTTTAATATGAATTTATTTCATATTTAAAATTTAAGTATGGTTACGTTGTAAATTTTAGATTTTTCACATAATTTTATACTTTTTCCATATTATTAGATTTAGTTTTGCTCTTAAAGCAAATAATAGATGTTCTTTCACAATATAAATAAGTTTTTATAAGGATACAGCGTTTTATCCGCAAAATTTTGCTAAATCTAAGTTGATTTCTAGACAAATTTACAAAAACTTAAAATTTTCATTAAATTAAATGTTTCGAATTTAAAAGATATGTTTTCTTATGTAAATTGTCCTCAGAATTCCATTTGCAAGTAATTTTAGTGTAGCTTGTAAGTGTGTATAGTTAGTAGCTTATTTTGATTAGATTAAGTTGTTTCGTTTATTAATGGTAGGATTTATTGCTTATTAGGTGTCCTTTTATTCGAAATTTCACATAGTTTTCATTTCTGTTTTAAATTTCATTTCCGACCATGTATAAGAAAGTTACGGCCAAAATTCCATTTTGTACAATTCTTAATTTTGATTAGCCAATCACATTCATTGTAAATTTTGCAATATGGCTGTAAAAAATTGAAATTTCTGTAGCAACCAGAAACCTATAAAAGCAAGAGCTCAGGAAGTCATTCTCTCTCAGTTTTTGTTCAAAAGTGAAAAGATTAAAACAGTGTTGCTAATTTAGTGTTTACATAACCTAATTTATTTTCGTCGAGAAAGTTTACGGTACGAATAATTTCGAGAGCACTTGTTTTTATAACTTCGGTTAAAATTAAATAGTTCGGTCACCGATACCTGTCGTTGTTAATAAATTATTGCTGTACGATTAATTGATGTCACGATTTTGTGAAAATTTGTTTTCATGTTTTCCGATTTAAAATAATACTGATATACCAAATTAAATTCCATTTTATTTGGTGAAAGTTGTTTTATTTATCCGGACAATTCCTCTTAAATAAATATTATATTTTCGGTAACTAAAATAAAATTGTGTTAATAAAATCTTGGATACTAATAATACATTTTAAACGAAATCAGTCATAAAGATTTAAAACCATTTTAATAAAAGTTACCATAGTAAATAAGTGTTTGGAGGTTGCCGTTTTGGAAGGAAAACATCTTGAAATTGGAGGTTGGTGTCTTCGAGAACCGAGATAGCAGTTGGATATTAGCAACAACAACAGCCGAGTGAACATTGCCTGCCTCCAGCTGAAGTTTGAAGACATCATTCAATCGACAGGAAGGATTGTATCTGTGAGTTTTTAAAATTTTATAACCCTGTTATTGGTATTTCCCTGCAATCAATATTTGTTATATGTTATTAATTAAGAATTTTCAATTATTTACCTGTGTAAACACCTGTGAAGCAAATCATTTCCTTTTCTTTTTCTAAATTTTCACATTTTGATCCAAACATTAAAATTTCTTAATTATTTGACATTTTTGACAGTTTTAATTATTTTCACTTAAAGTCAGTAACGCATGCGTTAGAAAGCAAAACTTATTCAGAGCAAATTTTATACGTTAAATTCAATTAAGTATAGGATATTTCTTATACAAAAATATATTATCTTCAACTAAATCCTTGAACCCTATCCCCATTGAGATCCCTAATCATAATTTAATAATTTAATTAATAATAAAATAAACATTACAATTTATTGGCACCGCAACGTGTGGGCACGATTTAGTTTGAAGTTTTTGGATATAAAAGCACAAAAAATTTTATAGATATTTAGTTTTTTATTTTTCGTTCATTGTTATTTGTTATTTGTTATTGTTTATTGTTTATTGTGTTTATTAGTGTTAGGATTTTTATAAAAAGGGGCAAATTTAGTTAGTACAACTAGTGAATGCAAGATCGTAGGGTAACTAGATCAGGAAAAGTTTACGGACCTAAAGATATTGAGGTAAAAGAGAAAAAACAGGATCTAGTTACAAAGATGGAGGATATTGAAAAGGATGTTGAAACACAGCAAGAAGGGGAAGTCCAGTAGAAAAAAGCTTAGACGTGGACATGATAATCGCCATGCTGATGAGAGCCGAAGAAAGTAAAAAATAAGAAAAACAGAAGAAAATAGAATAAAGGCTGAGGAAAATATTGATAGAAAATTCAACAAGCTTGGAAAAAAAGAAGCAGAGGAAAAAAAGGAGGATATGACTGCAGTCTACGGTTACATAATTCAAGTAAATCAAATTAACTCAATATTTCTTTTATTTTATTATTTTAGGTAAAACATGTTAAAACCTCAAATAACTCCAAAACCAGTAATTTTTTGACTTTCAACACGCGGTGCTCCTATACAAAATATTACAAATTTGTCAACACTATCTTTTATGACCTAATCAAAGGTGTTTGTGATCTAAATTTCATTTAGGTATCTTAAACCGTTACAGAGGTAATTGAAAAAAAAGGTTTTTGGGGCCACTTTTACAGGGCCGTATCTTCTTAAGGAGGCATTTTCGGACACATGTTTATTAACCAAACTAACGTTATTTTTTAATATTCTATTTACTCTAGAAATTAGCGGAACGGTTTTTGAAACACCCAGTATGCAGTTTATTTCATGTACGTAATAATTGTATTGTTGGGAATTTATGATTTTTTGTCTTTTTAAATAATATATTGATGTCGTGAATGAATATAATATTATACCTGCATAATAATAAAGTTGATGAAAATAAGAAATAAATAATAAGTTACTATAAAAAATAAATCGTAACTAAACGATATATAGGTACAACTGTATAGGTACATTGCTTTAGAAAATTATAAATATATATTTTGTATTTCACATTTTTTTTCCTTTTTTTTAAATACTACAAAATATATGTAAGAAAACGTATATATTCTTATTCTTCATCAGAACATTCCGAGCTGCAGTCAGTTATGTTATCATTTGAACTATTATGATCTACTTCTGTTTCGACAGTTTGTAGAATATCTTCTACCCTCAAAGGAGAGGATTTACCTTCAAACCTTCTTGGTTGCAGTGAACAGGTGTCAGTGTTCAGTAACCAGCCATAATCTTCGGGGTTGTATAATTGGGAATTCAATTCAGTGGCAGACAACCATATGGAATTAATAAAAATTGATCTTAACGTCTGTTATTTTAAAGAGTTCCAACATGGTCGAATATTCGCAGAGTCAAAACTATGAATTCTTTTTAAAAATGGTCTTTTCGTGGATTGCGGCCCATACTTTTTGTTGAATATATATGCTCTTGCAGCATTGACATCATTATTTACATTGTACATTTAATTAATAAATTTTTGAATTATTTTCATTTTTTCAATATTTATATCGTCGGTTAGTTAATGCTGCAAAAGTTTGTTGATATAATTTATTTATTTTCAGAATCTTGAAAGGTTGAATCTTTTCCTTTTCCCTTAAATGAGTTGTAGTCACAACCAGTATAGGCGTGTAAAAAAGGCAGAGCTTTACACAACTGAGCGCCTTAATTTTCAAATAATTATATGCAATTTAGTGCTTCTGTTGTATCTGATGATGTTAACCAGATTTCTTTTGCTAATAGTTTGTCTATGTTGCCCAATAAGAACGTCTGTATCAGAGGCCTGAATTAGTGTCGGCTTCTTCGTGATGACATGTAAAATCATATTCTATATTTTTAGTATTATTATTTTCCTTTACTTGATACGAAAAACATGAGTCTCCGACAACTAAAAAAATTTGCTTATCTCACATTATCGCTGCTAAGTGATTATTTTCCCAATGTTTGGCTAAAAATTCAACAATTGCTTTTTTAAAGCCGAAGTTTACCTGGAAATTACTGTCTCTGCTCTGAGTTTCTCCAGTAATCTGGTAGGGTATACAAACCTCTCGTCGTTTTTGACGTTCAGCATCTTTTATGATTTATATAAATCAAAAATAAGATGTGCATCTGTAGAAGTAGTTTTACAGATTTTGTTTATTATGTGTTTTGCGATTTTGCCATAACTTTGTGGAACAGTACGTAATTTTCGCAATAAATGAAATCCGTCAATTACGTAAACTTCTTCGTTTGAGCATCCTTTCTATTTTATAGCTTCTCTCAAAGTAATTGAAAGTTTACATTTTGGAGTTTGCTGCATTATATTGGGATAATGCAGATCGAACAGGGACCAAAGTAAATTGAGTGCAAACAAATGTCCGAATATGTCCCTTTCCATTTTCAATTGGACCGTTTTGACGCCACTTTACAGTAATTTATCATTATTTATTTTTTATTTTTATCAATTTTATTATTTCGATCTTACATTCGCAGATAAACTACCCCGCACCCAAGTAATGGAAACATGGCGACCGGTTAAATTTTCGGAAACTTTGGTATGTTGTACTCGATTTAGTAACCAAAAGTGTCAATGGGCCCAACTCAATCCTATGACTAGTTTTTGAGATACACGGTGTTAAAGTCGAAATATGCACAGTTTTTCGGAATTTGTATTTTCAAACTTAAGAGCTAGATTACATTTCTGTTGTATAATTACGTTTACTGCATATTTAAGTAATACATTTGTCAATACATACAATTCAAAATATATATAACTACAGGGTGATTCACAAATATATGAACGTAGTTTTTTGCAGAAACTCACTATTTTCAATATAACTTCAGGGAACCATTTTTTCAAAAGGTACTGTTCAATACGGTATTTCGACGATAAAATGTTGCACAACAAACATTTATTATACAGGTTGTTTTGCATATTGAGCTACAATATACAATAATTTGTTTATGACTTAATTCAAAACGCTGTACTTACGAATTGATTTTTGAGAAAGTTGATACTATTAATATATTTGTATATATAAGCTTCAATATATACAGGGTGATTTATTTATTAAAATTTATTGTATTTTAAGAAAATTACAAAAACCATAGATACCTCGGTTAAATTTAACCATTTTTTCAGTATATATTATTTGTAGTAGCCTCTTAACAGTAATGAATTTTAAATCCGATACTATGACCAGTTTTCGAGATACAAGGCATAAAAGTTGAGAAATGTTGAATTTATTAGTTTTTCTTATTTAAACTGAAAAGCTAAATTGATTTTATGTTACCTATATAAGTGTAATGTAAGCTTAGTTCGATGTACATTAAAAGCTCCGCAAAAAATATTTACTGTTACAGGGTGATTCTATTTTCTTCCCTATTTAAGCAAATTAATTAACTGTCTGCCGTTAAAATGTCTATCACACACATAACAGGTTAACCGGTTTGCGAATGCCATTTTCAATGAAAATAAACACACTAAAAGTTGAAAATGATAATTAATAACAGAACTAAAAACTTAAAAACACAACACAACGACATACAGAGTTAAACAGCATAAAAAAATGAAATACTTGGTAAGAATTTGACAACAGTATGTCATTTATTTTTACTGAGGTAACTAGTTGAGTACAGCCAACGATGATTAATTCTCCTTTAATATTAACATTTCGGTATTTCAACAGTAATATAATTTGAATGCATTTATTTTATTTTAAGTCAGAAGCAATTTGTATAAAATAGTTTATGGTCAACTACAAGGGGTTGCAAAGAGTAGTAGCATCTTAAACTAATTTTTTAAGGATGCCATTTGATTTGTGTATTGATAGATAAACCTTTTATGTGACTGTTTTTGTTAA
Organism: Vesta saturnalis; assembly: GCA_036346205.1. Taxonomy (NCBI): domain Eukaryota; kingdom Metazoa; phylum Arthropoda; class Insecta; order Coleoptera; family Lampyridae; genus Vesta; species Vesta saturnalis. The sequence continues at coordinate 223,414 of JARFJB010000428.1, forward strand.
AAATTACGTCGGCAAAGTAAGAGAAACCATGTAATTTGTTAATTAAATGCTGAAAAAAATACCTGGTGTGGAACACCACACGACATTCCTACAAAGTGGAAATTAAAAGACATGTAATAATTTTAATAACATTGTTTTAAGATAATTATGCAACGTATTTTATAATAAGTTCATTACAAAAATAAGTGTAAAAACAAAAACATTGAGCCATGTCAAACAGACGTTTAAAACTGCCTTCAAATGAAATAATTTTAATTATAATTTTTTTTGTGTAACTATGCAACGTCTTTCATAACGAAAACAGGAAACATTGCCAAAAAAAAATTCATTTCAGAAAGAGATTAATAGACATAAATAGATGTCAACTTAAAAAAATTCCAAAACCGTCCGGCCGCTTCTATAAATATCAATAGTACAGTTTAAACATTTTCATTCATATATAATTATTTTTTAGACTTACCTTGGGTTATATTCAGAAAAGTTATATTAATTAATCGTTATTCAGATATTGAAAAAAGAACTAATACTTAAATTTTACCTTAGGAATTTTCTTGCCACTGAATGACGTGTCATATCAAAAAATTGCATAGAACATAATTAATCTATATGTTTAAGGTCTATGTTTTAGCATTTTTATATCTTTGAAATATTCATCTGTTTTAATGATATTTCATAAAAACGAAAAACTCACACTAATAAACCCCCCCTCTCCGCTGCTGGATTTCTCCCAAAATATAATGAAATCCAGTGAAAGCAAGCTTAAATACAAAATTTCCGTAGGTATTTTCGTTCTGGAGTTATCGGGGATAGGCGAAAATAATTTTGTTCAATTCGCGTGGAAACCGAAAACCTAGTGCGTCGACGTAGGAAATGGAATAGGTTAAACGATAGACACGTCGTGGTAGAATATTTAAAAGACGTAACAGGCCTATACCGTCATCCATATTTAGCCGCCCAATATATCCATGCCACTTTCCAAAGGGAAGAAAGTAACTCAATAGAATTCATGAACCTGATTGCTGATAGTTAAGAATTTATTCGAGATTTCGAAACCCCTTAAAATATACTATGTGGATAGTGTTTGATAATGATAATGAAAAAAAATTTTGCATATCTGGTGTTGGAACTACAACTACGAAATACTTGTCTGTAGAAAATAGGCACCTAGTATTTAGATTATACCTACATAAAAAAATTAAATAAGTATTATCTATATTGCGTATGTATCAAAACTTGTCACGTATATCGGAACATGGTGTGATATATTTTGTAGGTAATTATAAAACAACCAAATCACCCTGTATATATTCTGTTCATGCGTACTAAATGTAATATTGTGATATTAACATAAAAGTCACTCACGAAATACAAGGTATCGTTGTAATAATTTCGAAGCCTATTTATTTTTGGTAGCTGACAATATTCCTTTTTGGTTCACCCTGTATAAATAGTATATATTGACGAAATTGTGAGTGGGTAGAAATAAACTTTATAAAATTATATATATATATATATATATATATATATATATATATATATATATATATATATATATATATATATATATATATATATATATATATATACGTGTCCCAGATAACATTTCCAGCATGGGGATCTCGCTTATTATAAAAGATACAGATTTGGTTAAATTAGATGAATTACTCCTAAGGATTAGTGAAATTATAGGACACTCTCCAATTTCCAAATTTCCATGTATTTTAAGACTTATGGCAAGAAAAGAAAATATCAAATTTCTTTTCTTGTAATATCTTTTTGTTATATTAGACATATAAATTTTATTTGCACTTTCTTAAGATAGTTTTTATGCAGAATTTAAATATCAATTTGGATTTTTTTTGCACTTTCTATTTTTAGTTTCAACCCCTAAATTAAATTTTTCTTATGGAACGACAAGTCGGCTTTGAAATAATTGATCGTGTTTTTTTTATCCTCTTTACAATGATATAGCACATGTACTATCTATTTTTAAAAACAACAAAGAAAATTTAAAAAAATGTATTTTATTAAAGACTCTAACAATAAGTAGGCCGTGAAACATGAGAAAACGACAAATAATAGATAACAACAAGAGTTAAGCAGGTAATAGTATTGGAGATAATTATCCAATTATAAAAGATGTTCAAACAATTGACCATTCCGTTCTAAACATAGTTGTGCCCTGCGTAGTGTCGACGTAATTGCTCTGCGTAGTTTTTGGCGTACACTCGATTTTTTACGTAGCCCCAAAGGAAAAAGTCCAAGGGCGTTAAGTCTCGAGATCTGGGTGGCCATAAAATCGGCCCTCGATTACCAATCCATGAATTTGGAAACTGATTATTAAGATATTCGCTGATGATGTTTGAATTGTGGGGTGGGGCGCCATTTTGTTGGAAGCAGACTTTAATATTCTCAATCAGTGGTAAATCATCAAGTTTATTTTCTAAATCAGTTTGTAGTAAATTCAAATACCTTCCACTATTTAATGTTTCGTTAAAAAATATGGGCCCAATAAGTTTAGCGCCTAAAATGCCATACCAGACGTTAAAACCAAATCTCACTTGATGCCGACTTTCCTTAACAACGTGAGGATTTTTACGGTCCCAAAAGTGAACATTGTGTCGATTGAAAAGGGCATTATTTGTAAATCTGCTTTCGTCAGACCACAAAATCGTAGCTGGAAAATTATCGTTATTCTCACATTGATTAACATACCATTGGCAAAATTGTAATCTTCTCCCCTAATCTCCATCTCTAAGTCCCTGCAGAATGGTGTACTTATACGGATGATACCTGTGACGTTTTAAAATTCTTTGTGATGTAGTTTTCGAAATACCTGTGTTATGTTCAATTTCTCTAACAGATGTTAAAGGATTTTCAATAACAGATTGTAATACATTTAGTTCTGCATCTTCATTCCGTAATTTCGGATTTCTAGTAGGTTTTTAAAATGAACCTTATTCTTTTAAATTAATTACCAAATTTCTGTACGTACGAGCACTGGGCTGCCTTCTTTCAGGATACAGCCTCAAGCACATCCGTTCAGCTTCTAAACTGTTTTTTTGAGACAAGATGTAACAACTCAACATATCAAACTTTTCAGTATTAGTAAATAAAGCCATATTTGACACAAAAATATTCTGGAACGAATAATTTTAAGTGACATTAAATTCGATTGTGTTTTATGTTTCACGGCCTGCTTATTGTTAGAGTCTTTAATAAAATACATTTTTTAAATTTTCTTTGTTGTTTTAAAATAGATAGTACATGTGCTATATCATTGTAAAGAGGATAAAAAACACGATCAATTATTTCAAAGCCGACTTGTCGTTCCATCAGAAAAATTTAATTTAGGGGTTGAAAGTAAAAAATAGAAAGTGCAAAAAAAAATCCAAATTGATATTTAAATTCTGCATAAAAAAAATAAGAAAGTGCAAATAAAATTTATATGTCTAATATAACAAAAAAGATATTACAAGAAAATATATATATATATATATATATATATATATATATATATATATATATATATATATTGCATTTTATTTCTGCTTATTTTAATTAAATTAAAATTTAAATAGTATTCCTTATTTAAAAAGGGTGATTTACTAAAAAAATAAATATGGAGTATTCCTGTGAAGAAAAGAACGATAAGTTATTTTGCTATTATATTTCTAATCGTGATGAAAATGCAGCGTCGGAAATGTATTTACAGAGGTACATGGAAATAAGGAAACCTGCTAAAAGATTATTTCGTAAACTGGAAACTAATTTAAAGCAATACGGGTCTTTCAAAAAACCAAAAGACGCAAAAAAAATTTAATGAAGAAACCGAAGTAAATGTTCTGGCTTATAATAATGTCAAACTGACTGCATCTGTAGGGGAAATTGGACTCGAATGTAATAGTCAAGAGAAAGAAGCACGCATAATCTTGAAACAAAATAACTTCAAAGCTTACCGTCACCACGTTGGAAATACATTGTATCCTGCAGATTTTGAAAGACGATGAAATTACGCTACCTAGTTTATTGAAGAACATCGAAGAAACAATGACTTTTCTAAATCAATTTTGTTTACTCACGAAGCCAAGTTTACCAATAATGGTTTATTTAATAGAAAAAATTACATTTACTGGGCTCAACAAAATCCTCATTTAACTGTAGAGAGACGAGATCAACATGTTATCTCAATAAACGTATGGTGCGGTATTTTAGGTACTAAAATCATTGGTCCATATTTTTTTGAACAACATTTAAATGCTGAACGCTACTTAATGTTTTTAAGAAATGAATTTGAAAATATGATGGATGAAGTTCCATTAAATTTAATACGCTCTTTTCGTTATTTTCGTTATAGATGGAGTTCCTGGTCACAATGCAAATGTTGTTTAAAACTTTTAACAGAAAGATTTAATAACTGGATTGGTACTCGTGGTACTATTATGGCCTCGTAGATCTCCAGATTTAACCCCTCTGGATTTCTTTTTGTGGCGAACAGTTAAAGACAGCGTTTATAAAACTAAACCACATAATGTCGAAGATCTAAAAGATAAAATAAGAATAGCTATTGCAGCAATTAGACCTAATACCTTGTTAAATATGCAAAATAATATATTACAAAGATGTCGTATATGTGTTGAAAACCATGGTGGCCATTTTGAAATCTTGTTGTAATTTAATTGTAATGCAGAACTTAGGTATTTCTTTTGTTTATAAATATTTATGATTGGTTGAAATTTTATTAACAAAATTCGTACTCGTAAGTTTTTCACAACTCACGATTATTGTGTTATAGATTTCTTTTGTTTGATTTCATTCCAAGGCGCTCTATTTTTTAATACTGATACTCGATTTTAACTTGACAGTTTTTATTAAATTACAAGAAAACTACTTGTTATAAATAAGGTAAACTATACATTTTTGAAATCAGTAAAAAATATGCTATTTAATAGGACTGAAATAAACTATACGTTCCATTAAAAAAAAAGTAACTTTGTGTTATATCTCAAAAATGAAATGCAAAATAAATTTAAAAATAGGCTTATCTTATAGTTCGTAAAAATATCTATCAGTTACTTCTTTGTATTTTAGCTTTATTTGCAACGGTTTCAAATATATTTGAGAAATTCGGCTCATTTGTAGTTTCAAAACTCGAAACGTTATTTGATTGGTCTTGAAATTCTGCCCAATATTGCTGGGTGGGTTGGTTGGTTGTGGGTTGGTTGGTTGGGTGGGTGGGTATGGGAGGTTGGTTGGGTGAATGATGGGTGCGTGGGTGAAATAATTGTATACTGTGGCTCGTTCTGTAAAACACCCTGTATAATAAATATTTGTTGTGCAACATTTTCTCGTCAAAATACTATATTGGATAGTACCTTTTGAAAAAAAGGTTCCCTGAAGTTATACTGAAAGTGAGTTTCTGCAAAAAACTACCTTCATATATTTGTGAATCACCCTGTAGTTATAAATATTTTGGATAGTATGTATTTAGTAATGTCTTACTTAAATATGCAGTAAACGTATTTATGCAACAGAAATATAGTCTAGCTCTTAAGTTCGAAAATATAAATTCCTAAAAACTGGGCATTTTTCAACTTTCAACTGTATCTCGAAAACTATCCATAGGATTGAGTTGGGTCCATTGACACTTTTGGTTACTAAATCGAGTACAACAGCGTACTCTTGGGTTTGGGGTCCTTTGGTCGGACTGAAAAAACCACCAGGCTGTGCCCTGGAACACCAAGAAAATTAAAAAGTGCAACACGTTTTGCCTTTAATTTGGCGTAAAATTCATTCTTTAACTCGATGGGTAAATAGTACCCTAAAAACTTATTTTTATTTCGTTACACTACTTAAAAACTATAAAATAAGCATAGTTTTATTTATTAACTAAATGGGTATATAGTGCATCCCCAGAGCGGGGTAAAGTCACCTCTTACGCCAATCGCACGCAAATTTGGACGTTTGTCGCAAAAAAAACTATGTTCTGGGCATAATATCCGTTAGCAAACCTCAGATTCGTGTTCAGTGACCAAAAAACATAAAGAATAAATGTGATTAGGACTGTACCTAAACTTTCCGCTAACTGCCCTTTTTAATTAGACATATTTACGTACGTAAAATCGTGTTGTTTTTTACATTACATGTGTAGTGATTGCCAGAACCTAGCGCATTAGTATTTAACTTTTGGTGAGTTGCACAGAAGAATGGTAAGACTCTTTTTTTACTTTCTTGTTTATCTATTGAAATTATTACTGTTTAGCTCTAGGTGGTTTACATTTCTGGAGTAACTTGTTTATTTACATAATCAATTTATTGATAATATTCAATTACTATCTATTACTCTGTTTTAAAACACAAAAAATCAATATGAACAGTTGTTAAACAATGAGAACGTAACATGAAATAATTCGAAATTACTTTTAAAAACGTTTTAAATATTTACACAGATTTATATCCACCCAGTGGTCGTATTACATTGATTATTTAAACTGAGAAAATACATTTAAATGCAAAATTTATATTACCTTATTTGTGTTAAATGTTTTAGTTGAAAGGCAATCGATTATTTCAATCTCCGATTTTCCAATTAATATGAATTATGAACTGAACGTCTGTCTGGTTGTGGTCCACATTCTCATTAGACGATCAATTAATTCCCTATATGCGTATAAATTTATTGTGATTTATGTTAGCCGTTAGTTTCGTCATCATTATTCATTAGTTGATTAATAGTTAAATGTACATCCCGACATTTTTTGTTTTAGTACGGATTATTTTCGAAATTATAGGCAATGGAAATAATCACAATAATAATGATAATGGTGGAAGGTAGACAATTACAACATTGAAATAACATAGTAGTTAAATTTCAAATTGCATATGTTTATTACAAATTATTTTGATTATAGGTAGTAGTTGTTGCAAGTTACAACAATGGTTTGTATACGTGACTCACGTCCTTTAACAAGTGTTGTATGTACTAATTGTTAAACAGAGGCATACATTGAGATACCGTTAATTTTTAATTGAAATTATAGTACTAAAATGACGTGCAAGCGTTGTGCAAAATTTTAATTGTAAGCTGTATGTGTATTCAAATTTAAACTTCTGAATAAAGAAAATGCGCAATTTTTAAGCTCTTAAAAGCTGCAAAATTTGTATTTTAACAGAGAATTATTTTAGATGTTCATTCGTACCAAATTCTTAGTTTATATGTGTGGATCGTTAAAGGGTTCACCTGAAGAGTTCACCTGAAATTCGCATATGGCTTTCTGTACGGCAAAGAAGTATTTGCTTTTAAGCATGGGGTGATTTGTGTGTGCACATAACAAGATCGTCGGAAGCTGGTAAGTAAGAAAACTTCAAACGCAATAAACGAAAGATATTTTTTTAATAAATAGAAGAAGGCAATAAACAGTGTACAGAACAAATATATAGAATTGTATTCCGTTTATTGTATGTTTTATTAAAACATGCGTGAACAAAAATTTAATAAAGTAGAAGACTTCATTGTCGTTTTATTAAATAGCACATATTGGTTTAGGCAGAAATGATGTGCAGCTTCATTTAATATGGCAGTCGCAATTTAAGCAATGGTTTTTTTTATAATCTCTTTTGTATTTCTACACAATCAAATACCAGAACGCTTAGTGAAATGTTCTTTTATCGTTTTTAATTCATGGCATTTTAAATCTGCCCTTTTTGTAAAATTTCAAGTTATTTAGTTATTTAGTAGTACGATTTTATCACCAAATGTTTTAATTTAAATTTAATCAAGAGTCACGGGAATGAAAAAGCTCGAGCGATTTTTTCTATTTATCTCGATTCTAGAATGTATTGCCTAAATGAAAAGTGTTATTAATATGCATTTATCCTAATTAAGTATATCTCCATAAAGGTTTTTTAAGAAGATTAATGCACAACGTGACATAATAAAGCATCCAACTCAAAACCAATGTTCTTGATTTCATCAAGAGATTCGATACCAAACCGGATCATTTTACACGTTCCGTATGAATAGATTTTATTAAATTAAACACTTGAAAGACAACTCTCAAACTTGAATATAACTTGGCTGGGTATAAAAAAGATATTATACTTACGTTCAGTTTTTGGGATAGGATATACCTTGATTAAAAATTTCTACCGTATATGTTCTTTCTTACTTTTTCTTTGACAATTTCACAGTGTTTAAAATTGGAACACTGTCTTTATGACACACGTTGTTTTTCCACCTATTGGGTAATGCAGCTAACTATTTTATCGTTTATTCAAAATTTTTAACCCACACCTCATTCATCTATTTTAGATAATTGGGAACTCCTGATAGGTTAAAGAGGCATTCTAACACAGACTGAAATATATTGAGTACCTTTCGCGAGATGTTAGTTTTTCTTTATCGTTGTAATGTTCTATTTTATTTTGCGCTGGGTACGTAAATAACATCAAAAATAACATCATCCAATGCACACGCTGTGAAAACTACGGGCATTCCAAAACCTACTGCACTAAGCCCTATAACTGTGTTAAATGTGGAGGACCTCATTCCAGCACAACTTTCCAAAAGGCAAGAGACACGCCAGCCTCGTGTGTACTATGTAACGGCAGCCATCCTGCCAATTACAAAGGATTTACCGTGTACAAAGACCTAAAAAACAGAAATCTCCCTAAACAGCCAAACTCGAATTCACCCAGAAAAATCAATTTTACTTCACCTGCATCGGCCACCTAAATTTTCTCTTCTAACCCTTCCCAACCTATTTCCAACTCGCACCCCATTTCCTATTCTTAAATGCTAACTGGAAAATCCAGCGCTACTGGTGATATTATCTTTCCTAAATGAATTTAAAAAGGTTTTCTCAATTACTCAATCAGAACAGCATGATACTGTTCATGCTTACCACCGTTATAAATAACATAACGCAATAATGGGTACCTCACTACGAATAGCAGGATGGAACTCAAGCGGACTAAAAAAATACCACACTACAATGTTTATTATGCTAATCATTCTAATGGTACTGCTCATGCAGGCGCTACCATTATAATCAGATCAGCGATCGACCACTATCAATTACCGGCTTTTTCAACAAACAAAATCCAATGCTTTCTAGTTAAAGTAAACTTATTCCCTTGGTCACTGACAGTAGGAGCTATATTGTCCACCTAGACATGCCATCTCTACCGAAGAATTTGAAGATCTCTTACTTTCACTAGATTCTCGTTTCTTGGTCGCAGGTGACTGGAACGCCAAGCATACCGCCTGGGGATCCAGGCTCATTTCACCTAAGGGGATAACACTATTTCATACTGTCTAGAAGAACAACCTAGACTACATGCCAACTGGCGAGCCAACAGATCTTGCAAAAATTCCTGATCTGCTCGACTTTCCTATCACCAAACGCATTTCTGACGTGCATAGCAAAATAGAAAGCAATTTTGACTTAAGTTCGGATCTCCCAATAGTACTAACATTTGGTCAACTCCAAAACCAAAGTTATACTCCGCCAAAATGGAGTGGGATCAATTCCACCTTAAATCAACTTAAGATACCGAATTCACACGCCCAGTGAAGTAGACGATATAGTAGAATGCATTAATACGCTAATATAAGAGGCTGCCTGGCAAGCTACTCTAATTGAACATAAAAAATTCATAATATACCGCTAATTATAATTCAACTCAGAAAATCGCAGCGCCCGCGCGAAATGGCAAACATCTAGAAACCTTCGAGATAAGACTACTCTGAACGCTGCTACCCATTAACTTAGAAACGCTATTCACGACAACAGAAATGTAATATTCAGCTACTAACTCTATAACCTATCACCCGACAATCACACTTTATGGAAAGCGACTAAAAAGTTTAAACGACCTATTAAACCAATACCACCATTGAAGAAACCTGATAGAGGTTGGGCTCGATCCAATGTCAAAAAAGCTGATACTCTTGCAGAGCATTTCGAACAAGTCTTTACTTCCTTACACTCCAATAATATTAATTCTGACCTAGAATATCTCAAGTCCCCTGGGCAACTCTCCTTACCATTAAGACCAATCTCCTCTGCGGAAGTACGCAGACAGATTGACCTAACAAACTCTTTTAAAGCTCCTGGCTACGACCTCATCACAGGTAATGTTCTCAAGCACCTTTCCAAGAAAGCTGTGCTGCTTATCACTACTATGTACACCCCTGCAAGAGCAGACTTCTTATAGACCGATAAGCCTATTGCCTCTTCTCTCTAAAATATTTGAACGCTTATTACTCCACCGGGTCATTAAAGAAACTCCTATTGAAGAAATACTACCCACTCACCAATTTAGTTTTCGTGAAGGCTATTCTATAATCCAGCAATGCCACCGCCTAGTAAATTACATCAAGGAAACCCTCGAGGACAAGCGAATGTGTACCTCAGTCTTTTTAGACATCCAACAAGCTTTTGATAAAGTTTGGCATTCTGTACTGCTGTATAAGATCAAGAAAAAACCTTGTCCTCCAATTTTCCTTCTTAGATCCTACATAACTCAACGATACTTCCAAGTCCAATTCCAATTATCATCCTATCAAGTCGGGGGTTCCGCAAGGGTCCCTTCCTTTACCTTCTTTATACTGAAGACATACCAACAACAGACAATACCCTTATTGCCATCTTCGCTGACGATACGGCAACACTATCATCTGATAATGACACTAATCAGGCATCTGAAACATTCGGCTACACTTAAACCTTCTATAACGCTGGCTGAATCGCTGGATGATTAAAGTAAATAATGAAGAATCCTCTCAAATCACCGTTACCACTAAACACTCCACAAGTCACGATCTATGACCAACCCATCCCTTTAACAGAAATTAAATATCTAGGACTTCACTAGGAACAACGACTTACCTGGAGAGCTCACATCAAAGCCAAAAGACAACAACTAAATATTAGGACTAAACATATGCATTGGCTACTTCGACGCAAATCGAAATAGTCCATAGAAAACAAGGTTATCCTTACACCCATTTGGTCCTACCGTATTGAGCTCTGGGGATGTAGTAAACCGTCGAACACAGTCTACCAGTCGAAAACCCTTCGTACTATAGCTAACACCCCTTGATATGTGAGTAATCAAACCCTCCATTTCGACCTCCAAATTCCCTTTCTCACTGGCGTGATCAGAAATTCTGCTGCTAAAAGTAAATCACGGTCCTTGGGGTATCCCAGTTAACTCATTGCTGAGCTCTACTCCCAACAGCCTGAAGCTAGAAGATTAAACAAACTTTGGCCTGAGGACCTCATAGAGTAAATCCTGGTGACCCGTCGCTGGATGGTGCCCTCATGTTAATACTTACTTTTTCATATTATTTACTTATTACTCACTATGTAGTAGATTGTAAAGTAGCAGTTGGAAATAAAAAAAAAATTCACCAACCATAATTTAAAAAAAAATCGTATCCTTAGGAACATTAATCAAATTTTGCCAAACGTCTTGACCTTTCATTAAATTATTCCGGTTTTCGAAAAAATGCACTTTGGTAACAGCGTTATTTTTTAAGACTGTGGTTTATTTGCCTCGGCCCAGAGAGTCCCGGCTTTATTACCTTGTTAAATAAACTACTATTTATCTACACTGTGGTTCAAGTTTAAGCTTAGCCACATATTTCAGTGTATACAATTTTATTTTAACCGCAAATACAAAATAAACAATTTATTTTTATTTATTTGATTACGAAAAGATATGTTTTTTAGAGTTACTGCACATGATTATCATTCCATACCAATTTAATTAGGATATGCTTTAGATGGGATTTGTTTAGTGGTACCTATTTAAATTTGTCGAAATGAAGTTATTATAAATTAACATAATTAAATATTTATACTTATTAATGAATACATACAAAAAAGTTGGAATAAACTTTGATTGATAAATTACCATGAATAGACATTTATACTAATTAATACTTATATTTATTAATACGAGGGATGTACAATATTTAATGTCCCTAGCATAGAATGCAACATTATCTTCGAACATAATCCCCTTGAACGTGAAGACACTTATTCCAACTATGTTCAAACATAGCAACACCTTTCTTGAAAAACTTGATCACAGAGGAAGTCCTATACTGCTGCCATAACTGCGTCATCGCTCTCAAAAAATTTTGTTCCCCGAAGATTCTCTTTTAGCTGTAGAAATAAATAAAAATCACTGGAACTAAGTCAGTCTACCAGTAAAATTCCTTCGGCATCCCAAAAAATGTAGCCATTATCTTGCCCGCTGAAGCCTGTACACGCGTGGAGGGGGAGATCCTGGATGACGGCACTCCATACTTTGGTTGTTTGCACTCGAGATCGAAGTGATGAACCCAAGTGTCATCAGCCGTAACATAACATCGAGGAAACATTTAGGATTACGGTTAAACAAGGCTAAATTGGCTATTGAAGAAGTGACTCTCAAACGCTTTTGTTCGGGTGTCAACATTCGGGGTACCCATCTTGCTGACACCTTATGAAGCCCTAATTTGAAAGGCCTGTTATCTCCGCTACACGTCTTATTGTCAATCGACGATCTTCTCTGATCATGTTTATTCACAAGATCAATGTTTTCTTGAGTAGACGTAGAATGCGGCCGACCAGCACCTTTTGCATATTCGCAGGTTGTTCTGCCACATTCGAACGCTCGAGATTTTTTACTACTTGTATGAATTTCTTTAGGTGTTAAAGCTCACATTTATACTTTCAACTTGTACAATTTTGACACTATTAAAGCTCGAAACCAAATTTGGCAGTTTGTTTGTCAATAAAATAACAAAACAAGTGCGGTTACTAGGGGCAACATATTTCAAAGCCATCTGTGCTAGGAACAACAAATACTGTACATCCCTCGTACGTATATTTTTATTATGAAAAATTTAAACAAATCTTGTTTTCCTTGTTTTTTTGAAGCAAATTCTGAATTCATATCGGATACATTTATATCTTCAGAAATTGTCTTTTCTATACTAATAGGTAAGTCTGACCCATTGTTGATCGCAAATAATTGTTTATTTTAAGTGTCGAAAAACTCTTTTCGCTGCTAGCAACTATCACCGGTAATATTAAAAAGATTGAATTGAATAAGGTTTAATGCATTCGTTTCAGGGAAAATATAGGATTCAATGTTATCAATTCCATCGTATAAATCTTGGGCAATAGTATCTTTTTCATTTTTAGATGGATTAAATAGTATGTTGTCTAAAAATTCGGTATCATTAAACTGTGCAATTGTTTCATTAAATTTTAAAAAAGATTCATTTTGTTGCTCTTGAAACTTATTATTTTACCTCTAAAACTTAAATTTTGATCGGTCAAAAATTTAACAGTATAAATTATAATTTTTAACACAGATGCCCATCTATATTTTCCTGATTTATCAATTTCTCATTTAGTGAATCAGTAGTGGTTTGAGATCGAATCGATTTATTTAAATTAACCCAAGATTTTGTGTTGCAAATATGACTTTTTGATTTTTCATGACGCTCTCTCTATAGCTTGAGATAAATGTCTTCAATTGTTATACCCTTCAACAAACGCACTAGGAAAGGTTGTAAATATGTAAAATACGCAATCTTGTAATGTAGAATAGACTAGCCAAACTCTTGGAATTATTTCCCGTTACTTAATCTTATAATGTGCAGATGAAAAACCTCTGCAATCTTTATCCAAGAGAAAGTTTGCATCTGTTTCTGTAAGTTGGGTTATGCCTCATTCTACTACACATTATTTAACTTTGTCGAATAGTACGAAAGGCCATTTGCCAGAATCCTTATAAATATCCTCTTTATTCACACTTACTTCTTCTAACGAATACTGGCCTTCTGACTTGTTCTTGAGCAAACTATGTTACTCATTTGTCCGAAAATCTTTCACATTTGTTAGAAGACCTAGGTCTGCAGTTGAGAGTAAATATATGGTTTCAACATGATGGAGCTTGAGCACATTTCAGCCAGTTGGCGTCAGATTTTCCCAGCTTTCCATGAAAAATGGATACGCCGCGGGTGGCCAATGCCCTGGTCTGTTCGATCACCTGACTTAAACCCACTAGACCTCTACCTGAACCCCAGTACATAACTTTGAGGATCTTCAACGAAGAATCCAAAATGGATTTCAAGAAATTAAGAATACTCCCAGAATTTTTGAAAGAATATTACCGGAATTTTTGAAAGCATATTCCCGGAATTTTTGAAAGGATAAGATCTCTAAAAAAGACTTGATGCTTCTGTAATATCTAATGGTGGACATTTTGAACATCTCTTATAATTTATAACTGTTAATTTTATAACTGTTATTATGAGAAAAATATTTCTTAACTTGATACAGTTTTCAAACATTAACGTTAACAATAAATAAAAACAATTTGCATTCAAATTAATGGAACGTAAAGTGGAGGACATTAAACTGGCATAAATCGGTTATTTGTTAACCGATTTTAACAAATAAAATGTCATTTTGGTAGAAATAAAAGGCTTAATATTTTAACACATCACATACATTTTGATAAAATGGATACTTATGGATATATAAAGGATTGACAAATAAATATGGCCAACATTTTGTAATTTTTGAAGGAATGAAAGCCCTGATTTTTTGCTAATTTTATGACTTTATTACAAAGACTCTTCTCAAATAATGACGTGATTCTTTAATCCGATCAGGAGATATAATTTTTTAAAAAAAACGAAATGGTGGACAGAAGGAGAACGAAAAGAAATTGCCATTTTTCCTAAAGATATTTTTTGTTTATTTTTACAAGTAGAATCCGTAAATATATAGCCACCCACCACTGTAGATACACCCTGTATAACGGTTGGAAGGTTCATCATTAATTTTAATAAACTAAATAAAGTGAATGTTACTCCTAAATGTCATTTATGAGCAACTTTGAAACAGAATTAATTCAATTGAAACTGAACAATAAATTGCGAAGATAAGTGAAAAATTACAGAGTATGATTTTCTTGATCAATTCCAGCTAATTGTTTAAAGTTTACAATTCTCTCAATTCTTAATGCGCTTTTAATTGTTCCTTACAATTCAATAAACACTGAAAACTTTCTTTAGAAATAGTTAGTATTTGAAGTATTTTCAGTTTGTTTGAAATATCTAAATATAACTATATCGACGTATAACGTTTCACATTTACAAAACATAATAAAACCAAAAGCGTTTTAGAATCACTTGTTCCAAGTTAAGAATATGCAGGGCTTAAAATATTTTTATAACAATTGTCTTTTTTTAACTCAGCTTACGTACTTTGTACTTTGTAACTTGGCATACGGTACTAGATTAGTTGGTTTTTGCATAAATATCTACGAAACAGGTACAATAATTCATATTATGTCGATCTAAATTTATTTGATTACTCAATTACTGTTGACTGTACAGTGTGTACATTTTCGCTGTAATTGCAGGCTATCTCCGTTCCTATAAAAGACAGGTGGTGGTTTTCGCCTAGCCTACTTTATTCTGAAACGAAAAAATCCTAGAACTTTCTTTGTTTGTGTGACACAGAGTGATTTTGAAAATTGAAACACCTCTGGTATTTATATATAATATAATGTAATATCAACGGTCTAATTCTAACACCCCGTATGTGCAAGAAAATTGAAATTGCGATTTTCGTAGAAGAGTAAGGTGTAAAGTGTCCCCCATCGGCTGGAATAACCCGAATCTGCAAATATAATATAAAACATCTTAAAACGGTTGATATTAATACCCCGTATCTGAAGTGGTGCGTAGAGGTGCAAAATAATAACCCGTATCGCAGTGACTCCATGTTTTCTAATTTTTGTAGTTGTTTATTGTGAATTCAGTGTTAATATTTCCTCAAATTGTCGTTATTTAAGGTAAGTGGTGTGATATTTAAACTTTTAAAACAATATTTGCCTTTTATTTGACTACTTTGTAATGATAACATATTAAATATTATCATAACTCGGGGTATTGCTTCTTTTCGTTATTGAAAACTTGTGTAAGGTACTGGATATTGGTAGTTAGCGGTTCCTTTTATGAAAATGGAATAATATTCTTTTGTTAATAATCATTTACAGCTAAAAATAGTTTTTGTTAATGCGGAATAGAGCCCGCATTTATTATGTGATTCAACGTTTGCTAATGTTTATTTAATATTTCGCTACTGCGCGTAAAAGGGTGATAGGTAAGTCAAAAACAATACAATTGAGATAATCTAGTTTAAAATAGAAATAACTTAGGAGTTAATATGAGTGTGCAAATTGTGTCGTGGGTTATTTAAATTGTAGCAGTGTATGAACAACTCATAGAAGACATGTTCAATGTTAAATTAGAAAAAAAATTGATGAAAGTGACGTTTGATTGACTTATCCCCTTTTGCACTAATGGTAATGCTTACATAACTCGTTTTACATAGTATTAAAATTAATGAAAAACGTTATTCTTGTAGCAGTACTTTATTAATTTAGTCATCGTTCAAGTGAAAAGATTCTTATTAATAGCTGAAAATAGAATGTAAAAACACGGACTCTTCATCAGATGAGGCATCTGGGAATACGCCAATTTCATGGTCTTATGGTACAAGGTTTTGGTAAACATCCCACAAAGATTGGAGCCTTTCTTGCATAAGCCTGTTTTGGCGTTAAAATAATGTTACTGCCTTTTCCTCGCTTTTCGAAACTTATTTCTTTGAAACCTTCATCTTCATCTAAGGAAGTTTTCTAGAATAGAAATTTACTACTTTTTTTATAACGAATGCAGCGCACTTCTCTCAAATTTAATTTGTCACCAGAACCATTCAATTTTCTATTAGTTAATGATGGTCTAAATAAGGAAGCAAAGTCAAGGAAGTTGGATCTCACCATTTCAATAACTACGAGTGGATTTTTTCTACCTACTTGGCGAATAAGCTGACCCCAATCGTGGGGATGTTCAATTTTTCCATTGAATTCCTTTCTCTTTTTTCGATTAGACTGTGGTCTGTATCGCACTCCATATCGGTGGGACCCGAAAGCAAGAATTTGTGATCTATTATTTTGAGCCTGTCAGAATTTTGTAAAGGTACAAAACACGCTGCTGCCATATGGCTATTTTTATTTTGTCGGTCCGCATGAGTCGGAATACGTGACAAATTTCAACTTCTAAGTCTTTTGTTAAAAATCTAAATACAAAAGCAAATATCATTTCTACCTCTTTTTGCCACTGATTCATACCATAAGTAACATAATGCCTGAGAAGTGTTACAATCGTGTACAGTGAGATTGAACGTCCAGAAGTTGCCTTTGTAAAACGAATCAGCAATCTGTAGGTCTGGCGTTGGCAGGCATTGTTGGTGGTCAAAACTTATCGTTTTTTTTTCAGGATCAGTTTTTCTTAAATTTTGTCCGTTTTTTTCATTGTACGACCTGCATCGGCTTTAAGATAAAATTCTTTTTTTCATCTTCAGCTTTTGACATCTTTATTTTCATTATTAACTTATCATATGTGCAGCATGTGTCTTTTTTGGGCTGCTTTTTTTGAATAGTTGTGAAATGTTTCTTCATAGAGTTTGCGATTTATAAATTTCTCAGGATTTTTCTCTTTGTATGCTTTGTACAAACTAGCTAGAGTATAATGAGCCCATAGATATTTTTTCGATGTTCTTCTTCTGGTGTAATGGCTCTCATAAGATGGAACAGAAAGAATGTGTTGCATCGCAATTACTTTCTCTTTCTCAGAAATTTTTTCTTGTTATCCTGGTTACCTCTTTTATAAAGAGCTATAAGGTCAGATGTATCGCTTTTTCGACATTATAACCTCAATCAATTTGTTGCTTATATCAAACGTTTTAGTTAAATATCCTTTACATGTAAGAGCTAGGGTCCCATTTATGCGAAAATAGTATACTGCTAGTCCGTTGCTGGCATCATTGGTACGAATACGGGTACTTTTCTTATGTTTTGTTTCGATCACATCACCTATATACTGAACTCTGCAATTTCCCAAAATTCTTTGAACAAATTCAGGCGAACCTCATCGTTATATTTTTCTTCGCATCTGTTTCGGTAGGCCGTTGGTTCTTTCATAGTTTTTTCATGAACAATTTTATTTTTTCTTTCAACATACTTATTTTCAAAGTTTCGTTTAACCTTTTTCTCCTCTCTCCTCTTTCTCGTCTCTATTTTAAATTTCCTATTATCATTCGCGCATGTTTTACTTGTTGTGAAATCTTCTAATTTCCTCCTGATCTACCAGTGTATTGTCAGATACATCTTCAACGGGCATATAATTTGGGTCATCAATACTATCTTCTGAATTAAAAATGTCTTGCAATTCACGTTGGACATCTTCTAGTAGAAACAAACCTTCACTACTATTATCTGTAAAAAATCATATATCTTTATAGACATGAATCAGAGAAAATCGCAAGTATCCGAATACTTCATTTGTATTTTACTTATATTTTTTGGTTATATTGTATTATTTATTATTATCATGTATATTATTATACCACACCTTTATAAGAAGTTTCCAGCTCATGATCACATGTTTGGTTTTCACCATCATTACACACGAGATTTGTACTGCTCGAAGTTGCATCTAGTTAAATTTACTTAATCATTTAGAGTGATTTTGAAAATACCTGGCAATTGTGTATTCTAGTGTGTGGTTCAATATAACTGCTGAAGAAGAGGCAACAATACTATTTGGGATAGAAGAGTTTTTAGAACGAATTACTAGTTGTTGAACTGCCGAAAATCATTAAAACATTAGCATCAATAAAGGAAAAAATCTGTATAAAACCTACCAACAGTACTAGTAGTTGCTTCTGAAACACTTTTCATCATATTCACTAATTTTTATCCCCTAGATAACATTTGTACTACAAAATCACTACGCACGTCGTTATCATGCTGATTCTTTAAAACTTATAGATTATGTTGGCGTAAAACAAGGTTAGTCATAAGCACTGCCGATTGTGTAATATGAGATAAGTCAACATAACTCCTTTTACCACTATATATTGTAACTATTTCAGAGTGAACAAGAAGCTAAGTTCACATAACTTATTAATACACAAAACTATATACTTTGAACTTAACTCTATTGAGCATATGCGAAAACACTATTGAGACAATCCTCCTGTTACACAGTGAAGCACTCACATTTAGATCACGTGCAGTAGCGATTTGATATTCAGTGTTTAAAAAAAACTGTGTAAATAAGCATTATGAACAGACTCAAAAAAAGTGTTTCAGAAAATACGATATTGTAAAGAATTTTCAGGAAACGAACGCCAAGTAATGTTCCACTCGGTTCTGGAAAAACTTGAATTGGGACGAAAAGCGAATCTACGTTAGTTCAGATATTGAATACTTGCTAACGAATAGGACCTCCGTTGGTGAAAATTCAAGACGAAAAAGCACATATCGGTATTACTTGAGGAAAAAAGATAATATAAAATTGCAGGTTTGCAAAAGAATGTTTTTAGGAACACTGGCGTTAAGAGAGGAAATGCTACACGATTGGTTGAAAAAAACATTCAAAGAATTAATGGTTCAAAGCGTAATTTTTTAAAAGACTGCCAAAATGCCATCTCATTATTGTAGTCGAGAAACTTCCAAATTATACTTGGAACAATTTTTTCAAAATAAGCAAGAACTTTATAGACAATACAAATGTTATTGTGAGGAAGCCTTAAAACCAGAATTTATTGCCAGCAAGCCATTGTTTGATAACATTTTATCGTACATGAACATGGCATTATATCAACCGAGAAAAGACAGATGTGACACATGCTGCGGTTATGATATTAAAAAGTTGGCGTTACCGAGTATCAACAGCATTTGAAGAAAAAAGACAGGTCCAGAATGGAAAAATCCAAAGGCAAACAATTGGCAATTGAAGGTTCTACCTATGTTTTTGTATGGATATGCAAGCAGCTAAGATAGCTCCAGTCATAAATGCAAGTAAAATCTAGTACCAAACAAAGGTGAGTGTACATAAAGTATTAATGATTTGGCGACACATAGTTGCAAAAACATTTGGTGGGACGAATCTGAAGGTGATCTAAGTGCATCAACATTCACAAGCTTTATAATTGATTTCATAAGAGAAAAGTGCACTAATAGTATTATTCTCATCGTTTTTTATTCTGTTATCAAAACAGAAACACCATCCTTTCCAACGCTTTGTTAAATTATGCGATTGAAAATCGAATTACAATAGAACAAAAATTTTTGATAAAAGGTGTAACGCTGTTCACTCTATGATTGAACGTAAATTATGTAACCGAATTATTGAATTACCGAGTGATTACGTAAAACTCATCCGGAGAGCTAGGAGAAACCATTTCTTTTGGAGGTAGTTTACTTAACTCATGAGTTTTTTTGGAACTTTGCTGATCCTCAAACATGGATTTATCAATCTATACGTGCAGGCAAAAAGGCGAATAACTCCAACAGTCACTGATTTAACGAACTTAAGGTATAACTTCAGAAACAAAGTCATTGAATATAAAGTTGACTTTGACGAAGGTTTTAAACCTCTTCGGCAGAGATCTCTAAAATATACGGAAAACGTCACTTACAGCCCATTGCATCAAAATCGGTTGAAAATAAAAGATCAAAAACGCAACATTTGCAAGAAATAACAAGATGCTTCCACGCCTTTTATGATTTCGGCACTAAAATGACTTAAATGACTTAAATGACTTAAATGTCTTAAATGACTTAAATGACTTAAATGACTTAAATGACTTAAATGACTTAAATGACTTAAATGACTTAAATGACTTAAATGACTTAAATGACTTAAATGACTTAAATGACTTAAATGACTTAAATGACTTAAATGACTTAAATGACTTAAATGACTTAAATGACTTAAATGACTTAAATGACTTAAATGACTTAAATGACTTAAATGACTTAAATGACTTAAATGACTTAAATGACTTAAATGACTTAAATGACTTAAATGACTTAAATGACTTAAATGACTTAAATGACTTAAATGACTTAAATGACTTAAATGACTTAAATGACTTAAATGACTTAAATGACTTAAATGACTTAAATGACTTAAATGACTTAAATGACTTAAATGACTTAAATGACTTAAATGACTTAAATGACTTAAATGACTTAAATGACTTAAATGACTTAAATGACTTAAATGACTTAAATGACTTAAATGACTTAAATGACTTAAATGACTTAAATGACTTAAATGACTTAAACGACTTAAACGACTTAAACGACTTAAACGACTTAAACGACTTAAACGACTTAAACGACTTAAACGACTTAAACGACTTAAACGACTTAAACGACTTAAACGACTTAAACGACTTAAACGACTTAAACGACTTAAACGACTTAAACGACTTAAACGACTTAAACGACTTAAACGACTTAGACGACTTAGACGACTTAGACGACTTAGACGACTTAGACGACTTAGACGACTTAAACGACTTAAATGACTTAATGACTTAAATGACCTAAATGACTTAAATGACTTAAATGACTTAAATTTAAATGGTTAATTTTTCATACCTGTGTATCGAATAAATAAGTATATATATATATATATATATATATATATATATATATATATATATATATATATATATGTGCCAACCAAAATTAATGTAAAACATACAGGCTATCCTGTCAAAAAACGGCAAAATTTCAAATGTTGCTAATAGGTTTCTGAATGCTATTTTTTAGTTTTTCAATATCTTAAAAGATACCTAGATTCGGGAGGTGCCAAAATATCGAATTTTCAAAATCACCCTGTATCATAAAAACGAAGAGAGCTGGGAAAGTTTTCTTGACAGATTCTTTCGTTTCACAACATTGTACTACGGCAACTTAAGTTTAAAATCTGTTTCTAATCAATTTTTGTTGGAATTTATTTTCTAGGTAACTTATAATTAACATTTTCGCTTTTAATAATTAAAGGGTATATTATTTCATTAATTTTAGCCACGGAAAATACATAACACTAATTTTATTATAAGAGCTCTAACTTATTATGTAAGAAATTTTACGGATCCATTTATCTTTTTTCATAAACATTTGTATACAGATTAAACTGCACATCATCGTAAAATTTATGATATCGTTTAAGCCTTTTTAATTTTTACAACACTTCATTGTCTGCAACTGATAAGTGTTTCTAGTTTAGATCTAGAACGTCATTGGATAAACTTCTTAAAAATACGCTAGAAGCGGCTTCGCTCTTTTTGGATTTCTGTATTGTAAATTAATCAAATTATGTAGATCGAGAAGAAACATGAACAAAGCATTTTCATTAATAAATTTGCATTATTTAACCTTACTACGTGGAATTCCATATATAATAGCACTAATGTTTTAAATACAATATAATTCCACAATTTCTTGTATGTAATTATTTATTTCTCAACGCGTTTCCATACAACGTGTATCACTATCAAAGAAAATACACCGGGTGTCGAAGGCAACCTTGGAAATAGGAAGTTAACATGGGAAAATGGTTTTTATTTTTCCTGCTCCCCACTATATTTTATTGCAATGGGGAACTTTCACTTACGAATAGACTTTAGTTTTCCTAAAAAATGACTTTGAAAATCAATAATTTCAAAAGTTGCGCGTTTCGGTCGTTTTCGTGAGAGTTCGGCGACACTTGTTGGCTATTCAAATGGCCCTAGGTAGCAGCGGAAAGAAAAAAGGAAAAGGCCACGTATTTCATTCCCTCCCCAAGAGGGAGAGCGGGCTGCTCGAGCTGTCCTAGCTCCTTCAGCCACAATCATGGATTCTCAGCATACATACATACATTACGTATATATGAATGGTGGGATTAAGGATGGGTGTGGTCAGGATAGGATCGGAAGGAACGGAGTTAGGGTTCTGAGGGGGAAATACTACCCCAGGATTCGCCTAAGTAGCCGCACATGGTGTGCATATACGCAGTGACCATGCCGCTACGTGTGTATGAGGAAAACCCCCTGAAAAAACCTCATACATGGCAGACGGTAACGAGAATCGAACCCATTACCTCCCGAATGCTAAGCAGGTTGTGTCACCACTACGCTACCAGCTTGGTGTAGCAGCGGAAGACATCGGTGCGTTCATAAACAAACCAAAGTTTTGGATGGTTGTGGATTATTTTTATAAAGGTTAATTTTGTGTAAAATATTAAGTAAACTTAGTGCAAAAGAGGCGAACGTCCGTTTCGTACCGCACAACTATTGAATGTTAATGAATGGACGCACTTAGCTGTCAGTGGCTGTCATTGTCGATCGTCTATTCATGTCAATGTTTCTTTGGCGTTAGAAATTCATCCCGTTTCTGTTTCTATTTACAATGGGAATGAGCATGAATTTTTTAATTTTTTGGTGGCTGTTCATGCTTCGTTTGGACCTTGACAATTGATAAACTGCCAAAATAGGTTGTGTTGTGAAGTTATGTGTCACATCGGCTCTAATTTGCAGTCGATTTTGATTTACATTACAATTAAAACGGAACTAGAGGTAATATTGGTATTAATTTTCTCAGGTTTTTTTTACGCGTGTGTATCTGTGAAATACTGAATGATTTACCTTTGAAGACGAAAAGTTGGTGAAGATTGTAGTCTGACATGATCCTGTTTCATTGGTATTGACTGTTCAGTCTTTGTAAAGACGTTTACACTTGACAGGCAATAAGGTCTATTTTTTATAGATAAACCTCAAGCTAATCTAAACATTAACCTATTCATAGAACAATTTTCACAGTCATCCATCTACTGTTAGAATGCGGAACTCAAAATGAACCATGTCTGAGTTTATATTACTTGGATAATTTAGTTTATCAATAATATTAACCCATTATGCTGGTCTTAGAAACACTGATGAGAGTCAAATGTCGACAACTTGATAATGTGGCGTATTGAGAATATTTCTATACAAAAGAATCACAATTTTACTATTCAGGAAATGTCAATCCACCCTATTTAACTTGTTTACTCCTTAAGTAATTCCTGTACATATTTTATTAGTACGATACTTCACGTTAAAAACATACGAGAAAAACTAATTATTTCGGATACCAACCAGGCCACATCCAAATTCAGGGGTCATTTAAAATCAATAATTAAGTAGACGAAAGAGAATTCCTAGAAATTAAACATCATTATAGTTTTAGGAATTTATATGCTAAATTTCTCTCCTTGATGGCTTTGTTGCAATAATATAATGGAGAAATAAATTCAGATGAGCAATGAGTGATTAATTTTAAAATGATGAATCCTTCGGTTAATCTAATACTTTATCATTCTCATTAGTTTCGTCCACTGAAGTTCCACTATCCACGAATACATTTATTTGTAAAACTACATTATTATTAATCTTATTATGTTTTATTTTCATTTACAGGGAACTTTTATGTACGAATAATCCTGTTATCTCTTTAAATTCAGTATTCATGATCTATTGGTGTCATGTCATGTTATTATGTAAGGAACGAATATTTTGTATATTAACCTGTTTTATACCTGTTTTCATATGAATATGATAATGCGCTTTTATTATGAATTTTAGCAAACAACTAAAATAAACACCTATTAGCTGTTCTGAAAAGAACCATTTATTATTTTAAATGAACACAAACTACATAAGCAAATAAGAATAACAAGAAATAACAAAAACGATAACAAACAACAATACGAGCAATAACTAAGGTTATAATAACAGTAACCAAGGTTGTTGGCGATTAGGGATATACCCCCATAAAAAATCACACCGATTTAAATCTGATGAACGTATCAGCCAACTCATTGGTCTAAATTTTTCTATCCAGTGTTCAGTACAATTATGTTTCATAAAATCCACGTTTAATCGGGCTATGTTGGTTGAGACACCATCCGGCATGTAGTATACATTATCCACATGGGACACTCGTCTTATTACAATGATCACTTGCTGCTGCAATATTCTATTGTACTTTTTTGAATTTAACTCACCATTAATAAAGTATGGGCCAATGATATACTGCCCTAGTATGCCCAGCGACACATTCACTGTAGAACGCCATTGATCCATGTTATCGCTAACAGCACGAGGTTCAAATTCGGTCATTCTGTCATTTGTGCGCACCATGGAATTTCAGTTTTGCCTCAATAGTTCTGATACTGGTAGACGCATTTCCCTTAACACTGGCAAGCACCACAAGCTTCCGGACATTTTCCTGATAGTGAAGCTTTTGGGATGAGCTTTTTCTCTTAAAATGCATTGTCTCTTTCAAAAAAGCTGCCATTGAAGTCACTGCCTACTAGATATGCAGTGGACATGGTTTATTTTTTGGCCTTTGACTTCTTTGAAAACGAGTACATATTATTATTATTATTTTGACGTCGATTTTTTTTGAATCTACGGTAGCTTTAATTTTGTTGTTCCCTGTTATTAATTTTTAAAGCAATTTCATGTCTAGTAAGCAGTAACTTCAAAATAATCGGTTTGTGCTTTTATTATTATTATTTATTTTTATTATTAAAATAATAAATGATTATTCTCAGAACCACCAAGAAGTGTTTTATTTCTATTTGTTTACTAATATTCATCATAAACGAGCATTATATTGATATCAAAACAGATATAGGGCAGGTAGGTATATGTGCAAAATATTCGTTTATTTGACAATAAAATGATATCAATAGATCACGAATATTGTAAATCCAAATAAAACAAGGTTAGTTTTCCAAATAAATGAATTCGTCCACGGTCAAACTCCATTAAATGAAACTAATGAGAATGATAAAGTATTACGAGCCCCGTCCCATCTCAATTGGCCCACCAATAATTTTTCTTTTTAAATAAAATTATGCTAATTCACGGTAAATTTAATTTAAGTATTTATTTTTATTATCATTTGTAACAACATTTTAAACAATTTAAAACATTTTATTGCAACATTTTACTTTAAATAATTTTTTAATTGTTAAAAACAAGGAAAACATACAAAATCCAAAAACCTTTACCACTGTGTGACGTCGCCTTTATTTTTAATTACGGCTTGAATTCTTTTGGGCATCGTACTTATAAAGTTTTGACACTCATCTTGAGTGAAAGTATCCCAAATATTTTGAAGTTTGTGTTTTAATTCGACTACGTTTCTAGTTGGTTGTATTCGTAATCGTTTTTTCATTGTGTGCCAAAGGGTTTCTATTGGTGACAAGTCGGGACTGTTTGCCACCCACTCCAAAAGTGGGACATTATGATCAGAAAACCATTTTTAAGATTTTCTTGATGTATGGCAGGCCGCTCCGTCTTGTTGGAACACAAAATCATTATTATTCTGCAATAAATCTGTCATTGTTGGAAGCAACGATTTTCTTAAAATCTCGAAATATTTATTGGTGTTTACAATTCCATCAATGAAGTGAAGTTTTCCAACACCTCTAGCAGACATTGAACCCCATACCATAACTGAAGCAGGAAATTTTACTTTCTTTTTTAAACAACCTGAATTGAAAGCTTCATTTTTCTGACGAATAACTCTGCTTCGATTGTCCCCAACACAAACTTCAAAACGAGACTCGTCACTCCAATGGACACTATTCCATTCATCACTCGTCCAATTAATGTGACTTTTAGCCCATTTAAGCCGGTTTTTCTTTTGTTTTAATGTTAAGAGTGGCTTTTGTTTCGCCTAAAGAAAATTAGTAAAATTACAAAAAAATTTTTTAGTTGCAATAAAATTACCTTGTAAGTTTTAAAACCTAACTTAAGGGCTTCTCTATGGCACGTGGATCTTGAAACACTTCACCCCACAGCATCGCTCCAAAGAACAGATAATTCACCATAGTTCGAACGCCTGTTTTTTTCTAATAATCTTCTTCAATGCCCGTCTATCAGCATCTGATATTTTGGATTTCGACGCATACCGAGGTTTTGTAGCTATTGTACCGGTTGTTTTATAAACTCGAATGATATTTCTGACAGTAGACTTTGATAAATTAACTAGATCGCCAATTTCCGCATTTGATTTTCCCTTTTTAAATAAATTGATAATAATTGAGCGAATTTTTTCATCAACAACCTTTCCACGCGTCATTTTTACTAATAGTAAAAAAAACAAACTTTCTTTTGTTGGACAAGGGCAAAGCCTACTTGATTATTTCAGATATTCAAAGGTTCTTAGAAAATAATAAATTCGAGAAAAGCAAATAACGATTTTTTTTGTACAAATTTTTTTTTAACAATTAAAAAATGATATAAAGTAAAATATTGCAATAAAATATTTTTTTAAATTGTTTAAAATGTTGTTACAAATGATAATAAAAATAAATACTTAAATTAAATTTACCGTGAATTAGCATAATTTTATTTAAAAAGAAAAAATATTGGTGCGCCAATTGAGATGGGACGGGGCTCGTAGATTAACCAAATGATTCATCACTTTTAAAAATTAATCGGTCAATGTCTATCTGAATTTCTTTCTTCACCATATTATTGCAACAAAACAATCAAGGAAAGCAACTCACTTACTGATTCTAAAGGGCTCCAGAATTTCGATGTCGTGTGGGCAAATTATCAAAATAATATGAACTCACTCATTTTGAGCTCCTCAATAGTTTTGAGTGACTTGTTCTATGTTTAGATTAGGTTGAGGTTTATCTATGAAAATTAGTCCTTGCCGCACAAAGTAATAATGGCTGTCAGGTGCAAACATCTTTAAAAAGACCAGTATCAATGAAACGGGATAATGTTAGATAAACTACAATCTTCACCAACGTTTCGTCTTCAATTAGGTAAATCATGTTGCAAAGATACACACGTGTAAAAAACCTAAAAAAATTCCAATATTACTTATATCCAGTCTTGCTTTCAGTTTCTTAATGTAACGATTGCAAATTAGAGCCGATGTGACACATGACACATAGCCTCACATGATGTGATGCATAACCTCACAACACAATCTATTTTGGCACAGTTATCAATCGTCAAGATCCAAATAGATGCAGGAAAAGCCATCACAAATATTCAAGTTCATTCCCAGTGTAAATAAGAACGGGATGAATTTCCAAGGTCAAATAAAGATTGAGATGAATAGACGATCCACAATGACAGTTACTGACAGCTAAGAGCGTCCGTTCATCAACACTTAACACTTGTGCGGTATGAAAGGGCAGTTCCCCTCTTCTACAATATGTTTACCTAATATTCTTTATTCATGCTTAAACACAAAATTAACCTTTATAAGAACAATCCACAACCATCCAAAATGCTTGTTGATGACCGCTACAGCTGTATTCTGCTGCTACTGAGGGCCATTTAAATCGCCGACGACCATCGCCAAACGTTCACGAAAACGACAAATAAGCGCACAACTTTTGAAGTTATTGATATTCAAAGTCATTTTTCAGGAAAACTAACGACTATTCTTAATTGAAAAAAATACCACTACATAGCTCCTGTTTAGTTCTACAAACCAAATGGGTTTCCATGGCGATAAAATATAGTGGGGAACATGAAAAAAATAAAAACACCCGGTATAAGTAATATAATAACAAGTAGTTATATTTCATCTTAATGATTTGTTACCATAACCACTTAAATAATTATATAAAAGAAATGGTGGAATTAATTATATTGTACTTTTAACATTAGTGCTATTTTCATTATTTTTTATTTTCCTGCCTTTGATATACCTAATGAATGAATTGAAATAAATAGTATAACTTGTGCTCTTACAATTCGCAAAATTAGTAAATTTGATTTCGAATTTATTTTTGAAGATGTTACATTTTCTACTTTCATGTTATTCTATTTCCGCATTGTTTATGTATTCATATGCAATTTTAAGTTCAATGTACTTACACAGAATTTTTACATGCATATGTAGATAATTTGTCTCGTAAAACTATTTTTTTGTTTTTGTTTCGTAGACGCAACCAACAGGTGCGTTAAATCTACTGTGAATAAAAATTGTTACAATGTATCTTACATTCCAGATATAATTTGTTCTTCCTTTGCTTTTATCAAATCATTATAAGACTATTTTTCTTTAGTCCTAACTGTTAATTATTTTTAACTGCATGTTTCATACAAAATTAAAGGCAAAAGGAACTTGTTTCCTATAAAATCTATTTGTATCATCAAATTATATGTGTTTGATCCTATTACACATGAGTATAGTTGCTTGCACCTAAACAATTTAATAAGGGCATGCTTGTAATTTGTATCGATTACAATTGGCATAAATTGAGTCAATCAGGCCTTTTAGTATATCAATTCACAATCGACATTTCAAGCAGTTTTACGAGAGTGAGCTTTAATCATGACTACTCTACCAAAATAAAGCGTAATGACACAATGCATGTTATCGAATTATAATTCTAATAAATGCCTATGCCTGCTCTAATTTACATTGCATTGTTGCCAGGTTTGTTTAATGATGCGGTGTTGCAAGGTTTGTTTCTCAGGTAAGGCGTAGTTTTTATCTCGGCGGATTCCATTTCGATTGCCATCCATGTCTCAAGCTACTGTTTTCCTTGACTCTCTGCAACAAAACGTTCGCCAACAAATATCTACAAAGAATATTTACCTACATCTGTTTCTATAATGCTTGTGAAAAATTATTTTTATTAGTAATGCCATGAAGTTGCGCAGCGTCGTGCAATCTTTCTATTCACATACTAAACCGTATATCGACACCCAGCTACTTAAACACCTAAGAAACAACAAAAAGCTAAGTTTAGAGGAGGCGTATAAAACTTTCTTATAACGTTAATTTAATTTAAAAATATTAATTTTTTTCGATACAGCATGAATAAATGAGTATTTTTGTCTTATGAATAGTTTTGAGGAGTTGTAATATTTCTAATTAAAAAATAAATAAATGTCGTTTAATTGGTTTTCAAAGAGAATGTGCGAAGAGGTTCTAAATCTGTTTGTAAAGATTACGAAAGAAAAAACTTCCAGAAGAATTTTTATTACTTCAATTTTGGTAGTGGCCTTACTCTATCAATGTTTCATTAATTTAAATCTGCATTATATAGTAATATCCATGATAGTCATGTGGAATAACTTGCTTTAACTTTGTTTGATAAAGTTGTGACAGTTCAAAAGGTGTCTTCCTCCGTACTCTGTGGTAGGTGAAGCTATTCATCTGTTACATTGATCTTCTAATGTATGTCACCTTGTGGTGAGTACTTATATGAGCAGACACCTATAAGTACAGAACCCCCGAGCCTTTCCAAGATTAGCAGATGAAACAGAATGAACCGTACAACAATTCTTGAAAAAAGCGTATACTAGGTATTCAACTAGGTAAAGTTGCTTTGGTCTAACTTCTGTACGGATTCTAGCATAATCAGATGTAAGGTAGATATCGTTACCCTCAATGGTACTGTGTACGCTGTCCACTTCCATTTGGGTATGGTCTTTTTCTGATACGTACTGTCATCGTTGATAATAACCACTGAATTCGTCTTGTGCTTTTGTATTTCCTTTGCTAGAAAATCTGTCACGCTGGAAAAAAACTGTTCCAACAAGACCACGTTCACTTTCATTCCACAAGTAGCAAATACCATCTTCAGTAGCAACCTTGTGATGTGTAAAGTTGTGCGAACACAATTTCATTATATAATACAGAGGACTAGCTTTCAAAATTGGGGATAGCTTCACAACCAGCAAATCCATGTTAGTTACTTTCCCTAATTTCTTTCTCTCTATCCCGTTTCTTCTGCTCCTTCCTTTGGTCCCTACGCCTGATATGTGTCTTCCTCAGATACTTGCTTGTGCTCATAACTAACGCAGATATCACAATGGTTGAAAAATTATCCTTCCCTCTGATATTGACACGCTTCAAGATAAATTCAATGCATCACTCTATGGGGAGGCTCAACAGGAGTGAGATGACAGTTTTAACAGCAAATTCTTTTTTCATCTTCCGCCACATTTATGGGATTATTAGTATTCTAATTATTACATTCTGTATTATAAGTGTTTTGTAGCTGTGGTTTCCTATTAGTGGAGTTGATCGGCCTATTTCCACAGTTTATGCTTTTAGAGCGCGACGTTTCGGAAGCGGACTCTGCTTCCGTCATCAGGCTTAGTCCTGAGAAGGACTGTTTTCGCACTGAATTCATATGTTATATATAATTTTTTCTCAAGCACTTGACTACTCTCAGATTCGAACTTGGTACCTTTCACTTACTAGTCTGACACCTTTACCGCTGGGCCACTGAGTAATCCAATACATATTTTTTAGAACTTATATATATATATATATATATATATATATATATATATATATATATATATATATATTTATATAGTGATTTTGTTACTGCTTTTTTAAACTGTATATAGAACTAATTAAAATAAACAATTTTTTCAAATAACATTTTTTAATTAACTCAAAAATAAAAGATTTTTAGGTTGATGCTTTTTTTTTAAAACTGTGTATAGAACTTCTTAGAATAAACAACTTTTTCAAATAACATTTTTTCGTTTTGCTTTACTTGTTGCTGCTGCCTGTTATATGCGCGCAATTAATTATTCCCGCGTGTTTACCGGTGTTTATAGCCTCACCACGCATATTCGGGTTGTTATGGAACTGCACAAAATCTCTGTGATAGGACGACTGTTAATTTTATTTTGTTTCTGTTTACACTTTTTATGTCAAGCAGAAATGTGTCAATTTGTTGTCAGTTAATCGCGTGTTATATTTCAGTCAGTTTGTGATTATTGAAAAATAAAGAATGGCTCATGTGTATGAAAATAATGAACACGTGGACATGCTGTTGATGAATGGCTCATCTGTATGAAAATAATGAACTCGTGGACATGCTGTTGATTTATGGGGAGTGTCGTCAAAGTGCGGCTGCAGCCGCAAGGCTGTATGCTGAACGCTTTCCATTAAGAGTGCATCCGACATCCCGTGGTTTTATCAATCTCGTTCAGAGGGCAATCAGTTGTACCCATTTCACGTTCAACGTGTACACGCGCTACTTCCTCAAGACCATCCCCGTAGAGTTGAGTTCCGTGCATGGCTTTTACAAAACAATGCAGATCATTTGAATTTTACAAGAAAAATTTTGTGCGTGGACGAAGCAATATTCACCAGAAATGGAATCAACAATTTCCGCAATACTCATGTTTGGTCATTTGAAAATCCCCATGCTATACGGAGATCAAGTTTTCAAGAAAGATTTTCCGTAAATGTTTGAGCTGGAATTGTAAATGGAATACTCATTGGTCCGCACATCTTGCCAGATTGTTTAACGGGCGAGAATTATCTGAATTTTTTGGAAAATCATTACCTAATCTGCTGGAAGAATTGCCATTGGATATAAGGCAAAACATGTGGCTTTTACAAGACGGAGCACCTCCTCATTTTAGACGAGAAGTGCGGGAGTTTTTGGATTATACTTTTCCAAACAGGTGGATTGGTCGAAATGGACCAGTTGCGTGACCACCTCGCTCACCAGAACTTACACCATGCGATTTTTTTCTGTGGTGTTACATGAAAGCGTTAGTTTTTAAAACACCGGTAAACACGCGGGAAGAATTAATTGGGCGCATAGAACAGGCAGCAGCAACAATTAAAACAAAACGAAATTCGTTATTACGCGCTGTCACCGAACAGTGGTTACATCGCGCACAGCGTTGTGTAGAACAGAATGGTGACAACATTGAACATGTCATTTGAAATAGAACTTGACTGGTTATTCCTTTAAAACGAAATATCTCTTTTATTTTTGAGTTAATTAAAAAATGTTATTTGAAAAAGTTGTTTATTTTAATTAATTCTATACACAGTTTAAAAAAAAGCATCAACTTAAAGATCACCCTGTATATATTAAACTTTTTCGTGGTTGCGCAGAAGTTTATTGCGCATGTTGCGCCGTAACTTCTTGCGCAAGTGCATTGCGCTTAAGCTCTTCGCGCATTATTGGAATCCATATGGGTTTCATTTCTACACTAGCTTGGCTTATTGGGTTTTCTGCTAGTGCGATGTATGTGGCTTCTTTGAGTTTCCGACGAGTTGTGTTCTCGTCCTTTGCCACTATTTGTATGTTATTCCATTGGATGCGGTGGTCTTCGTTCCAGACATGTTCGCCGAATCTCGAACTTTCTGTTTCGCCCTTGCGGACGTTGTTCTTGTGTTCCTGCGTTCTCACTTTGAGTGGTCTACTGCTCTCTCCTATGTATGCTCTGCCGCATTCGCATGGTAGGTTGTATACACAATTATTGGAATTCTGATATTCATTGTATGGTTTGGTTTTGGTTAGTATTCCCCTGAGCATTCTAGTCGATTTGAAGGCAGTCCGTATCTTGTATTTGCTGCCTATCCTTCGTATTTTGTCTGAGGTACCGTGTATATATGGTATTATCGCTGTATATTTAGGTTCTTCTTTTTCGGTTACCCTTTCCCTGTTTAGGTTAGGTGTTAGATCGGGGTAGCCATTTTCTTTGAGTGTTCTAGCGATGTTTTCTTTTTCTCTGTTCAGGTTCTCTTGTTTTGAGCATATTGTTTTTGCTCTATCGTACAAGCATTTTGCCACGCCTAACTTCACGTTTTTGTGGTGATTGGAGTTGTAGGTACCTCCCCGTGTGGATAGCTTTCCTGTATACACTTATCATGAAAGTGTACAAGTACATCTAGGAATGGCAGTTTTTGTTCCGACTCCAATTCCATTGTGAATTTTATGGAGGGTGCGCGGCTATTTAGATGATCTAGGAATTCATCTAGCTTATGCTTGCCGTGTTGCCAAACTACGAAGGTATCGTCTACGTATCTAAGCCACATCCTTGGTTTCTCTGTGAATTCGGATATCGCTTGATCTTCAAAGTCTTCCATATAAACATTGCTCACTATGGGTGATAGTGGGGAACCCATCGCCATCCCAAACTCTTGTTGGTAGAGTTTGTCTTCTACCTGGAAATATGTAGTTCTAATGCATATTGTCAGAAGTTCCATTATTGTGTTTACCGAGAGTTGCGTGCGTTCGTCTAACGTTTCATCTTTTTCAAGAATTGTGTATACAAACTACCATGCGAATGCGGCAGAGCATACATAGGAGAGAGCAGTAGACCACTCAAAGTGAGAACGCAGGATTACAAGATCAACGTCCGCAAGGGCGAAACAGAAAGATCAAGCATCGCCGAACATGTCTGGAACTAAGACCACCGCAACCAATGTGATAACATACAGATAGTGGCAAAGGACGAGAACACAACTCGTTGGAAACTCAAAGAAGCCACATACATCGCACTAGCAGAAAACCCAATAAGCCAAGCTAGTGTAGAAATGAAACCCATATGGATTCCAATAATGCGCGAAGAGCTTAAACAATACACCTGCGCAGAAGTTACGGCGCAACATGCGCAATAAACTTCTGCGCAACCACGAAAAGTTTAATATATATATATATATATATATATATATATATATATATATATATACATATATATATATATATAAGTTCTAAAATATATATATTGGATTACTCAGTGGCTCAGCGGAAAAGGTGTCAGACTAGTAAGTGAAAGGTACCAAGTTCGAATCTGAGAGTAGTCAAGTGGTCGGGAAAAAATATAACATATGAATTCGACTCAAGTGCGAAAACAGTCCTTCTGAGTACTAAGCCTGATGACGCAAGCAGAATCCGCTTCCGAAACGTCGCGCTCTAAAAGCATAAACTGTGGAAATAGGCCGATCAACTCCACTGATATTTATTACATCTTGATGCATGCCATTTTTGCTCTTCATGGTTCTTGCCGAAGGTGAAGGTTCATAATTAATAATTGTGTATTGATCTTTCTTATGTGGAACTTCTGGTATATTATTATGGTGAACTTCAGTATTGTTGGTATGTGAAATCCTGATAAAAATAATTAATATGTGTGAGAAATTTTAAAAACGCTTCTTAGATAAGTAATGTTTCATAAAAACTTAGTAGCATACACTGGTTCAACTTTACAAGCTGTTAGAAATATTATCTTGATTGTTGACGCCACTTGGAAATACCCCACTAGAAAAATCAGACTACAAAAACAAAGAAACATAACATCAAGAAAATAAGCCGACCTTGAAGTTTCCATTAGCAAATTTTTTCATTATTTTTCTGAAATTTTTTTAATTTGTTCATTATACAATATTATCAGAAAGATTTTCTGATGTAAAGTGGGCTTTAGTGATACTGCGAGAGTAATGTTAAGTATGTATTCTACTCACAGTAGCGCTCTAAGACAAACTTTATTTGGAGTTTCAGCAAGAATCATAGTGTCCTTATCCTTTCCCAATTCCGTATAAGTTTAGCAATTTTCATTCTCCACGCCACTCAAGGAATCTATTATTTGCATAAATGGTTTAAATAATAGAAAATGTGTTTATATTCTTACCAACAAATCTAAAAATTGTAAATAAAAATGCTAGTAGGATTGTAAGAACCTAAACAGATATAAAATTATTGTAATTGGACACTAAATGTATATGAACAAAATGTGCAGAGGTAACCGCTAAATAAAACAGGTACGCCCTGGACTATGTTTTTCATCGCACGAAAAACATGTAAACGCGGTTTTTAATTTATGATAATTAATACGGAATCCAAGACGTAAGTTGTTGAAAATTGAAAGTTTGGTGTTTTTAGACCATAATAGTTTAAAATATGAATAATACTTACCCAGCGATAATTGCAACGAAATTTGATACACGAGTGAACACAAATGGCCGACACAGAATTTCATGTCGCTTACGACAGTCAAAAGCAAGTGACGCTTATGAGGTTATAATCACATGACTAAATACAGGCATTCCATTGATTACTGCTGTACGGGCTTTCCACAGTACATGAAGGGTGTTACAGGCTAAATACTCACTACAGCATCCAGCCCGTAAAGGCAATTTGTGCCACGGCATAGCTCTATGGTGTGGGCGGGACTCTTACTTAAAGATCGTAAAAGGGCACTCGTAGCAACTCCAAAAATCGTAAAAATCTGTAGATAAAGTCAAAAGGCGGGAACTGATGTTAGATTGGCCTAACAGGAAACCAAAACGTTCACTTAAAAATCTCGTACTCCTACAAAGTCTCCTCCAAAAACATTAACGCTAGGTTCACCTAAACTTCAACAAAATCTTAAGCTTTAAATATAAAAGCCGCAAAATGTGAAATAAAACCTAAAACTCACTAAATATTTCGATAAATCTACGTCAAAAAATTAGTATCTCAAAAAACAAAACAAAAAATACGTCACACAAAGTTAAACAAACGCGATCACAAATCTATGCAATCCTAAAATTTATTAAACGTTCATATCGGGATTTAATACCTAAATCGAAATACAGCCTTACCACAACAAATAGGACAAATTTGCTTACCAGTATGGCAAATCAGACACTACAGTGTCTTCAGTCGATGATATTCCTATAAAAATGCTCCAACAAATATTGGCGACTTATCGCACTACCCTCGTATGAGAAAAATCAAACAGTAATCGGTCAACGGCCGATTTAATTTACATTTACTTTACGTTATATATATCTGAACTTGGCAATTAAACATGAACATTCAATGGAATATTACAGTAGTCAAAAAAAAAAAAAAAAAGGTCTAATGATAACGTCGGTATGGTATTTGCAAGTATTTTACCTTCACATCCCATAGTAACTTAATGTGAATGTACCAAAAATGAATCTCGAAAACGCAAACATGTAAATTTATCGTCTTTAACGGTACCCACATCGGTTTATGAAATTCAACGCCAGAACAAAAATAATGTATAACATGTCTTACTAAATACTTGCATAAATACGTTATAAAACTAACTTAACCAAGTATGACCACAAAATAAACTTTCAATGCACATAACAACGTATTCAACCGTTCAACAATGACAAATACAAAATAATCAAAACATACATTTTATTAACATTGTCTCAAACACCAAAATAATACGAAAGTAATTACCTTACACGTTATTTTTCCCCCTTTCTTTGTGCTGATAATGGGTAGGTTTCTGGACATGCTTCACTAGCTTACGGAACGCCACCTGACCTGCGGCAGCTTCTCCATTTTCCATAGCCACAGACGAACTCTTTAAATGAAAATCGGGACGGGTACGCAAGTTAATTACTTCAAAACAAACTGCATGATTTCGTTTCCACTTGGTTGATATAATTGCAAATTTCTTAAACAATATCAATGATTATACGCTATTAAATAAGCGGTTTATATACAGCAAGTTTATTCTATTCATTTGGCAGGCTATTGCTATGTACGCACTGTCATAAAAACTTAAATAGGAACTCGTTACTTTGATCCGCAAGAACAAGATGCGAGAACTCGGTACCACAGAACGAAGCCCAGCACTATAAAACAAACACTAGAGCTACTTCTAGGCCCAAACTTGTCTTCATAGACACACACGAAACCATAAAATATATCGCGAAAACGGAGCACACTTCAACGGTAGTTTGATACAACTTCGTGAAGCATAATTAATTCCCAAAAACCCTTTCTGCATACATCGCGACCGCCTCCCCAAAAGAAAACGTGAATCTAGTACTATATTCCTAACTAGATTGACTATAATTGTTCATTATCCTCCACATTGGTTTTTTAACCACCTCCACTCTAATTTGCCCAAATAACTTAAATATACCACTCCGCGCATACACGAAGCCTAAATTCGAAAAACGTCGGGAAAGATTGCTTTGGCAGCAAGCTTGTTTCTACTCGAAATGTTATCTGAGAAATTTGATATTTAATGAATTGGAATTTTTATTCGAAAATAGCCCTTAATGCTATGTACCTAAAGTCAATTTCTTTATTAAACCCAACTTCTTATCAATCGAAATGGTGCCTATTTGGCGGCTAGCTAGAACATTTGCAAAAGATGTACCTTACAATGTAATATCTGAATACGTTCTTTAATTAAATTTTTTTTTGTGACGCAAACCCAACTTGATTTAACCAAATTAAAATGCGAAAGCATTTATTTAAACAAAACTATCCCTATATACAAATACACTAACGAATGTTTCCTTTAAAAT
Source organism: Vesta saturnalis (assembly GCA_036346205.1). Classification (NCBI taxonomy): domain Eukaryota; kingdom Metazoa; phylum Arthropoda; class Insecta; order Coleoptera; family Lampyridae; genus Vesta; species Vesta saturnalis. Next base: position 261,424 of record JARFJB010000428.1, read on the forward strand.
TCTAGTAAGACGGCTTCCCTAAATATCGATGCCAAAATGTAAATCACATTTTCCTTTTAGAAAATACAAAAAACATTCGTAAACCTTTAAATTGACAAAAGAAAATGTTACAATCGAAAAGTTTCTCCAATCTCTGATTCAAAATGTTCGGTACTAACAGATAATTTACCGGCGAATCTTGATGAAATCATGGATACATGACAAGGGACGGATTTTTGTTAACAATACACGTAGTTCTCATTTAAGGAATACGTATCACTTACGAAGTTTTCGTAAAAGGACAAGACAAGTGATTTTTTAAAGATTTTTAGATCTAAACAAAATTCCTTTCTCCTTTTTTAATCTCTAAAATTTCAATACAAAGTCCCATAGGAATAGCCTGTATTTAGTCATGTTCTGTACATTGAAAATCAAAACGCGATGGCAACATTTTCTCAATTTATCAAATGAAATATCCTGCATAGTATATTCGAGTCCGTTAACGTTGTTTGGTATTTGATTTTTTTGATGCTGTTTTATCATTTGCATTTATCCTTATATTTAATGCAATATTTTTCTAACCATTCGCGGCGCTCTATTTAAAATAGACCAGTTTTAAATAATTCTCAGTGTTTTGAATTGACAGTCAAAAGAAAAACTGATATATATATATATATATATATATATATATATATATATATATATATATATATATATATATTATATATATATTATATATATATATATATATATATATATATATATATATATATATATATATATATATATATATATATATATATATTTTTTTTAACATCGACATTTTTTTAAACGTGTTTTGTTTAACAAAAACATTCTATTTTCAGAATTTTAATAAGATAAAGCAAATTCTGAACGTATCTTATATTGTAATTTTAGAAACTGTCTTTTACTTTAAATTATCTGCAGGGACAATCATTCTTATAAAAGAGACACATTCTAAATTACACTATTACACTTTTCATCAGACACTATTAGAAAATCACTAAATTACTGTAGTTATCTCAATAATTGTTAAATTGTCGACGATCTTTCCAAATACACTTTTTTCTTCGGGGGGAATTAAAATATGCGAATTAAGTTACTGCATACTACACAAAGTAGAAGGATGACAAGTATAGTATTAATATAGTAACGGTAGTATACTACACCGCAACGCCACTAGTGTAGTTATAGTTATTTACATTGAAACTATTGTAATTGATTATTGTAAAATGTGTAAAATCGCAAATTTCCATGGTTGAAACTTTAACACAAAAAAAGTTCTCATGATATGATATTGATTACTTAAGGACAGCAAAATGCTATTCTGTTTTAATGCTTATTTACAGTGTGTTACATAATAACAGTAGCCTGATTTGTATATAAAACTTGATGTACGTATTATACTATATACTTTATAGTCTATGCCGTTTTAAACGACCGTTTCCTCTTGTTATTTAATCACTTTGGCCACATTTTAATTCAAAACTTGATGTTTGAGTTATACTGTACTGTTTTAATACTCCTTTCCATTTTATTACTTAATCATATGCACCACAATCGTATTCAATATGTACTTTAAAATGTGTGAGTTATATTGTGCAGATGACCTTTCTATTTTGTTATGTACTCATATTGGATATATTCGTAAATTAATGCTTTTTGTTAACTTACTTTGCGGAATACCATGATTATTTAATACATTAACAATTCTGTGTGGTACAAATTTTCAAAAATATTGTACCATGATGCCACATTTTTTTCATTGCTTCAAAAATTTGGAACTGCTGAGAAGAAAACGTTTCTTTTTTTTTTTTTTTAATAAAAATATTATAGTCTGCTTTTATTCTCCACGGCCAGCTCAAAATATTGCGAATTAGTTGAACGTTATCGATTTTAAACACACAGCGGTGAATTTTCGGAAAAATATTGACAAAACAACACCAAAGAAATCAAGTGACGTTATAAAAAACAAGATGTTTCAATTGAACAGTTTGAGAAAAAGTGCACATCCGATTTTGATCTACCTTGTATACGAGATAGTCATTTTAAGAAAATACAAGGATTTATTACCAATTCCTCAACAATATGAAAATGCTCTAATCAGGCTACAGGGTTTGACATTAGGTTATAGTAGTTTCTAAAGCACTCTCTGTAACCTATTATGTGCTATAGTATTTATACTATTTTTTATATTTGGTTCAAATTTTAAATATTAGTGATATTAATTTGGTTGATTAGCAGCATTGTGAATGTTTATTAATAAAAATATTACTAACAAAAGTATAACCCAAAAGTGGTATTAGGGTAGTCCATTTTGACAACTACAACGTGTCATAGTCGCTATTTTTGGTATTACAAAATTCTGTATTGTAACATCACTTTTTTTTGTAAAAACGTATATACAACATTATGTTTGTAACACCGAAACAGAAAAAAATTTATTTCCTCTTTCATTTCCATGTCAATAAAATAAAAAAAAAACTCGCTATCTACAAATCTGATTTTGGTCTCAAATCAAAACGTATAATATCAAAAGGTAAACCTTCACTTTTAATAGTTCCCATTCAAAGAAGACGAACATTGTGATGTAAAAATAGTAATTAAGCTACAGGGTAGATTATGACGTCCAATGAAAACGTACTTGTACTTGGTCATGAAGATGTAAACTTTCACTATTATCTTTCATGATTAAAATACGTACCTTTAAGGTAGCAATGGTGTATTTTTATTTATGCTTTTTACAATATTTAAACGTTTCAACTGCAGTGTCAGCTATTGTCCTTAGTAAAAGCAGTACGCGCGTTAACAAACATCATTGTCAATAAATTATTAATATCAAATCATTATGCCAATTAAAAGCGTAATAGTGAATGTTATTTTTAGTTAAACTATAAGACGCAAAAAACCGTTTCTATGTACCCCGTAAGGGAATGACGGGAAGGGCATGTTGTAAATACTTAATAGATATAATAGAAATACGTAATAAATACTCTTGAAAACAACATTACAGAATGTAGACTAACGATAATAAATGCTGTGATCAAAAATCAATTAAACAAAGTTCAGTAACATAATAATATCCGTGCAATGGTGCGAAAAGCTTCATGTGAAACTAATAGTGATATTCACAACTAAAAACCTAGACATGCCAATTAAAAATCCAGTAAAACTTTTTTCCGTTAGTAGTTAAAAGATTTAAGTGTATTTATGATACATTAAAAATAGCGTGTATTCATTAAATTTAATTCCGTTTTATCTATGTGTGTTTGCCGTGCTGTGAAGAGTATAATGTATAAATTTGGTATTTACTTCAGGGTGCAGGGAAAACTCAACAAAGCAAGACACCAAAAGTTAAAATTATGAGGACAATAGCTGTAATTGCTATGAATGCTATTGAGTGCGTGAGTGCCTAAGTGCTTTAGTTGCGCGAGTGCATGCGTGCGTGAGTGTGTGTTTGTCGGTGTGTTTGTCAGTGTATGTTGGTAGCCACAATAACTTAAAAAAATTAATACAGATTTAAAAACAAAGCTTGATATTTATATAGGCTTTATCAAATTTTGGTAAAACTCCGATTACAAGCAAATGTTGTTTAGAAAAGGGTTAATTTAATTAATGAAAAAATTTGATGTGTGTAACCTCTATTCACGATGTTTTTAAGATGAGGACGGCTTTAGAATATTTTTGTCAATTTGGTTCCTAAATGTTTACTAATAACATGAATTATTAAACGCCTATCTGACATGAATCAATCATTGTTGTCTACTTTCATTAGCATATATTTTATAACCACTAAAAATTTACCAAAACTTTCAACTTACGAGCAGAAATATTAAGTTATTCAAAGTTATTGAAGCACGTAACTATATTTTTATTTGAATATATAAGAGAAGATATGAACAATTTTGTATATCGTCTTACCTCGTCGTGTAGCTATAAGTGCTTCGAGTACTTTCTTGTCAGGTTTGTTATCTTTGTAACGTTTATTACTAATTTCTAATAAAAATTGTGTACATGTGCATTTTTATAGTTTCGGAATTAGGTGTAATGGAAATACAACTTTCTTTTTTGTACATTTAATATAAGAGGCAATATGTATACGTTTAACTGACCTTGACTGGCTAACATTTTTCTTTATTGGTTAATACAACATGACAAAAGCATAAGAACTTGCATTTGTTTCCAAACTAAATAATAATTAATTACACATATTTATCTTTTGGGCAAAAGCGGTTAATTTAAATGCAGATGTTAAACGTTTGAATATTAATTGCATCTATTCTCGTCAGTAAAAAGAAATATATTAAACGTCAACAAAGTCATAAAATGTGAACACGCAAAAAATAAGCCTGCTGTTATAGTTTATGATTAAAAACTCACTATTAAATGTTATATTACTTTTAATAACAATTTGATAACTAAATCTCTAATAGATTAAATATTATCCCACTGTCTTGAAAATGTAATTCTAAGATGCCCCCGGCGCGGCTGCGGCGGACGAAATTCGCCATAGTTTATCAAAGTTTAATCACATTATAATATAGGTCCACTGTTGCGAAAACCTTTATATGAAAGTGGTAAAAACATTCACAACTAAGAACACATCAATTAAAGATCTAATACACATTTTTCATTACTACATAAAAACTATTAGAGTGTTATGATACATTGAAAACAATAATGTATACAATTTAAAAACCGCTGCTAAATTATCTGCCATAATGCTTTCTCATATATGTAAATAAATAACTTCAAAGCCCACAATACCTGAATTTGAGTCATATCGGTTTTTAAACACGATCATTCCCCATTTTTGATACGCCATTTTGAATTTTTAATTTTGACAAATGATATATTCTTAGCGATCTTAAAACTCCCAATACCCGACTTTCAAAAAAATGTTGCACCCTAAAAACGGTGTGCCACTGGCAGTTTTTAAAATTTTTTTATTTAATGTTTTACAAATTAACAAAGTTTCAAAATTGATCATTAGCCCACAATACCTGAATTTTAGTCATACCGGATTTTAAACACGATAATAAATGATTTATACTTAGCGACCTTAAAAAACCCCATAATCCGACTTTCAAAAAATCGGTTGATAAATTAAAAAATGCACAATTTTGTACCATAAAAACGGCGCGCCACTGATTATTATATGTTTTGAAATCATCATATAATAAAAAAGTATTAGTTTGTTTTTTAAATTATGTAACTTTTTAAAATTTGAAGCATTGATTTTTTTTAATTTTCTAATCCCTTAAAAATGCCCCGCCACTGGTTGGATTTTGCTCATTAACGAACTTGACCTAGATTTTATGGCAAAGAATTTTTGTACCTAATTTCGTATCGAGCTTTAATGGTTCAAAGCATATCCTGCACACACACAAACAGACACGAAATTTTTTTTCTAAAAACTTGTTTTTTGACGATAGCTTTAATGTTTCAAAAGATATCGCGCACACTCACACACAGACACACAATCAGACACGAGATTTTCTTTTCTAAAAATGTGTTTTCGTATTGTTTAGGCCACAAAACGTCGAGAAATGCAAAAAAAAGTGTTTCAAAACTTAAACCTATTACATAGCTTTCTCTTTATGCGTACGTATATGAGAAAGCAATAAATTTAATTGTACCTGTTCGCATTGCATTTTTCTAGTGCTGTAGTGATTATACATACTTTTTAATAAAGCTTTTACTTTACAATCGAGGAAAGACAGTATAAAACCCGTGTATACCAAAGTTAAAATTAAGATATTACATTCTATCTTTTTTTATTACTATATTCCAAAACCTATTTCACTTCCACCGATTATTGTTTTTTTCTAACATTCACTATGGTATGACCCATTCTATTCAAACTCCTAAGTATCTTAAACTATATTCATCTCCTACATCCTTTTACTTTTTGTTGTTTTTTTGTACTTAGCCCATTCCTAGTATTCGTATTTTTTTCTTTTTCAATACTCATTTTTTGTAACGTTTGTTCTTCTTTCTCATTTATATGTGTATATATATATATATATATATATATATATATATATATATATATATATATATATATATACATGTATATATACTGTTTCTATTCTGATTTTGTTTCTTTATTTGTTTTTAGTTAATTTAATTTTCTTCTGGAATTTTATCTGATATTTCTTGTATCTTTATTTTTATAACGATATATTTCGTAATGATTCTGCTTTGCACACTTCGCTTTCTTGTACTGTTTCTGTTTATTTGCTTGTTATTGTTTTATGCGCGGTTCTTGACATCCTTGAGTAATTCTTGCTTCTTCCGTTTTTACCTCTATTTTTTAGCGCATTTCTTTAGAACTAAAATACGTGGTATTGTGAGCGCTTATTTTTCCTTCTGTAACATAATTTTAAACGTTGAGCTACTTTCTCTAGGGAAAGCTTTTGACCTGAATCTTTTTGTATTAGTGAGTTTATGTTACGAAGATATTTACTTAAGCGTTTTGGAAGCGTCATTTCATCGCGAATAAAAAAGCATAAATTAACCATAAGGGTGCAGTTTGTTGGCCAAAAGGAACTCGCGGATAGCAAAGAGTCTTAAAACACTTTAATCTGAATTATACGCCAGATACCTTATCACCTTAATATAGTTACGAGTTAAATTATAATATATAATTTGTGTTTGTGTGTTTTTGTGTTTGTGTGTTTTGTGTTTGTGTGTTTGTGTGTTTTGTGTTTGTGTGTTTGTGTGTTTGTGTGTTTGTGTGTTTGTGTGTTTGTGTGTTTGTGTTTGTGTGTTTGTGTGCTTGTGTGTGTGTGTTTGTGTGTTTGTGTGTTTATGTGTTTGTGGGTTTATGTTTGTGTGTTTTTGTGTGTTAGTGTGTTAGTGTGTTAGTGTGTTAGTGTGTTAGTGTGTTAGTGTGTTAGTGTGTTAGTGTGTTAGTGTGTTAGTGTTAGTGTGTTAGTGTGTTAGTGTGTTGTGTGTTTGTGTGTTTGTGTGTTTGTGTGTTTGTGTGTTTGTGTGTTTGTGTGTTTGTGTGTTTGTGTGTTTGTGTGTTTGTGTGTTTGTGTGTTTGTGCGTTTGTGCGTTTGTGCGTTTGTGCGTTTGTGCGTTTGTGCGTTTGTGGTTGTACGTCTGTGCGTCTGTGCGTCTGTGCGTCTGTGCGCGTCTGTGCGCGTCTGTGCGCGTCTGTGCGCGTCTGTGCGCGTCTGTGCGCGTCTGTGCGCGTCTGCGCGTCTGTGCGCGTCTGTGCGCGTCTGTGCACGTCTGTGCGCGTCTGTGCGCGTCTGTGCGCGTCTGTGCGCGTCTGTGCGCGTCTGTGTGTCGTCTGTGTGTCGTCTGTGTGTCGTCTGTGTGTCGTCTGTGTGTCGTCTGTGTGTCGTCTGTGTGTCGTCTGTGTGTCTGTGTGTCTGTTGGTTTGTGCGTTTGTTGGTTTGTGCGTTTGCGCGTTTGCGCGTTTGCGAGTTTGGGCGTTTGCGCGTTTGTGAGTTTGCGTGTTTGCGCATTTGCGTGTTTGTGTGTTTGTGTGTTTGTGTGTTTATTTCATTTCTTTTAATTTTTTAAGTTAGTGTCTAGATGTCTATTAATTGTTGTCAGACATGCAGTTTTAATGGCCTGTTTCACATAGATTATTGTTTTTCTTGCATATTTTCGTGATGAACTTTTATAAAAAAAATTTTTAATTTCAATTTTGTCGAAAGTCGTGTCGTGTTCCACTCCAGATATTTTCAATATCTTTATAGCGATTAATTTTATAAGAAAAAGTGTACACATACTTTTTAAAGAAAGTTTTATTTTACATAACTTTTTTTATAAAGTATTTTAATGTAAAAAGAAATAAATGTAAAAATTACATAAATATGATTGAAAAGGCTTAAGCTGTATTATCTATATTTTTGTAGATGCGGGCGGCTTTGAAATTTTTAAGTTAACAGTGTTTATATCTATTAATCTCTATCTGACTTGAAGTTTTAAACGTCATTCGAACATACATTGTTTTTGTTTTTACAATTTTGTCTGTTTTCGATATGAACGAATGAAGGAGGTTGCATAGTTATCCCAAAAAAAAATTATAACTAGAATTATTTCATTTCCTTTAATTTTTTTAAGTTTGTATCTAGATGTTTATTATCCTCTGTCTGTTTGACATAGATAAATTGTATTTGTTTTTACAATATTGCCTAATTTCGTAATGAACTTATTATAAAAGAGGTAGCGTATTTATCCTTAAAAAATATTATTAGAATGATTTCATTTCTTTAAATTTCCATTTGTAAGTTGCCAGGCCGTGTGGTGCTCCACACCAGATATTTAATTAAACTATTAATTTGTTTTAACTAGTACCCAAAAATTCTGCAATTATCTAATTTTATTTATTTATTATTATTAATTTTCTCACTTTGACATGTCACAGTTTCAATATATTATCGTACAAATACACATCGTCGTACAGAGAATTTAAAGAAGAATAAGAATTCCCGGAAAAATGTAGATTGCCATTTAAAAAAATATGTCGATGACCTCATTGCGCAAAGGGGTGAGGGTAATTTTTTCAAAAAATAAAGTTTACGTGTCCGAGGATTTTCGCATTGAATGATTAGACATTTTTTAATTTGAAGCGTTCCAACTCAAACGTTCGCACTGTATAATGTAGATATGGTGAGTCCCCAAAATTTCTTTTTAATTGTGTTTTGTGTTTTATCATAAAACACTTATTAATGTATTTTTGGATTTTCGTTGTGTTTTATGTATGCCCTGTTTTTTGTTCCGTCTTAAAGTGATTTATTTCATAGATTTAACCACTGTTTTTATCACTTTTATCACGCCAACCAATTTCTTTATTTAAACCCTTTCTTGTTAACAGAACTTCTTGAATTAATTATTAAATAGATTGTTTAACGAGGTGCTTAAATCGTGTTCATATTCCATTTTACTTCATTCTGATGTATTTAATTAAATTGTATTTATTGTTAAATATTAATATTTTACTAAAAGTAATGAAACTAATTGCATTAGGTGTGTAAGTCAATTACTTTAATAATGACCTAATTTTCCATAACTCTTGTATTAGTAAAAAATGTGGTGGCTTAGGATAATAAACGGTATAACCCACGCGCCCTTCAAAAGTCCGGACGTTTTGCCTCTCCGACTTTCGTTTCTTTGTTAAGTTTGCCAGTGTGTCAGGATATAACAGCTGTTGTATAAATTTAAATACCTGATACAAAATTGGAATTTGTGTTCTATTCATATACAGTTGATATTTGAATCTAAAGGTAGTAAAACGCATTTACACTCATGCTATATTTGTAGATTTTTATGACGATACAAAACAAAGAAAAAAAATTCCATTTAAATATTGCTGATGAGGCATTTCGCTTACTAATTCCAGACGAATTTTTAAAGTAAGATTAATGATAGTATAAAATTGTTCTTTCAATCAACGCTGTAAAATTGCTATTAAATGTGCAGACTAAGAAAATAAAACAACAGAAAGACTGATTATATGTGTCTGCTGCTTTTATAAAAATACCTAATCTTTTCGATATTTTAATTATAACTTGTACATTACTTGAGTAAACGGAGATCTTGTATGTTTATTCTCTTCAGTTTTTATTTTGTTGAATAAAATGGTGGGATATAAAAACTATCCTGCTATATAAATTAATTGGGGGCAGACAGAGGTCCTACTAGTCATAAGGATTAGATAATGATAGGGTCCATTTTCTATCGTTGGAAAAAAGTGGGCCTGTGAGTTCGTTAAGTATGTTGCTAACCTTCCCATAAAGATACCACTTAATGCACTGTTAATTTCTGTACTAAACCTAATGCGGGCGTATCACGGGTTTTACTGAATATACTAAGCGAAAGAGACATTAGTGTCATGGAAGCAGGATTATTTCTGCGTATAAAAATTCTTTTTGTTATAGCCCTGCAGGTCTATAACCTATTTTACATTGTTACAAACTAAAATGTATACTCATGCACATCTATCATGCTATTGTCCTGTTAGTACTTATCATCAAAGGATTGATTAATATTATAATTATATTCATGGTTCATGTAAATCCAACGTATTATGCAATATAGTTAAGGTTGTCGTATATCCTATTTTTAATAATGATCTGTTTTCTAATCCACTTTTATATCTCACTTAAACGTTCAATATGAGACGGTTTTTCATTTTCTCACCATAATGAAATAATTTTAGCCAGTAATATATGGTTTTATGGTTTACATGAATAATTCAACACTGCTTTCTGTTTATGGCATATTTTACTTTAACCTTACAGTATTTTTCCTTAAATCTTGTTGCAGCTTCTGACAGTCTGATTCCATCAAGTTTTAGTGAAGTTATCAGTAAAAATCATTTATTTATTGTGTATGTCGGTCAATATTTTCTAGCAAAATGTTAATTACTCAGGATGACCCACAATTTCCAACGAAATTTAGCATGGACGCTGAATGTCACTTAGTGCCAACCAACGAAATATGCTATTATAAGATACTTACCTAACTTACACCAAGTTAAACCATTTAAATGAAACTTTCGTAGGTAAAAATTATTGGAGCAATGGCGTTCATGGTCAATAATCAGGTTGATGTGTGAGTAGGTGACTCGAGTCACAGTCCATCGTCAACATACTAAAGCAAACATATTTTAAAATATAGATATTCTACAAGTGGATGCCAGTAGCGTACCACCCAGGAACTATACACGGTATTTCTTAATAACATAGTAATATTTAAGGAGGTTATTCTTGGGTCCATTTTGAGAAAGAAACTTCGTATGAACATATGTTCTAAAGGTCTTGACTTTTGAACTACACTACTGCAAAGTATTAAGAAAAATTCTTTTTTTTTTATAATAATCTTGGTATGAGCCTAGATATTTTTGTGAAACATAATACGCATGCTATGCATCAAAGGCTGTACAACATAATTTTTTATTCTTGCCAGTGGCCAGAGAAAAGTGATACGCCACTGCTTTTTCAGTAAAAAATAATTTTGAAATTCTCATTTCTTTCTGAGTAAATCTGGTCTCTTGATTTTTTCCTTTGGCGTAAGGTTTTCACTTAAAAAATAAAATTCATTCATTTGCACCTCACTAGACCACTTACAACAAAAACAATTTATGTAACTCTAAACAATAATTATTTAAGGGAATAATTTTTAAACGGTAAAATTATGAAATTGCAGTAATCTAAATACATTTTGGAATGCTAACACAAAATTACCCTGAATGCACAAAGAAATAAGTTAAATCAGATGCTGAAAATGTCCACCTCCTGCAAATATACATGCCCCTGCTCTTTTCTCATGAACTCGCGTAATTTTGTGTTAGCATTCTAAAATATATTTAGATTACTTAAATTACGTCAATTTTGTCGTAAGTGGCCTAACGAGATGCAAATGAATGAATTTTATTTTTTTATGCGAAAACCTTACGTCAAAGAAAAAAAATCAATAGAGCAGATTTTCTCAGAAAGGAATGAGAATTTCAAAAATAATTTTTACACAAGAACAAGCAGTGGCGTATCACGTTTCTCTTTAAAATGATTCAGTGCAAATCCCGCACGAATGCCACTGGCAAGAATAAAAAATTATGTTGTATAGCAGAACATGATTTTTGATGCTTAGAAGATGCATACTATGTTTCAAAAATATCTAGGGTCGTACTAAAGTTATCATAAAAAAAAATATTTTTTTCTTAAAACTGTAGTTGAAAAGTTAAGACGTTTAGGACTTATGTTCATATGAAGTTTTTTTCTCAAAATGAGCCCAAGAATAACCTTCTTAAATATTAGCATGTTATTAAGAGACACCCTGTATATAATAAAAAATAAAATAGTGTACGTAGTATGGCTGTCGAACCGTTGCTGACGTGGTGAGGAAAAAGATTCCATTCCAACTTGTTTTTGATTATGGAATGTTATCTAGTTATTGTATTTGTGTATGCAGTTGTCTCTGTTATCTTCTTGGTGTTGTTTTTTCGTCGTTCTTCTTTATTTTTCTTGCTCTATTACTGTTTTTGTGATCATTTCCTGTTTCGATGTTTTGTACAATATATGCGTATAGTCTATAGTGTATAGGTTTTGTGGATGACTTTCTATTTCAATTCTTCTTTATTATGCGTCATGCCTTGCCTCGTTCCGGTGTTCTTTCCTTCTAGCATTAATTGTGCAGTTGATCTGACAGATGCATGTGTTGTTGCAGTCTGCACATGGTATCTCATACACTCCTTATCTCTCCAAGGCCACCTTGGTTTTTGGTCCAAAACCAAGCTACTATTATCGCTAGCGTAGCACGTACGAAAAACATCACTGAACTTCGACTTCATTAAAACTAAAATGCAGATCAAAATAGAGAGCTGCGAAACGCATAATAAGGTGGCATTCGAAATACAAAAACATCCATAAAACCTGAACGATAGAGACGGCCTAAAACATAGAAACCTCTACTAAAAGTGAAAATTATCTCAAGGAAAGGAACAGCGCAAGAAAAACAAACGAAAGAACAACGATGAGAAAACAACAGGGAGAAGAAAACCGGCTTCATACACAAATACACTAGAAAGTGTACCATCAGCACGAAAGGGAAGTTAAGAAAGAGAATGTTGTGAAGTGTATATACTACCTCTAAAAGCAGGTAACATCAGTATTGTTTGAGTATTGAGATGGAAAACGAAAAGAGTTGATAATGGCCAGTGCGATTCGGGCCGAAACGTTGCCAACCCAGCGCTTCTTTCAAGAACCAAATGCAATACAGAAGTTACAAAGAGGAACGAGAATATGGTTCATAACAACACCCGCGAAAACCTCAAGATGAATAGTTTGCTTAGAAAACCAATACTCAGTTATACTCCTTCACTGATAGGTTTAAATATTATTGAATATTTACTGAGATATAAACGAACGTATCACAATTAAAATACTTAGCTTTTGGGTTTTTTAATGGTGTATTTTTATGTTTATATTTGATGAAATCTATACGTTTCGATCACAATTACAGTTATCGTCTCAGTAAGAGGTAATATCTTTAAGAATTGCTGGAGATGTTAGAAAAAATTTATGAATATAAAAAGATGAAAACTAAAAGATCTTTTTCATATTTCATAAATTTGTTCTAGCATCTTAAGTAATCGTTAAAGATATTACCACTTAATGAGGACGTTAACTGTAAGTGTTATCGAAATGTATAGATTTACATAAAATATAAATGTAACAAACACTATTTAAAAACCCAAAAGCTAAGTATTTTAATTATGTGTAATAATGGTGAAAGTTTACATTTTCATGTAACGTATCATGATGATGTTCATTTCTATAATAATAGTAACTATGCCGCAACGATAACCAATACATATTTTTTAACCCAATCCAGTGTTAAATTTCACCACGGTAGGTAAGAATTGTAGTTCTAATGTTTTAAATACTATAATACCGGTTGTCCTTAAAAGAATGTTCCAGTTATAAATATTAATATTATCAACTGTAAGTGTAAGTGTTGATTTAAGTTTATAATTAAAGAGTAACTCAGTTTTAGGTAAGCGCATGCCTAAGTACTGTTTTGTTGTTTTTCCTATTCCAGAACCGAGCTGGTAGCGTAGTGGCGACACGACCTACTTAGCATTGGGTTCAATTCCCGTTACCGTCTACCTTGTATGAGGTTTTTTCAGGGGGTTTGCCTCATACACATGTAGCGGAATGGTCACTGCGTATATGCACACCTTGTGCGGCTACTTAGGCGAATGCTGGGGTAGTATTTTCCCCCTCAGAACCCTAACTCCGTTCCTTCCAATCGTATCCTGACCACACCCATCCTGCATATATACGTAATGTATGTATGTATGCTGGGAATCCACGATTGTGGATGAAGGAGCTCGGAAATCTCGAGAAGCCCGCCTTCCCATTGGGGATGGAATGAAATACGTAGCCTTTTTCCTATTCCAGCGTCAAATATGAAAAATGGCAACTCCTGAATGAAAACGTTTTGTGTCCTGCAGTTTTCTAATCTGTTAACCGAAGTGTGTGAAGAACTGAATTTTAGATTGAGTGTGTACCGTGCAACTAACGGTCCACATATTGAACATTTGTAAGAAAAATTAGGTTGGTTTACTCTCAATTTGATGTATACTTGGTATAAGTCGTCTAAATTAAACTGTTATAGTATACCATTGAAACTGGGACATTCGTTTATGGTCACCCGGTACTTTATCCTTCTTTCATCAAAACATTCAACGCATCTCAAATAAAATTATGGATCTTGAAGTAATAACTAGTAGATTGAAATATGTTTTTTTTATTGGTTAGTGAACACTGACAACCTCACGATGAACGTACGGCTTGTGGCATTAATAATTACACCCCGATTTCCACCGAGCTGGTAGCGTAGTCGTGACACGACCTGCTTATCATTCGGGTGGTAATTGGTTCGATTCCCGTCACCGTCTACCTTGTATGAGTTTTTTTCAGGGGGTTTTCCTCATACACATGTAGCGGCAGGGTCACTGCGTATATGCACACCATGTGCGGCTACTTAGGCGAATGCTGGGGTAATATTTTCCCCCTCAGAACCCCAACTCCGTTCCTTTAGATTTTATCCTAACCAGACCCATCCTTAATCCCACCATGCATATATACGTAATGTTTGTATGTATTCTGGGAATCCATGATTGTGGCTGAAGGCGCTCGGAAATCTCGAGCAGCCCGCTCTCCCCTCGGGGAGGAAATGAAATACGTGGCCTACATACATAAATACCACCGAGTTAAACTTACAAACGTTGCCATGTCATTTAGAGTTTTGTGGAATTGAATTGAATAAATCAAACATTACGTTACCATTCGGGAGTTACATTTTCCAAAGAAAAAGAAAATATAGTCACAACCTCTAATCAAATAAGATCATATTCAAGAAACAGTTACGGAGATTTCATTAGGTATCTTATCGGGAAATTGGGAGAATGTTTATAAGTATAAGGATCTCAAGGAAGCTTTTCCCTTATTCTGTCATGGTTTTGATTATTTATTTTGTAATGTACCCAGGTCAGTCCAGCGACTGCACCACTCGAATACAAGAACAAAGTTAATACACGAATTTACTTAAGCCAAATGATCGTCATGAAAAAGCAGGTAGGACCACTTACGTTGAGTAAAAGAGTTGTTACAGGATATATGTGTTGCGGTATCTAAGGGAGGATATAATAAAAGTAACAGAATGAAACACAGTAGATAAATTTACAAACAAGTGCAATGTAGTTCTGCTATCTTTAGTGTGAATTGAGGAAAAGAACTACAAAGGAAAACTCCATCGCCTTTTACTACAACAAGAATAACAACATAAATAAAATATCAATTATAAATACCTAGATCAATACGTATTAAGACTACTCTTATTGTAACATTAAATTGCTATCATCCTACTCTTAACCTTAATAAATCAATGCAGTAATATTTTAATACAAGCCTGTATTTCAGAAATGGTGATCACCAGGTTATACAGTTAGCTAACTGTAGTATAAGTAAAACACCACAACATAAGAGTCTGCGTTTACAATTAACAAACCAAAACGTAACATACACGCATAAACTAGAACTTTAGTGTTGCCACGGTTATCTCCCCTTGGTCAGCATTAGTCCAGTTTTACTCGAGAGCCGTTTTAAGCTTCTACTACATTTACAAGGGAACATCTTAAAATATGCTACATTATAGGTGTGAAATGGCAAAACAAAATATGTTAAAAATGAAATCAAAAGACCTCTCTATATTAAATAACAAGATTGTGATTAACTTTCAAATTATCCTTGATATTAATTTACATGAAATAATCACTCTTACTATGGTATTGTAATACAAATCATATACTCATTTCAATTATTATGTATTTCAGTTTGTAAGAGAACGTTCTGTTTTCAAATCAATTTATAATAATATTATAATTAATTTACCTTTTCATTTTCTGAAAGAAAATACAGTTAGTGAATATATAACATTACCATTTTATCCTATTCTATGTTATCAAAGTTTGTTAGCCATGAAGAAAACCAAAAAAAAACACAATAAAGTTTACCTTAAGGTTGGTTCAGCCCCTTGCTATACAGATCACCTAGTGGCGACTTAGAGGGTTGCTTCCGGTAACGTGATTGAGGTGATATCCGCGCTCGAACTCGGGGATGGATAGCGATGCGTCGTCTTAAAATATTAACTTGCAGTCGGATTTTATTCCATTTGGTGGTATATGTTTACACTTTAATTCCGATCTTTACTTTAAATATATACAAGTTCTGATTAACACATTACTAACTAAAGCGATTTATATACACCGAACTTTATCATTCACTCGGCGGGCTATTGCTATGTAAGCAGCACTATCATAACAAATACCAGGAACTCGTTACTTTAATCCGCAAAAACAACAAATTGCGATAAACATGGTAGCACAGAATGAAGCTCAGCACTATAAACCAAACACTAGTGCTACTTCTAGGCCCAAACATGTCACTATAGACACGAAACGATAAAATTAACTCGAGGATGTGGTGGACCTACATCGTATCCCATGGCGGCTATAATTAATTTTAGTACAAGATTTACCATACAATGTAATAAATTTTATACTCAATTTAATTTTATAAAACGTAATTCCCTTTTAACACCCAAAAATTTCTAAAACTTATAATAAGGAAAATAACTATTATTTACAATCTCAACTAAATGAAATTTTAACGAAGAAATCTATTTTAATTCCAACTAACAAAAATCTACCCAAAATGTAAGATAACGAGAACTAACATTTATCTATCTAAATCTATTAAATATCTTTCCTAAAACGCGAGTATTACGTGTGTGAAATGAAACGTAATTTTACAAAAGAATCCATCCATAAACGCCTCCAAACAAAATAAAAATGGAACAAAACAAACTATCTACCGTATGAGCCTTAAAATTTCCACACAGCGTGACAAAAATATTTTCAAAATCAAAATCCGGAAACAAAATTCGAGGAACTCGCGGTAAACATTCTGAACCGATAGGATCAGAACCGAAAGCTGTGCAAAAGGCTCATGATAACGACGACACAACCCTAAAAGCCGTAATATGCAAAAGGTTATATCACCCACCTGGTCTACCCAACAAATTTTGTAAACGCGTTTGGCTGGTGTACTGGAATTCCACGTCAAGACCATACGGAAGAGGCCCGGCTGCGTTTCACGGGATCTCCGCTTTCGTTATTCCACAACCGTATACCCAAGACCCAAAATCGCAACACTCCCAACCAAACCCGCCACACCTACTTGATTAGTCGCCTCTTACGACAAGTCGTGGCATCTGCTTTAGGAAAATTCTTACTCCGTCTCTACACAGAGAAAGCGCCCATAGGGCTTCAATCCTAATCCTAAAGCTATCGGCCTAAAATTATCGTACCAGAAAACTAATTGGATGCGCATCCTAACTGACTTGCAACTAAAACTAACGTAATCCTAATAAACCTAAACTAACAAAAAAAGGCCAAAAAAATACTACAAAGTCAATCGGTAAAATCAACATTGTCGATACATAATTCGAAAAAGAATCGAAAAATTGAAAAATCTATAACTAAATTTCCGAAACATCCGTTATACTAAAAGTCGTAATTTGATTAAAAAAAACCTCAAAACCAAAACGTTTATATTCGGACACCAGCTCGCTTCGCTCGCTCGTGAACATAGGCTACTTACCACCCTTATTATGTAATATACTATTATTTGTTATTCTTTCCTAAATTATATTAAAAATGTGAATGTATTATATAAATATATTTATAATGACATTTCTAAATATCTCGTCAGCTGTGGCAAGTATTACTATGACAACGGGTTACTAATTGTTAAAATCCAAATTTTTATATACATATCTGGTATTTCTTTAATTAAAACTTTACTTTTTGATTGAAGACAAACCTTAGTTATTTGTAGCTTTTGTGAAATGTCTTCCTCTAATTGAAGCGTGCGCAACTTTTTGTAAAAACCCTATGTTTAAAAAGAAGTTTTACAAGTTTAAATTGCTTCAATAACAATTGCGGCTTTCGTTTTCGGTAAAAACAGAAAGTGTTAACAAATATTAATGTGTAGAGAAAGGTAAGTATTTTTTATTGTAACATTGGATTACTTTTTACTAGATTACGATTAAGTATATTTCAAACAAAAGATGTCAATGCTCTTGTTTAAAATTGTTTAATGGTTATAATCTGTCATAACTTAAAATTTAAACCATCACACCTTGTACTAGTTTTACCAATTGATCAGATTCAGGTTCACTAAAAAGTGATAATGATACGTTATACACCGAAACAGATCGATCAGTTTTGAAATATATTGTTACATTTAGTAAAATTTCTTTTAATTTATTAACATATAATGATAGTTCTACAAAGTAAGTTTACTTGTCATTCCACATTCTTTACTGTTACATTTAAAGGCTCTCGTTGATTTGTCGGTATATTAAAAAAATCTAAAAAAAAACCACGTCGACAGTATTCTTTAAGCTAGGAATCAAACTTTACTTATACTCAACCTTTAGTTATGTTTATAATATAAGCCGTTTTCATAATTGTTTTGTTACTGTCCTGGGTATGCTTATGATTCAAGACGTGAATCATGTAGTTTTTACCGGTTTCCAGCGGATCATAAACAATTTTAACAGGTGAAAAAAGATGTGCAGGTAAGATCTATAAAACCTCTATTTATATACTCCAAAATGATAATGTTCAGAAGACACTAAATACTCTTCTTTATTAAAATCAACCCTACAAATTCTGGCTTTATTTTTACTCACCCTACATGTATATATACTTCTAGAAGAACTCGAGAAGACAGACTCTGCATCTGTCATTTTGGTCATGGCAACAAAATGTTGGGTTCTACCACATTCCCATGGAAGAAACAGGGTTTGTGGAAATTTTCTTTTCCAGAAAAACGTATAAGTTGTATTTAATAAGTATTTAATAAGTTATTAAATTTTTCTGGGACATGTATTTTCAGAAAAACACACGAAGTACGAACAGGAGGCAATATCGAAGAAGTGCCAATAAATATTCCAGAACCAATAGAATCTGGTCCTTCCATTTCTACAGCTTCCCTATTATAATCTCTAGCACCAGACAAAGCTGAGTTGTGCTTTCTCGAAGAAGAGAATAAAAAGATAAAACAATCGCTGAAAAAAGGTGAAAAAAGATATTAGTGGGGAAGAAAAAGTAATGATTCAATATACCGGGCTTCTAACACCTGCAAATTTTTTAATGCTGCATTCGTTACTGCGACGATTTACATTGGCATACTATAATGGCTGGAATGTAGAAATCATACCACCAGAAGATCAATTATTATGCACGTTAATGAAGTTACGGTTAAACTTACATATGTTTAATCTCGCTTTTCGATTTAAAGTGAGCAATACCACAATACAAAACATCATAACTTGCTTATATGCTCAACATGAAATTTTGTATCATGAACAGTATTCCTAGTAAAAACAAAAATTATCTTTTTATACCAACGTGCTTCAAAGACTTTCCAAACTGCAAGATCGTGCTCGATTGTACGGAAATTGAAGTTGTAATTCCGCATTCTTTGAAATTTAAAAACGCACTATTTTTACATTACAAATAACGACACACTTTTAAAGTTTTAGATGGTGTTGCTCCGAATGGTACAATTACTTTTGTGAGTGAGCTATTTCCTGGGTCAACATCAGACAAAGAAAAGAGTGGTGTTTTACATCACATGGAAACTGGAGATTTAATTAGATTTTATTAGAGATTAATCAGAGTGTAAGATATTACAAGAATGCTGGAAGGAAATAAAAGAAGGAAGAAAGCAAGAAACCAGGAAAGAATATTATAAAAGAAATGTGAAGAAATGAAGAATGGAAGAAATATGAAAAAAAAGAAGACAGTTAAGGGGCGAGGTAAAAAGAAACATTAGAAAGTCAATTGTAAATAGTGAATGGAATTGTAGTAAATGTAAAAAGGGTACACAGTCCTTTGCAATACGTAAATAAGCAAATAAAGATATTAAGTAAGATTTAATTTTGGCCAACAAAGGGTTCTTAATAAAAGACATGTGTAACCGCAGTTCACAGTCTAAGAAGCTCTGTTTACGCGAAAAATAGCACGTGCCAGGATTAATGTCGAGAGAGCTATAAATCGGTTAAAAAATTTTAGAGTTTTGAATTTTATAACTGTTCAAACTTGTAAATTTACTGTATGCCCTACTCAAAGAATCTGAACAACGTTTAGGGTGGGCCAATGATTAAAAATGTAAATATTATTCTCTTGCTATTGGTTATATTGTCATCTATATTTAGTACACTTGTAAATATTTAATTATTTAAGATCATGTAAATTACTATTACTATTAATAACCACAAAACTAAGAACTTATTAATAAAAAACTACAAAGAACTAACTACTCTAATAATTTATCTAAATGGTTATAAACATGAAATCTTTCTGAAACTAGTAAATTTCTCTCCCAATCTTCTCTACCTTAATATACAATGTAGGAGTTCACACAACTAAATGACATAACGATCTTTTGGTAATATGCAGAAGTCCTTGTCTTTGATGAAAATAATCGTGTGACTTTTAAATTTAAATTTTCATCAAAACAATAATTTTTATCCATTTTTATTTCATATAGTGTTGAATTTCTATGACTAAATGGACATTTTATTTCTATTATAATATCTTTTCCCACCAAACCATAGGGGAACCACCTAAAAAACCATACCCATGCAGCCATAGTCCGGTTGAAGTTATTTTTATTTCCTCAATATTTTCATATTCGTGAATAGCAGCTTCTTCATGACTCAAACTCCACTGTTTTGATTTTACCCTGTCTAAATTGTCTATCCTTAACAAACGGGAATAAAGAGAAGCAGGATATGTAAAAGACATTCTACAGTAGTTTTAGTAAATAAGCATGCTCATGTTTCAATTAATGGGTAATATACTGTAGCGTCTCCCGGGTACCCTATCTTGAAAAGTGTAATTTGAAGTTATTTGTAAGAATGCAAATTCAAGAACAAAACAATCGCTAACTGATTTATCGTTTTACTGACCGTAAGGTTACTATTACTCAAATTCATTGCTTGCCTTACATGGACTTTCCTGACAATAATTAAAAGATTAGAATGTATTTGCAAATCTGATATCTAATTACTCGCAAACCTCAAATCTGATCAAACGAAGTGGCCGTCTGGTGGTAGGTATGCTGTGCTATTTGAATTAGATACTCTGGATGTTACCTTATGTGGGACAGGAAAAAAAATGAAACTACTCAAATTACAATTAACGAGCTTTGCGCAATGGTGGTTCAACCCGTTAATATACTATTGTGGGAAAGAACCACCAATAAAACCCACTTTAGTCATAAATAAGAAATTGCACAAGTACATTAATAAATCAAATAACACACAAAAAAAAAAGAATGAAAGGGTTAAATAGATAAAAAAACACCATTAAATCAGGTTAGAGTGCGTACAAAATTATAACGATAAGAGAAAAATAAATAAAAAGCAGTTTAGTTACACAATAATAAAAAACCCGTGTAGTCACACCCACAATCATGTCATAAATAAATTGGAATAAAAATCATAAACCAAACATGTGGCCCTTTAAAACCAATTATGCCGGTCTTTAAGTAAATAAGCACATAAAACAATAAAGCAAATTACCGTACATATAAAATACAACAGTAAAATTGCACAGGTGATAATAAGGTAAAGGCAAGGACAAAATAAAATAGACAAGGAATTTTCACGTACACAATTGTATAGTCACTACTAAAGCACAAAATACATAAGCCAAATTACAATAAATTACATATGAAGTGAAATTAGTTCGCAGGCAAACAATTTTACTTAACAAACTGACACAAAAACTTATTAAACAAAGCCTTATAAGGGTAAGTTATAAATAGATCCTAATATCGTGACCGATGTATAAAAAATACAGTGCCCCTTTCTCAGGTTACACATTCACCTATACAACAATAAAAACAATAAAAATAAAATTCGATGTGTGTAATGGTTATCTGGTCCCGAGAGTGCGTACCCACTGGCAATTGCCTTTTACAATTAATAACCAGCGGTATCATGTACCCGTCCACCAGTCCACTTCTACACAAATATAAATATAAACAACGAACAACAATGCTAATTCACACAAATACTAGAATGAGGGAGGCCTGTACTGTCTTTTATTTTAGCAGATTTCAGCTTAATGAGCCCGCGTGCAAATAAGATACCTTTATAAGGCAATGCTCGATTTTTACTAGGTTACATAGGCTTGTAAAATGATTTGCTGCGAGCTTTCATTTATATAAAAATACCTATTTACACTTGAATTCTTTAATTGATCACAGCCACAAATCGTTAACATACGCGGTTTAACTGTTATTTACAGACTAATATTTGAAAAACACTACAACTAACCCCCGAAAGAAAAGACAACTTAGCGTTGGCGAATTCAAAAGAAAATGTACACGCAAGAAATATTTTGAAGACAAACTGTTTAAAATGAAGGTATTTAATTAACAAAAGATCGACCTGGCTCGATTGACACTCTTAACTGTAACTGCCTTCCCCTCTGGTTTCCACTCACCATGAATACTCCCGAAAATCAACCCCCGTCTTTGAAAGTAATAAAAAGTACTAAACAAAGATGTCTTTGATTGCAGTGTGTACCGTTAGTAATTAATTACTAACTAGTGACATTTTTACATCATGGATGTGCGCATACGAATTTCCAATGATTCGGTAAGTCCCTTCAGTAAAGCAGTTTTTAATCATACACCTGCTACTTAAACCCCAACATGTGTTTTTCAACCCTTAGCCAAATATCAGTTACATACAATCTCACATACTTTACATAAAATATATAAATACAGTTTAATTTTGAAAACATTAGCAAATTACGACGTATTATTAAAAATCCACTAATTACCTTTTGTATCGCGGTAACGATGGCGATTTGACAAACGTTTATTTACAATAATAAAATTTTCGCGGTCCGCTTCCTACAATACTTTTGCCAAAAAATACCTGTTGTTTTAAACTTAATCTTGTCACTTGTCCTATTAATCAAATGCCTCTCGTTGACATGAATCAAGTACAGCACCAAAACTAGCTGTCAATGGACTCACATGGGGTTTTGATTTTGACCGCATGTGAACTTTTCAATGTCGAAAATTTCTGCTGATGAACATAAAAAGTTTTCCGACACTTTGTCTTTCATTATTGCTCGCCCTTTTTTTGACAGTTACAAAATCTTGGCAAATGATTTTAGTTTTGTTGGGACATGCTGTTGCTCTAGAGATAGTAGCCAAAAAAATCTGGAAAACCTAACATAAATGATCAAGGTGAATACAGTTTTACAATTTTTAATTGCTAATTACATGATTTTTTTCAATTTTTAAGGGTTTATCAATATTATTTTAAAGAAAATAAAAAAAAATATAAAATTCCTTATTGACCTCATCTACTGCTTTATTCGTGGCACGATATTGTGATCTAGGAAACAGTTCCGACACAGAGGCAGTTTTTTCAGTAGAT
The DNA here is from genome assembly GCA_036346205.1 of Vesta saturnalis. Classification (NCBI taxonomy): domain Eukaryota; kingdom Metazoa; phylum Arthropoda; class Insecta; order Coleoptera; family Lampyridae; genus Vesta; species Vesta saturnalis. The sequence continues at coordinate 284,989 of JARFJB010000428.1, forward strand.
GTGGTTGGTGCTTTCATTGGCACTTAAATTTTTATTTGCATACTGCAACTTAGCGCAAATATGATGGCATTTATATTGATTGCCTCCTGGCACAATCACATTGAATTTTTTCAATGTTACGCGATTCATTTAAATTAATCTAAAATAATATTTTGAGTTACCTGTTGATTTATGGCACCTATATTGTTACAAACGTTATGTAAAATATTATAATCAACTTACCTCTACTTGGTATGATTTCTTCTTCATACTTGCTACAACACGTCCTCTAGAGTTGGGTGACTTGAAATCATAGGGGCGACTTGACACAGTGTGCATTTATTTTTGGAACTATTGTTCCCATCTTTTAGGTAAACGCCCAAACTTCTGAAGTATTCCACAATGATGAAGTAATGTTTTCAGTAGCTAAAAGTTGTAAACAGGTGTTTTATCTGGCTCCTAAAGAATACTGAATAATAGGTAAGAAAACCACAGTTTTTGATATGCTATATAATTAAGGTCATCCTCAGGAGCAAATTACATATAATATTTTTTAACAATAGTTTATTGTCTTCTCAGCGGGTTCTGAACCCCAGGTCTGTTGATTTTATTTTTTGAGGTTAAGTAATGCTTTTTTACATTTTTTGTTACAGATTTTGGGTGACTTGACAAAATGCCAAATAAGTATAAAAGAGTGTTAGGAAAGCGAAAATACCACGATTTTACTAAAGATGAATTAGAAGAAGCCTTAACAAATATCCGCACTGGTAGATGGACATTGGCGGAGGCTTCAAGTAATACCGGGATATCAAAATCGGCATTATATTGAAAACTTAAAAATAAAAATATGAAAACTTATGGGAGCCAGACTTCATTGACAGCGGAGGAGGAGTGGTTCTAAAACATGCTGTTTTATTTGCTGCGGAGTGGGGATTTCCCTTAGATAAAAACAATATTAAAGATCTGGTTCGAAATTATTTAAACAGGCAAGGACGAAGATTAGGTGCTTTTACCGATAACAGACCGGGTAATAGTTGGTACTACGTGTTTATTACTCGTCATAGCGAGCTATCCATTCGCCTATCAGAAAATATAAAGCGAAGTCGTGCTGCTGTTTCTATTGACATTTTAAGTGAATATTTTGATAAGTTGGCTGTTACTTTAAAAGACATTCCTGACGAAAATATCGTTAATTATGACGAGACATGTTTTACCGATGACCCTGGACGAACCAAAGTTGTTGTTCGACGCACAGCTAAACATGCCGAAAAAATTATGGACCACAAAATCTTCAACGAGTGTGATGCTTTCCGTTAGTGGATCAGGAGTTATGTTGCCGCCTTATATTGTATATAAGGCCGATTAACTGTGGTCTACGTGGACAGAAAATGGTCCCGAAAACGCCCGGTACAATCGCAGCAAATCTGGATGGTTTAATCTACACCTATTCGAAGACTGGTTTAAATGTATTGTGCTCCCTTATTTTACAAAACTTGAGGGACCGAAGGTGTTGATCGGTGACAATTTAACCAGCCACATTAGCATCACTGTCATACAGGGTGCCAAAACAATAATATTCGCTTTGTTCTCTTGCCCCCCAATAGTACACATCTAACGCATCCGTTAGATATTTGCTATTTCAGACCACTGAAGGGTAAATGGAGGTCTGTTTTAACTAAATGGAAGCAAACACAACCTGGCCCCATAAAGAAAGATCGATTCCCTGGTCTACTAAAAGCAACATTAGTAGAACTAGGTGCAAAAGGTTCAAAGCGACAGGACTTATTCCTATCGATCGAGAAGCTGTTTTACAACGAATCCCTTCTCAACACAGGCCTGTTGGGAAAATTGCCAATGTGTTAAAAGATATGTTTGAAACAACAAGAAATGTAAAACCCAGTAAGTCCGGCAGACGGAAGAAACTAAATGTTGCTCCAGGGGAGAGCATCTCTGTAGAAGATTTAGAAGCAGAAAAAATAGACGAAACAACGTGGGCAGTACAACTATCTGAGCAAAACAAAATCGTTAAAAAAAATCCGAAACCACGGAAGTCCAATAAATCCGAACTTTCTTCTGAAAGTGAGATAGGTGATATAGAGCTTGAAGAGGAGACCGACGAAGAAGAGTCCAGTGATATTGAGCCCGAGGATAATTTACAAATGCGAAATCAAGACAACAAGCAAAATGAAGAACCTGTGGAACGACACTCATTTGAATGTGGAGAGTTTGTTCTTGTGAAATTTCATACAGAGAAACGGCTTGTAAAATATGTTGGAAAAATCTGCCAAGTCATTGATGAAGAGTACATTCAAGTAAAATTCCTACGAAAAACTGTGGATACGAAAGAAACATTTTTTTCATATCCTGCCGTAATAGACGAATCGATGGTGCACAGAAATGAGGTCGTATGTCTGCCAGCTCCACAGCTCCTTCGCCTAGAACGTTTCAAATTTTTGACAGATTTGGTAGATGACAATGTTTTATCAACAAATACGTTAACTACATTTGTAAAAATATTGTTAATTTAGGTTTAAGCATTATTATGATGTTAACTTTTTGAGAATACCTTGGTTTTTAAATTATTTTTGTATCTTGTTAGAATAAACGTTTCTTTTTTTAAATAAATGGTCTCAAAAATTGTTTTTGCCCTGTACAATGGCAACATACGTTTTTAAAAAGTTAAACTTGATGTCAAGTTACCTATAGAACAGTTTTACTTGTCAATTACACTGATTTTTGCTTACATTTTCAAGTCACCCAACAGGTAGGGTGATTTGAAAAACAGGGTTTTAATTTTTTTTTTACATTTTTTTTTTAGTTTTACAAAAATCTTTTATACAGGTTCTATTCTTTGCAAAAAGTGGCATAACGCCATATTTTTTGTTTTATGATATATTTATGGGTATAGCAAATATTATTGAATTCAAGTCAAAATAGCAGTCAAGTCACCCAACTCTACGGTACCATTAAAATGTACTTATAACATTTCCACTAATTTCATCAGAGAAAAGTTCTACTATGGTGGACAAGTTTATTGACGCCATTCTAAACGGAAGTCAATACAGGTAAACAAAGCTATGTGTATTCCCACTAGCTGTTTGACGGCCTTATTGTGACGACAACACTTTGACAATCTATATAAACCTTTTTATTTTCCTCATTATTTTTCTATATTGCTTTGTTATAATTTTTGATATGTACGACGATATCTGAATCAGAAATAAAGCTGAATTTTTAAGAATAATAAAACACAGTAAGTAAAAATAAATTCTTAACGTTGAATATTTGTTATTTTCAAACGTGTATGTATGATTTCACCGGATATCCTTTTTGTTTTATGGGAAACGCCAGTTCTAGATCGTAAATTTCAAAATTGTGAACTTAATAGATAACTGCTGTTTATGACGCCTCTTATTGATTCGTGCAAACGCGAATAAGCTGCTTCCGCGTTTGTAACACGAAACGTTATACAAACCTAATTTATTTTCAGTTCTTTTCAATTTGTCTGTAAGTTATCTTATAATTTCTATCCATTAATACACAAATTTCTCCCTCACTTAATAACTAAAAGAATGCTTTAAATACACTGTGTTAAGTATATCTTGATCATATACCCTTTTTTGAAGCTCTAGAATACTGTATCTGAACCGAAAAGCGCAAAAACAGCACCAAACTATTGTTTACGAACAAAGCGTTATTGAAATTTCGCTCTTTTGTAAAGAACGCTTTTCGTCTAGTTTTGCTATTGATAGTTAAACGGTTTATTCCGTAATCAATAAACCAGACTTTAATAACAGTTTCTGACAGGAACTGTTTATAAAGGGCTTTTGCATAATTTTACTTTTTCCAAAAGAAAATCGAATCGTATTCTGTTTGATATTATCATTTGAAGTTGCATTTTGAATATTTCATTCATTGATTGGTATTATTTTTGTATTTGATGTGTTGAATCCAATTGTTATTAATGGATTGAATTTTGATGAAAAACTGTCATATTTATTGAGTACGTGTATTTTTACTTTAATGCACGTTTTTTATTTCAATCGTTCATTTTGATGAGCTTAACAAAATTTGTTTAGACACTTTTTAGTCTACAAAACGTCAAGTGAAAAATAAACAGAAATTATTTTTAACTTAGTTGGACGATTAAAACATTTAACCTAATTTATATGATCTGGGTTAGTATTAAAATATTATTTTTCGTGTTTGGGATTTATAGGGGTAAGTATTGATGACGTCACGTAACATACGTATACACCGTGTCCAAGATAAGGATGCCCACTATGGGGATCTCGGAAACGGTAAGAGATGGAAGGTCGGTTAAATGGAACAAAAGTCACGCATTTGAGAGGATGTATTTATGGTCTTTATAGAACTCGAATATCTCTTTTAGTTTTTGAGATATTTGAAAAAAATTGAATTTTCTTATTTTCGTTTTTATTTTTTCCTGACCTTATTTGGAGATCTATCAAGAAAAGAAGAGCACATTTTCATTGCCACTTTTCTAGCTCTACTTAATGCTGTTATTCAATTTTTGATACAACGTTTCGTTTGTTAGCAACCATCATCAACTTTATTTTTTTAAATACACGAAAAAATTATTTTTCCCATATTTAAATTCTCTCCTTGATTCTGAATTCAACGATATATCACACTTTATATTTTTGATACGTTTCGGATGAGAAAATTCATATCCATGTAAAACATCGAAAACTTACAGTTAAAACTAATACTAGAAACGTTAAAAAACCGTAAAATTATTACAAAATTATGTTTTGTAATTTTAAATGATAGACAAATAAAAAACAAATTTATTTTAAAGGTTAATAAACTCACAAAAGATGTTCAAAGAGATTCCCGTTATTCTCTAAACATAAACAGCATCTTCTAACTGTAGCATTTAAAACATTCTTCAGCATTTGAGAAGTAATACTAGCAAACGCTTCGAGAACTAATCTTTGTAAAATTTCTTCGTTTTCAATATCGTTTCCATAAATGTATTTTTAATGTATCCCCAAAGAAAAAAATCCAAAGGTGTTATATCTGGAGAACGGGCTGGCCACAGTACATTTGCATCAGTGCCAATACATCTTTCTGGAAATCTAACTGACAGGTTCTCTGACAACTCTGGAATTATGTGCTGGTGCACCGTCCTGCATAAACCAACAACCTTCAACTTATTGGAAAGGCAAACTTCAAACCTATCTATAATTCATTTTGGAGGAAAATTTGGTAACGTTCAGAATTTAAGGACTCATGGTAAATGAAAGGACCTATAATTCGAATACCGAATATAGGAGCCCACATATTAAATCCGAAATGGTGTTGGTGTTTGGCCGTTTTGTACAGACGTGGATTTACTATTGCCCAATAATGAGCATTTCTACGATTAAAAGTTCCATTATTATTAACCATACTTTCATCGGACCATATTATTTTGTTCGGAAAATATTCATTGTCTTGAGATTGACGTGTATACCATTCGCAAAATATTCTTCGTCTCTCTGTGTCACCTGGTCGAAGTCCTTGGCAAATTCTAAATTTATATGGATGTACTTTCTCCTTCTTTAGAACATGATGAGCTGTGGAATGGGCTATGCCAGTTGCCTCTTCAATGTTCCTAGTAGAAACCTCTGGATTTTCCGTTACAGCTAATAAAACAGTATTGGCTTTTTCTTCATTGCAAGGTTTTTTGTGAGATTTTACAGGTTTTTTGAACGCACCATACTCTTTTAGATTAACTGCTAATGTGCGAAAAGTTCTTTTGTGAGGTTGGCGCCTTTCTGGATATTTGTTTAAATACATTATTTCGGCTTCAGGACAATTACGTTGACACAAAATGTAACACGTCAGTATATCGAATTTTTCATTATTTGAAAAATGTACTCCTACCATTTTGTTTTTAGGTAAACACAAAATGTAATTAACTCAAAGACCACCAAACAAACGTAATACGGACAACAATCAATTATGACAGGTAGGTAAACAAAATGCAAAGCCAACTTATTTTTATCAAATGCATCAGTACGACGGAAGATGTATTTTAACTGTTTAATTAATAGTATTTTCACTAAATACATACTTGTGAATTATTTTATTCGCAACAGGCATTAGAAAATGAGAAAACATTATTTTATAATAATTTTACAGTTTTCTAATGTTTCTAATATTAATTTTAACTATACGTTTTCGATGTTTTACATTGAATATGAATTTTCTCATCCGAAACGTATCAAAAATATAAAGTGTGATATATCGTTGAATTCAGAATCAAGTAGAGAATTTAAATATGCAAAAATAAATTTTTCGTGTATTTAAAAAAATAAAGTTGATGATGGTTGCTAACAAACGAAACGTTGTATCAAAAATTGAATAACAACATTAAGTAGAGCTAGAAAAGTGGCAATGAAGATGTGCTTTTCTTTTCTTGATAGCCCTTCAAATGTCAGAAAAAAATAAAAACGAAAATCAGAAAATTCAATTTTTTTCAAATATCTCAAAAACCAAAAGAGATATTCGAGTTCTACAAGGACCATAAATAAATCCTCTCAAATGCGTAACTTTTGTTCCATTTAACAGACCATCCATCTCTTACCGTTTCCGAGATACCCATAGTGGGCATCCTTATCTTGGACACAGTGTAAAGAAAAAATTAGTTTTGTGAAAGAGCATGTATCCCAAAATAGTATTAAATTAACCTTCAACCTATTTGGGCTAATTATCTCGTCCGTAATTTTGTTCCTCATTGGAAACATTTTGAAATCATACAAATGTAAATCCAAGTTTTTATTTATTCTGGTTATTATCTTAGTCTCACAGTGTAGCGTTGAATAAATGATTTTTACACAATCGTTATAGTTATCAATATGTTGCTTTAAAAAATTTTACTTTTTATTGCTTCTCGCGTGTGTATTCCTTTTTTTTAACTTCTTCTTTTCGTCAGTTTTTATGTACTACCTTCCAATAAATATGATGTTTAAATGGCAAATATTGTTACACGTCTAATCCGCACTAGGCGTCGCGTATGCTTACATTAGTAAGCGGGTTGCCAAGCCTGCCAGAGTGGAAATTCGCGGGGTCGAGATAAGCAGTAAAATGATTAAATAACAAGCTCAAACACCTTACACTTACCATACATTCACAACTTATACAGCTCAGTCCGGGAAAGATGTCTCTTGGCGCCGCCACAATGCCCAATTTAGAAAAACCTCTAACCCAAAAAGGAATAAACGAACCGATTTAGTGATATTCGTTATTTCCATGAAAACTACTCGTTAATTGCTAAATAACTCAACGTTAGAATGATTAGTGCTTTCCTCATTAATGATCTCTTTATATTTTATTAAAATACCAAGTTAGACATTCATAAATATATTTATGCTTTATCACTTCAAATATAAACGTTCTGCTTTATGGAAATACTAAATCAAAATTGAGTATTTTTTTATTAATTTTCTGCTTTATTTTCCAAATTTTTACTGACATTTTGTGAACGATCTGGCCAATACAAGATGTCAGAGCGATCCTTAATCCCCAAAATAAAATAAGGTAAAGATTACTTTCAATTATTAAAAATATGTAACCAGTCAAGTCAATATCACAAATAAACAACGAAATAATTTAAACACTCTGTACATATATTGTGGATAAATATTTACACAATCGTGGTCGAAACCACCAAATAGCCCTAATTAAAAATCCCCAAATCTTAGAACTAAACATATACAAAAATATCGATACAGCTCGATTAACTTTTTTTTCTTTAACTTAAATGAATAATCGTCAAAGCAAAGAAAGAAAATTATCTTAAAAATCGTGCTCGTATACGTCAATAAGTCATATAGCTAATTCTTACAATAAAGGTCAATTAATCCGTTTCTACCAGTATGATATGTAGTCAATTTAATCGGTGAGACGTAATCCTTTATTTGCTAACGGCCTTTAAATTGGCCAGCACTTTGGGTACACACAGAACAACCGTATTCCTTTAACGCACCCGCGAACAGTTCTTCATTCACATGTCTTCATGGTCCTTTTATTTTTCTTTAATTTAGCATAACATCGTATTTATGTATAGATGTTGGCTCTTCACTACATTCACATGTAACACAAAGGTTATGTCTGCGTCCCCTTTGTATATCGAATCTCTTACTTGCTTTTTATACAGTCGAATTGTATTTGGTGACGATTGTACGAATATACTTCGAACGTTCATAAAACCACCACTTCTTTAAGTTACCTTTACAATTTTCGGTGCGTTAACTTAAGTGGTACCTTAAGCTTATAAAACTTCTGTAATGTCAGCGCTGTACTGAACACTTTTAACAAAATACTTGTTTAATTTTCAAATCTGCATAAGCACTTTTAATTTATTGAAAAAAATAATATAAAATAGTTTTTCTTTCAACCATCACTTTACTACTTGGTTTATTTATGAATATCTGCTTATTATCAATCCCACTAAGGGTTATCACAATCGTTCTACTTATACGCTGCACACATTACGATTTTCATAAACAAACTGTGTCTCTACATCGCGTCACAACGTCCAACATGGATTCAACCACGCTACCCTGTACAACACCCGCCGCCATCTTTATTTTACGTGAAATTTTATAAAATCTCGAGGAAATCATCTATCGTCACCACATTAATTCAATATATTCACCAGGTCGTTCTTCGTCTTTTCATACATATCTTGCGTGTGCGCGAATTTTATTTCCGCATCATTTTCGCGAAATTTTAACGTCCCTTTACGTACACATACGCATTCAATTTACCAATATTGCACAACATTACCAAAAATTTACACAATCAAAAACATGCATCCATATTCCCTACTGCACGTCAATACAACCTCAACATGCCACAAACTCACTCACTCGTACGTCTACATCCCTTTATTCAGCCAAACTCCTTTACATACAGTAGCAACAAAGACGAGTAGTTCAAAAGTGCCGTGTCAATCAAAATTTACTCGCAACCAAGTTTAATGGTTTTAACATGAAAATCTTATTATAACATTCAAATATTCCTTCATACGATAACTAAGGCTTCATTAAAAATCCAGTGGCGTATCATTTACGCAACGTACATTAAGCACACACAAAAATTTTTCTCTCATCCAAACTCACTTCAGCTGCACTTAAAATAATGCACATTCATGATGCGTCAAAATAACCTTACAATATACAGGGTTTAAAAAAGGTGTGCTGTTGCTTAGATATGTAGAACACTTCAAAATAAGTGGGGTTTGCTTATTAAAAAATTTTCGAAACAGCATCCGTATTCAAGATACAGGGTTTAAAAAAAATTGTATACACATTTTTTACGATTATGTCGAAACTACTGGCAACATTGTAAAGAAATTTTGTATGAATATGTTTTGGATCCCATGAATTTGTTTTTATCTCTGGCTCTCATAGAAGGCGCTAGCTTAACGGTTCGTACCGAGTAGTTTTAAACATAACTTTTTTAAGGTTAGATTTTCTAGTCTACATTTTAAGTGCACTTAAACATCATTCACTTTTACACCAAAAAGGTACTATTGGTAAAACTCGATACTGTTTACCACTTTCGGAATATTTTGAGTCGCAAATGATGAAGTAATAACTGAAGCGCCCCCAGGTACCCTATCTTGAAAAGTGTAATTGCAATAATGCAAATTCAAGAACAAAACAATCGCTAAGTAATTTATCTTTACTTTACTGGCAATAATGTTACTATTACTCAAATTAACTGCTTGCCTTACATTGACTTTCCTGGCAATAATTAAAACATTAGAATTTATTTACAAGTAGGTACGTTGTGCTATTTGATTTAGATAGGCTGGACGAGGTTAAGTGTTGCACCATGTGGGGCAGGTAAAAAATGAATATTACTACTCAAATTAACATTAACGAGCTTTTCGCAAGGATGGTTCAACCCGTTACTGTGAGAAAGAACCACCAAGGAAACCCACTTTATTCATAAATAAGTAATTGCACAAGTACATTAATAAATCAAATAACACAAAAAAAACAATTAAATATATAACAAAACACCATTAAATCAGGTTAAAGTGCGTACAGAATTATAACATTAAGAAAAAAATAAATAACAAGCAGTTTAGCTACACATCAACACAATAAAAAACAATGTAATCAAGCCCACAATCAGAATAAAAAAAATTGTAATACACGTGGCCCTCTAAAACCTATCATGTCGGTCTTTAAGTAAATAAGCAAATAAAACAATAAGACAAACTACGGTACATATAAAATACAACAACAATAAAATTGCACATAAGATAAATGCAAGGACAAACAAAAAAAATAGGTGAGAAATATACACATAATTATAAGAAAACAATTCTAATTCCACCTCGGATTAACCAGACTGAATCAAAGACAAAAAACTCATTAAATAAAACCTTACACGGATAAGTTGTAAATAAATCATAACACCGTGACCGATATACAAGGCTGAGTGCGTTAGAAAAATACAGCGCCCCTTTCTCAGGTTACCCATTCATCTGTACAACAATAAACACAATAAAAATAAAATCGAGGTGTTGTAATGGTCATCTGGACCCGGGAGTACGTAAACACTCGGTAATTGCCTATTTACAATTATAACTAAGCTTTATCCTGTACCTGTTCGTCCACGCGCACCTCTACACAAATATAAATATAAACAACAAAACAACAACAATGCTAATCTACCTAAACATATGAGTGAAGGAGCCCTGTAGTCTTTTATTTTAGCACATTTCCGCTTACTGTGCCCGCGTGCGAATGGGATACCTTTCCAAGGCAATGTTTGATTTTTAATACGTTACGTAAGCTTGTAGAATTGTTTGCTGCGAGCTTTAATTACTTTACAAATCCCTACATCCCTACTTACACTTGAATATATTCCCTTTAGTTAAACACTTTACCACCAACACGATGAGTGAAGATACGCGGTTTAAAACTCGGCGCGGCGCCGTTTAATTATCGATTAATTTTTGGAAAAATTTACATAGAAACGTACACTAAAAGAAAATAACGTTTTCTCAAACGTGCACGAAAAAAATATTTATAGACGGAATAGTTTGCAATGGCAGTTTCTAATTAAAACAAATCAAAGCGATCCGGCTCAATCAAAGGTCTAAATGCAACTTCCTTCCCCTCCGATTTCAAACTAACCATCTTTACTCCCGAAAATCAACCCCCGTCTTTCAAAAGTAATAAAAAACAAGAAATATTACGTTGAAACAGTTTATTAATAATTATTGAACGAAATCCTAATTTTAAAAATATGTATTCATCCGCAACAAACCCTACATCTAATATCAAATTTCATAGTACCAAACAAATATGCCCTTTTGATTCGCGGCATGTTCGAACGTAATTAATTATTAACTAGTGACGTTTTTACAGCGAGAATGTGCGCATAGAAATTTCCAACGATTCGTCACACTCCTTCAGTGAAGGCGGACACTGCTAGCTAACCCCCCAAGCATATACTTTTTCACCACTTAACCAAATATCAGTTACATTTCTTGCATAAAAATAAATAAAATAAAATATTCCGAAAACATTAGTAAATTACGACGTATTATCAAGATATTAATAACCCGTAAATTATCCTTCCTATTGCGGTAACAATTGCGATTTAAAAATGTTTATTACAATAATAAAATTTTTGCGATCCGCTATCTAGACTATAAGTAAGTATTCTTATTAAAAACCAAAAACAATAAAATTATTCTAAGGAGTAGAAAGGGGGCACCTTTCGCCGCCATTTTATTTTTGTGACGTCATTTGACCTTGGGTTTTTCAGGGCAAGGTCATGTATTTGGTATTGGGCTCGGCCTTGGAGTTGGCTTTGGGAATTTTAAATGACAATCTCGTAATTTGCCCTTGAGGGTTGACCTCGGGCCGGGTCTTGGGGTTGACCTTGACGCCTATTTGGAAGAAGTAATTTGACCTTGATGACCTCGTGTCGGCCCTGGGGTTGGCCTCGGGTTTGACTTTGAGATCGGCCTTGGGGACTGGAATTGGCCTTGGACCTGACCTTGGAGTTTGCTTTGGGCTAGCCAGGGTCTACTATTCTAATAAACGGGCCCTATTGCTAACTTGTAAAACAGCTATAAGAACTTGTGTGTGAGCCCTTTATCGTGGCCCTCTTGGCTGGAAATAGTATTCTAATAAGGGGCCCTAATGCTAACTTGTAAGACAGCTATAAGAACGTGTGTTAGGGTCTGCGCCCTCTTGTCCCTAATGCCCCTAATACTATCTCGTAAGACAAGTATAATAACTTGTGTTAGGGCCTGCGGCGCCAATCGTGGCCCCTTGTTGCGATATTTGGATTTCTTTGTAGCGCCATCTAGTGGTGTATGGACTAATGAATATTTTCTGTAATAAAGGTAGTGCCACCTGCGCCCGCCAGTCGTTGCCCCTTGTTGCGATATTTGAATTTGTTTGTAGCGGCATCTAGTAGTGTATGGGCTAATAAATATTTTATGTAATAAAGGTGGTGCCACCTAGCGGTATATTTTTGAGATTAATTAGGGTTTGTTCGTGGTGCCATCTAATTGCGTATGGACTAATGAATACGTTCCGTAATAAAGGTGGTGCCACCTAGCAGTATATTTGTAGGACTAATTAGGGTTTGTTTGTGGTGTGATCTAGTGGTGTATTCTTAAACTAGTGAATGTTTTCTGTAATAGAGGTTGATCGTGCTCTCTTCTGTCTCTCTCTCTCTCTATGCTCACACAAGCACAAACAGAAGCACAGACACAGACACAGCCACAGGTGTAAACACAGACAGACCAAGTTACAGACATAGACGCAAACACAAAACGCGAAACACACACACACACACACACACACCAACACCACGCACACAGCAACACGCACACGCACACGCACACCACACGCACACGCACACGCACACAGCACGACACAACACGCACACGCACACGCACACGCACACACGCAAACACACGACACACCACACACACACGCGAACGCAACGCGAACACGCAAACGCGCACGCGCACACGCGCAACGCACACGCACGCACACGCAACGACGCAACGCACACGCACACGCACACGCACACGCACACACACGCACACGCACACGCACACGACACACCGAAAGCAACGCACACGACACGCACACGCACACGCAACACGCACACGCACACGCACACGCACAAACACAAACGAAACACGACACGACACAAACACAAACACGCAACACGCGAAACGCACACCAAACGCGAAACCGACAACGCAAACACGAAACACGAAATGAGAAAAGCCAATAGAAGCACAAACGAAACACGAAAACGAACCACACGCAAAGCGAAAACGAAACGAAAACGAAATCGCGAAACACGCAAAACGCGAACAAACGCAAAACGCAAACGCAAAGCGAAACCAAATCGCGAAAGATACGAAAGCGAAACACGAAAGTACGAAAGACGAAGCAGAAACACGAAAGCACGTAACAGAAAGCACGAAACACGAAAACGCGAAAACCGTAATCCGAAAACACGAAACTAAAAAGCGAAAACCGAAATCGAAACGCGAAAAACGAAAACATTCGATAACGCAAAACTAACGCGAAATACGAAACACGAAAGCGAGAAACACGCAAACACGAAACATGGAAAGCACAAAACTGAAAACACGAAACCGAAACCAAAACCAAATCAAAAAATACACAAACACGAATATAGAACGGAAAACAGCATATTATACGTCGTAATCGAAAACGCATAACACGCAATGCATTTCGCTAACGCGAATCACGACACACGCCACATGAGATCGGTCTCTAAGAATACTCAAACGACGTCCTGATGGTACTACTACACGCAATGCGTAATCCGCTTACGCGAGAAACTGAATATAGTGGTGCTATCGTCTAACGGACGCATTTCTTATTTAGACTGTACCTTTAATCTCAGCAGAATACTTTCTTGATTTGCATCGAAGTGATGAGCTGAGTTGAGGCTGGCGGTGATCGAGTTTGAAAATCATTTCCAGTTGTCGAGTCCCGATCCGTGTCCCTTCACCTTAAGCGTTGATTCGTCCTATCTCTCCAGCCGGTATAAATGAACTGTATGCGTGTCCATATATTTATCGCTCTAATGACGTACTGAGCTGTATCACTCTTCTTCATTGTACAGAATGTCAATGACATTTCAAGGTGGCTGAGGATGTCCTTTTTAGAGTGAGAATGATGAATTATTTTAGAGGCGTGCTGGTGATAGTTGCTTTTATAGTTGTCCGATGTTTACCTCGGATCCGTGTTCTCCCTTTCACTCTTTAAAAGACGGTGTACCCTAATCTCTTCCAGCTCCAGAGAAATACTTTCTTCCATATATTTTCGCTCCTTGAGCAGTAGCTGAGCTCGTATCAGCTCCTGTAGCTTTATCTTTTGGATGATAACCAGCTAATGCTCAACATCAATTTCCATAAGGGTGGCGAAGTGCTCCATTTTTCGAACTGTGGTTCAACACTGTAAAATATAACCGCGGGCTATATATATATATATATATATATATATATATATATATATATATATATATATATATATATATATATATATATATATTTAAATTTGTGTCGTCATCTAGTTGTGTATGGACTAATGAATATTTTCTGTAATAAAGATGGCACGGTCTAGCGTTATATTTCTAGGACTAATCAGGGTTTTTTGTTTGTGGCACCATCTAGTGGTATATTTTTAAACTAGCGATGTTTTCTGTAATGGAGGCGGCTCCGCGTAGCGGTATATTTCTAGGACTAATTAGCGTTGTTTGTGGTGTTATCTAGTGTTGCAAAGATTAATGAATGTTTTCTGTAATGGAGATTGATCGTGTTCGTCTCACCCTCGCCTCTATCGTCTCTTTCTCAAACATACAAATCAATTAATCAAATCAATTTAGCAGATCAATCCCAAACAAATCCCGTTCGATCAAATCAAACAATCGGATCAATAAATCTCAATCAATCAATCAACCAAATCAATCTCAATCTATCAAATCATAACTTACAGCCTGCGAAAACTAGCTTACAGTTCAACAATGCTGATTCGACTAACTTACACTTTGCTAAAACCGACCAACCACAATTCAAAATACCAAACTGATTTAACTTAATCATACAAAATCAGCTCGCAATTCAAAAAATAGCAGTATGATTGAACTCACAGAGTGCAAGAGAAACCCAATCTCACACTTATTGTAGTTACCATCTAACCGTCTTTTTGCATTAACTGCAGCATTGTTAGTACAAGTTCAAGCACCGTTAGGAAAAACAAGTTTATTAACAAAAATTGAAGGAAAGCTTACCGTTTGAAAATATATTATTATTATAAACAACAATACATCATTTATTTAATCACATCCTTTATCGGTCTTCTTCTTGAACCGTGATTCGTCGCTATCATCATCATGGTTTTGAGACTCGTCCTTCTCTACCTCATTGCTCTTCTTCCTCTTGTGTGAATCATCACCATCACCTTGGATGTGAGATACATTCAGCTCATCCACGTTATCGTTTCCATCATCATCTTGAACAGTTATGTTGTAATAGTTTATTAACAAGTCAGTAAAATTTCTAATGTCCGCTGATGTTGACTCATAAACAGGAGAATACATTATAATAATGCTCACTAGGTGACGGTTACACTTTAAAGAGCGAAACGCGCGAGAAACGAGAATGCTGCTAGCCTTGGGTCTTGTGCGCGGTCGCGCTCGTCAATGTTCGGGTAGAACCGGTTATCTTCGGGGAAGTTTAGAGTAGGGGTCGCCAAAACAGCCATCGCAGGCGTCTTAGGAGAAATACTTTAGCCAAAAAGGAGTTGAGATTTATAAACAAGCCCCTAGGGAAGATATTAGAGCGTGGTTAGGTTAATGCTCGCGTTATGCTGCCGTTTTCGTTTTCTTATTCTAACAGTTCTTTGAAATGCAGCTGAAATTTCTCGAACTCGCTAATTCCCGTGAAATTTCTAATATTTTGTAAAAACCTTCCTCTCTGTAATTTCGAGTATAAACCATTAAATTTTCTATTCCTAATCATACAACTGAAATATTTATATCTACTCGTACAGTTTGAAGCATTTTACTAATTATATTTATTTTATTTAGTATTTCATGCCAAAGTACTAGCGAACACACAAATTCCAAATTTTTTATTTTTATTACATAAAGTAATTGCTTCAAACTCAGTATTTTTATCTTTAGCAGTATCTTCTGAAATATCAAATAAAGCATGGTACATTTCTCCAATATTAAACCATAAAGGGCGTAAAGCGTCTATTCGTGATTCCCAACTTGTATCACTGATAGGTTTTAAAGTAAAATCTAGTAGATACTTTTTTAATACTAAAAAAAATTATAGTTTTACAATTTACTTTTGCTGCATCATTTACTACCAAATTTAAAAAATGACTGGAGCAAGGAATGTAAAACGCATAACGACATAATTTATGGTACTGGAGTGACGTAAATCCACTCTGGATGCCTGAAAACCATACTCAAAGACCACAAAAATTAAATCTATGGTCAGGTATAGTGTGTATTCAGTTAATTGAGCGGTTCTTTATCGAAGGATATTTAACGTCAGATAAGTACCAAATGCTACTTGGAAATGAAATTGTACCTACACTTAGAAACTTGTTTGGGGACAATTTTAATCAGATATGGTTTCAGCAAGATGGTGCTCCCGCTCATTTTGATGTAAATGTTCGGCGTTATTTAGATGAGATATATCCCGGACGATGGATTAGTAGACGAGGTAGTATAAAATGGCATCCACGTTCACCTGATTTTAATCCTAAAGATTATTTTTATTGGGGATACTTGAAAAATTCAGTTTACAAAACTAAATCACCAAGTCTTGCAGAGCTAAGGCTACGAATTATCGATGAATCTCGATTAATTTCTATACAATCATGGAGAAGTGTGGTAGACGCATTCTACCGTCGATTAGGGTACTGTCAACTCACAAATGGAGCACATTTTGAACACTTGATGAAATAATCATTATAAAAATGTAATATTTCAAGTATTACGTTTTAATGTAATTGAAAATAGTTTGTATTAAAGAATTTACTGATACAATTAGGCGTTGCCAGACTTCTATTTTATGTATTTAAAACCTTCTAGACTACATAAAATCATAAGTATTACATGTGGTTGAACTCGTATTGAAGAGGAGATTCCAATAATAACCGCATATTTAAAAAAACCAAAGTGACTAATAATATCAGAGAAACGGCAAATTTGGCAACATTGCAAATGTCAAATCTGGAATCTCCGTATCCCAAAATAGGCTTATCCCAAATTTTGTACAATTTGGACTCACAATTTACGAGATAATTGGGCGTTTCCGGACTTTTGGTCCACTCTGTATAAGATGTAAGGCCAGCCCCAGTTGTATCGTTTACATTGACAAAACCTACAAAATGTTCTTTTATACGGACTTTTTTATTTTCTGTACTAACGAATCTGACAATTAGTCATTTGTTCAGTTTTGCTAATGTCTGGCGTACAATCTAATATAATTGAAAAGTGTTTTGCTTCTCTTACTGAATGTAAAATATCTAAAATATATTTTGAAAAAATACTTTTAATTTCCTTTTGTATTGTTTTTTCTAAATAATGGACTGTATTTTTTGGGATTTCGTAAATGATTTGCAGTAATACTATTAAATTTGGCTAAAACTTCAAGTTTTAAAAATTTCCTTTATTATTAGAAAATAAATTGTCGGATTTACCTCTTAGTGGAAGATATTGTTTGCACAAATATTTTATTACTTCTATTATATGTATATATACACCGAAAGTCATTATCAGAGTTATAGGAATTCGAAACTTTCTAAAAACAATCGTTTTTATAAATGTCGCATACCAAAATAACAACCAGTAGAAATTACACTCCATTATTTCACTAATCAATTAGACTTTAACGTAAAAGATCGCGCTTTGAAAATTTTTCCAATCTAAAAATAACGCCTAGAATCGAATTCACTCATAGAGAATTTTACACTAAAAGTACCATCACATTCTTGTTTTCAGTGCTTTATTAAAATTTTTCACCACAGATGCTTTTACATCGGGGTTATTTGTTACATAGAAATTGAAATTTTGTTTTCTTGAAAAATGTTTTGTACATTGCCCTCTACCATTTTATCCATCGGTAAATATACCGTTGTTGTATAATCACTTTACTTAAAAATATCTGTGAATGCTTCATTTGCAGTTGCGTGTCTTCGTTTTAAGAGCTCTCACGTAGGTTCTACTGCTAAACAACCAATATCCAGTCAGAGACTTAAATTTATTTGCAAATTTACCTAGGCCCTAAATGCAAGTTCCCCATACCTGTGTTTGGGTTTACTTATTAATAAAATTTTTGTTATTTGACATTGAGCCGAGAACGGTGCATATTATCCATTTTAAACTACAGTACCTTTTCTTATGTAGTATTAAAAAATAATAAAATATGCATTTTGTCCACACATAAAAAAAAAACTGCTGAAAAATCTCTAGGGCATCCCTGTTATTTGGTTACTATAGCAACTAAAAATAATGTACTCATCAATTGTTGTTACACCTGATTGACATACCAATAAAATCGCAAAAGCCCTTTGGAAGAAAATAATAGAAGTATGTTTTCCAAATTATCATAAAACACCTCGTATCTTTTTAATTAAGCATTTTGATGATATAAAAGAACAAAGTTAACGATGGTTTCTCGGAGATGAAACGTCGAATAAAAAATTTGAAAACGCCATCTAATAGAATTCAAAAAGTGACAATGAAGAAGTAGCTTTGGTTCCTAAAAATCTCTTAAAATAAATGAGCGAATTAGGAAAAAAGAAAAACCCAAAATTTCATTTTTTTTTAAATCTGGGAAACGATAAACAATAATGAACTTTTGCAAACTACATGAAAATGTGAAAATATATATATATATATATATATATATATATATATATATATATATATATATATACAGGTGGTCACCACCAACGCGTCGTCTCTAACACCCAAACGACTGAATTGTTTCAAAATCTGTTTGGCGAGAATATGTAAGCCTTCTAGGACTACAATCTAAAATTAGTTTGATTTATACAGGGTGATCTACAAACTTGTTACTTATCAAAGTTATATTATTTTAAATGGAATACCCTCCTTTTAATTTTTTTTTTTTGAAATAAGGTGAAAAAATAAGGTAGACTTTCATAGAGTTCCTATACCTAAACCTTACAGTTTCCGAAATATTAACATTTTTGAAAATGTAGGGTTGTCAAAAATTCAAGTATTTTTCGATTCAGAAAAGATGAGACAATCTAATCTAGGTCATCGTAATAAGGATATTTGGAAGTACGTATTCTGTTGTTTATTGTTTCACATCATAATTTATAAAATACAAAGAATAACGCGTAAAGTTAACAAACTTAAAAGTTAAATATCTTTGTGATTTTAAATACAACGCCCAAGAAATTTTTATCGGAATGGAATAGTCTTTTGACAATAGTTCGAACTGTATTAGGGTTCCCTATACCTAACTTCAATACTTTTTAGAAATTACGCCATTAACTCATGTCGATCAGTTAGAATTCTGTGATTTACAAAGGTTACAAATGTGTTAAACGGTTTTTGGTGTATTAAAGTTATCAAGGTTATACGGTTGCTGGTCTTGAAAAAGACCGTTTTACATTATGCACCGAGAGCCTACTGCTGGATTTGTCACTACAGTAAATGTTCATACTGATGACCGTCTTTTTGAATGCATAGTCTAATTCTTTCTTCCAAATTTTGTCTGACTTTTCTTAACATATCTGGAGTAATTGTGTCCACCGCATTTCTAATTCTCTCTTTCATATTGTCTGCAGTAGTAGCAGGAATATTGTAAACAATATTTTTAATATAGCCCCATAAAAAGTAATCCATTGGAGTAAGACAAGGCGATCTTGGTGGCCAATGACATGGTCCGTTCCTTCCAATCCATTTATTAACAAATTTCCTAGTTAAATAATTTCTAACTCTACGATCAAAGTGTGCCGGTGCACCATCTAATTGTAGCCACATATTCCCTGTAATGTTCAACGGAACGTTTTCGAGAAGTGTCCAAAAGTCTCGCTTTAAAAATCTCAAAAATTTTCTACCATTTAAATGACCATTGAAAAAGTATGGTCCAATTACCTGATCTCCAATAATTCCTGCCCATACGTTTATGCTCCAACGATTTTGGCGGTCAACAGTATTAAAAGCATGCCTATTCTCGGTATCATAATAGTGAAAATCTTGTTGATCCCCTATTTTTTCAATTACTCACAAACAGAAATTTATTCGTTGTTGAAAGTCATTGCCATACAAATTTTGATGAATTCCTATGTGATAAGCATGAAATTTGTGTTTTTTTGAGAACTCTTCTCACACTTCCTCTACTTAAATCTGTTTGTCTAGCAATTACTCTAGTACTAATGTGGGAATTTTCAGCGATAGATCCTAATTCTAAAAACTCACTATCTTCATTGCCAGTTACCGGTTTACTTTTATTAGGTTTTGGATAGGCAGTGTTACCTTTGGCTCGAAATGTTTGTAAAAGCCTTTCAAAAGCTCTCGTATCAGGATGGTTGCGACCAGGGTACTTTTGGGCATAAACCCTGGAAGCCAAAAGACAATTTTCATGGCATTCTCCTATGGTCAACACCATATCCACTCTTTCTTGCACTGAATATTTCATTGTAATGAAAAAATCATCAATAGTTATAAACACTGTCGTATTTTGAAATACGTCAATATGACAGAAATGTTTACAAATCAAAGAATTCTAACAGTTCGACATGAGTTAATGGCGTAATTTCTAAAAATGTAACAAATACACTAATTTCTCGAAAAGTATTGAAGTAAGGTATAAGGAACCCTAATACAGTTCGAACTATTGTGAAAAGACTATTCCATTCCGATAAAAATTTCTTGGACGTTGTATTTAAAATAACACAGATATTTAACTTTGAAGTTTGTTAACTTTACGCGTTATTCTTTGTATTTTATAAATTATGATTTGAAACAATAAACAACAGAATACGTACTTCCAAATATCCTTATTACGATGACCTAGATTAGATTATCTGATCTTTTCTGAATCGAAAAATACTTGAATTTTTTGACAACCCTACATTTTCAAAAAATGTTAAATATTTCGGAAACTGTAAGGTTTAGGTATAGGGAAGTCTAATGAAAGTCTACCTTAATTTTACACCTTATTTAAAAAAAAATTAAAAAGGAGGGTATTCCATTTAAAATAATATAACTTTGATAAGTAACAAGTTTGTAGATCACCCTGTATAAATCAAACTAATTTTAGATTGTAGTCCTAGAAGGCTTACATATTCTCGCCCAAACAGATTTTGAAAAAATTCAGTCGTTTGGGTGCTAGAAACTGACGCGTTGGTGGTGGCCCACCCTGTATATATATATATATATATATATATATATATATATATATATATATATATATATATATATATATATATATCAATCATAGTGTACGACGATAGGTAACATTAGCAACTTTAACTGGATACTAAAGGGGAAATTGATGGATAGGCAACTTGTGTTACAAGTTGACCATAACCTTTGAAATTAGCAAACATCCCGTATGTATTTATAAACTAATTTTTTAACTTAATGCATGAAAAAAGTGATCGTAAGCGATTGAAAATGGTTACATGTTGTGCTAATCGATCGGCACAAAAAAGTTTAGGTCAACGAAGTACGGTAGCGGGGAAAAAACATTCTGTTCCATGCATCAGTACAGTATAGTATTGGTTCTACGCTTGGACTTAACATTAAACAATTAATTTAATATAATATTTCAGCATAAAAAGAAATTAAATTAAATATTTCACTCGGTATTAAGTACTATTTTAAATAAATTTGGTTGATTTATTTCCATTACTTCTAATTCACATTAGTTGTATTAATAATTGAAGTGTACATTAAGTAAATTCCATTACTTCAAAGTCATTACGCTCTTCTCTAAATTTACGAAAATAAAATTTCACATTTAATTGTATGTCCCCCAAAAGTATTTATTACCTGTCGTACTAAAACCATTAAGTTTGTCTGATAGCATTGTAATATACTTCTACTCATTTATCTAATACAATTAATTCATCACTATTTAAAATTTATATTAAAATACGAATTCATTATGTGTGTAAAATGAATATTCAAAGTTCATATTCAAACCGGATGCTTTATAATAAATTTGTTATATTTTCGGGTCACTAAATATGTACATATGAACAATGTGTTTTTCTATATAAAATTGTTCCAAAATTATGTATTTACGATATATATTTATATATTCATAAAATGTTACTAAAAATTTATGATTTTGATTTTATATAATAGCATTATAAACATTTTTGATCAATTTAATTTGTTTCGATTATTACGAAAAATATGCCTAGTCCTAACTCTATAAGCAAAGAAATTATTGTTGTAAAATGTGTTAAACCTATCTTATCTGTTAATGCAGAAAATTGAAAGAGTCGGCGCGATATTAAATCAAATTAGAGCATATGGTAATTTAATGTTTTGGTCAACACGTTTCACTGGTTGCATAAATTCTCGCGTTCCCCCCTTCCGTCTGTATTTCCAATTTGCGCGTATATATATATATATATATATATATATATATATATATATATATATATATCTTAAATTATATGAACAATCTTAAGTCAGAATTGACCATATCTCTCCAATCTAAAATATTTGCATAATTTAAATGATCCAAGACAAAATTGTTAAATTTAGCTTTAAGGTAAGTAAACGAGAACAGTAGCGTTCTTGAGAAAATTGTATAGTTTATATAACAATGAGTTTCATATTTTATGTATTTTTTTATCCTGTTTAATTCATATAAATTACAACATCAACTAGACATTAAAATAATAAATTAGTCAGCACAGCTTGAAAGAATTACTTTGCATGGTCTTAATTGTACACGGTATGATTCGGATTATTGCAACAAGCCATTTTTGGTATTAATTTATGTATTTTTTTGTCGACTTTTTTTAAGTACTGAATAATTTTTAATTTTGCAACTTATTATAGTTGGTAAATTAATTTTTGCTATTAAATATAACATTATTATTTAATATCATTCCCGATTATAAGCGAAAGTGCTTTTTTTATTTTTAACCTTGTATGGCACTATTACATAATCGAAATAATAATAATCAATAAATCGTTATATCAAATTATAAAAATCTCTTTTTTTAATAATGGCATAAGATAAACTTTGTATTTACTTGCTCTAGAAATCATGAATTAAATCTCTTTATTATTCTATACATAGTTTTATTTACAAGAAAATGCATATTTAGTTTTTTTTTAATCCAAATGAGCCATTTGATCAGAATTTGTCATTGAAATTAATTTATCTATTGTCCGGAGTTCTTGTAAGATTGGCCGTGTAGTATCACCATTAGATTAATTTGGGTGATATAAAGCCTAAAAATATTTCTTTTTAAATTTATCTTTGGTAAACTGTTCATTACTGGTATAAGAGAAAAAGAGGGAAGCATAGATTTCGAAGTACACCGTTTTCCAATGATAAAGTGAAGTAGATTTTTGCTTAACTTTGTATTAAACTAATTTTTACATAAGGTGGAGGTAGCAAACGAGATTATTTTAAAAATATTTGGAATTATACAAGGTGCGTCAAAAAGTGATACAGGAAAAAATATATTTAAATAGTAAACATTCCTAGATTTGACAGGAAAAAGGACTAGTCTTATATTCACTTAGTTCCTGATTAATATTGGTAATATGTTACGCAGGATAAATCGCATAAACTTCCAAATTCACATATTTTCGAATGAAAAAAATCCAATTTCTTTAGATGGTACACCCCGTATATGTTTATTTCGTTTTATTAAAGCTTAAAAGACCTTTCGTTTTGGTGTACATGTCATATACCTATCTTCATTAGTTATACAACTACGTATTCGTACCACAATATGGATTGCGATTGCCTTGAAAAACAAGCAATATAATTTTATTGTGACATTTGTAATGATCCTGAAACTCTTACTATAAATGTCCCTATCCTAGTAAATAATTCCTATCAAAACTTATTTCCTATTTCCTTCCACAACTGTTTTATCATTGTTGATAAATGTTATTAGTTGTCCACTCCCACTCCATCCAATTTACCTATAGATACCAGACCCTCTAGCACACAGACTTCACTTAGATTCATCCATTCACTTACACAGGTTCATTCATTCATTCTCATTCTCCGTCACACCCGACACTTATTGCTTCATCCACTTCCTATAATATATTTAATCCTGTACCCATAGTATTAATTTGTCATGCAGTCAGACGATCCTGACCAGCAACTAGTACCCTGAGCAGTACCCGATAAAATAACCTCTAGCCTGACCAAAATCCTGCCCAACATCCCGTACTAATTTATCCTGCACCTGTATTATTATCCTGACCAGTATCCTAGCCAGTATTACCAGCATCCCCTACCACACATATAATTACATATCCCCTAAATTCATCCCGTGTTATCCTGACCAGCATCCAGCATGTATCTATCTACGCACACTTTTATGTACAATATTCTTGGTAGTCACAAGCCCCGAGAAAGCTGCATAAAGGGTAAGAAGCACTTAGTTTGCCGGACTCCTTCACAAAATATTAAAGCGCATTCATTCATACTGTGTTCTTGGTGGTGAATCGTCCCGAGATCGTTACTGAATGAGGGTTAGCCAAGAGAAGTACTTAATTAGAGGGAGGTTAGGCCCTGAATAATTAGCTACTTTACTTCAAAGGCTCGATTAACAATATTAACCCTATTACTCTATTACCAGCATTCCAGACAACCGCACTAATTACCGAATCTAATCATAACCCGACCTGTATATATATATATATATATATATATATATATATATATATATATATATATATATATATATATATATATATACACACACATATACGGTAGTATCTGGGTAATCCAACAGATATCGGACCGAGCACTGCCCAATTACCGAAAACGCCAGATTACTGGAAAATCTCGAAAAAACGCATGTAAATAATGAAAATTTTATTGTAATTACATAAAATGTAAAATAGTACATAAATAAGTACATGATACCTATAACTCACGTTATTCCATTAAGGTAAAATGTTTAAAATAGTTGTCTATAGAATTCTGCTTTTTAATTTTGAAATATCATTATCAGAGAGGTCATTTTCTTCCGCCCAGGAAATCAACATAGCATCGTGAGGAGTCGTTTTAACAGCTGTCACTTCTCCCCACTTTCGTTCTCGTCCTCTTCCTCTATTATTTCATCGTCTGTCATTAACTGGTTGTTTTCGTCTTCTTCGCCGGTAAGCCACAAAGCCACACGCCTACATCGTCTGTTGTCAGATTGCCACCCTGTGAATCTACGAGTTATTGGTTGACCACTTATCGCAGTAGGTTAACTTCTCTCTCTTCAGGGGCTGCCGTGTTTGGACCATTTTTTTTGTGTTGGTCTAGCAGTGCCATGTTCGGCCATAAGTTTTCCAAGAGAAAATTATTACTTTCTCGGTACATATTTCTCAAGCGTTGGCAAGTGAATACACCGCATCTTTCAAGTTGATTGCTTTTAGTGATTTTATTACACTTTCGTCCGTAGATAAAACATTGTATAAAAGGCTCTTTTTGTAATTCATTTTAATCGTCTGGATCACATTTTGGCCCATCTGCTGTAAGAACGGCGTTACATTCGGTGGCAAGAACAACACACGAATAAAAATGTCTGTTGAGTCCAACTCATCTTTTTCGGGGTGGCCAGGACAGGTATCTAAAATAAGCAAGGCTTTTTGTGGCAGTTTCTCTTTCTTGAGAAATTGTTTAACCGAGAGTACAAATAGTCCATGAAACCATTAATCGAATACGGACTTATTAATCCACCCTTTGCCTCTGGTTCTTGTAATCAACCGGAAGTTTAACATTTTTAAATGCCCTATGGTTCTTCGCCTTACCTACGACTAACATGGTCATCTTGTGTGTACCACTTGCATTTGAACAAGGCGTGAAAGTTACCCTATCCTTAGCTAATTTTTGTCCAGGAGTACTAGCTTCTTTACGGTGAACAAATGTTTTTTTTTTTTATAAAAGTCCAAAACAAACCACTCTCGTCCACGTTGTGCACTTGGTGAGGAGTTAAGCCCATTTCTTGGATAACCTGTTGAAACTTTTCTTTGTATGGCTCGACAGCGCTTACATCACATGATAGTTTTTCACTTGCCGTACTCAACAATCTGATACCATAACGCTGTTTGAATTTTTGCAACCAGCTTGCAGATAATCTTTTTTAACAATTTTCCGGTACAAATCTCTGGGCTTTTCTTTCAGCATTTCTCCAGAAATGTCTACTACGTTCTTGTAAAAACCAAGAATAGAGGGTATCGTCAACTTCCGGAAACTCCACACTTTTTAATGGTTGCCGCTTACTTTTCAGATTTTCATTCTTCTTAAAGAACGAATTTATTTTATGGATATTCTTCCTTATATCGTGCATCGTAGCTCGACCAATTCCACGTTCGTTAGCAACATTAGTTATCTTTTCGCCAGATTCAAGCCGCTTTAAGATTTCGTTTTTATCCACCAAGGATAACGTTTTATGTTTCCGTTTAACTTACGCAGAAGCCATCTTCGACAGCTCACAACACTACCTGTACATTGATGTATATATCGGATATAAAAGTATGCCGGATGTTCCATTTAAAGAAACTAAAATTTTGTCATTCGAAAATATGCGAATTTAGATTATAATGAGAACCGTGCATAAAAAATTACCAATATTGAGTTAATGTAGGATTAGACCTTTTTCAAATATAGCAATTTTTATTATTTCAATGACAGATAAACTGTCCATTCGCCAAGACTATGAACATGCTTATTATCATCGTGAACCCAAAATATCTCACTTTTTGACGTACCCCGTATAATTCCAAATATTTTTAAAAATGTGCATATTTGCTACCTCTATCCTATATATAAGATACAATTCTTGACCTATATATAAGAAAAATGGGACACTACATATGTCGTTATATGCTGATTGTTTGTCAGAAAATCCAGATTTGTTTCCTCCTACAGAATATATGAAAAGCATCTATGAGTTTTTTTTTAATTTGAATATTCCACCATACAGAAAAAGAATTGCAAAGCTAAACGTCAGATTTATCTGTCTCTCTCCTTATACTTAACATTTTTTGTGATTGTAGATTTAGACGAAAGATGTAGAATTGTTTAGTATTCACTCTTCTGTTATCATTATTGCTGTGACATATTCCAACAGATTTTTTTTCAAATTCATTATTTTAAACGTTGAAAGTAGGAAAAGTGCAAAGAGTTTTATTATTAAATTATAAAACTAGAAAAGTGCTGTCCATGTTTCAATCTCTGATATCTTTTTATCAACGGCATTGTTAATAAAATTATGATAATGATGAATATCAATAATACGTTTCACACAAACAATACGCTTTTTCGACAATATTCAACACCGAGTCTTCGATTTTAAACAGAATCATACAATTGGAATTTTATAGTATAATAAGGATTAACAACGGCAAGAGCAGATTATCGGTCGAAGACTATGTTTGGTCTGAGGTTGGTAAAGCCCTTAACGCTCATGATACGTATAATATTTTTGCACGATCGACGTGATAAACATTAAAATTTAAAAATACATTGATTCCCTGTATTGTAATAGGTACGCCCTACTTTTTAAAGTTACTCAGTTTTAATGGCGTACTTGCTGCTGTAGATATGTGTAAACAGAAAAATATTTTCAAATCTGCACGAATTTTAGTGTGTTCATTGGAGTCGCATAAACTCTTTCCTTTAAAAAACTCCACACGAAAAAGTCTAATAATGTGACATCCGGAGACCTTGGAGGCCACACAGAATGAACTTATTGATCGCATAAGAAATGCTTCCAATGAGATGATACCATATTTAGTGAATTTAGATCGGTCCATTGTTCGTCGATGCGAGTTGTGCGTTCAGAGCAACGGTTCTCATTTTGAACAATTTCTGTTATGCCTCTTATCAACATAAAATCAGTTGACTGTTGTTAAAATCAGTGGCGTACCATTTTTTCCCCGAAAAATTGGGTGGACGCACAGACGCCACTGGTATAGGTATAAATGTTCTGACTACTCCAGAACATGCGCCATAGCGTGTCCCAAATTGCAAGCCCGTATCTCAAACCGTTTATGAAATATTACAAAAAATGTTTAAAAAAATTAGAAATGAACACTCTGTATCTTGGAAACGAAGCGTTTTCGGGCATATGTTTATATGAACTTTTTTCATATTTTCGTTGTAGAATTAGCCCTTAAGGTTTGGCACGAAAAATGTGGGACACCCTGTATAGATTTCCAACTACTTAACTTAAAATATCTTTGTTTTTGTTAGCTTGTCATAACTCACAGGCATAAAAATATTAACTGTATACATTTTTACGTTTACAGGTGTGTTTATATTTGAACCCTAAGTACATAATTATTATTTAATATAGTCAAAGCCACCTGAGATATCTCTAGACAGTCACTTAGAGCTTTACTTTTTCAAATTTTGTTGGGAAACTATTTATTAGAGGTACTCCAACTACATATTGTGGTCCTAGAAAGATAGCTGCATCCTTCTTTGCTAGAATGGTTTCTACTTTATGAAAGTGTAAAGCGAACGCTATTGCCAAATACTCTTGCCGATATGAAGTTAATATCAGACTCTCTGTAAAACTATAGGAAGTGATAACACCTAAATCGTACAGTTATCGCTATTGATACACACTGCTATATTAAACGCATTTCTGATCTAAAAGTGACTGAATTAAAAATTGAACTAAAAAACCTGAAGAATTTAATAAATAAATTAAGAAATGCATTTAATTCAAGTTACATTATTAATTCATCCATAATATTATGCGGAAACGTAATAAAAGGAAATTTTGCTTTAATAAGGAAATTCAGTAGTTGAAGAAACAATTGCGTATATTGAAAAGGACTAACATCGAAAGATTACATAATTATGACACCGGATTTAATAGAAGGTTTAACCCTTCTATTGTGTTCGAGTCAATATGACCCAATCGCGTTCTTCTAATGTGCATAATTCGATAATTTATTTAAATATTTCGTTGCCACTGCATGACTTTTATTTCATTACTCTAATAACGGTGTACCTAGGTTGATATTAAAAATTAGAATTAGTTTTTTTTAATGCATTTGTTACAGTCACTGTTTTTGGGTCTATATGACCCTGTGATTTGTGTGGTTCAAATTAGAACGAGAAGCAGATTATATATTCATTATATATTCATAGACGAATGTATTTTATTGGTTTTGTTTTTTCCCCAAATATCATCTCAAGTGGTCAGAAATGGCTCAAAACGTGTAAAAATGTAAAAAAAATTCCGAAAATTTTTGACCTAAGGGCTAAAAAAATTATTTTTCCAAAAATCATCTCAAAAAGACAGAAATGTCTCAAACGTGTAAAAATGTAAAAAACATTTTTTAGTAAAGGGCCAAATATTTTTTCCCAAAAATCGTGTGGCCAGAAATGGCGTAAAACGTGTAAAAATGAAAAAAAAAATTCGAAAATTTTTTACCAAAGGGCCAACATTTTTTTCAAAAATAATTTCAAATGGCCAGAAATGCCTTAACGCGTCTAATAAGATAAGATAAAAAACCTCGTTCATTATGCGTCTTGAACCCGAGACGCTGGGACATCAACCAAACGTGCTGCCATCGGAGGAGTTCACGAACAAACAAAAAATTTGGTAGATATTCAATTCCAGGATGGTTCACTTAGACAGATTTCGCTCATTCCGTCTACATATGGATCCAAACCTGGGTACCAAATTTCATAACGATCGGATTATCTTTGTGGAGGCTATCGCGCTGGAACAGATACAGACAGACATACATTAATAATACGCTGGGGTCTACTTCCTATCTATTTTCTATTTTGGGATAATTCGCAAAAACTAAAGTGCTGCACTCGAAATTTCGCGACCGATTACAATACCTCCCAATAGTTTCGTATTGTGAGGTAATAACCATGCTTGGCGTTATTCGCAAAATAAGCCTGAATTGCCAGCCACATTGGTCTGCAACAGGAAAAAAGTTCTTTCTTCAAAATATTGCTTTACCAAGGACACGTCGATCGTTTCCTATATTCCGAAACGGAATAAAAATGATACGCTCATGAGCACCATGCACCACGATAACGGAGTGTGTAGCCAAGATCATAAAAATCCGTTTATGATTTTAGATTACTGTAGACACGTTAGACAAGTTAATGATAACATACACATGCAGATGACAAACTAAAAGAAGGCCAACGACTATCTTTTATAATATCATGGACGTTTCAGCCTACAACGCTTATGTTCTGTGGTGCGAAGTAACTCCAACTTGGAATGCTGGAAAACGGCGATTATTTCTTGAAGAACTGGGTAATTCCTGATCACTCCATTATTGCAAGAAAAAAAAGGTCTCCCTCGAAGTATTCCAGCAGCTGAAATGGTTATAAAGTCACGATCTTCAACCAGTAATGCCGAAGTAAGGGAACAATCAACCACAACCAAGTGTAAAAGATGTAATTTTTGTCCATCTTCAAACGGTAATAATACTAATATGGTATGTTGTAATTGCTCAAAATACCTATGTAAAGCTCATGTATATTACTACTGTCAAGACTGTAACAAATAAATATATATACCTAACTACTGCGTCTTTCTGACGTTCTTTACATAACATTTATAATAATATGTAATAAAAATAAAATAACGTAATAAAATGTAATAAATAATAAATACATCTTATTTCTTATTATTATTTACTGTTAACTGTTATATCAATTTAACGACAATAAAATAACTATAGGCTCTCGGGTCATAATGACCCGAACACAATAAGTGAACCCAAATTTTAACACAATCGGAGGGTTAATAAAACAACAAAGTCGCAAAATATGATTAATAGAAAGTCAAATAATTTTCATACCGATATATTGGATACAAAGTTATTCGATCATTTATGGAATAATTCTTGAATTTATGGATCACAATAATAAGGTTTCGCCAAAAGTGAAGCATAGGTCTATAACATCACTTGGCTTATTTAAATTCCATTCAATTGTGAGGAATACTCACTGGCCATTTGTCGATGATCGAAACATCTAATTGTTTTATGTATTGTTTGTATTGTGACAGACACTTTCTTTCCAAAAAAATGTAAATTCGTAACCTCAAGTAATCCTAAAACTCTTCAAGTACATTCGTTTAATGATTTGAAAAAAGAATCCAAACTCTAAATACATTACAATATGTTTTATATCCACCTGTTAACTTAAATACTACAATAAAACAGAAAAAGGATAAAAGAGGGGCCGCAATAGCTAAGACAAAAATCTGCTTATGACAACTGTATTTTAAATTCATCTAACCTATAAAAAACGCGGGCCCATCAAATTCTAATTCGGCTATAAATTCAACGAATATTTTGTGCAATCTCCAATAAATATTGCCCAAAACCTACCTTCAAATAACATCACTAGGCATTTTGTATCACAGATCACTAACAACGGCCCTATAAATAATTTTAAGTATCAAACGACGTCTTTTGTACAAATTAGAGATATGATTTCTCTTCATGAAACTTCTAGTAAAGATGCCTACAGCATTAATGCAAAAATACAATTTAAACTCCGCAACAAACTTTTATAATCATTAACCAAATTAATTTATCGGCGTACTTTCATAACATATTTCCTGATGTTTTAAACATATCACGAGTAGTACCCATTCACAAAAAGGCTCACAGCAACGTTGGTAATTATTCCAATCTGTAAAAATGTTTGAAATATAATTAAAAGAACAACTTTTAACATATTTTAATTACGAACAATTATATCAGTGAAGATCACATTGGATTTATAAAAACCACTCTACTACATAAACTATTAATAAGTTAACTTCTTTCATATACAACAATTTTGAAAAGCTAATTACGTTCATTCTCAATATATAGACCTTGCAAAATTTTCGCATAATATTCTAATAGAAAAATTAAAATAATACGCTTTCGATGAGAATAGTATAAGTTTAATTTGATCTTATGTAAATACTTACCACTGCGCTAATATTCAAGATTCTACATCAAAGAATGCAAAGGTTAACATCGGTGCGCCTCAAGGATCGATCTTAGGCCCAATTTTATTTATTAACGATCTACCGCTGTGCGATCTAAACACAAAATTTATTATTTTTGCGGATGATACAACATTATGTAATACAACCAAAGACATAAAAGGTTTATTATTGGGCGTTAGGAAATCGCAAAAAAACTGCAAATGACTGTTTTCTAGCTAATAAGCTTAATAGGTGTAAAACTGAAAGCGTAATGTTTACATTGAAAGAAAATAATGAAACGAATCCTAATACCATCAGTTTTAAGTTTACAACTAGAACTTAAGTTAACGTAGACATATATAAATTTTATTAATAACTGTCCGGAATTGCATACTAGCTACGAAACTTGACCAACATTTTAGTGTACATAGTTGATAGTGTATCACGGTTTAGTCTATTCAGTTCTTTCTTGAGACATTTTAGTAAGAGGTCATGCAAAGAGTAGATTAGCCGCAGAACTAGAAATAGTAAGAATACTTGCTAACGTAAAATATAGATAGGTTTAATTTAAAGATTCTAACTGTACCTTCAGTTTACGTCCTATATTGTTTATTGCACATTAAGAATCGCAAGGAGGATTACCATGCACAAATCCTTTCATAATGTGTTACGGATTGTGTTTAAAACTGTCCATATTTTTTTCGTTCCCTCGGGTCCGTCAACCTAACTGGTTCCAAAGACACTGCAGCCCATATGGCATATTGTTACACCCAGTCCGTGATCTTAACGCCCTCTAGCAGAGCGCACAGGTCACTCGCGGAATGTGTGTTTAAGTCTTCCGGTTCTATTTTTGAGTACCCGTAAATACGCTGTCTTTTAGCAGCCAGCGAGTCACAGTCACATATGATGTGTGTAGCTGTTTCTGGTTCCTCACCGCAAAATCTACATGTGGGGTCTTCATTAAATTTCTTTTTTTTTACACAAGGTCCATTTATGTATACCTTGATATGTGTTAGCCCTGGTCAGTTTATCCAGTACAAGACTACGGATTGCGTTTCTTGTTACTCCCACTGCAGGTTGGGGGTCATAAAACGGGCCTTCTGATCCCTGCCTTGCGAGTTTTCGTTTCCTTCGGTCCCACAATGGCCAGGGGCCCACACAAGAGTTACCTTGTTTCTCTCAGTAGGCCCTTCTA
The DNA here is from genome assembly GCA_036346205.1 of Vesta saturnalis. Taxonomy (NCBI): domain Eukaryota; kingdom Metazoa; phylum Arthropoda; class Insecta; order Coleoptera; family Lampyridae; genus Vesta; species Vesta saturnalis. The sequence goes on from JARFJB010000428.1 coordinate 318,388, forward strand.
TTGTTTTTCCGCGCAATATTGAAGTATCGCATATATTTCCGTTTGGAAGAAGGTGGCGTGCCTGCCAACAGGGATAATGATATCTTGCCTTGGCTTCACACCGTGTATGCCCGCTCCTTCACTTGTCTCGGTTTTTGAACCGCCCGTCTACCAGATTAGACTACCAGGTGGGAATTTGTATCCCTGTTCATTCCACTCTCTTCGATCTTAAATTATTACCTCGAAGAGTGTGGCAACGAGATGTTTTAGCGTCATATGGTCCGTTCTCATATCAAGTACGGGGCCCCCAATAATGTCAATTAACCTCGTATTCTGCTACATTAACTGTCCATATTACATACGGCTTAAAACCAATTAAAACAATTTTTGCTCTCAAAAACGTGTTACAAAATTGAAGACTTTTTATCTGCAAATAATTGATTTCTTTATTGTTAATCCAATATGTTTTCTTAAGTAAGCCTTTTTTACACCATATTTATGTCACAACACTTGCTCATTATTTTTTTACATCTTAAAATGTATGTTTAATTTTTTCCATACGTTTTAATGATTGGTAAATACCAGTTTAAGTTTGATAAGAATGTAGTTCATACTGGTTTGTTAGAGTGCAACAGAAGTATGAACTACGTTCTAATGAAAATGTCTGGTAATAGTCTGTGATAATTTGTGTGCAAATTCTTAACGGTATATATATATATATATATATATATATATATATATATATATATATATATATATATATATATATATATATTATATGTAATAAAGAATATCATTGTGAAAATTTCAATCTGATAGTTCAATTCCATGAAGAATTAGAGGCGAACAAGGGCATAAACGACCGCGCGAGCGAGCGAGTAAGAAATCCAGTGACGAAATAAGCTTCCGCTACAGCGTTCGCTTAATAGTAATATCATAAATAATTATCAATGTATATCAATTACTTTATAGCACAGATAGTTGGTAGGTTGGTTTCTATTATCCCAGGATGAAAATTGATTCGACCTGCCTATATGCGTATATTTTTAACGCATAGTAACAGAATTATTTCATTTTAAGAAATACTAGAAACCCAAGTTCGTCTTTTGTATGAAGAAAAAATAATTTCTGTAATTTCGATAGTGTGCACATAACGGTAGTGTCATGCCTTAGACCATTAAGTGTGAATGGTCTAAGAGTCATGCAAAACTATAAAACTGTTGCCAAGTCAATCTTACATGCACTTGTAATAAATGAATGAAAAAAGTTTTCTGTTTCCTGAATTAGGTAAATTTATGCTTACTTTGTATGATTGGCAATTTCGTAACTTGAGCAATCTTCATTTCATCGGTTTGATATGTTACAGCGTTAACGTAGAAAAGATCTCAGTGGCCAGTGTTTTACCACAATACAAATTTATTTTTCAAAATGTTTTGCTATGCAGTATTTAATTTATTGTAGAATTAAGAAATGTTTGATTAACTGAATACGACCTTGAACAGAGTTTGCGTATTTGAATTTAAAATCTTAAAAAAAATGTTCGATAACTCCATAAGTCAATATTATATAGTAGATTGCGTACTTTTCCGGTTACCTCAGTTTCTACGTTAGTTACTAACTAACCTATTACAACAGTGCGTGACCAACGACAATCAATTTGTATTCCGTGGAAAATGTATGGTTATTAAAAGATGCTTACAGACGAAGCTTTATAACGATTTTTTTGTTAATATTGTCATTATTTTAATGTTAAATGTAATTTACGAAATATAAGTGAACTAATTTGAAATAATCAAATACTATACGCGAAATTTATTGACGTGGAACATAATTTATTTCCATTTCCTATTCTTTCATACAGGTATATGAATCAGCTGATAATCAGCTGTTCGGTATATCTCGGTAGCATTCGCTCTTTGTTCTCAAATGCTAGTTTCGCAGACGGATCGGCGACAGTTTTAAACCGGCTATGTATTAGATAGGTTATAGAATGTTTTTTTTTTCTATATTTTATAGTTTCTTTTTTTGTGATAAAATTTAGATTTCTGCATATGTTATACTTAAATATATAAGATATAATATATACGTATATAGTGATTTGTGTGAATGTTTCATCTATTATTTATTTGGTAAGTCTATTCAATCTAAAAACATTGAATAACAATTGTAATTCTCTTTTTGATGTTTAATATCAATAAAAAATTCAGGAAATTTATAGAATGGTTTATATTAATTTTGTTCACCTTGAGGTAGGTTAAGAACTGGAAAATTCGTGATAGAGATTACCGTACCATTAATTTTAATCATAATTATGGTATTTGCAATTTTAATGTCTGTATAAATTAAATTTCAATTGCATTAATCAAGAACAGTGCAAGACTTATGCCGGCGGGTTTTCAAACAACGTTAAAATCCTTTTGTATTATTGTAACGCAAATGCATCCAAGTGAATTTAAAACATGTGCAGACAGGATTAATGTGATAACCTCCAATACTTCGTCTTGTTTTTTTAATGTAAAGATGATATACAACGTATGCAAAAATATTCTCACTATTCCTTAATTAAGTGCGCCTACTTTTTCTGTAATTGAAAATAAATTAACGGTTCAACAATGAGATAAAAAGGCAACCCATAACCTGCACAACTTATATTTTGTTAAATGATGTTAATGGGAAAGCGTTTCATGCTCCCGCGGTACGTGCCTAAAGTAAAATGATGGATAAAAAGCAGTTATACTAGTTACCTTTTATTTTGAACTCAAAGTCTAACAGGCTTTATTTGTTCAAAGTTTGTGTTAAATTTCTTTTTGATATCCATACAACGTGCATATCATTAGTAAATCTACTGTCAATGTTGTCATTTGTTCATTTTGGAAGATTGAACTTTGATGTACGAGAAAATATGATAGCAATGTTACAAAAATATTTCGTCCCTTGAATGCAGAACTAGCATAAGCACATTTGGCAAATTTTACAGAAAGGCATTTTTTTTAAATAAATTAAGCAAGCTTGTTCATAAAGCTTAGGAGAAATGTAACGAAATGATTGATTGCTATTGAAGTCACTGTGACTTCGGTCAGTTCTCACTCACTAACAGAATTTTTATACCCGAATAATAAATCTTAAATTAAATAAAATTAACTGACACAAGTTATAAAATTCATTGAGTTCTACTAAAATATTGTTTTTTTCACTAATGAACTAATTAACCAACTAATTTATAATTACAAGCTACAACCAAAGAGTAAAACATAGTTACAACTGTGTTCTAGCTGTAACTGCACATGCGCTCAAAGCACTGTGCACCGATCAGAACTAGTTTAACTCTAGCACCACCGTTGACGTAGATTATTAAACTGATTTACACCATTTCTGCATTAAGTTTTGAAAGATAGGCTATTTTGTATTAGATTTGTAAAGTGTTAACCATTAAATTTGTACTTACATTAGTTAAGATAACGCAATTGTATTGCTAAAAAGTTATCTTCCGGGTATGCAATACATCATTATTTTGGAATATTAAATAAAGGATTGAAGAAAATGAATTTGGATTCTGTTTAACATTGGTTAATTTGCAAATTTGGATCTCCCTCTAATTTGGTTTTTGAAAATATTACAACGTGATCAATCTCAAGTGTACTGTAGTGGTATGACAAAAATTCCTAGTTGTTAATATTGTTGTGTTTTGCAGTTGGCTGCTTTGGATTTTTAGTGTGGTTTTAGTCGTTTTAGTTTATGTCAGTTTATGTCTTATTATACCTTCGTTTTTCACGTTTGTATTTTCTTGAGTTATTTACAAACTATCAAGACAAATTATATATTCTGAATTTCAAATTGTGATATCGAATTTAATCGTCATGCCGTTTTCAATCGAACACGACACATTCATTGTTGTGGCTCATTTTCGTAGCGGCTTTCAAGATGGTAATGCGCAATGGCATTATTCATTGCAATCATGCATCGATCAATTTACTGTTGAGTACCCAAATGAAAATATTAGTTACGAAATATTTAGTCAACATCGTAATCGATTGATAGCTCGATTCATGGAAACTGGTAGTGTTTTAAAACGCAAACGTGAAGCTTCGGCTACTGTCTTAACAGAGGACACCTTAGCAGATATCCAAGCAAGGATGAATGCAAGCCCCAATAAATCTTTGCGAAAACTATCTGCACAAACACGTATGAAAAATTTTACCATACAAACATAATTTTACATAAATAATTTTTAGATGTATCCTATGGAAGTGTCCACACTGCAGTAAAGAAGAATTTACATTTGTACCCGTATAAGGTGTCGGTATTACAACAGTTGCGAGATAGAGATTTTCAGCCTAGAGTAAACTACTGTCAACGGTTCAACAATACGATGAACAATGATTTACTGGATGTATCTTTTTTTTCTGATGAAGCTTGGTTTCATCTGTCCGGTTACATAAATAGCCAAAATTATCGTACGTGGTCTGCAGAAAATCCACATGTATTTCGAGAAACTACCTTACACCCTATCAAGGTCGGTGTCTGGATAGCAATGTCGCGACAACGAATATTTGGACCAGTATTTTCGATGGCACAATTACTGCGGTAAGATACAGGAAATACTTTTAGAACCATTTATTAATAATTTGGATGATCGTGAATTACGAAACGGGTATTTCCAGCATGACTCCGCTACCCCACATACTGCACAGGCTACAATTAATTATTTACGAGACTTCTTTGAAGATAGAATCATTAGTGTAAATCGTTGGCCACCGAATTCACCAGACTTGACACCGTTAGACTTTTTTCTTTTTGGTTATTTAAAAAACAAAGTGTTCAGCAGAAGATTGCATACTCTTCAAGAGTTGCGAGATGCTATAACTCATGAAGTTCATAATATTGGTGCCGAAATGTTACAAAATGTATTTGCGAATATGCAACGTAGGGTGAACTTGTGTTTACAATTTAATGGCGGTCATTTTGAACATATGCTGTAAAGCAAGGGTGATAACTAATGTGTACCTAAGGAGTTAAAAAAAATTTGTAAAAGACATTGTCATTCCATAAACATGTACTGTAAATTTTATTTAATTATAATGAAATTATAACATTTAAATACTTAAGATTCATTATTTTGTAATGATTTGATCCAATCATTAAATAATATTTTAGTTACTTTGTTGTATTTTATAGGGATGCAATCAAAAAATAGTCATTATTTAAATTAAGATAATATTTTATAATATGTATAAGTTAATGACCTTCATACAGATTTGAAACTGATCGTAGTTTTTACTCGAACCATGCTCTAGAGTAGCTAGAGCAATACAGCTTCCTACCAACCTATCAGTGGTATCAACTTAAATATTTTGATCACGTGGTATACACTTGAGATTGATCACTCGTTACTTCCTTGTATTACAAGACCACAAAATGGGTGTTTGTGAGTACGAGTAAACTTTGCAATTAGAGACGAAGTCGAGGCCTGCAAATTTATAAGTACTCGCAAACCATTCTATGGCAGTGTGATAGACAAGATGTTTTGTGCCGACGTCAACAACTGTTATTACAGTCAATAAACAAAATTGTTGTACTTTTTCAAATTTCATACATGTTGAAATTAAATTGGCAATACTGACAACTGACAGTAACCAATATAATCTAAAAAATTCAATGGCGAAATTATTCATTTCCCGAATTTTGTAGGTACCTTACCGATTTGTTGACTTTATAATGATTTATAGATGAAATTTGGAGTTTATAAGAAACTAAACAGACATAATAACAGATGAATACACGTACACGGTAACACAATTAGGCTTTGTGTTATGTCAAATGTGGATTATGTCAATATTCTATCAGTTCTGTCACTACAACGAATACCAACTGTAACTTAGTATTATTTTTGCCGACCTAGACCGGAAAACGCATGGTTTCCGGACGCATTTTCGCTCTGCAGATGCCCTATTACAGAACGATGGCACAAAAACGTTATTTGAATAAAAAACAATATATATATATATATATATATATATATATATATATATATATACAGTATGTCCCCGGATCGACTTTAAAAGAGGGAAAATTCTCTTATTTTTGATTTCTCAGAAAATTTCATTCTTGATGATTTGCCCTGCTTGTTTTCAAACCCCCGAAACACAAAATACTTTCTATTTTACTCATACGGTTCTCGAGATAATATCATTTTTCTTGAAAAATTGGACTTAATGTTTTTCCTAATTTTTAGAAGTAACTTTAGTAGGCGGATTTCATTGAAAAATCACCACTGACAGAAATTGTCAAATGTGATAATTCTGTTGAACTACAAATTAATTCATGCTAATTTGAATTGTATGCTATAATGTTGACTTTACAACAAAGAATTTATCTAATTCAATGTTACGGAACTGGGGAAGAGTGCTACCGAGTTGTTATCAGAAAATTCAACCAAAAATACCCGGAGGTTGCCATTTCGAATGCCGGAGCAAAAAACTTGGTAACTAAATTCCTTCAAACAGGCTCAGTTTTAGACCTAAAGAAGCCAAAGAAGTTGTTCGATGAAGAAGATGCTGCTACTGTTCTCGCCGTTCATTCCGCAACAGAAGTTCCAAGGTTGTCTTTAAGAAGGAGGGCACTACGAATGGGGATAGGTAAATCTCATTTACAAAGAATCTTCAAGGAGAACAAAATTTTACCATTTAAGCCGCAATTTAGGCAAACTTTAGAGAACGGTGATGAAGCCAAACGTCTGGATTTTTGTTTGGAAATGGGCAATAGAGTTTTGGAAGATTCAAATTTTCATAAACGAATAATGTTCTTAGATGAATCGACCTTTTCAACTAACGGAGTCGTTTCCTCCCAACATTGCCGTTACTGGAGTAGGACGAATCCAAAGTTCCGAATTGCTAGTCGCAGGCAATGTTTGAAAAAAGTTAATGTGTGGTGTGCGGTTTAGTACCATGGAATTATTGGCCCATATTTTTTTGATCAAAATTTAAACCGTTATTCATATTTGTAAATGTTGCAAAATTTTTTAACTGATAAACTGGATGAATTGCCATTGAACTACCAAATTGAAATGTTCTTCCAGCACGATGGGTGCCCTGCTCATTATGCCGGTACTGTTCGCCAGTGGCTCAATACAGAGTTCCATGATAACCGGATAGGAAGAGATGGTCCCATTTTATGGCCGCAGAGAAGTCCTGATCTCACAATAATGGACTTTTATCTGTGGGGTCGTTTAAAACAAATTGTGTACAGTGAGCCATTAGACAATGATGAAGAGTAATTGAAAAATAGGATACGGAATGCTGTCCAGTCCCTTTCAATCAAAGAAATAAGGCACAGTTTCAATGAATTCAGAGCTCGCATTGAAATCTGTGCGGAAAAAGGAGGAGCATTATTCGAATAGAAAATTAATAGTTCAGTTTTTTGAGAATTTCATTTCATTTTACTATCAATTGTTAAATTTATTAATTAAAACTTGTGAGATCAATTTGATTTTTCCTTTGAAACAAATCAATTTACTTCAAAAAATTACGAAAAGCTCGAATTTTTCAAGAAAAATGATATTATCTCGAGAACCGTTAAGAGTTAAATAGCAAGTAATTTGTGTTTCGGGGGTTTGAAAACAAGCAGCGCAAATCAGCAAGAATGAAATTTTCTGAGAAATCAAAAATAAGAGAATTTTCCTCTTTAAAGTCGATCCGGGACATACTGTGTGTTATATATATATATATATATATATATATATATATATATATATATATATATATATATATATATATATATATATCGACAAAACTTTTTAATTACTAAGCACGTAACAATACTTGCATCCAAATAAATGCCTGATTTTTTACTATATTCTTCGGAACACTCTTTTCAATATTGCTATCAATGGTTTCTCACGAAATTTTACGAAATCGTTTCATTTTTACAATAAACTTAACTTAATTTTTTAACGTGGCTGTAGTGTTTGACAAATCCGTTTTGTTCATGACAAGAATAGCTCTCTTACTATGGTAGTTGAGTATGACGTCATTGCAACTGAATTACCGATGTAATTCTTAACGTTCAATTCGCCGTAATTCTAACGAAGTTGCATTGCTGTATAGGAGTAAATTATACATGAGGGAAATATGCAAAGTAATTTTACGGGCATTTTTACGATATGCCAGGATGGACCAAACAAAGAAAACCGTTTTTATTTTTAACGCAGAAACGAAAAACTTCATTCCCGACTTGATGCCAAAATTCAGAAAAAAATGTAGATCGAAGGAATGGACAAAATTATTAATTAAATTATTAGTAATATTTTTGAACAAATCAGAGTAATATTGTATTGTGCCAACGTTCTGTATGGAATCTTTGTACAAAGAAATTTAACGAAAGAGAAGAGATCGTTTTATTAGTTAGTTAGTCCGCAAAAAGACGTATCCTGCTTTGCATCACCTTTGATTTAATTTACCAAATGCTTAACCAAGGGAAAAAATGTCCAAGTTTATTGCATTAGACGTTTCATCCGTTAGAACACCTCTACGTTAAAATTTCATCAGAAGTTGATCGAATGAATAAATAAATCATCTTTATTTACAATTTTTTTAAATAATTTATGGCATTGAAACATTTAACAAGTTGGATATGGGGCGATTCTTATAAATTTGTGCATATTGACTGTCATAATCTTATAATGATGGGGGCAAAACGAATTTTTATGAGATTATTGTTAGAGTCCCCCAGGTACCCTATCTTAAAAAGCGTAATTCGAACTTGCAAATTCAGGAACAACAATCGCTAAGTGATTTATCTTGACTTTACTGACAATAATATTACTATTACTCACATTAATTGCCTGCCTTACTTTGACTTTTCTGTCAATAATTAAAACATTAGAATTTATTTACAAGTCTGATATTTAATTACTCGCAAACCTCAAATCTGATCAAACCAAGTGGCCGTCTAGTGGTAGGTACGTTGTGCTATCTGAATTAGATAGGCTGGATGAGGTAAGTGTTGCATCAGGAGGGGCAGGTAAAAAAGAAAGAAATGAAACTACTCAAATTAAAATCAACGAGATTTGCGTAACGGTGGTTCAGCCCGTTAATGTACTATTGTGGGAAAGAACTACCAATAAAACCCACTTTATTCATAAATGAGTAATTGCACAAGTACATTCATAAAACAAATAACAAAAAAAAAACAATGAAAAGGTTAAATGTATAACAAAACACCATTAAATCAGATTAAAGTGCGTACAAAATTATAACATTAAGAGAAAATTAATAAAAAAAGTTTAGTTACACAGAAACACAATAATAGAAAAAGAAACCCCATGTAGTCACACCCATAATTGTGTCATAAATAATCAAAATAAAAATCATAATACCAAACATGTGGCCCTTTAAAACCAATCATGCCGGTCTTTAAGTAAATGAGCACATAAAACAATAAAGCAAATTACGGTACATATAAAATACAACAGTAAAATAGCGCAGGTGATAATAAGGTAAAGACAAGGACAAAAGAAAAACTGATAAGGAATTTACACGTACACAATTGTTTAATGACCACTAAAGCACAAAATACATAAGTCCAGTTACAAGAAATTACATATAAAGAGAAATTAGTTCGCAGGCAAATTCTACTTCAAAACTGATACAAAAAAAAACTCATTAAAACAAAGCCTTACAAGGGTAAGTTATAAATAGATTTTATACATCGTGACCGATGTATAAAGTTGAGGGCGTTAGAAAAATACAGCGCTCCTTTCTCAGGTTACACATTCATCTATACAACGATAAAAACAATAAAAATAAAATTCGAGGTGTTTAATGGCCATTTGAGCCCGGGAGTATGTACACACTCGGCAATTGCACATTACTATTAATAACCTGAGCGGTATCCTGTACCCGTTCGCTCTCGCCTCATCTCTACACAAATATAAATATAAACAACAACCAACAATGCTAATTCACACCAATACCAGAGTGTGGGAGCCTTGTACTGTCTTTCATTTTAACAGCTTTCAGCTTAAGGAGCCCGCGTGCGAATAAGATACATTTGCAAGGCAATGCTCGATTTTTTAATAGGTTATATAGGCTTGTAAAATCATTTGCTGCCTGCCGTAATTTATATAAGAATACCTACTTACACTTGAATAATATATTCCTTTAATTGATCACAGACACAAATTGTTAACATACGCGGTTTAACTTCAAAAAGAGTGACTGTTATTTATAGATTAATATTTGAAAAACACATTAAAACTAACACACGAAAGAAAAGACAAATTAGTGTTGACTAATTCAAAGAAAATGGACACGCACGAAATATTTTTAAAGACAAACGGTTTACAATGAAGGTATTTAATTAACTCCAAATCGATCTGGCTCGATTGACACTCTAACTGTAACTAACTTTCCCCCGATTTCAAACCTAACTACCTTTAAAAATTATTATTAATTTTATTAAGTACATAAATAAAAACTTATAAAAAAAAACTAACTATCTTTAATATCGATTAATTATATTCTATGCAATTTTTTAATATGACGCGCAATTTGGTTGAATTTAAGTGTTAGCTTAAATTTTTTCATTATCTGAATAACGATTAATTTTATAAGAAAACATGTAGACGTATTTTTTAAAGAAAATTTAATTTTACATAAATTTTCCTTATAAAGTTTTTAATGTAAAGCGAAATAAACGTAAAAATGAAATAAATTTGATTGAGAATGCTGAAGCTCTATTATCGGTATTTATAGAAGCGGGCGGCTTGGTTTTTTTTGTTTACCTTAACATGTGTTTATGTCTATTAAACGTCATTCTGACAGATTATTGTTTTTGTTTTTACAATGTTGCCTGTTTTCGTTATGAACGTATAAAAAGGAGGTTGCATAGTTATCCTAAAAAATTGAAATTAAAATTGTTTCATTTCTTTTTATTTAAGTGAGCATCTAGATGTCTATTAACCTCTGTCTGTCATGAAGTTTTAAACGTGTGTTTGACATAGATTATTGTTTTTGCGTTTACAATGTTGCCTATTTTCGTAATGAACTTCTTATAAAAGAGTATTAACCTAAAAAAAATTATTTCATTTCTTTTAATTTCCATTTTGTAGGTTGGAAGGTTCTGTGGTGTTCCACACCAGATATTTTAAATTAAAATATTTTTACTTAACCATCAATTGAAACTGTCTGATTGTTAATAAAATAGTATATAAACTTAAACGAAAGTTTATTTTAAGTCGCAAGAAATAGTCCACGTCAGGATATCTATTTTTCTCTAGAGGTAAATAACAAACTTTCCACTTTCCATTAAGCTCGTTTATACTATTATTTATGCCTCAAGGATTTATTTGTTTTATGTATGGTTTAACTATGATTGATGGGTAGTGCCTATTTTACTTTTCTGTAGAAATTCAACAAATGATCTATATCAAATATTTTTTTGTAGTAGTTTTCTAAACAAAATGTTTGTAATTGGCTTCCATTTTAATTCTTTAATAGACATATTAAGAAACGCGACGTCATCATCTCCGATGTCATTATAGTCATTAATTCACGGAACATGTTACGAAAATTTTTAGCTTGATCCGGAATTATGTCACTCTTACAAAATGTGTCAAAAATAGGATGAGCAAATTCGCGAGCGTATTTGTGGCAAAATTACGTATTTCAGGGGCGTCCTTGCAAGATTATCTTGATTATTTTCCATTTTCGTGTTTTGTGAGGGAATTTGCATAGAGTAAAGCGCGACTTATCACTTTTAAAATTAAGACATTACCTACCATCCGCTACAAAACTCCCCAAATCAACTACAGTAAAAAATGTTTGTTTAAAAACGACATACAAAGGACAACTTACAAAAAAATAGCATAAAAAAATGTGTTTCATAAGACCTTGAAGTACCCATTCTTTAAAAAACTCGTGGCTACGCCACTCCCTTTTAAACTTAAATTCGTACTTAAAGACTGATTTTATGAAACATGTTTTTTAATAGACTATTATTTTCAGAACTATTTTTTTCGACAGTTTTTGAGATCGAATTAGAAAACCGCCGTTTTGTATCATTATAAACCTCAATGGTTCTAAATATTGTACCTTTCACCATTAAAGTGAAAGCGCTACATTATTCTACGATTTTTGTTTTTGACGTACGATGGAAACATATTGTCTTCGCTTAAAATAAATGCTATCCAAAAGCTTAATTTAAAGTTTTAGTCGAGGGGTAAACCACTTCGCAATTTGGTACAGGTTTGGCCGATTGTTCAGCAGTTATGACGATTTTTCAGCGATTTAGGAATTTTCTAGTTTTGTGATAATTGATTGTGATTGCCTAGCAATTGTGACGATTGTACAACATATATCAATTATAGTTATAGTTGTAGAGCAATTTTGTACATTTTCACAATGAGTGAATAATGTTTGTCTATCGCTCAGTAGTTTGTGAAGCAAGCAGTTCACAGAATTTTTTTTAAATATCAGAATTTCTAGAATTTAGTAGTTTATAACAGTTATTTACAGGTAAGAAATAAATAAATTCAACAATACATGCAAGGTAACAGATTTTTTGGCTACAGAAGGTGACTGCCTCGCCTAATCAAAATATGAAATACTATTGTATGCGATGACCGATTTCGTCCAAACTGGATACATACATATTTCTAGCAGTGCCCAGTATCTATCCACATTTTGGGAATTTGTTGCACAATATATATATATAATATATATATATATATATATATATATATATATATATATATATATATAATATAATATATATATATATATATATATATATATATATATATATATATACCGGATGCCCACGAGATCACTTTCCGGCTGCCATTTTTATTTATCTGCCGATTTAAATGAAACTTGGCAGGATTGTTACTCTAACCAAACGTCATTTTTAGGAATTTTTGACAAGCATTTGACTTCCAGTTTCACCGGAAATGACCTTAACTTTGATTTTAAATGACACCCCTGTATATTTTTAGTTTTTCGGATTCTGGAGGTCATTTTACGGCCGATTGCGTAATATTTCAATCGATTTTTTTCCAAATGTAATTTTAAAATTGAATTTTATTTTCTCATCCAGCGTGCCATGACCATCTTAAAATCATTCTTCATACTTAACTCACTTCCAGAAAAATGCAAACTGACTTTTATCTTTGTTAACTTTTTTACTAGAACGTTCTAAACTTTATTTTTGCCGTAGCAAAAAAGAAAGAAAACGACAAACACATTATGGGCGCGTCTGAGAATTGTTTTTAAAGCAGCACAATTTTAATGCATATCTTTGCGTATTTTCCCAATTTTTTCAGTCAACGATTAAACAAAATTTATTTTAAAACAGAGTGTAATAATTTTAAACAGTATTAAAAATAATTTAAAAAAATTAATAACATTAACAATAATACGTATAACATTAACAATAGGTATTAGATTATAAAGTTTGGACCTTTTAACCACCAATTAAATTTTCAAAGTGCTGCCCTTCCACCTCTTGACATTTCCTAACACGAAAAACGTTGTTTTCTACGACATTCCTAAGCATGTCGGGGGTAATGCTAGCAAATGCCGCTCGTATACGGTTTTCTAAGATGTTAAGTGTTGTTGGCGGTGTTCGGTAAACAATCTCAGTTCAAGAGGTGTAAGGTCAGGCGAACGAGGAGGCCACCGGATCGGTCCACGGTTAGAGATAACATGTTCTCCAAATCGTTCTTCTAAGTAATTTCTCACAATAATAGCGTTGTGAGCCGGCGCACCATCTTGTTGATAATAAAGGTGTTGATTATTTATTTCCAACGGTAATTCCTCCAAAAAATTTTCAATTTCATGTTGTAAAAAACCCAAATATCGTTCTGCATTTAAATGCCCTTGGAAAAGAATCGGTCCCACAATACGGGTAGCAATTATTCCAGCCCATACATTTACTCCAAATATCTCTTGAAAATTACCTTCCATCATTCGGTGTTCATTTATCGTTGACCAATATCTTGTATTTTGCAGGTTGAACATTCCATTATTGGTAAATCTCGACTCGTCAGATTACAAAATAGAATTGGCTGGGCTATTATCGGCATCGTTATGTTCCAAGAACCAGTTGCAATATTCCAGTCTTCTAATAAAATCTCCCTCGTACAAATGTTGGTGAAGCTGGTACTTAAATGATTTGTATCCATGTTTCTTCAAGATCTTTCTTGCTGATTCTGCGCCAATGTCTAATTCAAAGGCAATTTGGATTTGGATGCTGTGGGGTTTTGAATGACATGTGCTATTACATTTTCTTCCGTTTGTTCATTAATAATAAAATGTTGCAAATTATCTGGTTCTTGGCGCATTTTTAATGTATTGTCTTGTAGGATGATGAAGACGCTCAGGATATTCTTGCCGATAAACTCGTTCGGTTTCCGCTGCATTTTTGGCACATTGTCCATACATAATAAGTATATCAACCTGCTCACTCTTGGTAAACATTTTTGTTAATTTTATAATTAAACTAAGTACAAACTTTAATTTAATTTTGAAGTAAAATATTAGATTTATGTTAATAAACAACAACCTTTATTATTACCTGTCAAACCTTTAAATTTACCTTAGTGGTTCCATGACAACCTAGCCACCTATTGTTTTCATGGCAACTCTGATGTGCTGTGACATAGGAAGTGTATTTTATTAATGAGTAAGACTTAAATATAAAAATAAAAATGTTTTAAATCGTAAATGGGTAAAAATGACAAAACGTGTTATACGCCATTAAATTCGTTTTAAAATACTGCATTTAGTATGCAAGTGGTATGCTTCCATTTAATTTTTTTGAGCTACGGCAAAAATAAAGTTTAGAACGTTCTAGTAAAAAAGTTAACAAAGATAACAGTGAGTTTGCATTTTTCTGGAAGTGAGTTAAGTATGTAGAATGATTTTAAGATGGTCATGGCACTCTGGATGAGAAAATAAAATTCAATTTTAAAATTACATTTGGAAAAAAATCGATTTAAATATTACGCAATCGGCCGTAAAATGACCTCCAAAATCCGAAAAACTAAAATATACAGGGAGTGTCATTTAAAATCAAAAGTTAAGGTCATTTCGGTGAAACCGGAAGTCGGAAATGCTTGTCAAAAATTCCTAAAAATGACGTTTGGTTAGAGTAACAACCTGCCAAGTTTCATTTAAATCGATAGATAAATAAAAAATAGCAGCCGGAAAGTGATCTCGTGGGTATCCGGTATATATATATATATATATATATATATATATATAGAAATTTGAACCTATTCTATGGTTTCGATTACCCTTTGGGTAATTATCCTACAGCCAAACCATAACATTTACAGAACTAAACCATTTTTTCAATTTTAAATTGCATACGCCTTTATGAGTAACAAACGTCCGTTATATTGCATGTTTTGACTTGAACCAAGTAAATAACTATTACAAATGTTAACCGATTTGCACTAACTTTTTTACATGCACGTTTCCAGTTGTGCCAGTATTTCCGCATAAGATTTTCGGTTGAAAAATGTGGATTTATATGCCAATTTGAACCTATTCTGTGGTTTTGATTACTCCTTAGGAAATTATCCTTCAGAGCTGAAACATTTTTTCAATAGAATGGATCACTTCCCGAAGTGCAGTTATGACATGTATTTTCTACATACGTAGACCTGTTTGTGTCAAACTTTATACACGCATGTCCTTAGGAGATTCCACTAATGTACTATCAGATTTTGAATTGATACTTGGTACGCCATGTCGAAAATGTTCTATTTACATGTTAACTTTCTGAGGAAAAGACCAAACTGCATTGCCTCTATGGGCAAGATACAAATTTAATGGTACATTGTGGGTAATCATTTCGGACCTGTGTTGCCAAACATTTTTATTTAACCACCAATTTCATTGAAAGAAATCCACACATATTGTCTGAATGGACAAGAACTAAATTTTATGGTTTTACAATGTTTGTCATCATTTGGGACCAGTGTTATCAAACAAATTTATTAATTTATACACTAATTTTATAAGGAAAACCGCCAATAGTATTCGCAATATACGCGAGAACTAAGCTTTATAGTTCACGGTGTTGATCATTATATGGAACTAATACGAGTAATGTGAATGGTTCTGGTTTTTTAATTTAATAATCTTGAATTATTTTAAGCAACGTCTTATCAAAATGTTCTGTGACGCTATCTCGATTTTATTAAAATTTGACGCTACTGGTTTTTCTGAAAAAGTAAACAAAGTTGACCTTCATAATATGGTTTTGATCAATTTGAGTGTACATTGTTCTAGTTAAGAACTAAAATTATGTGTAGACCGTAGAGTAAACCACTCAAAAAAGGTTGTACACCATTTATAAAAATTAGTAAAGGTTTTGCTAATTTGACCAATGATCTTCGAAATTTACCCACAATTTACTGAATTTAGTAAACCTCTACTAAATGAACCATTAATTTACTTAAAAATTATTATTAATTTTATTAAATACATAAATAAAAAGTTTACCTCGAGTAGGATTTGAACATACAACCTGTACTTTGCTAGAGTACCGCACTAACCAACTGTATTTACAGTAATGTGCGAAAATTACAAAAAGATACTTTGGAAACAGCCAAAAATTGCCTTTAAACAATTCGCTGTATTTATTGAATTTTCAAAGCAACCTTCACGTTGAATACGCCTATTTATTCGGATTTTAAATGAAACGTTTCGGATTTCTGAAACCATCATAAAGTTCATCCTATGGATGCCGTGTTGATGTTAACTAATTAAGAAAGAGAAATTTTGTAGCTTTTCAACGATAAATTAAATATACGTAAAATAATGAATAAACCACAAAAATAACAATAATTTTTATTTTAATCAATACGGGAATGTCGCACAACAATGTTCTTTTGTTTTCGAAACATAAGCTAGATAGATAATTTTTTTGAAATAAAAAATAAATTAATGACTATTATTGTAAGTTTTTGTTATGAACGAATAAGTTCAAAGGTAAATATAATTCAATTAATTAATTTTATTAAATACATAAATAAAAGTTTACCTCAGTAGATTTGAACCTACGACCTGTACTTTGCTAGAGTAGTTACCGCGGTACTCTAGCAAAGTACAGGTCTAGGTTCAAATCCTACTCGAGGTAAACTTTTTATTTATGTATTTAATAAAATTGATAATAATTTTAATTAATGACTAATTTAGCGTTAAAAGCACAATTAACAAAATATCGAAGTTTCTAGAATACTTAAGCTACATTAACATAATCTTCTTCTAGTAACCTTTTAGGAAATACGTTTGAATTATACAAGTAACATAATTAAATAATTTAATATTTTAAGAAACAGAATATTTTGCTGATCATTTTGTCGATGCGTTTTTAATACAGTTCTGATACATGCTGCTGTCAGAAGGATCAAATCCAAGTACATAATTTTTTTAATGTCCTCATAAATAAAGGTCCAGTGGAAAAAGACCTGACAGTATTCGTCTCCTGATTTTGAAAATCTTTTTAAACGAAAAAGTTACCCCTTTAAAAAATTTGGAAATTCGGTGCAAACCAGCCCCTTGAGGTACAAACAAAAGGAAAAATGGTACAATTAGGTGTAACTGTAAACGATCCTCTCTCGAATACCGTCATGAACGGTAAAAAATATTCAAGTAGTGTTCTAACATTTTTTAACCCCAGGTTAAATTTGATCATCTTGAGGTCCAAAAGGGTACAAACTATTATAAATCAGATGCAATCAGAATAATTCCATTATTTTAATGTAGAGTGCCAGGTTCATGTAGGTTGGTTTGACGACACATAATCAATTGCGTGAGTACGCTATGACGATTGCAATATCAAAATGACATTTAAATTACCTTTAATGTACCAAATTTGCCAGTTTGACAAATGCTTAACCCCTACTTGAAAATCGTGAGGTGTCCGATTTACATACAAAAAAATGTGTCTACATAAAAATTTGAATTTTTAAGCGTCTACAGTAACAAACTGTACCAGTATTTTTTGAGCGTGATGGTACCTATATATAACCTTTTTACTTTACCACCAGCATATTAAATTTTCCTCGTTTGAGAGAATTCCTTCCATTTTAATGCTACATAAGCTTGATAACATGAAAATCACTGGCGTGTATATATATAAAATAAATATTTGTAATTTCTGAAAGCATAAACATTTATATTCGTCGCAAATTTAAGGCCTAACAGCTTTCTTGTGCAAGCTTTGAACAGGGATAATTTTATTACTAATACTACTAAAAGCTTTTGCGTTTAATTTTACTAAACAGTTTATGCTACGTTTAATTTTCGTAAATCTAACATTCAATTTGTTGTGCGACATTGCCATATTAGTTAAATTGAAAATAATTATTTTTGTGGGTTGTTTATTATTTCACATAAGTTTAATATAACCGTCGAGGACTTAAAAAAAATTATTTCTGAATTAATTAAATCCAACATAGCGTCCATAAGAAAAAGTAAACTTGATGATGGTTTCATAAATTCGAAACGTTTCATTTAAAATCCGAATAGGTGTATTCTATGTGAAAAGTTGGTTTGAAAATGTTTATATAGATTTTAAAAATTCCGATATACATTGGGAAAAATTTTTATTATTGAAATTTCTGAAAAACTCTATTGGCGATTCGTTTCTGCATGTCTGACCACCATTGTGACATTTCTCACATGACCATAGATTTGGCGGGAATTTTGAAAAATGTTAACTGTGATGCCGCAAAATGAGTCAAATTGACAAGATATCGATAAATTGTATTAAGAAAATGTATTTACAATGTAACAAAGACCCCATATACCAATTTCCAACCAAATCAGAAAAAAATATATAACTACCATTTATTCCCCTCTGCTTTTATTACGAAACATCATAAAATCTTGTTCTGCCTGTAGTTTTAATAACACAAATTACATAATTTAAGGTATCTTAAACTATGAGATGCACTTTAAAGAGCAATAAATTTCATCCTTATAAGCCGAAATATTTGATTTTTCCAAAGCCAACTTATTAAACTCAAAAATATCGCTAATTTCAAATGTACTAATCAATAGGCTTACTAATCAATATTAAATTTAATAAGGATAAATAATGTGTTGTTAAGTTTTAATTACAAATATTAGTTCGCTTACATTTTATTTACCGGTTAAAAATATTAGATCAGCTCATGCATTTTAATATACAGGTCATGAACACAACCAGTGACGAGGCTGAATACTATTTTCTATATTTTCCTCTCACCAATTGTCTATTTTACACATATTTGGTTAATTTTGACTTAAAATGATGTAATTTATGTTATTAAAACTATTTCCAGGTAAAACAAGATTTTATGTTTCGTAATAAAAGCAGGAGGAATAAATGGTATTTTTTATTTTTTTTTCTGATTTGGTTGAAAATTGGTATATTGGGTCTTTGTTGCATTCTAAATACATTTTCTTAATACAATTTTTCGATATCTTGTCAATTTGGCCCATTTTCGGCATCACGCTTAACGTATTTCAAAATTCCCGCCAAATCTATGGTCACATGGCAAATGTCACAATGGATTTTTTGGTTGTCAGACATGCAGAAACGAACCGCCAATTGAGTTTTTCAGAAATTTCAATAATAAACATTTTTCCCATATGTGTCCAACTTTATGGCGGTCCCTGTATATCGCAAATAGGGCGAATTCTTAAAAATGCAACTTTTCACATTTTTCAAAATACATCTACAATCATTAGAGTTATAATCAAACTATGAGCACTCTTAAAACTAACAAATTGTCTAAAATTTTCCCCATTTAACAGCCTTTGTCTTATAGTTTCTAAGATTACCTTCTAATTTTGTGCACACTGTATACCATACCAGTGTATATCGTTGTCTTACGGACAGTTATATACTTTAAAACTTCATAAAACTCGATAACCTACGCTGTCTGTGAGTCTTACTTGTAATATATGTGCAATGGTTCTACACATAAACCATTCAATGTTGATGACCTCTAGCATAACACTGCATTGATAAAAGTAAAATTGAAGGAATGAAATATTGATAATAAGAATAATAATTACACTAAACTAATGTTAATGATTTTGATTAAAATACAAAGTCAAATAAGTCTTAATCTTAATTAAATAAGATTGAAAATGTTTATACAATATTATCGATATCTGACATCTGACATAGATTATAGTTTATGCTTTTACAATTTTGCCTGTTTTCGTTATGAACGTATTACAAGAAATTGTCGTAAAAAAATTATTATTATTATTAATATTATTTCCTTTCTATTAATTTTCCCTTGTAGGTTTGAAGGTCGTCTGTGGTACCACACCAGATATTTAAATGTATAATTTTAAATTTAAATAATTAAACTGAGACGCAAGTAGATGTCTTATCTTTACAATTGGTTTTTTAAGTACATCATTGTAGTTACGTTGAAGAATTGAAATTTTTCAAAGTAATTGCTAATTTTCGAATTTTTAAAAGGATTTAAACGTTGTGAGGCTGTTGTGATATTAATAGTAAAGAAAGTCTAATGGTTTGGTTTTTAAGTAACCTACGTTTAACTTCACTCGAATGTTCTAATTTGTTGTAAGAGAACCGACAAAAGTAGTTAAAAATAGTCATAAAAGTTACAAATACAATAAAAATCCCCAGTTGTATTTAAAATAGTGCGCCACTGGAATTTGCTAGTGAACATGATTTATTGTTGACTGAACATCTGAAATGCATATATAGATGTGTTAGAACTTTCAAAATGAAAAACATGTGCCATAAAACTGTACCCAATGAAACTTTTTTTTTGATGTATCATCCACGATATATTTAAGGAAATCACATTTTTGTTGTAAAATAAGACTTTAAAGGAATAAAATTATAATTTTATTCCTTTTGGAGTTTACGACTTAAGTCCGATTATGGATCGTTAAATTCAGGTTTTAAAGTTTATTAAGATAAAACTACCATATGTTTATGAATAAAATTTTTATGTATTTGTAAATGATTATAATAATTTTTATATATTTGATAATAAATTAATTATATCATCTGCCATTTACATTTATATTCAAAGTAATCTTTTACAGTTACAGTAAAGCTAGTAATTTTCAAACCTTCGCGTTCTTGTACAAATCCTCAAATTATCTGCTTTATAATTAAGCTTAAATAAGCGGGTTTTACTATTTAAAATTTCCTGGGAGACACGTATTTTAGAAAAATGTTTCATTTAGTGGTATAACATGTAATGAGAATATTATTACTTCATCTTTAGCTACCGGTCTAAGAATCTATCACAGTGTTTTTCAAACTTTTTTGTCTGGTGGCGTACTGAAATTATTAAATGAAATTCACGACAACCCTATTTTTTTGCTTTTTGACAGTTAATAAAGATGTGAAGGAGGAGAAGTCTTTGAATAAAGTAATCGTTTTTTTAAAGTAAGTAATTTTATTTCCAAACACAAAAACGTTCAAAACAAAAGTTATTATTATAAATAAAGGTATCTGATGGTAAAATGTGGACTTAATGTGAAGTATGAGCCTGAGGGTGTTTGCATATTTCCTTGATATTAAGTTGTGTTTTTGAAAGACATACCCTCATCTCATTTTCAAGGGGTCTCTCTCTCTTTGTTTTAATACTTACGAATGCAGAGAATCCCACTTTACAGAGATACGATGTGTAAAACTGCAATAAACTATTAAGTGTTTTGAACCCTATACTGGGATCTTAATAATTGTTACCGGGCTAGTAGCGTAGTGATGACACAACCTGCTTAACATGCGAGGGGTAATGGGTTCGATTCCCGTTACCGTCTACCTTGTACGAGGTTTTTTCAGGGGGTTTTCCTCCTACACATATAGCGGCATGGTCACTGCGTATATGCACACCATGTGCGGCTACTTATACAAATGTTGGGGTAGTATTTCTCCCTCAGAACTCCGTTCCTTCCGATTCTTTCCTGACCACACTCATCCTTAATCCCAACATACATATACACGTAATGTATGCATGTATGCTGGAAATCCATGATTGTGGCTGAAGGAGCTCGGAAAGCTCGAGTAGCCCGCGCCCCCCCTTGAGGAGGGAATGAAATACGTGGTCTTTTCCTTTTTTTCCTTCATAATTGTTATCCAAATTGAATTCAGACTAATTTTTGAATGCTTCAATCTTACCGTACGATCGTTACGTAAATCAATTAATTCTTCGATTTCTGCAAGACTGAATTCGCTTATTTCTGATGTCTCTACAAAAGGATTTCGAGTCCAGTTGTACAAATCAACTGATATGCCAGGGAAATAACGGTTAATTTTTGTCTTCTAATGACATTAAATAACTAAATAATTTCTTGCAAATCTGTTATATTCATATTTTCCTTTGGCAACTTGAATAAACATTTCTACTTTATTTGCTTTTACTTTTATCTTACACATCTTTTCATTTCTTCCTTGCGTGCTTAAGTTTAACTTGTTCATGTCTAGCTTTGATATAATTAACCATTGTAATACTCTTTTGAGTTCAAGGCCTATCGTCTTTGCTACAAATGATTCACGATGGATGAAGCAGTGAGTTGTTACAATGTTTGCATTTATTTCGTGTGAAATAAATATAGTTCCAATCATTGAACGGACACCATGTGTACATACACCCATGCAAGATTTACACGATAGACCATTTGTATTAAAATATGTATTCATCATATCAAAAACATCTTTTCCCGTCGTAGTTTTTTTGAATTTCTTGCAGCATAAAAATTCTTACAAAATTTCATCATCTTCAATAAATCGAGTGAAGACAAGTAATTTTAATTTAATTATTTAAAAATTTCGTGGCATACTTGTGGTCGCTATGAGAACTACTGCTATCACAATGACCTTTGTTCGTAATACAAATCGCATTTAAAGATTTTTTTAAGTTTTGATAGAAATTCTATTCGATTACTTTCAAATTATAAAGCTATACATTCTACTTTTTTTGAATCAAGTACGTTCATCATATGACATCAGTTTAATTTAATTTTTGAATTGAGGTATATGGAAAATGACTGAATCAAGTTTAGAGTGACCAGATGTGGAAGAGGCAGTGGCGGCGATAAAGGCCCGCAGGGCCCGGCTCGGGAGAGCTACGGCATTTTAAAACCGGCAGGCACCAACCACTAGTACTTCAAAAAGCATTTTAATGATATATAATGTAATGTTATTTGTGACATATGCTATTAAATAAGAACAATACTTAAAATTAAAACTGTTATTATTAATGGGTATTTGTCGCTAGGTTGCTTATCTTTTTATTTCAGATAAGCAACCTAGCGACAACAGGACAGCCCACACAAGGAAACACCAATCCAAACGCAACACCACACAACACCCGCTTTTTTTTTTGAACAACCAACAACAACGAACTCAACACCGCCATCAGGCGTTCCAAACACACGAAAACCAACAATCCACGCACTTCCACGCGCTGAAGAGGACGAAGACTCCTGAGCAGTGCACCACCAACACATACACGTTTTATATTTAGTATTTTATATTGTATATAGTATTATTTGTAAAATGTAATATCCATAAATTGTTAAATATCTAAATTCTTTAATAAACGAGTTAAAAAAAAAAAAAAAAGTTAATGTGTGGAAGTAATAATCAGAAGCTTAAAGAATATTTATACTTTGGTTTAAAAAATAATTTCCTCTCATTTATTGTAAATCTAAAACAAAACTATAATTAATGTCAAACCACACATATCATTACAATATGTGGTACTTGTGCCATTTTCAATCAAATCAAATCAAAAAACCATTTATTGAATTAACATATTTACATAATTCATGCAATACTTCAGTATGTATTTCAATAAACGTAACGTTACTAACCAAAATAATAACTAAACAATTAATGATTTAATGTGTATTCTATATAAGGTAGCTATCTGGGGATTAGCAAGTTAAAAACTTGTTATCCCCAAGAAATGCACCATAGGATTATATTTACTAACATCTTGTTTAGATCTACTATATTACATATAAATATATGACACTTTCATAATAATTTAGTGGAATATGAACGTAATTGCACCTTAATATGCTTCACATAGTTCTTGTAGTTTAAACATAAAAGACTACTAATTTGTATTGATGTTTGCAACTTATTATACACCTTAACTGCCGTATTTCTAAAATTAGTTTGAGTAAAAGACTTTCTGACTTTCAAATTGTAAGAAAGATCGTTGGCTTTTGATCTCGTAGAATATTTATGACTTATTACCGGGTTTCTCAAAGTGGGGTACGCGAACCCCTAGGGGTTCGCCATTCGACCGTAGGGGGTTCGCGACAAGATTTACGTAATGGTGGCTTGATGACTGGCAGGCACATGCGACATACATATTGGCGCCAGAGACTGAATTCGTATTTCGTTTCGTCGGCTTCGTCGCTCGCTCTCGCACGCCCCGCCCGGCACGTGGTCTGGTCTGCTCAGTGTTTGATTCATTTGTTTTAGAATTTAGTTTATTGTGTGAGCGCGTTTTGGTTGGCAGTAAAATAACAAAATATTTGCAATCCCTTCTAACGGCTAGCTAGTTTCGAAAATGAATGAGTGGTTAAAAACGGGATCATTACGCAGAAACTGTTCTAGTAAAACGTTATCAGCCGGTTTGCAACCTGTACAAAATACATCTACTCAAATTGCGACTACTTCTGCTGAAAGTTCAGTTTCAAACAAAAATTCGAAGTCGAGACAACCAAAAAAAAAACAATCATATCATCGGCAAAAAAAAAGGAAATATGACGAAGACTATTTGAAAATTGGATTTACATGCAAAGAAGAATCTCAATACCCAGAGCCACAGTGTGTAAATATGTTCAGAAGTTCTCGCAAATAGCTCGATGAAGCCATCATTGCTGCGAAGACATTTGGAAACAAAACATCCGCAGTACGTTGACAACCCTTTTTTTGTTCGAAAAAAGAAAGAGTTGGCTTCTTCGAAAAAGTCTATGAAAACTGTCTTGGCTACTAACTCTGAATATTTACGTGCGTCTTTCTTTGTGGCATATAAAATCGCAAAGACCGGAATGTCATACAATATTGCTGAAGAATTGATTTTACCAGCTGCTAAAGATATGGTCACTTGTATATTGAGAAACACATTTTCGAAATTGCTGGATAAAATACCACTTTCAAATGATACAGTTGCACGTCGCATTCACGACATGGCACACGATGTTGAAAATCAACTCGCACAACGATTACAAAATAATTATTAAGCGATTCAAGTTGATGAATCAACCGATATTAGTGGATTACCGAATTTACTTGGGTTTGTTAGATATGTGTATAGAAAATATGTGAAGAAGATTTTCTGTTTTGTAAGACTTTGGGGTCAACGACGAAAGGAGAAGATATTTTTAACACTATTAATGATTTTATTGAAGAACATGGCATAGATTGGACAAAGTGCGTTGGTATATCGACTGCAAAGGTCGTGACAGGAAGGGTATCTGGACTAATATCCAGGATTAAAAATCTCGCTCCTGAGGTCAAAAGTACGCATTCTGCATTGCACAGAGAAGCATTGGCGAGCAAGAAAATGATTTAAAAACAACATTTTCAGAGGTCGTAAAAATAATAAATTACATAAAAGCGCGTCCGCTAAATTCAAGACTTTTCGCATCATTATGCCGAGACATGGGTAGTGAACATGTCTCATTACTGCTACACTGTGAAGTACGCTGGTTGTCAAAAGGCAGAATATTAGCTCGTTTTGTTGAACTTGGTCACGAAACCTATTTATTTTTGAAAGGCAGTGACTTCAACCTTAAATTCCGATTTGAAGATGAAACCTTGCTTAAAAGATTAACCTATTTAGCTGACATTTTTTCTTGTCTCAATGAAACGAATGCTTCGATGCAAGGTTCCACATGCAGTGTATTCACTGTGCAGGACAAAATAAACGCACTTATAAAAAATAGATTTTTGGAAAACTTGCTTGAGATCAAATATCTTTGAATGTTCTCCTCTTTTACATGAATTTATTACGACGAACGCCCTGTGGATTCCGAAATTAGGTCTGAAATTGTTCTTCACCTTTCTCAGCTCTCCGACGAACTGAAAAGGTATTTTCCAGATATTGTTAATGCTAAAGATGGCTGGATTCGTAACCCATTTGTGGTCTCGATCGAGAGCATAAATTCTAGTTTGAGTATTAAGCAACAGGACTCATTATTAGAAATGTCCGTAGATGAAACTCTTCAAGCTGATTTAAAAAGGATGTCTTTGATAGATTTTTGGGCTGCTAGACAGAAAGAGTATCCCGAACTCTCGCACAAAGCGGTGAATTTACTTTTACCCTTTGCTACAACATACTTATGTGAGAGTGGGTTTTCACACATGATAAAATCGAAATACAGAAACCGACTTAATACCGAGTCAGAATTAAGGTTAAAATTGTCCAAAATTATTCCTAAAATTGACTCAATTTGCGAAAAGAAACAAGCCCCCCCTTCACATTAATATTAAAAAGATATTTCTTTTGACACTGTATTTGTTACTTTTTATTGAAATGAAAACCTTATTTTCTTCAACAGTCAATTTTATTATTTTCTTGTGGGGATTAATTAGTTAAGCGTTAAGGGGTTCGCTGTCATCTGGAAACTTTAACAGGGGTTCGTGGAGCCAAAAGTTTGAGAAACCCTGACTTATTAGATGAACAACTTCCTTTCTATTCTTATAAATGTATCGATAAACTGAGATAATGTACAAGTGATATACTGTGTACACACCTATATCGGCGAATAGTTGTGAAGAATACATGGGTGGTTTTTTAAAAGTAACTTCTGTGTTACATATACAAAATTTAGATAAGTCTTAGCAGCATTTCCCCAAACAAGTAAACCATAATTCAAAACTGATGGACATAGACCGTGGTAAATTATTTTTAAGTATATTTTAAACAGATTTAAACAAGTGTCCTAAACTGCGAATCTTCTTAATTAATCCTTAATATCCTAGCGTTACATATAAGTAACGAAAAAATGACGAAATCTTTTGTACAGTTGCATTCGAACTTTTGCTTTTATATCATAGATGTCGATAGTTACACCCTTTACATAGTTTAAAAAACGTTTTTAATCGTTGTTGACGACATATAAGAGTGTTGTTTGTGTTCAACAGGTTGATTTGTTAAGTGTTGTTTTAAAAACCGTGAAAAATGGAACCCACATTAGAGTAAGTATTATTTTACTTATGTTTTCTCATAAACTGTGGGTAAAAATGATAAATAACATTCTTAAATAGTTGAACTTTTTAGTAACACGCTAATTTTACAAATGGGTTCCATGTTTTTTTTATATTCGTTGCAGAACTGCAGTGTTACATATAAGTAACGCTAGGATAATATAGAAGCATTTTTTATATAATGTTCTGGTTATGTTTTTTTATGTTTCTTCTACTTATTACAGAATCCGGCCATATTATTCTGGGGGGGGGGGGGTATAATTGTTGCTGCCAAGCTCTTTTGTATTAGAATTATTATTTTCAGGTGAGGGTTTTCTCTACAAGAAGCTCTAGAAATGGCGTACGCCGATGATGAGTTAGATGTAACTGCTATTTATACAGAGCCCCCAGATGTCAGTGCCTTGACTGATGAGGAGGATATCGGTGATTTAGACAGACTTACTGGACGCCAGCTTCGTGCCCCGGTAGAAGTTTTACTGCGAAACAATAACCGCATAAGTAATGGCAGTATGCAACAAAATACAAGTCTTGATCTAGACAATAGCGAGCTTGAGGGAAAAGGAAAGCAAACAACATTTCTATGGACAAGTGGCGACCTACAAGATCGAGGTACAGATTTTTTCCCTCCAGATTTTCATAAGTTTGCTAACTATACACCTGTTGAAGTATTTGAAATGTTTTGGGATAACGATATTTTTGAATATTTGGTGGATGAAACTAGAAAATACGCTATTTTTAAAAATGTTTCAGACCCAAAGATCACTTCGGCGGAAATAAAATGTGCTTTGGCTATTCTGGTTCTAAGTGGTTAAGACGTGAAACCAGCGAGGCGATTCTACTGGGATTCCAAAAGTGACATTGGGAATGGCATGGTGAAAAATGCTATGCGGAAAAACAGAGTTGAAGTAATTATGCAGTTTCTTCACTTGGCTGATAACAATAAACCAGACAAAGCTGAGGCATGGAAAATCCGTCCATTGATGGATAAGCTAAAAAAGAAATTTCTAAAACACTTTGTACCTGAAGAGCATATAAATTATGACGAATCTATGGTAAAAGATTTTAGCAGACATTCCTGCAAGCAATTCATAAGGGGCAAACCTATACGCTTCGGGTACAAAATGTGGTCTCTCAACACTACAGGAGGATACTTAATCAACTTTGATCTATACGAGGGCAAAAATCCTAGAAGCTGTGAATATTACGAAGTCCTCTATGGCAAATCAACTGCTCCAATGGTTGCCATGTTAAAAGAATTTCCAGAA
Source organism: Vesta saturnalis (assembly GCA_036346205.1). Lineage (NCBI taxonomy): Eukaryota > Metazoa > Arthropoda > Insecta > Coleoptera > Lampyridae > Vesta > Vesta saturnalis. Next base: position 346,860 of record JARFJB010000428.1, read on the forward strand.
ACTAAACGAAATATGCGCTATAAATTATATACAGACAATTTGTTTACGAATGCAACCTTACTCCGAGATATGCGAGATATTGGTATCTGGTGCACTGGGACAGTAAGAGAAAATCGCCTACCGAGAGGACAAAAAAGAAGGTGGATAAAAAAGCTCGAGGTAAACATTACTCCGTTTTGGACTGTGAGAATGGCATTATTTTTGTGCGGTGGATAGATAATAACGTGGTAACGGTTGCATCAACTTGTTATGTAGTTGAACCGATATCATATGTGAAAAGATTTTCCCAAAGCGAAAAAAAGATTATGCATGTTCCACCGCCTAATCTAATTGGAAAATATAACAGCTCAATGGGAGGTACCGATCTGATGGACCAGAACGTTGCTAGGTATAGAATTTCCATTCGTTCAAAGAAGTGGTGGTGGTGTCTATTTACCTGGATGGTAAGTATCCATAATGCATGGTATCTCTACAATAGAGGAAATAATAATTCAGTTCCGCAACTTGATTTTGGCAGAGATATTGTGATTACCTATCTCTCAAAATATGGCACACCAGCTAAGGGTGCAGGCAGACCTTCAACATCTTTGTCAAGCAGCTCTGGAAGTAGGGTAAGCAATGATGTACGCTATGATGGTTATAATCATTTGTTGACATACATCCCTAACAAAAAAGGAGGCGCTGTGCGAATGGAAAATGTGGTTCCAGTGTCCGAACGATGTGTGTGAGATGTGATATTGGTCTTTGTATAGACTGCAACATAGAATTTCATAAAAAACTATGATTTTTAAGTTTAAATTTACCACTTTGAAAAAGAGTTACCATGTTCCGGTTTTTATTTATTTTTTGTTCTCATATGTTCCTAGAGTTACATATATGTAACACCCTATATCTCCAAAAAAAAAAACATTTTTTGGAAAAAAATAATTTGTTTCATTTTCAGAAGATGTTTCCTAGGTATTTTACGCAAAAAGAAATACGTTCTGCCCAAAAAATCAAAATTCAGGATATTAAGGGTTAATAAATGTATGTGTTGGTCCCATTTTAATTTACTATCCAATTCTACCCCTAGATATTTATTGCTCTTTTTCCTCTTTATTGATTCACATTTACATATGGTATTGGTACAGTTTTTATTGTGAATTATAATACTTGATAATTGTCAAGCCATTGTTTTATCTCAGAAATAGTATTGATGTTGACTGTTTATACAAATCTGAAATGCCTTTCGTGGTGGTTAGCATAACGGTGTCATCTGAGAAACTAATAAATAACCAGTTTTATTAATGGTTCATGCTTCATGGAGAATAGCTGCACATAGAGCAACTAAACTTTGTTATGAGAATGCATAGTAACTTTTTTTTTAACAGTTAGGGTTTATGTTAAATATATTATTGTCAAACTGGTGAATATGAAAGCATTGGTGGTTATTGTTAATCTAATCATAGGCGAGTTTAGTCTGTAATTAGTTCGACACGTTGGTGTGAATATATTTTTTGGTCTAGTTCTGTGTGCTGGAATACACAGACTGACAATAGATAACAAATTTGGACTGTCAATTCTGTTATTTATCAATTTATGCATAAAACAAACGTCGGCCACTTCTTGTCTATGTTTTAGCGGCGATATTTATCGTATTGAGGATAAGTACCATATTTTTTGAAATCTAAATATTTTAGAAATTTGTTTTAAACTGTTACTATTCTATTGTCATGTATTATTAACCCTGAATTCCAAACTTTACTGCCGTACTCTAATTTTGATCTAACCAAAGAGTTATACAGAATTTGTACATTTAGGAGATTTTTAAATTCGGCAGTATTATGTATTACAAAACCTAAATTTTTTAATGCTGTGTTGACAACTTTGTTTACGTGCTCATCCCATTTTATGTTGTATGTAAATTGAACTCTTTGATTGAGTTAACACGTAGTAGTTTTGATTGTCCATAAAGTAGTTTGCTTCGGTATATACTTTCTTCATTGTATACGTCATGCTTTTACATTTATTTATATTACAGTACAGTTTATTTCTATTACTCCAATCCATAACACAGTCAACATCCGTTTGAAGTAATTGTATATCTTTGATACTGTGAATTTCCATAAATATCTTTAAATCACGGTAAATAATAGGCTGTTAGAGTTTTTGATAACTAGCGGAAAGGTCGTTGATAAACAGTAGAAATAGTAACGGACTCAGGTTGCTCCCTTGAGGCACTTCCGATAAAGTACGGAAAGTTTCCGATAACTCTGTGTGCATATTTACTTACTGGAGTCGATTTTGTAAGTAAGACTTAAAGAAAATAATTAAATTGATTGAAAATCCTATTGATACAACTTTTTTAATAAAATGTGATGATTTACTCTATCGAATGCTTTGTCAAAGTCAGTGTGTATGACGTCAACACGACTGCCCTTATCTAATGCATTTGTTATTGAATCCAGAAATGTTATAAAGTTTGTTTGGGTTGATCTATTTTCAATAAATTCGTGCTGTTGTGTAAAAATAAAATTCTTAACCTGATAATAAATGTTTTGATATATAAGTTTTTCCAATATTTTAGCCGGTAATAATTTTCAATTGTGTCTTTATTACCGGATTTATGAATTGAAGTTACTTGATACTTTCCACTTATCAGGGAATGTGTTTGTAATCAACGCCCTAATGGTAAGCGGGTATTTAAAAAATTCACAACATGCTTTAAAGATATATGGCGGTTTTAGTTTACGTAATCATTTTTCTACTTGTTCGATTTCAACATAAATTAGTGTAATTATGTTGGCGTGTCCTGCCTTGCACCGGAAATACCCGCATCGGTATTGTATTGCGATTCGTTAGTATATATCGAAGCAAAAAATTCTGCATTGTTGAGGTGCCTCATCTTGTGGTATTTTTTCACCCAGATGTTCATATTCCTGAGCATGAGAGTTTTGTTTTCTTTTATTTCTGTCATAACTCCAAAAACCATTAATATTCACAGCAATTTCATTTTCAATATTGCTGGTATAATTTTCATATGCCGCATGTGTATTCAATTTAAGTGATAATCCGATGTATGTTTATGCCTGTGATTTAGTTACAACTTGATCTAGTAATGCATACCGAATGGTGTAAATATTTCTACTGATTGATTTACATTAACACATGATTCTAACATCATCCAGTCAGTGTCACATAGTAATTGATACAAGAACAGAAAATCTGCCTTTTTGAAATTATAGTTTTGACTAACGCGCCTGTCCATCCATTATCGTTATTTTTATTGCTATGACTATGCCTTTGATGTCACTAAAGGAGGGTGGTAGGGGTCAATAGTTACTAATACGTCATCACTACGGTTTACTTGTACATTTCCATTACTAATTTCTAAATCTAAGGTAGCAAATTGGTTATTAACTATGTTATTACATAGTTTCATATCAAACAGTTTAATAACATTTTCTAAATTTCTGCATATTTCATTACCTCCTCCCAGATTATAATTGACATCGTTAACATTGGGTAGATTGAAATCTCCTATTAATATACTGTCGGTTTGATAAAATGCATCGATTTTCTCTATGGCTTAAAATAAGAAATGTAACTATTGTTAGGTGACCGTGGTGGAAAATAAACGCAATTTACTATTAACTTTGTACCGTGCATATTAATTTTAATTATTATACTTTCCAGACTCTACAGACGTACACTTAAACTTATCTTTGACTTTAATAACGACACCTCCGCCTCGTGTTGTGTTCGATTTTTATTTCTATCGCAACGAAATACTACGTACCATGACTTCGGGAATGTCGGATGCCAAGATAGTGTATAGGATCGGGGCTAAGGTAGAGCCTTGCGGTACGCCTGCTGTAGGTTGAAAAGGACCGGAGAAGGTTTTCCCTACTTTGACTCGAACTGACCGATTGGTTAGGTACGAGAGTAGGAGTTTGGAGAAGGGGTCGGATATGTTGAGGGTAAGGATCTTGTGCAGGAGACCGCCGAGGCCCTGTCGAATGCTTGCTTGTGATTGAATACCCTGGTGGTCTCTGTAAGCAGCTTCAACAAGGGATCGTGACACGTTCGGTTGGGACGGAAGCTGAATTGGCTGTTGGGAAGAAGGTCGTTGAATTCTAGGTGATCCCTGAGTCGCCTGGCTAGAATCTGCTCGAAGCATTTTCCAAGGCAACACAGGAGGGAAATGGGCCTATAGGAGGAGGGTGAGGTTAGGTCAGCGTGAGGTTTTGGTATCATGACGGTGGAGGCCGATTTCCAATCCGTCGGGAAGTAAGAGAGGGTTAAGCATTTGTTATAAATGTCGGAGGGTTGGGTCAGGTAGGTGCCGGAGGATTTTCCTATTTAGGCCGTTATGACCTGGGGCTGAATTTTTTCCTTTTTTGAAATATGTTTGGACCTGGTCGGGCGTGATAGGGGCATAAAAAGGACTCTCGTTATCGAGTTGGGTTTTAGGAAGGTTAAGGTTGCGTCAAGTACATCCTTTCAGCTTCTATACTGTTTTTATGAGACAAGATGTAACAACTCAACATATCAAACTTTTCAGTATTAGTAAATAAAGCAATGTTTGACACAAAAATATTCTGGAACGAATAATTTTTAAGTGACATTAAATTCGATTGTGTTTTTATGTTTCACGGCCTGCTTATTGTTAGAGTCTTTAATAAAATACATTTTTTTAAATTTTATTTGTTGTTTTTAAAAATAGATAGTACATGTGCTATATCATTGTAAAGAGGATAAAAAAACACGATCAATTATTGCAATTATTGTCGTTCCATAAGAAAAATTTAATTTAGAGGTTGAAACTAAAAAATAGAAAGTGCAAAAAAAATCCAAATTGATATTTAAATTCTGCATAAAAAATATCTTAAGAAAGTGCAAATAAAATTTATATGTCTAACATAACAAAAAAGATATTACAAGAAAAATAAATTTGACATTCTTCTTTTTCTTGTCATAAGTCTTAAAATACATGGAAATTTGGAAATTGGAGAGTGTCCTATAATTTCACTAATCCTTAGGAGTAATTCATCTAATTTAACCAAATCTGTATCTTTTATAATAAGCGAGATCCCCATGCTGGAAATGTTATCTGGGACACGTTGTATATATATATATATATATATATATATATATATATATATATATTAGCTCAGATGGAAGAGCCTCACTCTAGCCATGTGGAGGTCGTGAGTTCAAGTCCCACTCGAGTTGATCTTTTACCGTATGTACTTTAAAAGTTAATTTTTAATAAAATACAATTAATATATATATATATATATATATATATATATATATATATATTATCAGTGTTTAGTACATCGATGCAAATATTTTAAGGGGTGATAGAATACGTGATTTTGAGTCGATTTAAGCAAACATACCTATATACCAAGTGTTACCGTTTTTGAGATGCCACTTTTAATATTTCTTGATTTTACCGTGCCTTTCTGCAAATATCGAAGTGTACAAGAGTAACAAGCCGTCTTATCGCAAACTTATACTAAGTTTTTTTATTCCTTATGAACCGATTGTTCATATTCTTTTTATCAGAAAAGCCTAAAATGTCTTTGGTTCTTGCCTAGAACTTCGTAAACATGAAAGTTTTAATTTGTAAAAAAGCAATCACTAAAATTCAAACGCGGATTTAGTCTAAAATCTTTCATTAATTTTTTTTCCAATTTCAGTAAAAATTCCTTTGGCAATGGTCTTTAAGATAGCATGAATAGATTTACAAAAAAATTTTTACAAATTGGAAAAATTGAATTTAGTTACCAAAGTACCCCCTAGGAGCATTCGCCAAAACGTAAAAAATAGCCCTTCATTATTTAGTTTAGATAGTTTAAAAAAAGCAGATTTTGAGAAAATGTCCTATTTATTAAAACATTAATAGTATTACTTATTATTGGTGTTCAAAATGAGATCCACCGTTTCGAATACAATTTCAAGCCCGTTTTCTTATTTCCATCGTTGTAATACTTAAATTAATCTCTCTTCTTGATTTGAATGAAAGCGTCGTTTATTCTTTCGATTAAGTGTTCCCGATTAAGAATTTCGACTTTGTAAACTAATTGTTTTGCTCTTCCCCAAACATAATAATCAACGGGGGTTAGGTCAGGTGACCTAGGTGGCGATAATATTGGACTATTTCTTGCTATCCAACGATTAGGGAAATTCTGTTCCAAAAATTTCCTTACTGCTACGATATTGTGCGTGGGGCATCCATCGCTTTGAAACACAATTCTATCCGTTACATTTAGTGGTACGTCATCCAAAATATCGATAAGATTACCTCTTAAAAACTGCAAATAATTCTGACCATTTAAAGTGTTTGGTAAAAGGAAAGGTCCAACTAATGTTTTGCCAATAATCCCTGCCCAAACGTTCACACTAAATTTGTACTGAAACCGTGATGGTTTTTTCATGTGGGGATTTTCATGACTGTTTGCCCAGAAATGCAAATTATGGAAATTAGTAATTCCCTCCCTTGTAAATTGTGATTCGTCTGTCCACAGTATACTTTTCAAAAAGAGTCCATCTTCGATGTCTGCGTTTAAAAGAAATCGACAAAAATTCAACCTCTGTAGAGGATCTCTGTCTTCTAAAGCCTGTACTGATGTGTAATGGAAAGGATGTTGGTTCGCATTTTAAGAACCGTCCAAACTTTCAAACAGACAAGTTTAGTTGCTGCGCTACCTCTCTGATACTCCTTGTGGGATCAGCATTAAAACTTCAAAATTTGCTCATCAACATGGACCGCGTACTGATAATTATTAATTCCAGGTTCACGATGAGACAAATTTCCATGTTCTACACGGCGATGTGCATTAGAAAATACCGGGTATCAGAAGTCGCCTATCTGGATATCTTTCCTGATATAGCCTTGAGCTTCCGATGCATTACCATTAGCTTTTCCATACATAAACAAAATGTTCGCATATTCTTCGTTAGAAAATGATGCCATAATAACTACAATATGACAAGAATTTACGAATGTTATTTTTATAATTATTATCTATTATTTACCTAATTTATTTCTTACGAGTCCTTTAGAACTAATAAAAAATTAATGATTGAATTGACTATTCATTATTGTCAAAAATGACATAAAAATTTCAATTATTCATTTGTGTTGTACTTGGCTTTCCATGATTTATTTTTAATAGCAAGTTGTAGTTGTTATGGCATCATTTTCTAACGAAGAATATGCGAACATTTTGTTCATGTATGAAAGAGATAAAAAGATATTGCAAACCAGCATCCTTTCCATTACACATCAGTATAGTATAAATATCTTATCAAAATTTTGAATATCGTACCACTAAAAGCAAGGAATAGAATTGTGGTTCAAAATGATGTTTGCCTCGTGCAGTACTAAAACGGGCTCGAAATTGTATTCGAAACGGTGGATCTCATTTTGAACACCAATAATAATACTATTAATGTTTTAATAAATTGGACATTTTCTAAAAATCTGCTTTTTTGAAACTATCTAAACTAAATAATGAAGTATGAAAATGTAAACTTTCACCATTAACACTCATAAAACTTCCTTGGACAATGGTCTTTAAGATAGCATGAATAGATTTACAAAAAAAATTTTACAAATTGGAAAAATTGAATTTAATTACCAAAGTACCCCTAGGCGCATTCGCCAAAATGTAAAATAGCCCTTCATTATTTATAATAAAATACTTATCTTTTTTGGGGTTTTTTAATGGTGTACTTTAAATTATACAATCTAAACGTTTCGATAACACTTACAGTTATCTTCGTCAGTAGTAATGTTTGTTAAAAATTGTTAAAGATGTTGTAAACAATTTTGTCAAATTTGAAAATTAAAACATAAACATAAGCCTGCTATTAATATAACAGTTTGAGAAACGTATAAAGCCAACTATAAAATTTTAGTAAAGAATAACTAGGTCATAAAAATTAAATATTGTTAAATTGCCTCAAAGATGACAAACCAGAACACTCTCTACGACGAAAGCTAACAATGAAATTTGCCAGCCAAAAACACATTTAACAAAATTTAATCGAGTTATGATGTAAGTGTAAAGTTGTGAAAACTTCAATTTGAAAATGATAGAAGCATTCACAAATCCAAACATTACATCAAATAAAATAACCCAGTTAAATCTAACAAAGAGATATCTTTATCAATAATTGAAGTGTTATTAACAATGAAAGCACAATGCAGAACGTTCTTTGTAATTTTCAATTTTAATTAATTTCAACTACTTATGTTAAATTATAGTGCTGTGGTAATTTAACATATAATTGGTAAAGCATTTGCTTCAAGGTCTAGGAAAACACAGCAAAAAACCTAGACATACCAAAAGTTAAAATTAAAATCAAAATTAAGACGTATCATTATGCTTCTTTTTAATTATAAGATGCCAAAACCTATTTAAACGGAGATTTTCTTCTTGTCTATTAAAATTATTAGGGTGTTTATATATTTCAATAGCTTCACGTTGTAAACGAACATAATAATGAATTTGTCTTGACAATATTTCCATATTGTCAAATTGAATGTCATGATTTAGGTTATTCAGGGCATGGTCAGCCACAGCAGACCTCTCTGGTTTGTCATCTTTGAGGTAGTTTAACAATATTTAATTTTTATAACCTAGTTATTCTTTACTAAAATTTTATAGTTGGCTTTATACGTTTCTCAAACTGTTATATTAATAGCAGGCTTATGTTTATGTTTTAATTTTCAAATTTCACAAAATTGTTTACATCTTTAACAATTTTTAACAAACATTACTACTGACGAAGATAACTGTGTTATCGAAACGTTTAGATTGTATAATTTAAAGTACACCATTAAAAAACCCCAAAAAAGATAAGTATTTTATTATAAATAATGAAGGGCTATTTTGCATTTTGGCGAATGCGCTTAGGGGTACTTTGGTAATTAAATTCAATTTTTCCAATTTGTAAAATTTTTTTTGTATGCTATCTTAAAGACCATTGCCCAAGGAAGTTTTACTGAAATTGGAAAAAAAATTAACGAAAGATTTTAGACTAAATCCACGTTTGAAATTTAGTGATTGCTTTTTTACAAATTAAAACTTTCATGTTTTCAAGTTCTAGGCAAGAACCAAAGACATTTTAGGTTTTTCTGATAAAAGAATATGAACAATCATTTCATAAGGAATAAAAAAACTTAGTATAAGTTTGCGATAAGACGGCTTGTTACTCTTGTACACTTCGATATTTGCAGAAATTGCATTATCTCAAAAACGGTAACACTTGCTATATAGGTATGTTTGCTTAAATCGACTCAAAATCACGTATTCTATCACCCCTTAAAATATTTGCATCGATGTACCAAACACCCTGTATATATATATATATATATATATATATATATATATATATATATATATATATATATATATATACAACGTGAACCAAAAAAACGTACCCCTGCTTTAAGTGTATACTCTACACATAAATTGAAGACGAAAAGTCAGATACAATTTTTCTCTAAAATGTATGGCTACAAAGTGACAGGCCCTCAAAGTTGAATTTTGAAAATCGTTTTTCGCAAATAACTCAAAAACCTTTAGCAATTTCAAAATACTATCCGCAATGAAAATTATTTCTTTGTTGACCAAGATTTTTCTGGTTTGATTGGATTGTCTATGAATGGACTGGAAGTATTAGTTTTCACATTGTTCCCGTATACTTTCTATTCCAACTTTTTTGTGTGTGATTTTTCAGGTATTTTGGTGACTTTTTTGGGTCCGTTATTTTCTGCAAATTTGGTCCTTTTGGTTGAAGTTGATAAAGTAAACGGTTTACGAGTTATTTGCAATTTCATCCATCAATCAACGAGTAAGTTACCTAGTAACAATTAAGAATCCTTATTGATAAACTCGTCAAAAAAACCCTCCTAGCGACTTCACTAAGATATACCTTTTTTAGCAGAAAAGATAGGAGAATCGATTTTTCTAGTTCAAAATGGCATACAGTGTAGCACAAAAAAGTTGCAACGATTTAAAGGGGTCGAAATGGTAGCCTCTGGCGTCGTCTAGAAACCACAACTAAATGAACCACAAATTTGAATTTGTTCATCCCAAAAAAACCCCGTATACGAAATTTCATGAAATTATTTCGAAACATTCGAAATATATTCAAGAAAACGCGACTTCTTTTTTCAGCTTTGACACCCTGTGTCTCGGAAACGAAGCATTTCCGGACCCATGTACATATGAACTTTTTTTGCTTAGAATGATGAGTTCTAGTACTCCTTTAATTTTGGCGGATTAGATAAGATTCACCCTGTATGTGTGTGTGTGTGTGTGTGTATGTATATATATATATATATATATATATATATCTAAAACTTCAATGCAAGATGGCGGCGTGTTTTTTAGTAATCTTTCATGTACGCTTAAGTGGTACATATAGTATAAATTACACGAAACCAATTTCTTGCCTTTGCATAATTAATTTTAGCTTTAGTAATTATATTAACATTGTCTGTATAGCCTACTGCTATTAGAGCAAGAGCGGGTGTATTGTATGATAAAATTAACATAATTAAAGAACTACTCATTTCCACATCTTTCGCGTGAGTGTAAATTATGAAAATAATCATATCGGCCTTTTTGTTATTAGTTTTATTTTTCGGATTAGAAAAACGTTAATTAGATACTTAACGATGAGTGCGTGTCGTAAGCTTGAAATGTGTGTTTCATGTAGGTAAACATTGATGTACGACTTTGTGGTTTCAAAATATTCTTGATCTATAATTTTATTAGTTTGCTTGGTGATATTTTATGGTGTTGTAGCAAATTTTAAATATTTTGTTCAAACAGTTATTTCCCGTATCAGATAAAATATTGTGAAAAATATTGTATTAGTTTATCTTTATGACTATGCAATCTTATAAACCTTGTCTCTATTAATTGTTTGCATTCCCGTTACTATTTATTGGCGGTCGAATTCCGAGTAATGTGAACATTTTTTATACGTTATAATGTATATACAGTGTTTCCAAATTGGATTTGATCACTGGGTATCTCCACATGGTAACTAAATATTGAAGGTTGTAGGTTCAATGTTATTTATTAAGATAAATGTTTTGAATGTTTTTTCATATGGTCGTATTACACTGTAAGGTAAAGGCAATAAAATACACGCCAAACATGAATTATTATGAATCTATTTTTTTGCGAAATGAGTTTAAGATTCTAAACGTATACCTATAATAACTTACCGTTTTCATGTAATTTTTAAATAAAATGTTTAAACTATTATCGTTTACTGATGACGGTAACTATAATTGTTATTGTAACGTTTAAATTTTTATGAAAAATTGAAAAGAACATACGATTACATACCCAAAAGATAAGTATTTAAATTAGAATGATACATATTTAAAAAAATTAAATCTTGTATGGGAAAAGGAATTAGTGACAGGTTGTCTTATGACGAAACTGTCGATTTACGAAAAATTTGAAGTTTTAAAATGCGGAAAATTTGCTAATATACTAATGTTGATGGTTGCCATTCAGCAAATTCAAAACGGTGACACATTCGGCTATAAGGAAGTTGATTCTACCTCCCTTAATTTAAATGGAATCCCCTAGTTTTTAATGGACATTTGGATTCTAAAGAAAAAAGATATTCCATATAACATGTCATACGCCTAACTTTAGCGATTTTCAAATTATTTAAAATTTTAGGTAAAACGTGACACTTGAAAACCTCACAATACAATGCATTTGTTAGTAAACGATTAATTTCATCTACATTAGATTCGCTGTAGGTCAGCGCTCATTCTATTAAATCGATGTCATCCCTTGCAAAGAAAATGTTTTGTGTATTGGCACCTATTTACATTCCATTGCGGTCTACCATACCTAATCACCCGTAAACGTGCAATTTTTAAGAAGTAAGGTATTATAAAAAATATAGCTCGTAAACTTTTATGGTGATCTTGACCGACACTGGTTTCTTGGAAGTACAAGGTAGGTACATTTTGGTATCTTCAAATGAACTGAATTTTATCATTACAATAGTATTCATTAACTAAATTTTAGGGATATTTAAATAAATATATACTATGTGCTATTTTAATTGTTATGTCTAAATCGTTCCTTCACGATACCGAACCAGAAAATTTAGTTATTAAAGTAAACGCGTAAATGGATCTTTAGCCTCTTTTCACACGAGTCCGACGGATATGCGGCCCGTATTTTTGTTTTCACACTTGGTGCTTCATTCGAGCTACCCGCGGCACCGACGTGCCACAAATAATATTTGAACAATAATTGCATAAAATTATCTTTTTGTACGTTTTCATTCATTTAAAAACCTCTATTTTCTGCACATTTGAACAAAATCTGTTGAATTACGAGACGATTTTTTTACATTGAATCACATATATAAGAATTATCTTTATTTTTGTGCTTCTAATGTTAAATAACATAAAAGAACTCAAATCCTGTATATCGATTGGCGGTAAATTTAATAATTCTTTACTTGCAATCTCTAGACACTTCAAATAAAGAGCCATAAACAAATATTTTTATAACCATACGTGACGTTGTTGATATTGTATTAACCCTACAATAGTAACCATCCGTAAAATTTACGAAAGTGGAATTAGTTCCGTAGATTTGGCAACTATGTAATGAACGCAGTATCTGCCCACTCGAATAGCTTCCTCGATCAGTTTCCGGAGCACGTCGAAATGGTGTGGTGTTTGATTTGTGCACTGTCGGTTTTGTACTGCACGTCTATTCGTAATTTTGACGATAGGTTAGTAAAGATATAATATAAGATATAAAAAAATTGCTGCCGGATGAATTCGATGAAGTTAACCAAGATAGCAACTAAGAGCATTCCAGTGGCTCAGAGGATGAAATAACTCGGAATGCGACTTCAGTCCCTCTGAATTGGAATTCGAACCCAATGATTCATATGATGATAGCACCCACTCTGAGCCAGACACTTCTCAACCGCAAAAGACATTTAGAAAAAACTATTCTTCTTCCGCCTATGGAAAGAAAGCTAAACGTGGAATGGGGGTTGTAGCTATGAATGTCGCAGAGACGTCGCAGGGGAAGCTGCTTCTTCAGGAAACGGGTGAAGCAGGAGATATGGAAACCGAACAGGACGACTTAGAATAATATCAGGAAAGTCAAAGTGAGGACGAACTAGGAGCGGCGAGACATTTTTCCTCTAGGTTTGGATAGTAAGAATCGCCATCGCTGGTGTACCATTGCAAATATTCAGAACGGGATATTCTGCATTTTGTTCAAGGGCCCACTAGTGCATCAAAGAATTATCTAACTCCCTGAGACAACCACTTGAGCTGTAGGGTAAATATTGATTCCAAAAAGTCTGGATCAGTTTACAAAGCAACTATGTCTTGTGAAAGATTGTAATTTCTTTACGTAATTTGAGGTTTGACGATAAAACGATGAGTCTTGAGAGAAGGGAAATCTTCAGATTCGCCCCCATTCGAGAGATTTGGGATGCATTTGTTTCTAATTGCAACGTTTTCTATACGAGGGCGCTGTCTTTTCAGGATGTCTATTCCTAGTAAGCTGGCTAAGTACGCGATTAAGATAGTAATGACATGTGATGTGGGTACGTAATAAATGCTAAATGCTGAGCCGTAGCTAGGAAAACATACAAGTACAATCGGAGAACCTTTGGGTGAATAATTTGTCAAAAAAGTTACATGGCAGTAATCGCAACATCACGATGGATAATTGATTTACAGCGGTTGGTTTAGCGGATCAGCTTCTAAAACACCCGTACAGTTCTACAGTTCCCGTACAATTCTTGGTACTTTGCGGCATAATAAGCGGGAGATACCTCCTGAAATGATCGACATGAAGAGAAGGAGTTAAAAAGTTCGAGGTTTTGTTTCAACAAAGAAAAGACATTATTATCATACAAAACAAAGAAAAATAAGAACGTTCTGGTTCTGTCGACTATGCATGAAGGCTCAACAATTTGTCCGGACACTCAAAACCAGAGATGATTCTACATTATAACTAGACTGTAGCGTCCCCTACATAGGGTGTCTTGAAAAGCGTAATTGCAATAATACAAATTCAAGAACAAAACCATCGCTAAGTGATTAAGCTTGACTTGACTGACAATAATGTCTCTATTACTCAAATTAATTGCCTGCCTTACTTTGACTTTCCGGGCAATAATTAAAACATTAGAATTGATTGACAAGTCTGATATTTAATTACTCGCAAACTTCAAATCTGATCAAACGAAGTGGCCGTCTAGTGGTAGGTACGTTGTACTATCTGAATTAGATAGGCTGGATGAGATAAGTGTTGCACCATGAGGGGCAGGTAAAAAAAATGAAACTACTCAAATTAAAATGAACGAGCGTTGCGCAGCGGTGGTTCAGCCCGTTAACATACTATTGTGGGAAAGAACCACCAATAAAACCCACTTTATTCATAAATAAGTTGTTTGCACAAGTACACTAATAAATCAAATAACACAAAAAAACAATGAAAGGGTTAAATATATAACAAAACACCATTAAATCCGGTTTAAAGTACGTACAAAATTATAACATTAAGATAAAATGAATAAAAAGCAGTTTAGTTACACAGAAACACAATAATAAAAAAACACATGTAGTCACACGTACAATTGGGTCATAAATAATCAAAATAAAAATCATAATGAAAATCGTAACACCAAACATATGGCCCTTTAAAAAACCAATCATGCCGGTCTTTAAGTAAATAAGCACATAAAACAATAAAACAAATTACGGTACATATAAAATTGCACAGGTAAAGGCAAGGACAAAAGAAAACAGACAAGCAATTTGCACCACCCAATTGTTTAGTGACCACTAAAGCACAGAATATATAAATCAAATTACAATAAAGCACATATAAAGAGAAATCAGCTCGCAGGCAAATAATTCTACTTAAATAAACTAATAAAAAAAAACTCATTAAAACAAAGCCTTACAAGGGTAAGTTATAAATAGATCACTAACATCGTGAACGATATATACGTTTGAGTGCGTTAGAACAATACCGTGCTCCTCTCTCAGGTTCCACATTCATCTGTACAACAAATAAAAACCATGGAAATAATAATTCGACATGTTTAATGGCCTGGCTTGGGAGTGTGTACCTACTCGCAATTGCTTTTACAATTAATAACCAGCGGTATCATATACCCATTCACCAGCCACCTCTACACAAATATAAATATAACAACAATGCCAATTCGCACAAATACCAGAGTGAGAGGGCTCTGTACTGTCTTTTTATTTTAGCAGACTTCAGCTTAATGAGTCCGCGTACGAATAAGATACCTTTGCAAGGCAATGTTTGATTTTTTAATACGTTACATAGGCTAGTAAATGATGTGGTGCGAGTTTTCAGTTACATAAAAATTCATACTTACACTAGCATCAATATTCCCTTAATTGACCACAAACACAAATCGTTAACCTACGCGGTTTAACTTCAAAAAGGGTGACTTATTTATAGATTAATATTTAAACGCACATTACAGCTAACACTCGAAAGAAAAGACAAATTAATGTTGGCTAATTCAAAAGAAAATGTACACGCACGGATTATTTTTAAAGACAAACTGTTTACAATGAAGGTATTTAATTAACCAAAAGTCGATCTGGCTTTTTACATCAAGAATCGGCGCATAATAAATTCCAATGATTCATTACGCCCCTTCAGTAAAGCATTTTTAAGCGTGCACCTGCTACTTACCCCCCAACATGTGTTTTACAACCCCAGACCTCACATTCCTTACATAAAATATTTAAATATAATATTTTGAAAACATTCTCAAATTCCGACGTGTTATCAAGATATTAAAAATCCACTAATTATCTTTTCTGTCGTGGTAACAATAGCGATTTGACCAACGTTTATCACAATAGTAAAAGGCGGTGTTGATACTTTTGATCAAATGTGTGGAAATAGGAGTTGTTCCAGAAAACACGCAGATGACCTCTTTGCATTTTATATGGAATGATTAACGCATGGATAATATTTAACCACAATCTACAAAGAACAGGAAAGAAACCGGTTACTAGAAAGGATGTTATGAACCAACTTCAAGACCAACTTTCACGACCTTGGCTAGAACACCACTTTATGATTCCAACTTTGCAGCGTTCACTGAAGCCCCTTATCAGTGATAATCGGGATTCATTTGCCAGAAGAACAGGCCGAACCACCTATTACATTTACCTATCAAAAAAACGTAGAGTGAGGTCACTTTATTGCAAGCACTGCCGACGCGCATTTGCGCAGAACATCGCGCACAATTTTGCGTTACTTGTGACTCGGAACCATAATATACTTTTATATGTTTTATAATTATTTATAAGTTCTAATTATCTTACTGTATTATCATTTGTACTAAAACACAGCTTTCTGTTAATGTGTGTAGTTTTTTATGAACGTGTCGTAAAATTTACGAATGGTTAGTATTAATGTTAGTGCATTTTAAGGTTAGTGTTCTAGGCAAAGATTAGAGAGAGAGAAGATGGAAACGTAGGTAAGACGAGTATAGTAAATACTGACCCAAAAAATGAACGTATGTTTACATCTGAAGCACCAGAGAGCGCCCTAGAATTCCAAAAGAATAACCGCGAAATTTAATTTCTCCACTAATCAGCTATCAGGCGTATTTAAGTTGAGATAAACAAAAAAAAAGGTTTGTAGTAATAACGTAACGAAATGAAATTTTTTATAAATAACTATTCATGTGCAGCGTAATGCACATAGGTAAAACGAAATCAAAAGTTCCAAAATATAAATTAACTAACACTAAAAAGCACAAAAACTGTATACACAAAGATATTTACACGTAACAAGATAAAAAACACAATGAATATTAAATGTAACGAGATAACAAACAAATATAACAATTCAAGCACGATGTTTACATGAGCGTCATAAACATATGGTAGACGTAAACAAAATTTTAGTTTCCTATAATTATTTGTTATCGACTTGTTTGTGCGAATACACCTGAAGCGATAGATGTCGCTACCTTCGCCTTGGTCGTTACGTTTCACATCTTTTTTACTTCCTAAACTTTGGTTCTAGGGTTAAGAGCCAGTGTTTCAACAATAAACAGAGGCAACTAGATATTTTGACCGTACGCATAGTAAGAAAAAGGAAAAGGTAACGTATTTCATTCCCTCCCCAAAGGGGAAGGCGGGCTGACTCGAGCTTCCCGAGCTCCTTCAGCCACAATCATGGATTCCCAGCATACCTACATACATTACGTATATATGCATGGTGGGATTAAGGATAGGTGTGGTCAGGATAGGATCGGAAGGAACGGAGTTAGGGTAAACCCCAGCATTCGCCTAAGTGACCATGCCGCTACATGTGCATGAGGAAAACCCCCTGAAAAACCTCATACAAGGTAGACGGTGACGAGAATTGAACCCATTACCTCCCGAATGCTAAGGCAGGTCGTGTCACCACTACAACCAGCTCGGTACGCATAGTAAGTGCGTATATCATTATAGATTTCTGTAAGTCGGTATATTTTAAATTTCGAGAGGACATCTGTATTTAGAATGGTGTTATTGTTGGTATATTTTTGCTTTGGATTTAACTCGCCAGGCGCTTAAATCCAAATCACCGTACCAATTTTTAACATGTGATGAGCTATCTGTAGTGTGTATACATATGTGGTATTACAAAGTAAATTTTTATAGAGAAATATGGAAATGTAGCTGTTTAGGTATATAATTAACCTTGCAGTGCACGTGTGAACTATAGTTACACAAGTGCATGAACATGCTCAAAATGACCATGTATGTTTTTCCCGTACTTTTTTTCGCATTATGAAATTATGTAGGTACAATTGACAGACTAAAATTAAACAACACATATTGTTGCTACTTATGCATTTGTAATATTTCGGTTAAAATATGGACATTTTCTATAAACATAAAATCATTACTCTACCATACCTGCATAACAAATTCGATTAAATCACATTTGATTTTTTATTATGTATATAAAATAGTAAATATTAATTTATTAATATATGTATGAATAAACGTAGAATTGTAATATCTCTGTCAAAAAACGGTATTTTTTAGAAACTATGTGGTCATGGTATTGCAAGAAATCTACGTTCTCATCAGTCGGACAACGATCACATATCATGTTCGCATGCGCTCTACAAATATGTAAATCGCAGTGTATACACCTACTTGATGTTTTTCGTTTTTTTTTCAATTAAGTACAAATGTAACATCTACCTGAAACAAGGTTTCTGCGTGTGAAGTTCGAGAATATAAAATCTCTCTTATTCTCAAACGACTGCTCAAGGGAACTCTCGTGTTATTCAATTTGTCTCGTAGAAACTTGTAGGTGAATTCTTTTGAGAATTTTTTTATGTATCGCTTCTTTTCATAGAAATTGTACTATTTTCTACATATACTATGGATCTGTTTATAGGTCCTATATTCATTACAGAAAAAATAATGTCAAAGACCGTCCGCGACTCAATCTGGAGACAGAATAACTAGGCTTCATTTGATCGACCACTTCTACTCCTCCTTTCGTCGAATTATAAAAGGTGATTATCTCTCGGGCTTGTGAGTAGTAGATGAAACATCAATTATATCGGTATGTTGAAACGTGGATAATAAAAGTTCCAGTCAGTTGGGTTTAGGTTTATATGGAGTCAGGGTCATTTTCTTGGCAAACGCAAATATACTACTACTATTTATCTTTCCTTCATATGTTGCACAACGCGGTGAAATTTCTTGCTTATTTTTACGTAGTGTTGCAACGAACGTTATTCCAAAGTTAGCGAATTCAAGTGAACCAATTGTCACCAGTGATATTTCATCCTAAGCCTGAAATGGCTTGAATCAGTCTTTTCACCACAGCAGTTGATCCGTTATCTGCTGTATGTGGACGTTCTCTTTGAGTTCCAGCAATTACCTCGGGGTTGTGTGTATAAACCGATTTTGCATCCACAGCTGAGATGATTTTAATTCTATGCTTTGCCGGTTTATTGGGTATGCATATCTTAAATGAACGTTTGCCTCTAAACGCCTCAGACATTTCATGAATCGTAATGTTTCACTTGGGCAATCATTATTTCTACAGCACTGAATGAATTCCTCCAACTCTTAGGGCAGTCAACTTGCTTCCGGTATTCACGAGTATTGAAGTTGTCAAAACAAAGTCAGGACGGAATAAATCTGAATCGCTTTAAGTTCCATAGTCAAGAAAAAATAGTCGTCACCAGTTCCGTCACGCTACCACAAATTTGCCAAGTTTTGATGTGTTGACTTCATAACCCCGCCCAAATACAACAATCCCAAACTGCTTTGATTTCAGTGATATTTGTGTAACGGCATGATACATACTTTATCTAAAAGGACAAATATTTAAAAAAACGATTTAGCTATACAACATGTTTAATAAAACGTGATTGTTTTTCAGAGTAGAAATGAAATCCGCAGTAAAAACTATACCATTCCATTTAAAATAAGAAGGTTATGTACCGCTGTTATGGAACACTCTGTATATGCGAAACTATTTTTAGGTTATAGTGTGCTTGAATTCAAGCAACTTTTGTATAAAACATTTTATTTCTACTGCTAGTTTTAATTCATTGGAATTAGCAACCCTGAATATCTGCTAAATACATTATTAGTGATTTTTTCTTGCTTAATTCCATGAATATGATTGTCAAGCTTAAACGATGTTTATGAGTTGTTGATAATGAAAAGGGTGTTTTAAATAAGAGTGATCGATACTAAACACATGTAATTAATTTTTTTTTGTTCACTAGTTTCTATCGTAGTTTGTTTTTTCCCACAATTACAGGGTGTTAAAAAATTGATCACATTAAAAACTATCTTAATTGGAACAGCCTGCTCTGCGTTAAAAAGTACGATGGGGTCCAATCGATGGGATTAAATGAGTACATGTGCTATTAATGGAGATAGACCTAGATTATTTAAGCACTCGTTTTCTAGTTTTTTTTTTGCTTTGTAGTGATCGTCGTTTGTTTCAGCGCAATCAAGTTTGTTATGAGCAACACATATATTTCATCTCTTCGGTACTCTTTTTCCATGTCGAGACCTCTTCTGATAAGTTCTCTTTGTTATAAATGGTTTTGTGAAATCCTAGAGGAGAAAGAAATGTTACAGGTCTGTATATTGTTATCCAATTATTACCGAACCGCTCACTTGAGTAATTTCCTATTAATAACGGGTAATGAACGGGAGCATCGTCCTGCTGAAAAGTAAGTTTTCCGCTTTTCCAGCTATAATTTCTAAATACCTGGCCGAATTAAGATTATTTCGGCATTATTTTTAGACAACAGCACACGTTAACACCAAATTTTCCTGGTTGCGCCTAAATGGAACTTAAAGCTGATTTTCGTTGGCCTCTTATTGGTTGTTTGATGTGACAAAAATTTTAGCGAAAACTATATATTTCTCATTTTTTCTTAAGAAATCATTTGCAAAACTCACGCCTTTTGCTAAATTTGTTTAAATATTAATTTTTACGGAATTTTTAGAATGGATGTTTTAACATTTTAAGCACCTTCCTTATTGACACACCAATATTTCTAATTATTAACCGTGAAAAAACTCTCGGTGATACTCTCAAAGGAAATTAGGCTAGTAAATTGTAGAATATTTCGTTTCAAGTTTTTTTAAATCGTGTTAAATTTGTAATGTCTACATTGTATTTCATGGAATAATTTATGTGGCTGTGCGATTTCGATACTGGTTTCAACTCCGAATGAGAAACTAAGAATTGAATACTTGCACTCTGTTCCACTTTATTTTGAATTAGAGCAGGCCATGATTTTTTCTTCTGTAGTGGTATTCCCACTTGTCAAAATGACACCGTCCTGTCAAAAGTAATCGTGCTGTTGTGTTACCTACTTAAGTAAACGCATATGATGATCAAGTCTCATATTGAATATTAATAATAATTTTTTTTGTCCAGAAAATGCTAAAAGTCATCGCAAAGAGAGCACAGTTGCAAATTTTAAGGTGCTGCAGACATTTTAAAAATAGTGCAACTGGGGAAAGTAATGAGGAACTTATCTTAATGGTGTCAGATATATTTTCAATACGTATGAACTTTAATGTATTTGGTCTTAAGTTTCACAGTGAACTATCCAAGGCAAGACCTCAAAAGTTAATGTCGACATATTGCGTTAAACGCGATAATCTAAGTTTTGGGATTTCAACTTTCTGAAACTACTAATTTGGCAGTGTAATTCGAAAAGTGAATATTTTACTTTGGACAAATTCTATCATCACGTTAAAACACATTTCGATTTTGATGTGGGTCGAACGACGTTATTTAAAATTTTTAAATCGATGTGTTACAAACAAAAACGTGTCAATGGACAAAAATTGTTATGCGAAATGAAACACGTCGTTGTAACCAAAATTAAGTTTTTGAGAAAGTTTTGAGAAGTTCAGATCAAGATGTGAGATTTGTGTATCTGGAGGATACGTGGATTTATCAAAATGGTTCGAATATCCATCGTCGATTCTGACATCAAAAGTAATCCATCTAAAATCTAAAAGGTACCATTTTACACGCTTGGTGTAATTTAGGTTTTGGAAAACTGGGACTGTTTACTCGAATCGGGAAAAGAGGATCGGGATTATCATAAAACTTATGAATGGGGACCGATTTCAAAGTTGGCTGATTAAACAGTTGATTGCTGTACTTTCCAAACTACCCGGAACATTGTACTATGGATAACGCACCGTATCATTCCGTGCATTTAGACAAGCCAGTCCGATTTTCTAGTAAGAAAGATCACTGCAGGAGTGGTTGGTTACGCACGTGGTTGAAAAAATTCAGAGGAAAAAATTATGTAGTTGATAATAATTTGATTAAGCATGGGTATGAAGTTTTACGATCGCCTCCTTACCATTGTCAATATTACCCTATTGGGTTTGTGTAAAAATTATTACAATAAGCAAATAAGTTTTGAACCTCCATCGAAAGATAGGGTTCGGAAATTATGGTTTGAGGCTTTATCCAAATTTTCTACAATGTGGCGAAATTTTTGTTCACGCACGGAAATATTATTTCGAATGATTGGGAGAAGCATATGGGACATTTCTCAATTGAAAATATCACACCCGCTATTATAGCACTAGGAGAATCCGATTCACATTCAGATAGTGACATGGATTCAGATTCTTCTGATGATATAATGCATTTAGAATAAGACCTCACTGTTCGACTTCAAAATTTTAGTAAGATACATTTAATATTTGGTTTTTGTCGTGTCTTGTCCGTGGATACGAAAGCAGTAATCTTATGGTCAATTCCATTTAGCTACGACTAAATGAATACATTTCTGGTTATTTACTTTCATGCACGTAACAGTCGAGCAAAGAACGACGCAACAAATTTTACCACGAAAGCAAATTGTCATATTGGATTACTTATGAAAAAGAATATGCTGGATAGATTAAATTAAGTGGATACATATTGATGTTATGGTTATCTATTGACTTTGCAGTAGATTTTATCACGAAAGCAAGTCTTTACATGGATTTCGACATCATGCTCTGAATTTCCCTGTTCTTTATTTTGGAAGACTGAAAAAGAACTGAATTAGACAAGACATGATGTTGTCATTTATGACCAATGTAAAGAATGTAACGTTCCGTTTTCTGTAGGTAATTGACGTTCAAGGTCTGAAAACCTTTAACAATATAACCTACAATGTTCAAAAGTCAAGCTACGGTAGTAACTTTGTTCTTTTGACAGTGCTACCACACTTCACTAGATTTCCATGGCCTGCTCTAATGAAAAATAAGATGGACCAGATTATAAATACTATTTACTTTGTAATGTGGGATAGCAATCCATTATAGCATTAATTGTTTAACTGTGTGTGTGTTAAACTTTATCTTTATTTAAATTAAATAATTACCGGTAATTAGAAATATAAAAGGTACTTATTATTTACTTTTTAGGCAAATTAACCTTTCCTAAATATGAATCATTCCTACTTTCTAAACAAATTGTTACTTTAATTAAACAGTAATCTTCGGTCCTGAAATAAAAGAAGCCTCTATTAGACAAATTGGTTTGTTACTAAAACTAATGGGCATCAGTATAAAAAAAAAGTTCTGGTAACCATCATTACAGCAAAACTAGTCCCTTGAATAAACGTCGAAATTTAATATGTACAGGTGTTAATGTACCAAAATGAACTACAATAGTTACTGAAAGACCTATATTGTTTGAAAATTATTTTCTTTTGTAATATTTCTTGATCAAATATCGTATTTTATTTAGTTATACTATTTTATAACATAATTAATTAAATTTTACTGCTTAATTATCTGTGAGATAATTGTGGTAATGAAAAACTGGTTCTCAAGTAGGAGATAAAAGAAACAAATTAATTACTGGATAATATTAGCAGAGCTTTAAATTACGCAAATTTATTCAAGGTCTGACTTAAGGAAGATGATATTTGCAAAGATTTATATATATATATATATATATATATATATATATATATATATGTAAATAACTGATATTCGAATCAATTTTCCAATTTCAATATTAGTGGAGTTGATCGGCCTATTTCCACAGTTTATGCTTTTTGAGCGCGACGTTTCGGAAGCGGCCTCTGCTTCCCATCAGGCTTAGTCCTGAAAAGGACTGTTTTCGCACTTCAGTCAAATTCATATGATATATATAATTTTTTCCCAGGCACTTGACTACTCTCAGATTCGAACTTGGTACCTTTCACTTACTATAATAGGAAACCACAGTTACAAAACACTTATAATACAGAATTTCATTATGTATAAAGTTTACACTTTCATGCAATCAATGTTTTTGTAATCATCACAGAATACATTTATTTATTCTTATTATTATCATTCTGTTTTAAACGGAAAGGAGAAATATAAACATTTTGAGTTTATCATGTGTATCATGTACATATGCGATACCAGAAACTATTTTAATATACATTGGACGTTCTTTTTCTTTCTCTTTGTGTTGTTTGTTATTTTTATATTTTGAATCATATCTACACCATAATATTACATAAATGTTAAAATACTACAAAATAGTAAAATATCGAATGGTCATGTGTTCTTGTTGTATGAGGAACATTGCAGTATCGTTACAGTTACGATTAAGTTAGCAAGATAATTAAAAAAATACCTAACGCCTTTTGAGTAAGAATTCGGACGCGCATATCTATACATATACACTATTTTTATTTATAACTTGTATTAAACATTTGATACTGCATTAATATTTTTGTATTTACAACAAGAATTTCGGGTAATCTTTCCTTTAGTGAGACATATTATAACCATCGGTGAATTACTAACGTTTACGTTGTTTTACAGATTTAGTGTGTATTATAAATAAATAAATATTATTTTATTGGTTTAAATAAATAGAGTAAATGTATTGTTTTGGGTGTGTGTTCCACATCTTGAAATAAGGATGATGATACATTTATTATAAAATATTTATCTTTACGGTTTATTAATTATATACTTGTAATAGAAGTTACTAACGTCTAAACGTTTATCATCATTTGTGATTGCTTCCTCAATCAGATTAAGCATAAAAAGCTAATTAAAAAAAACCTGCTGCTATCGCGATAATTATACAAGATCTGCAAGCAAGTCAATAAGTTATTAATTTAACTTACCTTCAACGTACTAACTTGAAAATACTATCAAACCAAGCAAAGAATGAACTAATTGCTTAAAAATGGAAATTAATTGTTATAGACACAGATTACTGTCAAATTACTCCAAAATCTTAATTGGATACAGATAACAATAGGAAGTAATTCGAATGGTTGTAGTTAATATAAAGTAGAATTTAACTATAAGTGATGTTATTGTATACGGGAGATTCACTAATATTTTCAAAGCTAAAATATAGTTATCGACAAGCGCATTTCATTTGTAGATTTTTTTGTGCCAATGTTTTTGTCATGTATTAAAAATTTTTGTGCGCTTTATACAGGGGTTTTTAAAAATGAGCTTGATAAATTGAAATTTTTTTTTATTTTAAACGGAACATATTGTATATTTTACACTATTAGAGCTATTTCTAGAATTTTAAGTTCAAGCTAAACACCTCTTAACAGAATTCAGTGTTTTGCTGGGTCAATTAACCAACTTTAAAAAAAACGGTTAAATTGTAAATTTCGTTATTCACATTATGACAATAGCGTATGAAAGTTTCTTTTAATATATTTCTAATAATGTATACTTATCCTATTTTGGCGGTTTGATAAATTTTATAGTCAAGTTCCACCTTTATATATATATATATATATATATATATATATATATATATATATATATATATATATATATATATATATATATATATATATATATATATATATATATATAAAATATACATCAGTACGTTAAGATAAGGAGGCATCTGAGTACGAGGGAATCCTCGATAACTGATACTTATTATTTAGATTACAGAAGTAGTTTTAAATAGTGAAGATAAGTTCGATTTTGTGAACTTCAACAATAATAGTTTTATGAAAGTACATAATTAAATTTCATCGATGTTTCGAGAATATTGTTAATAACACGAACATTTTGACATTAATCGTTATTAATTTATATTACTGTTTAAAGTTATATAATAAGTTTGAACATTGTATCCTCCTCATAGCTCAGATGGAAGCACTTGAAATGGTCGTGGGTTCAAGTACCATCGAGTAATCTTATGTTATGATTTAAAAGTTAATTTTAAATAAAATACAATTAATGATTATAAATTGAACTTCGTTCGTATCACTGAAACCAAGTGTGGTTCATCCATAGTTAATCTATTACAGTTGCATACAGGAAATAATTAAATTAAAATCAGTCAGTTATTGTCATGTGAGAAACCTTGAATTGCGGGCTTCACATGAACAATTTCTAAAGTTGACTGTTGATCCTTCATTCTGTGTATAATAATTATAATACATTCGTAAACCTTAGGGAATGGGTACATACATTCAAGTTTGAATCGATCTTACTTGCCTCCTCGATAATCAGATGGAAACATCGTAACTAGGTGAGTTCAATCCAAGTCTTATATATATATATATACTATATATATATGATACTCAATATATTTTATATCATATATATATATATATATATATATATATATATATATATATATATATATATATATATATATATATATATATATATAATATATAAAATCATATACATATATACGTGTCCAAGATAAGGAGGGCCAGTACAGGGATCTCGAGAACCGTAAATGATACGAAGTCGGTTAAATAGGAAGAAAGTTGCGCATTTTGGTGCTTAAGAAAATGCTTTTTTGAAATCTAAAAAATTTCGATTGGTTCCGGAGATATCCGAAAAAAACCGAAATTTTGCAAAATCGTTTTAATTTTTTACTGGGTTTGACCCAGTTTTAGACCTTATTTGAGTATTATTAAAAGTTTTACTCGAATCGAAGCTGCCTTGTAAAATCTCTCATAAATTTAATTTTTTCAGTTATTTCAATTTATCGAAAAACACTATAAATAAGTTATTAACAATACTTTTTACAATAGTAAGTATTAACAATAAAGAACAATAAAATTTACTATTTTTTTTATTAAAGATTACAAATAAATAAGGCAGATAATCAATAATTATTAATAAGTATTAAACACGCATAGGTATTAACAATAAAAGATATAAAAAGATAACAATAAATCGAACATCAAGGAGTCGAATTTTGCATCGATCTTAGTACGTTTCAATGTCTCAGGTATCTATCACATTTCTACATCTATTTGAAAGAAAGTAGGCTTTGAAAAAAAATGAACATCCCAGAGATGTATTAAATTTGACATTTACTGTGAAATTATTTTCTTTAAAAACGTTTTTCTTGCATTTTGTTTGAAATATGGAGCTTTATTCAAATGAAGAGAAATTTGATATGATAACTTGTTTCATTTTAAGTAACCAAAACTGTTATGCAGCGGAACATATGTATTTAAATAAATATCTGGAAAGGAGGCAGCCAAATAAAAGGACATTTAGTAAGTTAGTAGTTAATCTTAAAGAATACGGTGCGTTTAAGAAACCTGTACTTTCTCGACAAAAGCCTAGTAATGAAGAAAAAGTAAACAACATATTATTATCAGTTATTGAGAACCGCGCAATATCAACTCGAAAAATTGAACAAAACTTTGGTGTGGCGAAATCGACAGTACAATTTATTTTAAAAAAACAAAAATTTCATCCATACAAATACAGAATTTATCAACAACTTAGGCCCGGTGATGCAGAAAGGCGTCGAACATTCTTTGAATGGTACACACGAGAATGTCATGAAAATGAAGCTTTTCCTTATCAGATAATATGGTCTGATGAGAGCATGGTGACTAAAAATGGGATTTTTAATAGACGAAATATTCATTACTGGGCCACAGAAAACCCACATTTACTTAAAGAAACAGGATATCAACATCGTTTTGGATGTTGTGGGCCGGAATTGTGGGAACACGAATTATAGGACCATTTTTTTACCATCATAATTTAAACTCTGAGCATTACCTCAATTTACTACAAAATGACTTGGGAGAAGCCCTGGATAATTTACCTCTAGCAGAAATTCGCAACCATTGGTTCCAACAGGACGGTGCGCCTGCACATAATTCAAGGGCTGTTAATGAGTGAGTACCTTTTAAATAAATTTCCAGGAAAACGTATAAGCACGTATTCTGAAACGCCATGGCCAGCACGTTCACCCGACATTACTCCATTAGATTTCTTTGTTTGGGGATATGTCGAAAATTATGTTTATAAGGCAAACTTTGAAACAGAACAAGAACACAGAAGATTGGTGCTTCAAAGTATAACACCAGTTATGCTGATTAATGTTTTAGAAGCTACAGTTATGAGATGCTATTTATGTTTAGTGAATGAGGGCAATCATTTCGAACACTTCCTATGAACTTAAATTCTATTCTTTGATACTAGTTTCGTTGTTATTTTTGTAATATCCTTTGTTGTAAATACTTATTATTGTAAAAACTATTGTTAATAACTAATTTATTTGTAAACCTCAAAAAAAGTGATTTTTCATAAATAATTAAATTTATGAGAGATTTTACAAGGCAGCTTCGATTCGAGTAAAACTTTTAATAATACTCAAATAAGGTCTAAAACATACCTAAACCGCGAAGTGTGGTACATTACTGAATTCAGAATTGAAAGAGCTTTAACAATTTGATATTAGAAAATCAGAGCCGTATTTAAAAAAATGAAGTTGATGATGGTCGGTCAAAGACGAAACGTCGGATTTCAACTTTAATAACGCCATCTTGTAGAGGGGAAAAGTGGCTATGAGAAAGTACCACTTATTTTAAAATTCCTCTTGAAACAAACCCAGTAAAAAATTTAAACGATTTTGCAAAATTTCGGTTTTTTGCGGATATCCCCGGAAATTTTTTAGATTTCAAAAAAGCATTTTGTTAAGCACCAAAATGCGCAAATTTAAATGATAGTGTTCAGTACATTTGTTTACTGGAATATGCCCAATGGTATGGCGTGAATATGATTTTTTAGTTGTACTCATAAGCGACTCGTTTGAGCGGGGCATTGGACATTGTTATTCATAAGTTTCTGGTTTTTCAAAATTTCGATTTTTTCATAAAAGAATGATACTCTTGTCTGAAGTCGTTACAACGCACCGTTTTCGAAATAAATCGATTAAATAATACAAAGCGGCATATTCTTCGTTACTAAACGAAACCATTCTAACGATATTCAACTTTTTATATTTACGGTAACCTAACTAAACTATAAATAATCTTTCACTTAAAACTTATTTGACACTTGAACCTCAACTAGTATCTGTAATACTAGCTATTTTGACGTTCACGCAACTGTTATTTTGTTTATTTTCCATAGCCATCTTTCATAACTGTGAATTCGTTAGTTAATTTTATAAAAGTATGATTAACGCATGAAAAGTTCAAATCGATATTCCACTAAATAAATGTACAGAACGCTATCATTTAAAGGGAAACTATTTTAAAGATATTTGAATTAAACCGATGTTAGGGCGCCATCGTCCAAGAGCTCCAGCTCTCTTAAGAAGTGTTTTTGTGTTAAGGTAATTTACGTTAAATCGACATAAAATAAGGTCTAGAATCTGCAGTTTTCTTTTGTGAAAAGAATTTGTGGACACCCTATATATATATATATATATATATATATATATATATATATATATATATATATATATATATATGTATATATATATGGAAGAGTATGTGTACCAATTTTCGAGTCAATCCAAACATAGAATAAAAAGTTAAAAAAAAACTCAACCCTTCATTTCACCCTCTCAGGGGTGGAATTTCGAAAAACCCTTGGTTAGGGGATACCTACACTTCACAAAGAACACACCCTTCAAATTTCATGTCTCTATTACCAGCAGGTTAAGTTGTACGCTGATATATCGATCAGTTAGTCAGTCAGGAATTTTATATACAGGGTATCCCACGACGAACCCACGCGATCGATTTCTCAAAAAGTACGCAATGGCAAATTTTGAAAATTTGGCGGTATACCAATGTCGATGGGGGCAACTCGACTAAAATATTTTCAAAATGGCGGCATTTCCGGTTGTACCGGAAGTTGATGTTTACCTTCTTATTTTAAATGGGACACCCTATGTGTTATTTCATTTTTAGATTCTATTAAAAATTTTAGACATTTTATGTATAATGTCTTATACCTAACTTTAGCCGTTTTTGAGATATTTAATATTTTCCTATATGAAAGCCTTTATTATTCAATTTGAGATGGATTCCTTGTAGAAAGGGACCTATTTTCATATACTGAGTGGATATTTTGATTTTAACTTAATACAGTGCGACCAAAAATTAAACCACAAAAATTAAGTTATAAAAAACATATAGTCATTTTTTTTAAATGGATACCCCTAATTTTATAATGCTATCTTATTTAGCATTAAAAATAAGGGTAACTTTGTGTAAAGTCTATTACAAAAATGTGTAGTTTTCGAATAATAAAGATAAAAATGCGATTCAAAAAATAAAGTGCTACTAATAAATGGCTCTGTTGATAAATTTGTAGTTTTGTAGTGATAAAAAGACCAGTTTACTCAACAGGGTGTTTCAAATTTACCCTAAAATTTCCTTTAAAGTGAATCGCCTTGTATATGAATAAAATTAATTTTGCAGCTAATCGATAGTCACTATGAATTGCCAGTACTATAACCTACAATTTGAAAAAAAGGTCGTCAAAATCGATTAAATAATTAAAAATATGGTTTAATTTTTCAACTTTGACAAAATTGTTTTTAGCATCTTTAACAATTTTAATAGATATTACTACTGACGAAGATAACTGTAAGTGTTAATCGAAACGTTTAGATTGTATAATTTAAAATATACCATTAAAAAACCCAAAAAAGATAAGTATTTTATTTTGTAGTAACTATAGCGGCGATCACCATAAACGTTTTTACTAATAAAAATTCTGTGCTGTAAGTTAAATGCTAATGCTTCCAATTCTATACTACGCTTAGAGAGGTAAAGATGGAATTACACAAAAATGTTCTTAATTATTTTCGAATATTTAACTAATTTTAAAATTGTGAAGAACTAGTTTTAGTGATAACGCACTTTGAGATTTTGGGTTGAAAAGCTGATAATAATAAAATTTGCACGACTGTGTAGAACTGTCGGTAAATTAATAATAATAAAACAATCAAAGATAAGAAAACAGTTGAGTCATAGAACATATCTAGTAAATTCTTCAGTTGAACTACAATGTCATTAAGCACATACACAACTGAAACACTCTTTTACTCACTCCGATCTAACGTTGGCGAATAACATTATAAACAATGATATAAATAACTTAGAGTGTAAGTCCAGAAAATATAATCTTAGCTTAAATCCTTCTAAATCTATGTTTATTATTTTTGACAGATTCAAAGAAAAAATAGAAAATGGCTTAAAAATATTAGTTAGTGATGTAAATCTTACAAGTGTTACGAAACTTGCGCTTAGAAATGGACGATAATCTACGATTTCAAGAACATGTTACTAAGTGTGTTAAGAAATCGTACTCTAGTTTAAAAATGTTATTTCCTCATCGCTATATACTTTCGAAAGCGTTAAAATTACAATTCACCGAGTCAATCGTAATAAGTAATTTTAATTTTTGTGATGTAGTATACGGGTCATGACTTGCAAATACAGAAAAACAAATCGTATTCGAAGAGTTGACGCTTTGTTTATGGAATAAGGAAATATCAACCCATTACTCACAAATTAAACAACGCTAATTGGCTAAACATGGATAACAGAAGGGTACTGTCGCTGTACTTTACCATTCAATCCTTTATAATGAATTTCCACCATATTTGCACCAAAAAATCAGATATCGAAGGGACGTTCACAACGTAAACTATAGATTTAAAGGACTAATTTCGCCTTCATCGTTTCGAACACATATGTTTCATCGATCATTTACATATAACATCTATTCCTTATATAATAAACTGTTACCGTCTCTCAAAAGCCAATCAGTATCCAAATTTAAATTTTTGTATAAACAACTGTTGTTAACATCGCAAACATAATTCACCGTATTAATGCAATTCAAATTTAAATTCCATATCTGTATATTATTCGTTTTGCACAAAGCTAACCTTTCTTGTTATCTCTTATTGTTATGTTATAATTTTTCAGTTTTACTGCCCTTTAACACTTTTTTTTGCAATTCTAATTTATAATTTAAGGGCACGTTAATAGTAGTATTACTTCCGTATTTTTTATTGCAAATAATAAACATTATCTTATTAAGTACATCTGGCTAATTAAAATGCATTAAACTTATTGAAAGTACCTAATTATGATAAGAATCTTGTCGACCAGTTTCAAACGATAGGCATTCATACATGAGATAATTAAATAGTAAAAATAACATAAACGATAACTACTTTAAGTTTGTCTTGAAGTTTGAAAAATTGTATATATACAAGCAACAAATGACTCAAATTGGTGATCTTTTAATATTTATTGGAAACTACAAAATTCATATTTCTTATTTACCCCAATGATTGTAGTGAAATGAAAGCAATAGTAAAAAATAGTTTTATTAAAACTAAACATTAATGAAACAAAAGAAAGGAAACTAATAGTCTTATTTATTTCATACTACGGTTAAAGGTAAGAGAATTTCAAACTTTAGGCATACATTAGTGAACAAATTAAATAGTAAAATATAAACGATAGCTATTCAAATTTAAGCTTATCTTAAAAGTTGTAAAATTGTATGTAAGCAAATCAAATTGTCGGAAAGTAGTAAACAAACACAGGAAATGATTATATTTCTAACTTTCATTAAAATTTACTTAATACTATTGTATGTATGCAAGCTAAAATAACAAAATTGGCAACCTTTTAATATTTATTGAAAACTACCTATATTTCATATTTTTTGATTCTCCTATGATCTTACTAAAATGAAAGTAAGTCATAATAAAAAGTAAAGGTTTTATTAACACTGATAACAGTAATGAAACAAAAGAAAAGAAATTAATCACCTTTAATATTTACTTAATACTATCGCTAAACGTGAGAGAATATCAAATTTAAATTATTAAAGAGTGAATTAACCTAAAATATAACTATTCAAATTTAATTTTATCTTAAAAACTGTAAAATTGTATGCATTCAAATTAAAAAAGTGTACACAAAAAAGATGGAAATAATATGTCTGATATTTATTGAAAATTACTTAATAATGTGGTTATGATAAGATAGTTTTTCCGCCATTAAATTAGCAAATTAAAAATAACATAAACGCCGGGTATTTAAATTTAATTTTATTAAAGTCCTAAGATTGTATGTATGCAAATTACAATCGCCGAAAATGGAAAGGATTTAAAAATTCGGTCAATAGTTATAATACAATGTTTTGTTAAAACTGGTAACAGGTAGAATAAAGAAACGAAATTAATAGTCTCTGGCATTTATTGAAATCTTGATATTTTACTTGATTATAAACGTGTTTTCTTGATCAACACCAAATTTTAGGCGTCCACAAATAAGCTAATTAAATAGTAATAGTCAAAACAGCCTTACGTATTAAAATATAATTTTTTTAATACTTTGAATCGTAAGGAAAGGTGTCATATTTAATAAAATAATGCATTTATTTCCTCCCGTCTAAACTTTTGTCACTAAGGATGTAACGTACAAATTTTAAACAATTTTTCAAGCGAAACATATTATTTCCAGTAATAAATGAATACAATGAGCCGTAAAAGGGGAGACCTGAAATAAACAGCTGGTTGACCTTGCAACACGTGGTTTTAAGTATGTGGTGCGACAACGTAAATGGTGTTACTAAGACCATTTTCTTATACTTTCCGATGGAAGCGCCGTCTTTAGATCTACAGTGTCAACTAAAATTGCGATTTATAAGTATACGTTCGTTGTAGCACCCTCACCAAATTTTATATTTAAGTACATGTAGTATGGTAGTATCCAAATACGACTCAAAACGAAATGGCACCAAAAAAAGGTGCCACAACGTATATACTGGTGCCATAACGAAATTTTGGTTTTTGCGTTTGTGCATGCTATTTGAAGTTTTTGTTTCGAAATTGTCTTTGTAAAATGATCTATGTTTAGCAAAATACGTGAGGGTGACAACTTAACTTGAATGATCGGTTTATCCGGTTCACTAAATTGAAGGTAGGCTATGTAAAACAAATGAAAAGAGTTCACGTTGTCTGACGCTGATTTTGACGTTTTAATTAATTTTAGTGCTTTGGTGCTGTTTCTGCTGAGGAAATAACAAAAGTAATCGTTCACTTGCATTTAAAAGGACAAAATGCTTCCCAAATGGCTGAAAGTATTAATAAATAAATGAAAGCATCCTTAGTCGCTAGACCACTAAAATCCACAATACCTAAAACAGAATCAACAAAAGAAGGAATGGAAACAGGGAATCCAACAGTGAAATCAGTGAAGGTAGAGAAAGCAGCGAAAGCAGTGAAAGCAGTAAAAGCAGAGAAAAGCAAGTGAAACAGTCAGTGAAAATACATAAGCAGCACACATAAAGTTAGTTCAGTTCTAGTAAGAAAGGAGCAGACAGTTACCAACCTGAGGATGGCAAATGAGATGTTGCCGAAACGTCGTTTTGCAACAAAAGGTCTTTGAGACCAGAAGATCTACCGAAAACCAGCAGTACACACAAACACACGCACACACGCACAGGCACAGCACAGCACTACGCATAATACGCAATTAGAGAAGCAAAGCAAAAACACACACACACACACACACACACACACACACACACACACACACACACACACACACACACACACACACACACACACACACACACACAAAAACAACACACACGCACAACGACAACGCACACGCACGCAAACACACGCACCACACGCACGCACGCACCACGCACCAACGCCAAAACGACGCACGCACGCACACACACGCACGCACCAACCACGCACGCAACCACGCAACGCACCACGCACACGCACGCACGCACGCACAGCACACGCACGCACGCACCACGCACGCAGCACGCACGCACGCACCACCACGACCACGCACACGCACCACCAACCACAAACACACCACGACCACCACGACCACACACACACACAACACAACACACACACACAACACACACACACACACACACACACACACACACACACACACAACACACACACACACACACACACACACACACACACACACACACACACACACACACACACACACACACACACACACACAACACAACACACACACACACACACACACACACACAACACACACACACACACAACACACAACACACACACACAACACAACACACACAACACACAGACACACAGACACAGACACACGACACACAGACACACAGACACAACACAACACAGACACACACGACACACAGACACAGACACACAACACACAGACACACACAACACAGACACACAGAACACAGACACACAGACACAGACACACAACACACAGACAACAGACACACAGACACACAAACACAGAACACAGACACACAGACACACAGACACAACACAGAACACAGACACACAGACACACAGACAAGACACACAGAACACACAGAACACAGACACACAGAACACACAGAACACAGACACAGACAACACAGACACACAGAACACAGACACACAGACACACAGAACACAGACACACAGAACACAGACACACAGACACACAGAACACACAGAACACAGACACACAGACACAGACACAACAGAACACAGAACACAGACACACAGAACACAGACACAGACACAGACACAGAACAGACACAGACACACAGACACAATCAATCAAAAAATTAAAGGCACTAAAACTATCATAATCAAAAAAAACAACAAAACACGCAAAACACTAACTATAAAACCAAAAAAAACCACCATCAACAACACACAAAAAAAAAAAACAAACAAACACTAACTAATAAAATAAAACAACACAAACCAATGACTTTAATATAACACAAACAATTTTATACAGATAAAGAAACAAAGAAAAATTTATAAAAACATAAGAACAAAAAAGAAACAAAGCTATTATTCAAACGTAAAGAAGAATTCAAACTTAGACATGAACAAATAAAGAAAAAGAACATCAAATTAAGCTACTAAAAGTAAATGAAACAAAAATCGAAAAACAACACAGAAACATAATTCACTCATAAAATTACAAACATAGACAAGCAAAAACAATGCACTTTAAATTATACACACCAATTCATTATCCAACTAAAAGAACGACAAAAAAAAAGTTTATAACACACAGAAAACAAGACAAGAAAACACTAGTACTAAAGCAACAGAAACAATTAAGATAAAAAAGAAAAACACAATCAATTTACTACAAACAAACTACATAACTAAAGACACACAACAGACACAACGAATGACACAAACTAAACAGACACAGAATTTCAACACAAAAAAAGACAAAGCCGATAAAAATTACTAACAGATATGCAAACAGACCGACACAAACAGAACAGAACGCAAGCAACAAGAAAACATAAACGACACAGAACAAACAACACATACACATCAAGAACGAATACGAAAACGTAAGACAACACAACAGACACAAAAACATAAAGACAAGAAAACAGCACATACAAATTTTAAACTACAGAAGAACATATAAAACAAGATATCTACGCAAACATTCACTAGAAACTCAATAAAATCAAAACAATATCCATATAATGAAACAGCAAAAGCGACAAAACACGTTGATCACAGCACATCTAACAATTACACTAAAGTACAACACCAGTTACAACTACAGACACTAGACTTAACACAACAGACACAACGATTAAAGACAGATGCAAGACACAAA
This sequence comes from Vesta saturnalis, assembly GCA_036346205.1. Classification (NCBI taxonomy): domain Eukaryota; kingdom Metazoa; phylum Arthropoda; class Insecta; order Coleoptera; family Lampyridae; genus Vesta; species Vesta saturnalis. The sequence goes on from JARFJB010000428.1 coordinate 383,373, forward strand.
TCAAGACAAAACAGACAAACGATCACAGACAATCAGCAAACACGACACAGACACGACAAACACAGACACGACGACTACGACTGAGACACAGACACGAGCACGACAAGATCACACACTAGACTTACGACACATGACACTAACAAGACACGTACAAACAAGAGACACACATAGACTGATCAGATACAGCACACATGACAGACAAGACAACACATATCAACAGTACACACACGACCAACCAGACACAGACACAGACACAGACACTACAGACACGTACACAGCACACACAGTTACAACACATCAGACACAGACTACAGACACAAAGACACAAACAGACAACAGACACAGACACAGACACAGACACAGAAAGACACGACACAGACACAACGACACGACACAGACAAACAGACACAGACACAGACACGACACAAACAGACACAGCACGACACGACACAGAACAACAGCATCAGACACAGACCAACAGACACGACACAGACACAGACACATGCACAGACACAGACACAGCACAACAATACACAGACACAGACAATCAGACACAGACACAGACACACGACACGCACAGACACAGCACGCACAGACACAGACACAGACACGACACAGACACAGACACAGACACAGACACAACACAGACACACGACACACGACACAGACACGACACGACACACAGACACAGACACAGACACAACACAACACACGACACACACACACAACACTACACACACACACAACACACACACTACACAACTACACACACAACACACACACATCACACACACACACACACACACACACACACATTACACACACACAACACACACACACACAATACACACACACACACATCACATTCAACACAGACACACACACAACACAACATAGTACACACACAACACACACACAACACAGACACACAACATACACACAAACACACAGACACAGACACAGACACTAACACAAACACAGACACACAGACTTAATAATGTGGTTATGATAAGATAGTTTTTCCGCCATTAAATTAGCAAATTAAAAATAACATAAACGCCGGGTATTTAAATTTAATTTTATTAAAGTCCTCAGATGGTATGTATGCAAATTACAATCGCCGAAAATTGAAAAGGATTTAAAAATTCCGTCAATAGTCAACAAGTTATAATACAATGTTTTGTTAAAACTGGTAACACAGGTAGAATAAAGAAACGAAATTAATAGTCTCTGGCATTTATTGAAATCTTAATATTTTACTTGATTATAAACGTGTTTTCTTGATCAACACCAAATTTTAGGCGTCCACAAATAAGCTAATTAAATAGTAATAGTCAAAACAGCCTTACGTATTAAAATATAATTTTTAATACTTTGAATCGTAAGGAAAGGTGATCATATTTAATAAAAAATGCATTATATTGTCCTCCGTCTAAACTTTTGTCACTAAGGAATGTAACGTACAAAACGTTTTAAACAATTTTTCAAGCGAAACATATTATTTCCAGTAATAAATGAATACAATGCCGTAAAAGGGAGAACCTGAAATAAACAGCTGGTTGACCTTGCAACGCACGTGGTTTTAAGTATATGGCGACAACGTAAATGAGTGTTACTAAGACCATTTTACTTATACTTTCCATGGAAGCGCCGTCTCTAGATCTACAGATGTCAACTAAAATCGCGATTTATATAAAGTATACGTTCGAGCATAGCACCCTCACCAAATTTTATATTTAACGTACAGATAGTATGGTAGTATCCAAATACGACTACAAAGAACACCGCAAATGTCACCAAGAAAGGTGCCACAAGTATAACATGGTGCCATAACGAACAGATGGCAGACGTGCAGTGACCATGCAGTGCTGTGAGTAGGGGACTGACAGCGGCTGGTGACTGCAGCAGTGGGAATGGAAGGGACTGCAGCAGTTTTGTATATCAGAATGCCTTGCTAAAAGATCAGTTTAGCAAAAACAGGTGACAACTTAAACTGAATGACAGATTTACAAACGACGCACAGAATGAAGGTAAGCACGAAACAAATGAAAGAGTTCACGTTGTCGACGCGATTTTGAGCTTTTAATTAATTTTAGCTTTGGTGCTGTTTCTGCTGAGGAAATAACAAAAGTAATCGTTCACTGCATTTAAAAGGACAAATGCTTCCCAAATGGCTGAAAGTATTAATAAATAAATGAAAGCATCCTAGTCCTAGACCACTAAAATCCACAGACACTAAAACAGAATCAACAAAGAAGGAAGAAACAGGAATCCAACAGTGAAATCAGTGAAGGTAGAAAGCAGCGAAAGCAGTGAAAGCAGTAAAACAGAGAACAGCAAGCAGTGAAAGCAGTGAGTGAAAGCAATAGGTACATAAGCAGCACACACAAAGGAAGTTAGTTCAATTCTAGTAACCGAAGCAGGAGCAGACAGTTACCAACCTGAGGATGGCAAATGAGATGTTGCCGAAACGTCGTTTTGCAACAAAAGGTCTTTGGAGACAGAAGATCTACCGAAAACCAGCAGTACACACACACACAACACAACACAACACAACACAACACAACAAACATAAAAAATATATATATATATATATATATATATATAAATGAATAAATCACTTAAGACATTACACTTTTCTTCGTGGAATTACACTTTTTTAATATAGCAAACAGTAGAAACGTTTTGAACACCTGGATATAAAGCACATTTTATTGTAAATGTACGTCTAATTAGGTCGTTCGAATAACACACTGAATGTTAAAAGAAAGTCTCGTGGGGTATGGTATTTCATTCTTTGGCTTGAATATTCTCAATGTTATTTATTGAATTAATTAGTTTTTTATTTTATTTTCTGTTTTAAACACGGAACTCGTTGAGATTCATACATAACTGTATAGTGTATATCATTAGAATGAAATTTAAATATCCGTTCATTTCCAAAATATTCCACCTTGGAATTTTAAAAAACGGTAATAACTGTGTTAAAAACCATTATAATGAAATATTCAAATTATGTAATTTAATTTAAATTTTTAATTAATTTGCATTGCAGTACAGCGCCATCTACTCATTCTCATTTATTCAAACTACCCTAATTATTATCACTGACACTGCTTGTAGTAATTTACAAAATTTTCTCACAATCGTTAACATTTTTATTTCATACAATTTTACAAAATAATCTTGATATTATTTGTAAATAGTTTTATGTACAATTTCATACTATGTTCATATAATTGTCTGTGTATGAACATTATCGTAATTCGTTATCGTAATAATTATAAATTGAAACCATAAATCATCTCCAAAAAATTTAAACGCGTAGATTCATGGTTGAAATTTTCGTAAATTTTGCTTAATCTTTACTAAACTAATAATTTTACGATGTTATTGAGGGAAATACCTTACCAATACCATGAAACACAGTCTAGACTACAGAGCAATATCGTTCCTAAGGTCATGCGATTAGCAAATAACACCGGGTTTGACCCTATTTATGAGATACAGATTTATTAATAATGGACCTGTGTATTACAGGGATTTGTGCGGAAAGTAGGATTTGACAGCAAGGAACGGTCATCTCGATCGTGTAGGTGCATCCAACAATGTCAAATCTGCTAATGAAAAACAAACAACGTACTTACCAGTGGGCAAGCGGCCGAAGTTTCTCCCGTACAGCCCTTATCGGCTGCAGCAGTAATTGTGTCAGCGGGGCAGATTCCTAGATCTCGTTCGAGCTCACTTTAAATACTTGTTAATTAATTAATACGCCACTATGTAGTTTGGGATACAATCGGGCTCCCGTCCCCGATACGGGACTGCAAAGATAATGGACCAGTAATTAGTCCATTTCTCTTATTGCCCTGCCTGAACAATTAGGCCGAGTCCACCTCCTAACTGCTTTGTTAGCAATAAGGTCTTAGTTTCGTATTCGGTCGGCACCTTGGGCTATCCATAAGGTAGCGCCTTTCAACGGATCGCGGTCGCTATCCGCTACCCTGATATGAACCCATGCTAATTAAGCATAGATTGATACTGTAATGGTTCAGATACAATAAGGGTTCAGGAAGATATCCGGATATCTGCCAAGGGTTTTACCAAAATACCACAGACGCTCATAATAAACACAGCAATAACTAGACAGTTATCAAACAATAAAAACCATTCACTTCAGTAATCAATTTCAACTTAAAAATAAACATCTTGCAAGCACTTTAGACCAACCCTTGCAACTTCTACCACAAAACTCCCGTTATTCTAGACCGCCCTCAATAACGCTCTCTTTGCCTATGAATTACGACCAGCCGCGGCTATATTTTAAGCTTTTGTTAAATAAGGGCGTTGATCATAATGACCTTTTCATATTTAGCATTCATAACTTTAACTAATATTTATCTTACATATGTGATGTGAGATTTATCAAACTTCAATACGAATGTTAATTCCAGTTTTCCGGGGGAATTGAATTACTTATCACATATTATGTAGGTAATGGTGCGTTACTTTAGCAGAATCTAGGTTCAGAAAAAATATTCTGCTAGAATATCATTTCTGATTTTTTTATTAAGGAAGAACTTATATTTACTCTATTTCAATATTTGGATTTAGTAAGTGTCTAATTATTAAATATTGTTTCAGATCTCAGAATCAGATATCAGCGGTCTGAAAGTACTAGCAAGATTATCCGATTATCACGTTTACACAACATTGAACGCAAAGAACCAATTTCGTGCACCGACTGAGTGGGGTTTGTGTTTAAGACCTTCCGGAGTGGACACCGAAGACGAAAGCCCAGGAATCAGGTGCCTCGCCTGCGATTCCGAACGGGCACGTACTTGTTGGCTTACAGCTATGAGGTTGGCAAAGGTTAGTATATTAATATTTACACATATTTTTTATCTCACGATATTTAATTATGCTTGTTAATTGAATGAAATTGGTAAATTTGTAACTGTAGGTGCAGTACTTATACCTACACTTATATCTGCATGTCTTTTTGGTAGGTACACTTATTAAGAAGAGTGTTTACAATTAATATATATAAGTTAAAAGTGAAGTAGGCTTATATTTTAAAAGCGTAATTAAAAAATCATTATGTAATACGAAAATTCGCGTAATTATATCCTGTTATTATTTATAGAGCATGACTGATTTCAACAGATAATTAGTTGTCTACAGGTATGTGTAAAATACCATTTTGGCATACGTTTTGTACATCGACTGTTTTTATGAAATTATGTAATTGTAATTAAATGCGTTTGTATAATTTGTTTCTAAAGTGTACCTATATCAGTTTTACACCTTTTTATTGTCATTATTTTGTAATTAAATAACGTTTGACATAAAGGCGGTTCTAACCAGATAGTTTATTAGTTTTTAGTTTATTTAATCATTCGATTGTACAAATTAATACGTGAGCCACACGCGGTATCTAGACGTTATTATAATAGTATATTATTCAACAAGCATATAATGATGGCTGTTATTCATGCGAATGATGTTTATGATACGAGCCGTAGGTGAGTGTAATAGATCATCCAAGTGAATAACAGCCATTACATGCGAGTAGAGTACTACACTTTGTCCACGACTACCAAATAATTTTAGCTACAATTAAGTACTACACATCTTTATTTTTAAATGACTTAACATAGAATTAATAATATTGAAACAAAATATTGAATTTCTCTTTAACTTGTAAGAAATATTATTCGTTAACATTAATATTGATGTTTGTATTTACACAGTGTGTTAAGTTAAACGTAGGAATCGAATTTAAATCTACATTAATATTTTGGTTATTTGTAGATAGGATGGTCTCATTGTGGTCATATGTTTGACAAGAAGGATTTTGTTGTATGGAGTTTGAGATTTTTTTAGCAGTGTCCATTTTAGTTTTGATGGTCTACTACGACTAGAATACTTTTCTGGGTTGGGTAATTGCAAAAATATTGCTATTTATTTCGCAATCTGTATAAACTTGTTAAGTGCATTTGCCATTTTGATAGTTTAGAAAGAAGATATTAGATTTAGCGGAAGGTAAACGAAGCATAATGTACTTTTTGCAAATTTGGTAAAATTTATCAGAGATTGTAAATTTTCGGGTAATTTTTGTTTTGGTATTTGGCACCTCAACCAAGAAAGCCGATCTGTCTTGTAGATGTTGTAGTTTAATATTGTACATTTCGCTAGCACCCATTACCCCCACTATCACTGCAACCTAAAATAATGTACATCTTTTTTATGTATCATATATTTGAACAATTTTTAGATTTCTTACGTTTGTTGCAAGATATTTTCGTCGGATGCATCAGTAATGAATGCATTTATATCCTCTGGACAAAAAATACTGGCTTTTTTAGCCCTAAATCCTTCAGACTTGCATTTTAAAAGGACTCTTAATTCGCGTAGTTTTCCATATCAATACTATGATTTAAGTTAATTTTACTACAAAAAGAACAATGCTAGACTATTTTTGTTCTAACAAGTCAAAAAAATTTAAAAAGTAATTACTTGTTATTGGGCAAGAAATATTAATGGAGCTTTGCTGATAATTTTGTTTTCAATGTGAATCATAAAAGAAGTATCGCCTGAACGCTACCAAAGCTTGTAATACCAAACTTAGTTATAATGAAATTTATATTAAGGAAACACATCTTAAAACTTTATGACGTTAGTGACAAAAATATTTGTACATCTTTTTATAGTGTTGATTTGTATTTCTTGTTATGTGTGAAAAGTAAATAAATATTTAAAAAAAGGCCATACCTTATCCAGGGTATTAACTGATTTGTGTTATTTTAATTTATTAAATCTACTGAGTTTTATTTCAATGTATCATCTAATAATCTATTTAAACAAGGTGCTGCAGTATTTGTTTTTAACTTGCTTTTATAATTTAATTTACCTTTTACAAGTATCATACTTTTGTTATTTTTATTCGTATAAAGCATTACTTAAAAACTAGAACCACATCTCAGCTAACACCTTAACTGGCCAATCGGTTGGGAACATATAAAACAATATAAAATGTGTTTAAAGTAATTTTTATCCTAATTTATAGCTTACGAAGACCTCCTACTTTTTGGCCAAAACCTCCTACTTGTACTACTATTTAGACCAAGAAACTCAGTAGGAACCGTGGATTAAATAAGCACACTTCGGTCAATGCAGGTTACTTTGAACGTTTATGAAATCTAGTATTTTGAATATATGTGCGTATTATGGAGACGTTGACTGCAATCCTAAATGATAGTAGTAATAAACTGACCGACGAGCGAAAATCCTTACTGAGAGGATCGCTAATATGCCAGTCAAATAGTACACTAAAAATGGCTAGTGTTGTTGATAGGACCACTATCAGTAGTATATATCCAAGTTTGCAGTTTCGAAAGACCTGTGCTAACTTCGTAGTACTCGAGAAACCGCGTAATTTTCGCATTTTTTTCACTATAACTCCTAAATAATGCGTTTTTCATAAAACGTGTTATTTACGTTTTTAAAATTTGAGATCAGAACCAGCTCTGTAGGTACAATAGTTACCAAGATGCAGCCCTCAAAAGATTGGCAATTTTATCCAAAAAAGTGTAATGTTAAGAGTTGGTCAACTTTCGTCCCCGAAATCGGGGAAAATACTCATTTTACGGGTAAAGTCACAGGAGGAGATACCGCAGCGAATGTAATTAACTTTAATTTAACCACAGAACGACGTCTGTAGACCCCATAGTTTCCTCGCAGTGCTAATAAATAGAAAAAGGGAAAACTGCATTTTTCGCAAATTTGCTCTGTTGCTCACGGCAATTTGAGAGTTATTTGAGTAATAGTGTAATCATTTTAAATCAAAAATTCTCCATTACCTTAAAAAAACTCATATAAGCATAAGACTAGGTGTGTATATTGAATTATACTTCTGGAATAACATACGGAAAGTCGTCAAAAGAAAACTTGTGCTATGGCCGTCTTATTCGAAAATGGCGCCCAGAAACCAATGTTTGGAAAAAAATTTTGACAATTCGTTAAAAAACCAGCAATTTTTTTTGTGAATAGTTTCATACCAATAACATGACTTTTCTCTTTGCATTTATATTTTCTGTGAATTATTAAAAGTTACACTGTTGATGCTTTAGTCGCATTTCATTACCAAGCTAGGCTACCATAATAAACTCCTACTGAGTATAGTGTACCTATGGTTTGTTTTATTGTATTTATTTTCTCCACGCCTTCACTGAGTGCGACACGACCACTACCCTTTTCGGGTATGAGAAGATTAAATGGTGGAGCGCCATCCAGAAATATCATCCAACCTACTTCAACCCTCCAAGCCATCTTAGATGTCGGAGCGAAGTGCCTAGTAGCTCTGTATGGAGGAGACTACACTGGGGATACCCTCCAGAGCCTACGCTATAATTTTTTTGTGAAAGCAACCGCCTCGTCTAAGGTTGACCTCTCCCGTTTACCTCCAACGGAAGATGGGGAAACATTCTACGCCTACCGAACTTACCACCAAGTTCAGATGTGGTTGGGAAGATGAGCAAGAAGAAGACAGATAACAATTTCAAAAATTACAGTGGTTCCTTCATTAATTTATATCATTGTGAGGAATTTATCAAATTTAAAACTGAGAACTCAAAATACATTTCGATCAGTTCCCTATCTTACCTAATTTATTAGCAGTATACTTTCCCACAGATTTTATGAAATTAAAACTAATGTCAATTTGCATCTAAGGGCTATGACCTTACGGAAACTAAGTATGTACCTACTGAGCTGGTTCTGGAAAATTGTCAAATTTTAGCAGATGTAATCTTGGAAACTATTAAAGACATAAATGACGCTGGTTCTGGTATTCAAATTTTACGCAGATGTAATCTAGCTTTAAAGACATGAAATAACATTATTAAAACGCATAGTTTAAGTTATAGTGAAACAAAAAAATGCGAAAATGACGTACTGAAGTTAGCACAGGTCTTTCGAAGCTGCAGACTTGGATATACACTACTGGTAGTGGTCCTAACAACATATTAAAAAATCAGAACTAGCTAACTATTGTACTATACGACTGGCCTATAACAAAAATGGGACAATTTGAAACTTTATTTACATTAAAACTATCTAAGGTTCTGTTTGAACCTGCGGAACTTTTAGCTAAGACTTTGCAAGGAGAAAATTTCAAGGCGACCGGTGCTAAACAAGCTATAAGCGCTTTGGAGAACCTATAGTGCAATAAGCGAGAGCGAATTTAATAAAGCATGGAAAGAGGTAGAAGAAAGAATCGATCTTGATTTAGAAATTCCTCGAATTCCAAGACTGAAAACACTTCCTGAATGATTCGAAGCACCAGCAAACTCAGATCATATCCAGATGACCCTAATAGCCTTCTTCGAGCTAAGTTTGTATCAGTTTTGGACTGGCTAAAAAGCGAGATAAAGCGGCGTTTTCACCAACCAGAAATGAAGCAACTAATCAAACTAGAAACTTCTGTAGCCATGGGAATTTTCTGAAGTCTTCAATTCAACCGCTTTCGGATGGGTTAGGTGTTCACTTGGAAGATTTTGATGTTAATATGCTAGCAGCACAGCTTTGGCTCTGTCCCAATGCACTTCAAGATATCCAAATACCCAGAAACGTCAGAGATGTAGCAGCAGTACTTAGAGTCCTTTTGGAAGACTGTCGAAGAATTCTGAGTGAAGTTGAAACACTTGTGATTTTATTATTAACAGCACCAGTGACTTCACCGAATGCGAAAAGTCTTTTAGCGCTCTAAGACGAATAAAAACGTACCCAGGCCAGTTATGACCCAAAAGCGACTTACACATCTTCTTCCTCTGCATGTGCACGCATGCAGAAATTACAAAAAGTGTAGAAGTAGAGGACATATTAATAGAGAACGAAATTTTTGTTACTTCTAACTATGTTCTTCATTATTTTTTTAAATAAATATTAATGGTCTATGGTTTTCTCAATCACGACAGGCATGTCCGGGTTAAATAGCACTAGACATCGTCCGACATTTTTTTAGTTTTTTTACTTTACTTTATTTGGTTGGTTAAATAAATAGGTACTAAATTTATCATCTGGAGATCCTTAAAAAAACCCATTATTTTACATAACTTTGTAAAAAAATTTGTGGGAGGGACCTCTCAGGCACCCAGTCGGTGATTTTGCCCCCCCGCCCAGTTGGTATCCACTTCGATCGTCGCTGGCCTCCTATGAAGTACTTTTATATTACCTCTTATTTATTAAACTCCGCGAAAAACTTCATAATAAAAGTTTGAGTTTCTACTTTTTGCTCTACAATTAAGTATCCACATATTCTCAAAAAGCACAATAAGCATATTATTGCTTAGTTATTACTCTAAAACACTGGTAAAGAGGATGTCTAAAATTGATTCATTTTTAAGAAAGGCATCTATACTTTTAGCTCTAAATACATTCACTCAAAGTACTTCAGAGGTCGTATACTACTTAAAACTGTAATGAAGAACTCTTCTCTAAAATTGAATTATATTTTTAAAAGCGCTGTACAATTTTGCTCCAGAGCTGTTGGTTATCTATATAGTTACACTAAAATAATGTTTTGAAGCATCTTTTTAGGCGTTATTGATTATCCTATCAAAAATTTTAATTAAGAAAACAATGGAAATTTAATTATCCTTAAAAGCTACGTTACACTTTTGCCACCAAAGTCAATAGTTTTCGAGATATTCGCCTGAATTTGAATTATTTTTAAAAAGGTCACTACACTTTTTGCTCCCAGCTTAATAGTGTTTGAATTAAAACACTACACTATTTTAGTATAGTTAATAGTTTTCGATACATTGATTAATGGTACTTTGGCGCCCGCCTTAAAGTGCTTTATAAGAAAGTAAAAATGATTCTACTTTCAATGTGCATGTATAAATAACGAATCTGGTCTCTTATCTCTTATCGTATACTAAATTTCAATTAAATCTAGTAGGTCAAGTATAAATTTTGCGTTAGGTATTTACTGAATGTGAGGTATATAGTTTACACAATATTTTTTTATGCACGTTATACAGGGTGACTCACGACCATTCCCGCGGTCTCTTGTGCCTAAATAGTACGAGATTTCAGCTTAATTTTTTGGTGACATATGTAAATTGATAAGGACTTTTTTTTTAATTATTTTCAATTATGTAGGGTGGTTCAGAAAATTCTAATATGCCTATCAAAGTTAGTTTTTTTTAAATACAACGCCCTGTCTTTTTTAAATTATATGTTAAAAATTACGTTAACTTTATTCAACGTTTAACCTATCGCTTACCAATTTTGAAAAAATTTTGATATTAAGCGAAATATTCAATTTAAACAAGAACTAAAAACACAGAAATCTCTTACTTTGAGTAACTCAAATTTATATCGATTTAATCTGACCTTTAAGGCTTCCATTTTCACTGCGCAGGATTTCGATATTTAGTACAGGATTCTTATTTTATATTTTTCAAACATCAGAAACCCACTTAACGTAAATGGACCACCCTGTATAATTTTTATTTATGTGAAATAACTTGAAAAACTATGAGTAATGCATATATCTAAATTAACGATTAAGAAGTTATTGCAGTTAATAAGTAGGTATGGGATCAAAACTTAATTAAAAATAAAACTGAAACCAAGACGTAAACGTTTATGAAAAAAAGAAAACAAAAAATACAACAATAAATGCTCAATATGAGAAACATTTTCTTATATGCATAACCACACTCGTTTTTCAAAAGGTCTAACGTTTCTCAGGATATCTGGTGTTACTGTGGCAAACGCGTCCTTTATTCTAATCTTAATGTCATCAGCAGCGGTAGGTGTAGTGTTATAAACTAAATTTTTAATGTAACCCCAAAAAAAAGAAATCCATGCTGATTAATTAAGGAGACCTAGGAGGAAATAAATGTGGACCTCCCCTTCCAATCCATTTATTGGGGAATTGTCTATCCAAATAATTCCTTACATTCCGACTAACATGTGGAGGGGCACCATCTGGATGTAACCACATTTTGTTTCTAATATCTAAAGAACTTTTTCAAGGTTCCGTACACAGAAATCCAACCTCCGTTGAAAGTCTCGTCCAAAGTTGTATGTGATTAGGATGGTATTTATGTTTTTTTCAAAATTCTCCAAACACTTGCTAGACTAATTCGATTTTGTTTAGAAATGTCTCTTGAACTTACATTTGCATTATCAACCACTGAGCCTAAAACTAAGAACTTATTGTTATAAACATACTTGCTTTAGTCTGTTTCTATAGTACACTACCAGTTTTACAAAAATTTTAGAATTCTTCAAAAGCTCTTTTGTCTGGATGTGGTCGATCGAGATGCGTTTCTGCGTATGCCCTTGATGCTAACAAACAATTTCTAAATCATTCACCAAGGATAAGCATCATGTCCACTCTTTCTTCTTGAGAATACTGTTTAATTTTTTTAGTCTTAAAGGATGATAGATAGCACTATTGAAAATAAAGTAAGAATTTTGATAGTATTTGACTGAACACTAAGGTTTAGGACTGCCGCCAGCTAGATGAATCAAACAATATCTTACTTTTAAAATCATTACCTACTAGAATGTAAACAAAAAATTTCCATAGAAATTTTAGAGAAAAATCTTAATAACTTTTTAATTATTAATTTTAGACATATGCGTTACTCATAGTTTTTGATAGAAAATCAAAAGTTATTTCACATAAATAAACTTATACAGGGTGGTCCATTTAAGTTAGTGGGTTTTTGATATTTGAAAAATATAAAATGAGAATCATTTTCTAAACACCCTGTACTAAATAAAGAAATCCTACACGGTGAAAATGGATGCCTTAAAGGTCAGAATAAATCGATATAAATTTGTGTTACTTAAAGTAAGAGGTTTCCGTGTTTTTAGTTCTTGTTTTTCAAAATTGGCAAGCGATAGGTATAGGGAACGTTGAATAAAGTTGACTTAATTTTTAACGTGTAATCTAAAAATGACATAAAATGCAGGGCGTTGTATTAAAAAAAACTAATTTTGATAGGTATATTACAATTTTCTGAACCACCCTGTATAATTGAAAATAATTTAAAAAAATAGTCCTTATCAATTTACGTATCTCACCAAAAAATTAAGCTGATATCTTGTACCGTTTAGGCACAAGACACCGAGTGAATAGTATGAGTCACCCTGTATACTGAGTTAAGTAGATTACTATTGTTACAGTATTATAAAATTAATATGTTTGTTTATTTTTCAGTATGGAAAACAAATACGTGAAAACTATCGAGCTTTCAAAAACAAGCAAGCAGAAACTATCAACACTAAAGAATATAATAGCTACACCGTACCAAATGTAAGTGTTTTATTTATACGTTACACGTGGTTTTGATTTATTACATATGGTTTAGTAACGGAGTGCATACAACTCTATTTCTTGTCTTCCTGATGAAATGCTTTTACACGTTCGACTGACCATTATTTCCATGTACGGTAGTTGGATAATAAACAGAGATTTATTGCTACTACTTTTTAATATTTTGCACTGCTTACTGGTCACGTACTTCAGATTAGATCTTATAAATATTTCACAATTTTTTTTACCATAACCTATTGCATTTAATGGCATGAAGATGTATTTTATTTTGATAGTTTTAAAATTTGAATGCTATTCAATTGTTAATCCTTTAATTTATTGGATGAACGCATTTTTTCTATTCTTTTTATGCCGGAAATATCCACGTACCATTAAATATTTTCGTCAAATAATGTTCAAACAATTGTATTTATTAGGAGTAGGATATCGCAGTTCAAAAAATTATATTTACTAATCAGGATGTTGCGGATGCAGAATTTTAGACCTCCGCGGATGCAGATGTTAACGTTAAAGCGATACTTAATTTAGGTGTGAATAAATGAAATGTAACGATAATTTTAATACGAGGATACTATTTATGTATTGAGAATTGGCAACACTGGTATTGCCAGGTGAAATTTGTTACTGTCATCTTAAAGTTTGACATTTTTGAGGTTATACGTACTCAGAACGTTTTGTCGTGCGAGCACTATTTGTGTTGTTTACAGTAAGTTGAAAATTTCATCTCAGCCAAAATATGGAATTAACTAGTGAAAATTTTCGAGCTATGATTTATTATGACTTTCGACGTGGTCTAACTCAAGAACAATGCATTAATCAACTAAATTCAACTTTTGGCGATGAAGCGCCATCCACAGCCACTGTATATCGCTGGTACACTGAATTCAAACGTGGACGTAGTTCGCTTGCGTATAAAGTTAAAGAAGGTCGTCCAAAATCAGTCGTTGTGCCGGAAAATACCGATGGTGTGCGAAAACTAATTGAAGAAGATCGTCATGTGACACATCACGAAATCGAGAGATGTTTAAGCATTAGTGTGACCAGCATACATAATATTTTGCACGAACATTTGTGTGTTCGGAAGCTGTGTTCACGTTGGATTCCACATTTGTTGACAGATGCTCAAAAAAATGCTCGTGTCGATTGGTGCCGTAAAATGATTTCAAACTACAACTGTGGTGCATCCAAAGCGGTAAACAACATCATCACATGTGACGAGTTGTGGATTTATGCGTATGATGCAGAAAGAACAGGCCAGTCCACAGTTTGGGTGTGTCATTGTGAAGCAAAGGCAACAAAAGTTGTTCGTTCTCGAAGCATTAAGAAGCAAATGGTGGCGTTTTTCTTCACGAAAACCGGTCCTGGGGTAACTGTGGCTCTCGAAAATCAGCGTGGTATACGATAATTTTTTTGCCTGAAGTTTTCGGTAAATTAAGAGAAACCAACCCAAAACGACGAATCATTTTGCATCATGACAATGCCAGCTCACACACATCACACGCAACTAACGAGTATTTGGCCTAATAGCCCCGACTTGGCACTCAATGACTTCTTCTTGTTCCCACTAATTAAAGATAAACTGCGTGGACAACGATTTTCATCGCCCGAAGAAGCAGTTGATGCCTCCAAAACGCATGTTTTAGAGCTACCATCTTCTGACTGGACAAAATGCTTTGAAGGGTGGTTCAATCGCATGCAAAAGTGTATAGATTTTAAAGGCGATTATTTTGAAAAGCAATCAAAATATTTTTCATCAAATTCATTTGTTGATTCTTTCTATTCTCAATACATAAATAGCAACCCTCGTAACCTTTATTTTATGATCAAATTTGTAGTAGCAAAATTTAAAAATTGGTGCATTATATTTAATAAAAAGCAAGATTTTAGCCCATTTCGCAGAGGTTCGTAGATCAATCCCGCATGTCGAGATCGATTTTTAGGCATGACTTACTAGCCGTAGGGAAAAGGCGGCCCTGGCTGTTCTGTAGTTTTTCCGGAGAATCGCCCATTCTCATCATTTTAAAATTCGGAGAGCCTGTATCGTCATTATCGATGTTTTGATCTTGAATATTTCATGCTGAATATTTTCTTCAGACACTGGTTTGAAAAATTTATTCTTATAGCGAGGGTCTAAGTAAGAAGATAGGGCAAATAAATTATTCTCTTGCAAACTAGAAACTTCAGTTTTCAGAGGCGTGATTGCCAGTCAAATCGGATAAAAATCTTCTGATCCTGTTACAAAATCATCCAGTTTTTTTAGAAGCGTTTGAATGATTGAATTCACAGATGATAAATATAAGGGTCTGAAAGCTGCTTAATTCCCGTGTGGCTTCCTCAGAAGGTTTCCATAACTCAACACAGCATTCTATGATTTTCCATTCTTCAGGCAAAATTGAGTCAATGTCGCTGGTATGCCCGTTCAAATAAAGACTTAGTGCATCTTTTACCCTTAAAAATCACTCCAGCGTGTAAAATGTACTGTTCCATCGCGTTACACCATCTTTGGAATACTTTGAGATGCGGTTGGTTCGGCCTATCTTGAATTTTTTGGAGTTGTTTTTGAGCAATCGTGGAATGGTTGAAATGAGTCGAAATTCTCTTATATTTTTGTTTGATATTTTTTGTTTTCCTGTGATTGTAAACAACTGCGAATAGCAAGACTGCATCTTGTGGACTGTACAATCCAAGTCATTCAGTACTGCTAATTTTATAGCCCTTTTCATGTTGGTGCCTTCGTCTCGAATAACGCAATGCGCTTGCTCTTTTGAAATATTCCATTCAATCAGCATTGTGTCGAATTTTTTGGCAATTATGTCACCCGTGTGATTATGCTCGTCAAAAATCTCGCATTTCAATATAATTGACGATCGATCAAAGTTTTCTGCTATTCCATGGCAAGTCGGGCTAAGCAAAGAAGCGTTAGAGCTTGGATCCTTCCAAATGGTAGTTGTAAATGACCTGCAATCAAATTTTTCTATCAACTTTTTACTTTACAGTTCCTTGCACACGACATCAGTACAAAAGTTGGGCTCTCTTAAATTATATTTTGGTGCTATTTCTTGTAATAGTCTGTGAAATCCTATTCCTTCCACGAAACTAAAAGCTAAATGTTGAAGTGCAATTATTTCTTCAATGAGTTTCTCAATTGTTTTCGAATTCGGATTGGTAGTAGTATCCCACTTTTTTTCCATTTGAATAACTTTCACTAAAGAAAGTTGTTTTTTTGCTTTTTCCAATGGAGTGACAATTTTATCTGAAAACACAACATAAATAAAACATTACGTGTTCTGGAAAAATAATTCCAATCAAAGTAGTATTAGAGCCTCGTTAAATACTATGTAATAAAGTACTCTATTTTAATGCGAGTTAGTTAGCCCAACATAAGTTAAAAAAAAATTTCGACCAGCGTCATTGTCCTTGAATTAAAAAACTCTAAACTATTGGATCTACATTTTTTTATATTCAATACAAAAGAATTAAAGAGGCAGTTGTGGTAAAAGTTCTTTTTTAATTTTAACGAATTCTAACTTTCTTTTGGTAACTAGCCGCATAAGTTCTTTATATTAATTGATTTTGTACTGTACATTGCATCCCATTTTGGTTGAGACAGCCAGATATCTCGGTTGTTTTTTGCGAAACTCTAGATGACCTGAACGGATTTTGCGATAATGTCAAATTGAAAACTTGTCCGATAGAGAATTTTACGTAGAATCCAGGGGCGCACTCAATTTTTTTTTCGGGGTATCGTTATGAAGATAAGACTCAAACACCCTGTATTTTATTATCTCATTAAATTACTTATTTTTGTTCCTTCGAAATGATATATAATATATAAACAGGAAGTTTTCAAAAAATGCTCCAAAATTACTAAAACATTGAATTTTAATAGAGTGCCATGGATTTCAAAGTTTTACTACAGGGATTATTATTTGTGATTTTTTTATAGTAGGTCATGGATGCTACAAATACTGTTGTCGACTTTTGGAGCATTGTTTTATCAAGTGACTGTGGAGAAATCAACACATCTGCTGTCATAATGATAAATTTTGATGCGTTTTATTGTGTTTGTGTTTGGTG
Source organism: Vesta saturnalis (assembly GCA_036346205.1). NCBI lineage: Eukaryota > Metazoa > Arthropoda > Insecta > Coleoptera > Lampyridae > Vesta > Vesta saturnalis. The sequence goes on from JARFJB010000428.1 coordinate 400,807, forward strand.
ATTTTGTTAATTTGTGAAATTTTATAATGGCTGAAAGATTTTTTCAGAACAACGAAAAGTATGATATCATACAATGTTTCAATCAATGCCATGAAAATGTTAACGAAGCATTAGAATTATATTTAAACAGGTAAACTAGTAATTTACAATTAAACATTATATGACATATTGTTTTTAAAACGTTAGATATCCAGAGAGGCGTCAACCTAGTCGAGCAACGGTATTTTGACTAAAGAATAATCTACTAAATTATGGTGCGTATTCTAAACCCCGACCCAAGACGTATAACAAGGAAAATAATGAAGTGGATGAAATAAATGTCTTAGCTAGCGTCCGTGTCTCTCCTCAGACTTCTTGTACGAAGTTAGAAAATGACACTGGCGTTCCCCGATCACGGGTACAAAGGATTTAAAAAAAACACAAATTGAAACCCTACAAAGTGAATATTGTCCAAGATGTATACCCTGGTGATGCAGCGAGGCGTGTGAATTTCTGTAATTGGTTTTTGAACCAAACTCGAAGGGACAATAATTTTGCGAGTAAAGTCATATGGTCAGACGAAGCCCATATAAGCAGTGCCGGTTTATTTAACAGGCAAAATACAAGGCACTGGTATGATGAAAACCAACACCTAATTTTTGAGCAACAACAACAGGGTCGATTTGGTTTTAATGTAGCCTGTTTCTTATTGGGGACAATAAAATACCGCATTTTTGAAGGGGCTCTCAACGCGATTAGGTACTTGGCAATTTTAAAAGAAGTAATACCAGAATTCCTGGAGAATGTTCCCCTCACCTATCTTAATGCCATTTACTACCAACAAGACGGTGCCCCTGCCCACAATTCGAGGTTGATTGTGCCGTTTTTAGAAGAAACTTTCCAGGACCACTGGATTAGAACAAATGGACCCATTTGGTGGCCTGCAAGGTCACCCGATTTGTCAGTGTTGGACTTTTTTTGTGGGGTTTTTTGAAAAATAAAATATACGGTAAGAGGCACAATAATATTGAAGAACTTCGTGCAACAACAGAGGCAGTTTTCCAGAATTTACAGAATCGGCCTTTCATAATTTTAAATGCATTAAGACGTATTAAGAAATTGTGTCAATGGTGTGTTAGGGAAAATAGACATCAATTTGAACAATTCAATGAATAAGTTACCGAATAATTTCGACATGAAATAGTATAAGTAAATATTTAATTAGTTGCTTATTCTACATTATGAACTTTTTATTACTATTTATTTGTTGCTATTAGTTACCTACGTTTTGTGTTTTGTTAGTGAATTAATGTTAGTATTGTTCTTGTTCCTTTCATGGAAAAATCACAAGTAGTATTTCTTCAATTTGAACTTTTTATGAAAAATCCATAGCCTACTATTGAAATTTAATGTTGTAGTGATTTTGGAGCATATTTGAAGAATTTATGTTTATATATTATATATCATTTTGAAGGAAAAAAATAAGGAATTTAATGAGGTGATAAAATACAGGGTGTACAATTGAAAAAATTATAAGTTTGAGTCGTATCTCCAGAACCACACCCCGAAAAAAGAATTGAGTGCGCCACTGAATTATACATAAAATTCTCTATGGGATAAGTTTTCAATTTGACATTATCGCTGAGAAACTTCGTAGATATGGAGGGGGTCCAAAAAGTGTGAATTTTCAGAAACGCCCTGTAACTTATGAACGAAAGAAGTTAGGAAAAATCCGTCCAGGACATCTTGAGTTTCACAAAAAAAGTGGCACAGGACCGCGTAAACCGCAAAGTTCTATCTTCAACAACAACCGAGATACTTGGCTGTCTCAACCAAAATGGGATGCACTGCACATACATTGTTATAATCATAATGCATTCTTTTGTTTTAAATGAGAAAATTTTACAAAATACTGCAAATGTAGTTACTTGATAATTTGCATTTGATTTATATAGCAATAGTTAAACCAGATTCATAAAACGAGATTAATAAATTAAAAACTTACCTGATTCATCTTTTTTCTTCTGCAATTGTTTTTCGTTATCTGAGCTTTGGAACAGACTAAATTGTTCCGGATGCATCGATTTCAGATGATTCTTGAAAGACGTGGTTGTACGGCCCTTACGGAGAATGTTTATTGCATACTTTACACTAGGATGTATCTCGGTCATCCTCATATGGTTTAAAATAATTCCAAATTACGCTTTGCGTTGATGATGGCATTGTGAATTCACTTGTACTTGTATCTCACTCAATAACGTGAAATAAATAAAAACGTATGTATAATACGCGCGCGTACAATGATTGCTTTACAATCAAAGCTAAACTGGCAAACAAAACAAACCAGTCAGCTCTTGTTAATCAGCGAATGCACTATAGCGCGTGTCACTCGCTGACCCGCGCACAATTTCTCGTCGCGACTTACATAAAATCCGTTTCCGCACAAACTCCGCATTGATGGATGCGGATGCGAACGCGGATGTCAAAATTAATGCGGAAGTTCCGCTATTACGGATGCAGATGCGAATATCCGTAACATCTCTATTACCAATGCATAATATAAAACAAGCCAATTAATTTACAAACAAAAGTTTTGATAAATTAATTTCTAAGAGCAGCTAATGCTGCAGCAATCTACATTTTCATGTTTACCGATAGAAATAAAATGATTTCCTTTTATAGACTACTGCTCAAACTCATATGCTGAGTTTAACATAATGTCCAATAACGTTAAATTCAATGGATTCACAAATAGACTATTTTTAATATGGAATAGCACTAATGTTGCAATACCACATTGTGGAATTATACTTGAAATATTAGTGCTATTAATTATGGAATTCCTCGAAGTAAGGGTGAAGAATATAAATTTAATTTTTGATTTAGCCGATTCAAAATTGCGTCCATTAAATAAAATCATAAAATTAGTGCTTCCCCATATTAACATTATCACAACACTTTTTCTGAGTCTATAGATAATAGTTTTCAGTATGGCGGACGTAAATAGAGCTATTCAATATAACCGATTCAAAATGGTGTCCAATAACATTAAATCCAAAAAGTTAACCTACTTCACAATAATATGACCATTCTTTTTCTCGACAAATTTGATGAACAAAGAATTTCAAAATGAGGTCCAATAACATCAAATCGGAACATTTAGTGTTTGTCCTTCATCACACTATGATTATTCTTTTTTATTTTATAAAGATTGTCAAATGGCAGACACTTTATACCAATACGACCATTTTTTCCCAATTAGATTAGTCCATAAATAAATATTTTGAATAAGGCCGACACAACCTAACATCATCAAATCATAAAATTTTAGTGTTTACCATAACAATAGGACCATTATTTTTCATAACTATATTCTATACATAAACATTTTCCTTATAAAGTCTGTCCAGAAACGAAGCGAAGGAATAAATTAAAATAGTTCATTTATTTTACATATAAGCGGTACACGATTTTGTATTAAGTATTTAATAGATTTCTTACACTAGTTTTAGGATATACCGCTTCGATACTATAGCGTTACAATGTAAGTTATTTATCAATAGCTGCTAATCATGTAACAATGGGACGTACCATGTTGTTGAGTTTCTATAGTAAAGATCATAGATGTGTACGATTGCAATGTTTTATTGAGAACTTAACTACAAAAAATGATTTTAAAGAGATCATTGTAATATATCATTTAATTATAAAGCACTTCGTTTGTTAGAAATCATTTTATAGAGTTTTTAAATTTGAGATAATACTCGTACATATCATAAAACAACCCAACGCCACTGGAATCTGCCAAACATGTTGATATCATTTAATTATAAAGCACTTCGTTTGTTAGAAATCATTTTATAGAGTTTTTAAATTTGAGATAATACTCGTACATATCATAAAACAACCCAACGCCACTGAAATCTGCCAAACATGTTGATTTATTGCTTCGCTTCGTTTCGGGACAGATTATAGTGTACCACAATATAAAATTAAAATATGTTGTTTCTAATCAGAATATCACCATCTTTTACTCAATAAAATGGTTTAGAAATATCGATTTTTAATATAACAGATCCAAAATAAATGTTTAAAGTACGTGGATGACACCTAGTAAACTGTCTAGTTCAAACGAAAAAATAAATGTAATAACCAGTTTTTCATAAGCACGCAAAATTTCACGTGCTTTAGTACTCGTAGTTTTCACAAGCATTTGAAAAGGAAGGGAATATTGTGGGAATGTATTGAACGTATATCGTGCATATTCATGTTTAAAGTTATTTATTTGTTCAATCTTTGCATATTTCCAAAATTTTAATAATGAAAAACCCTAAACCTATATTCAAAAAGTGCGAGAATTAAAAAATTCAAAAAGAATCTTCTTTCAGGTGGTAGGTCGGGTTTTGTTATATACGACTATAATTAAAATTGCAAAATGGGCATTTCTTGATATTATAGGCAATACCGGGTGTAAACCAACTTAGGACCGCCCCTTAAAACATTAATAACACAATTATCTTGAAAGTTATTAGAATGAATTTGCAGTATTAGGGCGAATTTCAATTGTTTTTGTCGCTTATCGTAAGTGGCCTCAACTTTTAATGTTTACTCGGGACACCCTTTATATTTGTAGATACTAGAATTCTACGTAGTTTCATTACTTACGGAGGCTTAGAACTCAATGGCCATCTTAGAAGGCTGAGATTGCTTTAAAATGGTACTTAGTCGACGTAATAATCGGAAACAGTTGCTGTTAGATTGTTTTTTACGTCAATAACGAAACCAAAGCTGGAGAATAAAAATCTATTTTCTCATATAATACAAATATTTCAAATGTCAGTCCCAAGAGCCATCTTCAAGGTTAACTTCAAAACAAGACTTACGGTTAACTTCAAGGTTGTCTTCAAAACCTATGACTAACTATCTTCAAGGCCAACTTGTTTCTTATGGTTAACAATTTTCTCAAGGTAAAATAAGTATGCTGTTGTAATTTCGTATATAAACACGCAGCCTACAAATGAGTATTAATTGAAATATTTTTAATAACATTTTTCTTAGCATAACAGACATAAACCAATACACGTAAACACAAAATGTACATTTTTATAGTCCTGAGGTCGTGCGCAAGGCTAACTTCAAGGTTAACTTCAAAACAAGACTTACGGTTAACTTTAAGGTTGTCTTCAAAACCTATGACTAACTAACTTCAAGGCTAACTTCAAGGCCAACTTGTTTCTCAAGGTTAACAATTTTCTCAAGGTAGAAAGCAGCTGTTGAAATTTCGTATATAAACACGCTGTGTATTAATAGAAATATTTTTAATAACATTTTTCTTAACGTAATAAATACACGTCAGCTTAAACTCACATGTACATTTTTTATAGTCTGAGGTCAAATTAAAGATCATTGGAAAAGACCTAATTACAAGCCCTAACAGAATGCCCGAGCTGAGAAAACAAGAAAAAATGATCTACCTGAAAAATAACCCCAGTTCAACACCTAACCCTAAAATACAACCCTTACGTTAGCTACTACAAAAAAAGCCTAGCTGCCAAAAGGTCTTGAATACCACCAATAATAATTAGGGTTAAAATTCCATCAAGGGTCGCAAAATAACCCCAAAAGAAACCATAAAAAATAGGGTGAAAAATACGGTCCCCCACGTGGATGTGTAAAAACAAAAAGGCCTTAATTAGAGATAAAAAAGGGTTGAAAACGCAGTCGTAGACGAGTAAAAAATGGCGACCAAAGGTGTCCCACACCCCCGGGGCTTTTGTGACGTCAAAATCCAAGATGGCGGCGACAAGTGCCCTGGTTCTACTATCGATAAATCCCGACCGATGCAGCTGTTAAATGACATTTGCGGCGCGCGAACTGTCAACGCGCGAAGTTTAGTCGTTAAGTTTTCTTAAATTTTCCAATTTTCTACGCAATTTTCTTAACTTTTTCTTCCGTAAGAACCTTCTACAAAGTATTATAACTTAAAAAGAATCAATGAAATCTTTCAAGTCGTTCTCAAGTTATATAAAAATATGTTGATATAAAAATATCAATAAATAGACCTTAAACATATCAATTAAATATGTTCTATGACATTTTTTGATTCGATGCATAATTTAGCAGCCAAAAAATTCCTAATGTAGAAGTGTTAGTCGAATTTTTCCAATATCTGAATAACGGTTAATTTTATAAGAAACTGTTAAATTTTATTTTACATAATCTTTTTTGTAAAGTATCTTAATATAAAGCAAACTAAATCTAAAAATTAATTAAATAGAATTGAAAATGCTTAAATTGTATTATCTGTATTTGATAGAATATGCCTATTAACGTCATCTGGCAGAAGTTTTAAACGTCCATCTGACATGGATTATTGTTTTTATTTTTACAATATTGCCTATTTTCGGTACGAACGTTTTAAAAAAGGGGAGGCATAGATATCCTTAAAAAATTATTATTAAAGTTATTTCATTTATTTATTATTATTCCTTCATTCATCAAAATTCGAGGATTAGAAACGAATAAATTCACTTCCATCGACTCGGGTTCAAACGTGGCCGAGGTAGTCGTTTTTCTAAAACGGAGAAAATCCAAAGCATTCCTTCTCGAATAGGAAGTAAAACTGTAGATCCCTTAGCAATATGATGATTCACATGTTAAAGATCCCTTACTAACGGTGGAATTCCATTAGTAGCTCAAAATTCTAGTGACGTAGTGCTAATAGCAGTTAATAGTTGATGGGCATAGAGATGCATGACTTTTCCGTTTGTGTCTAGATCTCTCTCACTCAACATTACAATGTTGAACTCTGAAACATATTATGCAGCTATCTTAGTGGAAGTGTTCTGAAATCTTCTGGTTCCATTTGTGGATTTCCGAAAATGCGCTGTAAACAAAATTATAATTAAATTATTTCATTTTTTAAGTTAGCATCGCAGTTGCACAATATGTGCGTAATGGTTTCAAGTTCTTCACTGCAGAATTTTTAGGTGAGTATTTTTGTTAGTTTCCCTATCCTCTCAAGGTGTACCTTAAGAGCCGTGTGTCCTGCTATCGCTCCCGTTAGAGTTCTAAGATCTTGTCTTCTTAACTCTAGTGGTTCAGAACCTCTTCTTGAGTAAGGACTATCTATAAAGGCCTTGCTGTGTGTTAATCGTGGTCTATTATTCCAGTTATTCTTATCCTGCTCCGACATCCATCCTTTGATGTATCTTCGGCAAGCATTTCGAGTTACTCCTAGAACAGGTTCTGATCCGTACAATGGTTTAGTGCCCTCTGTCTAGCGAGCTCGTCCGCTTCTTCGTTCCCATCAATTCTCCAATTGCCTGGAACCCATAATAGAGTGACGTTGTTACGTCCTGATTTATGGTTCAATAGAGCTTTTAAGGCTGCCTGGCCGTCTAATAGTATAAAGATGCTTTCTTTTATTTTCCGCGCACATACAGTATCGCCTATATCTCCGTCTTAAATACGGTAACATACTTTCCAAGCGAGATTGTGATTGCCTCGGTTTTTGACTCGTCACTGTACCAGACCAGACTTCCCTCATGAATTTCCTGGCTTTGCTTATACCATTCTTCTTGATTGCTAATAGTTGTCCTCAAGAGTCTGGTTTTCAAGTTTTTCGGTATCATGTGGTTCGCCCCGTTCCAAGCATGAGAGTCCCAATTTTCTCAACTAACTTTTCCTGTTCCGTTTTACGTGCATTGTTCCGCAAGTTTTGAATCCTGTGAAGTCCCATCCTTGTTTCTCCCTCAATAATAAATCTAAGGGGAGAAAATGCTCAGCAGTGATTTCATTGCGGCGGTAGGCGTTGATTTCATTGCTCCTAATTCCTAAACAGGTCTCTGTACCTTGCATAGTTTTAGTTTTGTTGCTTCCTGGAAGGCTTTTTTTACCATACCAGTAACGCGTATGTTATTGCCGGACTGACTACTCTAGTATATAGCCAGTACACCATATTTGGTTCCAATCCTCATCTTTTATCATAGATGCGTCGTATCAGAGCGAGTGTGATTTCCGCTTTTGTGATGACCTTATGAAAGTGTTGGTGCCACGGAAGCTTGAGGCGATAACTATTCCCAAGAATTTTACTTCCGCCAACAAGTTAATAAGTTTCCGCTAAGAAGAAGAGGCCCGAGGCTCTCTATTTTTCTTTTGCGCGTGGATGGTACTATTGTGGTTTTTTGAAGACTGACATTTAGGCTTTCCTTTTGTGACTACTTAAACATTACATTAAGGACGGCTTGCATGCGCTTCCTTACTGTATTTACAGATTTGCCTTCTGCTAAGATGACCAGATCATCTGCATACGCTAGAGATATAAATCCTTCGTTGCTAAGTCCTCTCAATAGCCCGTCCAGGATATGCTCCACAACAGAAACGATAAAACTCCCCCTTGCGGACACCCCCCTGCCACCCGGGCCGCCATGATCTCCCCCAGCATTGTACGCACCACTCGATTCCTTAGCATGCAGGTCTCCTTTAGAACCCGACTTCTCAGGTCTGAGATAATGGAGTTATTAAGGTCTTCTCAACTCTTCTTGTGAGGTGATGATAAAGTGCTGTTTCTGTTGACAGTCTTGCTTTGTAGGCAAATTGGTACTGGTGTAGTAGATTAGTTACCAACAATCGCTCTCTAGCGACTCTCTATCTGCGTGAAAGGTACTTCATTATTAGACTGGCTCGAAAAATAGAGCAGGGTGTAGTAATTAGGGGGTGCGGTCTCTCCTGTAGCATCACTGGAAAGATTTTATCAGGTTCCGGTGGTTTGTATGGCTTGAACGAGTCGGTTGTCCATTTAATTCTATCAACGGTAATCACCTTTCTAGGTGTTAACCAGTCCGCTTTTGATGCCCTGTAACTCATGGTATTCAAACCACCGGTGTTAAGCGATTGATGTAATAGTAGTGCCGAACTAGGAAGGTGTACGTCGGCCATAGTCTCCTTTCTTGTTTTGGTGTCTAGCTGGATGTTACTTATCGAGCACTGGGTTTCTTTGGATATTACCTTGTACAGTTTGGCACTCTCCAGAGCCTTAGATGACTTCACAGTGTCTCCTCCATGATGCCTTTTATCCTTTCCCAATGCTCTGTTATATTAGTGATGGATGTTCTGTGGGTCTCCCAGTCGCCTATACTTTTCGCTCTATTAAATATTCTTCTTGTATGTTTTCTCTGTTCCGAAAGTTCTTGAGTCCACCATGAGACTTTTTTGTTTAATACCTTCACTGTTAGAGAAGGATTCTCTCCATAGATAGAGAGAGTTTGTCAGTGACTACATGGGTTATGTCTAGATCGGAGTTGTTATGAATCGTGGTATTAATTCCCAGCAAATAACGATTTAGGTTTTATAACACGCCCAATTGGTTTTGCGCAAGTTTATATAGTGTTCAATCACTTTGGTTATACCTGTGATTTTAAATTGTATGTGTCTGTGATCTGAACAACTTTCTTCATCAGAGACATGCCAGTCTGCACTTGCCTCCTGGGCCTTTGAGCTTGCTGCTTCGTTGTACGTGTGGAAGCGTCCGATCGATGTTGCTTGGAGCTCCCTCTCTCTTTGTATACCACGCCTTCGTTCTTAGGAGGCGACTAACCGGGCGGCTTGGATCCAAGCACCCGCTTTCACCTCCTCAGCTCTTTTCAGTTTGCGCTCCTGAGAGCATTTTGGCCTGCAGTTCAAGGTTATCCATCTCTGCAGCGATCATAGTTACTCCTGTCACATCAGACGACGGTCCATAGGTGTATCTAATCCCCGTGTCTGAAGCGTGTCAGAATGTCGTCGGGAAGAGTCTTTCGTTGCCGGATTCTCTGCTAAAGCTTTTTCTAATACCTCCATATTCTCACGAATATGGAGGAAGAAAGAAGCCCCCTGCTACCGTGGAAGGTGACTGAATACAACGGGGTTGCACCTGGAGCCCCGAGGTGGGGTAGTACTGGCTGGTCACGCATCCTTTGGCCTGACTCGCTATACCTTATTATTTAGGATTTTTATTGAGTCTTGGTCCGGGCAATTAAGCGAGGACTACCAGCCTGTACGACATTCCCTAACCAGGCCCTGCTAGAGTCTTAAGTACAACTCGCGGTTGCGGTATTAGGAGACGGCTAGCTCTCAGCCGTGCACAACTAGGATATCCGGACTTGCCACATCCGTCTCTACTTTTGACGACGCACGACTTCGGATGAGTAGAAAGGGAATGAAAGAGGTCTGTCGGCATTGGGAGCCTGAAAAGAGTAAGAGCTGGAATGAGGGTGTTTCGATAGAAAAGTGTTAAAGGAGAAGCCACCGAAGACACTAGGATAAAGTAAGTGATCTTTCAGGTAGGGGACCGGAATGTTGTCAACCTTGTCCTCGCTAGTTGCGAGGCCCCACATGAACTGGTCCGCGACACCATATTCTCAGTGCTAACATGAACCGTTTAAGGTGGAGAGCTCATATTTCGGTGTTGGCCTCGCATCACTTACGATTAATTGCAGGGTCATTCCCTATCCGCCACCTGTGGACGCACGTAGTAGGTAGTTTAACGCTTAGGAGCAAATTGAACTACTCCTCATAAAATGCTAAAACTTTTAAAAACAGAAATCTTACACCATGAAACTGGCCGTGACCATTAAAATTATTTTATCTACTGGTGCTCCTGCCATAGACATTTTCTGAATACTGTTATGATGTGTAAAACGTTAATAACTTGTACGCGCGATGGTCAATTTGCGTCAAACTTTCCACATGCATAGTGCTATTGACGCCAAACAATTTAGTACCAGAATTTGAACTGAAAATTGTGAGGCAATTCGCAAATTTGTATTTGTGTCAATTTTTTTTGGGAAAACGATCGAAAGTATATTACTTGGATAGTGAAGAATTAAATTTTATGTTTTATCATGTTGCGATGGGTATGTATGTATTATGATGTTGGTCATCTTTTAGGACTAGCAAATCTCAAAAATCTTCAATTATACCAATTTCATTTGGCCAAAACAATTTTATCGGTCCACAGTCTTTCGTATCATTTGGGATCTGTAATGCCAAAAATCTTAGTTCTAAAGTAAATCACTTTCAGGGAAACGGTTAAAACTATTTGCTTAGTGGAGAAGAACCAAAATTTGTAGTTTCACAGCGTTGGTCATCATTCGGGGCCTGAAATGTCCAAAATCTTTACTTATATATCAATTTCATTGGGAAAACGGTCAAACCTATAATCCGAATGGAGAAAAAGCAAATTTTATAATTTCCAAGTGTGGACTATACCGAGAACAGTCTGTGACCGGCACTATAGTGAGGCTCGACCAACAGCAAGTTAATTTATTAATTTCAATTAAATATTAAATGAATCAATTTAAAACTTACTAACCAGTTATACTTTGTGTATTTTTTAGGTCATTGAGGAAGAAGATTAAAAGGAAAATAGACCACGACTGTTGTTTGAAACAAAAATGAGTCAACGGTAGTTTATATATTCGATACCAACTTTTTTAATTCAAATTATACAGAAATGCGCACTTGATATTTATTATTCAATCAATTTTTAACTTTTAACACTCCTACAAAATACTTTTACAAAGAAAACTTACCTAAAATGTGCCTTCACATTTGGCTATAAACTTGATGGATTTTCAGATATTCAAAAAAGGTACTTACTTTAGAGACTTTTTGTTTTTTAGGGCAAAACTTATGTGAAAAAAACTTATCTAAAATTTAGTTCTTTATAAAAAATGTCTGTTCATAAGTTTGTCGAAATTTAATAATTTCCGGGATATTCTCGAAATTAGATTTAACACCTTCTATTAAGCACTTTTATTTGTAAACCGATTAAAACTTGATATAACCGAGATATTTCAGTATATATCTATTTTTTGTAGGAAAAAATGCTTATGGCTTCGGCCATAAGAAAGTAAAAATACTACTTCGTTTACGTTTTTCAATTCTTCAATGCGGATTGGATTTAGTCTATTCTACATCCTTTTGTACCCGTTATTTGTGTAAAATTTGGAACAAATTTGAGGATACTAATAATACTTATAAAGTTTGTCTATGGAATGATCTCATCGAACATCAAATAATGGTGCAATTTCCTTCACCTGATATATTTTGCGGTTTCCGTTTTTCATATTTGGTAATATTAAATCGAATCAACGTATTATTAACGCGTTTTAATAGTGTTGAAGTTTTAATAATTTATTATTCCTAAATCTTAAAAAATATTACGAAAGAATATCTAACATAAATCTTAGTGGAGATATATTTAATGTAACATAATCGTTCATTCCTCATTGAGGTGCGTACAATGTCAAGGTGAGAGCTAAATAAAACTACTTTGTAGGCAGTTAATTTAAAATTTGAGATAATTCCTTTCAGAAAACAGCTCTCTTACAATCAATTCTATATATAAATAGAAATATGTATGTTACTAAAAATATCGTTAATTTATTGCGCAACATCGCTAAAATGACAGAAATTCGGTATATAATAATAAACTATAAGCAGTTAATATTTAGATGAGTGATGGGAATTACATTATTTGGCCACGACAACACGTTGTTGCTATGTGCATTTCAGTCAAGAGTTATGATGAAGGGGAACTAAATACATATGTGCACATGGTCACGCATACATACACACCGTACGTATATACTGAGTAATGCGTATCATAATAGGGATGAATCCTTCACGAGCGTTTCGCAAAGAATCCTTTGTTAAGGTTTACCTCTTTCTTATTTACAGCTGCTGTGTATGCCAGCACATGCCTTAATTAACTACGACTGAAACTGGAACTGGAACCAAACCACCTAATTGTTGCATAGGTGTACGTACTTTATAATATTGTATACAAGTAATACTTCTAAGCAGAACGCAGATGTTGAATTAATAATTAACAATGTGTTTTCTATAGTTTAGAATTACTATTGGACATATTTTTATTGATTTTGTTTTGAGAAATTGTTGAATTTTCCATTATACAAGAGCTGATTCGGTATCATTTATAGAATAATCAACATAAACATTAAACACAGCATTTACAGGGTGTCCGAAAGTATAGAATATTATATTTATAATATAATAATATAATAAATTCTGTAACTCAAAGGGGTGAGGTCCAGGAGAAAAATCATGATAGGCATTCTTTATAATTGTTTCCAGCCCTCAATCTGGGGGTTATAGTTTCTCCGTATATCCACCCCCGGGGGTGAAGCAACTCCTAACTTTTTGTTTTCAAATGTAAGGGTAGGTGAAGTGATACACCGTGTGAAAGCTTGTATTAAGTAAGTATTAAGTATTTATTTTCTCAAAATTTTAAACATTATTTTGTTGAACAAAAAAATAAAAATCAAAAATAATAAATAAATAACGCACTCTCTTAAAAGGAAGTTTCATTTGAGAGCTTTCTTAAACTAAACTACTATTTAACGACTTTTCTGCATAAAAATATTTTCTTATGGGGTACACTTATAACTTTAAAGATGTTCAAAATGGTGTCCATTTGTTTCTTGGCAAAGACCCAATCGGTGATAAAAACCATTTCTCACGTTTTGAAACGTGTCTTGTGGAATATTTCTGATTTCTGCAGTAATTCTGTCCCTCAGACCCTGAAGGTCGGTCGGTAATGTAGCATAAACCTTACTCTTCAAATATCCCCATAAAAAAAGTCAAGGGGATTAAGATACGGGGATCGTGGTGGCCATTCAAGTGCACCTCTACCCAATCCCTCTATTTGGAAAAATTGGATTTAAATAGTTCCGTACTGGCAATGCATAGTGCGGTGGAGCATCATTTTGCTGAAACCAAATTCTCTCATCCAAGTCATTTGGATTGTTATTTGGAAATAGACCCCTTAAGGGCTGGAAACAATTATAAAGAATGCCTATCATGATTTTTCTCCCGGACTTCACCTTTTACAGAATTTATTCCACTTAGAGTATCCACCCTGTGTGTATATAAATATATAAATATATATATATATATATATATATATATATATATATATATATATATATACAGGGTGTTTCATTAAGGCTGGCCTAGGTTTACTACAATCGGATAAGTCGTTTAAAAATAACAGCGATTTAAATGATTACACATTCAATAGCTTCCCCATTATTAAGGTCGGTCGCCAATGAGCCTTAGACCAAAATGATGCAGAATCGTCTAAGCTTTCTAACGATGTGGGAATTTTCGGAGAAATTTATAATTTTATTTTTAATTTTCAATTGCGCCCCTTGCATGAATTACGGAACTTAAAAATAATTTCCAGGATTTTCTCGTGGCGACTTTTATAATGAATTTTTTCTCCACTTTTTATGTCCACTAGTTTCTGAAATATGGCCGGTGCATTTAATGAAACACCCTGTATTATTATATATATATATATATATATATATATATATATATATATATATATATATATATACAGGGTGACATAGAAAAAGTGCCATGCATAGTGCCACGCGATAGAGGACACTAAAATAAGAAAAAAAATTCCTATGATCTTAGGTCCTCAACGCCTTCGTTTAAAAGATATAGGGTGTTGAAGTTTAATTATTATTATTTTTTTTTTAATATCCCTTTACAATGATGTAATAAGCGGGCCAAACTTTATATGCAGGGGCTTTTTATCACGCAGAATTCAAATATAACCTTAGTTCTTTTATTACTGATAGAGGGCGCACATATAGGTTTCCATCTTGTTTGAATCGGTCCTAACTTTTTTGCCTTACACTGTATGTTATTTTCGACTGGAAAAATTTGTTTTCCCATCTTTTCTGCTTCAGAAAGGTATACCTTATTGAAGTCGCTAGGATCAACGATTTACAAGAAAAATGCATCCGATGCATGCCAATAATCCAAAAGCGCCAAAGTAACTTGTTTGCAAAAACAATGACAACACTTCAACAATTAAAATTAATAGCAACAATGAAGGGCAGTGATTAAAAAAAAACATTAAATTTTTAGATGTTCAAATTGTTGTTCTTGTACTTGAATACATTTTTCAATTCTTCTTCCTAAGGATTGACGGCATCTTTGAAATATTCCTGGGTTATTACGGAATCTATCTGCGGATTCCATAATTCTTATCCATAATTGCTCTTCATTATGTATTTCTACAGAATAAACATCATTTTTCATGAATCCCCAAAATGAAAAATCGAGGGGATTAAGGTCGGGACTACGAGCTGGCCAGGGTACAGGTCCCCCTCGACCAATCCACGTATTTCCAAATCTCCTATCCTAAAATTCCCTTGCCAATCGAGAAAAGTGAGCTGGCGCGCCATCATGCATGTAACGCATTCTACCAATAATAGCCAATGGAACATCCTCTAATAACGTATTTAGTTCATTCTCTAAGAAATTTCGATACAGTTCACCTGGCAATCGATTGGGCAATTGAAATGGGCCAATTAAGTAATTGTCAATTATACCTGCCTACACATTAATAGAAAACCCATATTGGTGACTTCTAATTACGGTTTGATGAGGATTTTCATCACTCCAATGGTGCATATTATGTAGGTTCAGAACACCATCACGGCTAAAACCAGCTTCATCAGTAAACAAAATTGAAGAAAAAATATCGTGTCTTTGATTTTGCAACCATTCGCAAAATTGTGCACGAGGAAGATAGTCATGTTTTGGAAATGATACGGGCGAAGAAGTTGTTCATTGAAAATTTGTCTAACTGATTCACGGTTAACATTTCGTACCGCTGAACTTGTTTTCCTGGTGCTTGTTCTCGGATTATTTTCTACCATTCCTAAAACAGTTTCTTCGTTTCGCGCAGTGCGACGAGTTCTGGAAATTCCACTATTAACTTTCTCGATAGATACATTGAGCTTCGGAAGAATTTGATCTAGCTTCGCCGTAACACATAATTATGTCCCTGTATTCTTCAAAAGTGTAGTGAACCATTTTGAAAGTAATTTTGAAAAATCAATAAAGAATCAATGAAAACTTAATCAAGAACACAAAATACCTCTAACAAGACAATAATATTTTGACAAGTGTCATAGATTTCGTTTTTTTTTGTAAATTTCTATCGCCTGTTATTTTCATCACTCCAATAGTACATATTATTTTGTGTTCCGAAAATGGTTCACTATACTTTTGAAGAATACAGGGACATGATTATGTGTTACGGAGAATAGCTCGGTAACAAGTTATCGCCAAAAGTTCAACGTATACTAATAACCTAGAATGATATCCTTTAAGGCACATTGGTTCGCTAATGTATCAAACAATTTATTTGACGTGATCATTTTAGGCGTTCTGGATGACAGTCGTTGGAGGTTTGATAGATGTCTGTTAATCAAAAAGAAAGTCTTCAAGTCAGGCGAGTCTTGCCAGGAACTCGTCTCCAATCCATTTGTTTTGAAACTGGATATTTAACCTGAATCTACGATTATGCTAATGAAGATAGTTTCAATTAGGAACAATATGTTGCAATCAGTGGACTTTATGCCATTGACCGTGGTCAAATAGCTCACTATAATTCTTGAGTGGTAATTGGAAACATTTATTGAGAGGAGGTTTGATCAACAAATTATAAAGGTGGATTTCTCAGCTATCGTAATATGATCACTGTCTATTAACGTAATCCATGAACAACTAACTTCATCATGTAATAAGATCTGCTTGAAAATAGCCCTGGGTTATACAAATTTATTTCGTCCGCAATTGAAAGTTTACATCTATTGTAAGAAGTCATCCTCGTCTAATTCGCAAGTTGGACATGGTATGAATATTTATATTTTATAATTAAACTGTTTTTGAAACAACTCTATATCAATTGTCGGCAGAAACTGAAGGATTTTCAATACGGATTGAAGAACCTAAATGTTCATTACCTTCGTTAACGTTCTTCTTTCTAAATTGTTAATGAATCCTGCTATTGCTGAAAGTTTCAATCTGTGCAAATGCTGAAACTTGTGTGTGTCGTGATGTGTGTGTTGTGTTATATATATATCGATGATATATATATACATATTTATATACAGCTGTTCACCAATAGTGACGTAATTCGGTCGATAAGTCTCTTCGAAATTCATTTTGTAACTTAGGAAGATAAGTTTACAATACTAAAATAGACTGTTTGACAAGTTTTATTAAGCTGCATTTAATTTCGTTCATAGTTTGGTTTCTACAGGTTATTGATTAAATATAGTTTAATCTTACGATGAATCGTTTAAATAGAACCTCTCAAATATCTCTTAATATTGGTGGTTTCATTGAACATTTATTATAATTACAAGTGTTATGTATTTCAGTTAATATGTTTTTAGTTTCTTATGTATTCATAGCTTGCTTTGACCGACTAATGTTACTCTTCTTCAGTGTTATCAACGAAAAAAATTGAACAAACTTAAATATCTCCGAAATTATTAGAGATAGGTATAGAACATATTTAATAGAAATGAAAGCCGATTAATAGACGAAGATCAGGCATTAAAAAAATATAAGGTGTGCCATTTAAAAAAATGAAGATATAGCATCTTCAAATTTATGTAATTGAATTAATTTTTGTGATCATTCTGTATATTGAAATCCAATTCTGACAATAGATTAAATTAAGCTCATGTATGAATAAATTCTATACCACAGATTATTTTTTTATCTTTAAAAATTACTGAGATACGCCTACTTAAATTACTACATAAAAATGTCAGTTTTTAGTTAACTTTGCAAATATCTCAAATACTGTAAGATTTAGCTTGTAAGTAATTCTTATAAAAAAGATGTAAAATTATAAGCAGAATCGAAAAACAAATAATATATAGGGTGTTCTATTTAAAAATCAAAAGTTCTATATTGTACCGCTTTTATATTACAGTCTAATTATACCGCTATTTTCAATTATATTTGGGGAGAGGCTAAAATTACGCCCAGTCCCCATTTTGTATTTTTCCAAATCTTGTGATCGAAACCAAATCTCCAGGTTGCTCAATTATGCCTTGTTGTTACCTTTTTTCGCTAGTCATTTAGTACACTTAAATGTCGATCGAAATGGGAGGGGATTAATGTCTACAAATTTTTTTATAATTTGATTATCGGTGTGTCTAAAATCACATTTATGTACTGTAATGCACCTGAAACGTTTAGTTTTATGCTATTTTCTTTTGGTTGTTACATTAATTATGAGGCGAGGGTGGTGATGAGGAGTGATGGCAATTACATGTTTATAGTTCTATAATTTTTTGTGTGGAATTACAGCTCTTGTTATGCGCTATCATGCTACCTATAAATTGGGTTATGCTTTATTTTAAATTACTACAATATTGATCATTTTATTTGGATTAATAATATATATAATTTATAATAATATAAATAATATTATTTTTGTTTGACGACGAATTGACAGTGGCGGCTCATTAGTTATGAAAGGGCGGGCACAAGAAAAATCTTGCCAATTTTTTGTACATAAAATCCATTCTCTTTTGCATTTTTGTATTTGTGAATATATTAGGAATAACATATAAAAAGTTACCCAAAATCCAGTGTACACTAAATTGTGTATTAAACAAATTAGATGAAAAATTCCATTTTTTATGAAATATCTCAAAAAATTAAATTGCTTTTGAAAAACTAACTGTGCCATTCGAAAGAGCAGGCAATTTTACATAAAAAGAGTCTATAAAGTTATTCTCTTAAATAATAAATGTGCCAGAGGGTTTCCATTGATCTTATTTTCAAGCACTCTTTAAGATGCCGTTTGGTATATTTCTTTTAATAAATAAAATTTAAATAATAAGATGTAATAATTATTTGAGTGTAAAAAATGGACCTCAAAAACCCCTATAATATCAATTTTAGTAAGATTACTTTTAAAATCGTGATTTTTTAATAAATTGTTTACAAAAGGCCATATTGAATTAGCCCTTTCAATTTTTATTTTTTAACATCATATCGTTCAGCGACCTCAAAAACCCCTACATTATTAATTTGAGCAAAATTACTTTAAAACTCGTCGAGATGTTTCAAATTTACCTTCAAAAAACGAAAAACGGTTTTTATTGTTTAAACAATTAAAAAACGATTAGCGTACAAATTTGACTTTATAACTTTTTTCTGTAAGGTATTTCGATGCAATTTCAAAAGGTTTAAGAAAATTCATTTAATCGATATTTATTCCGAAATAATACATGTTTTTAAGCTAATTCAATTTTCTTAATATTAATTCACAATATCATTTCTTTTTAGATTATTTGAAAACCTGCAAAAATGTTTTAAGTTTTTTTTAAGCGGTACGCGCAGAAATAAATATGCAGTATACTCCATGAAAGCAAGACGTTTACTGGAGATGGAGACGCGGCACCGCTCGGTGCCTCAAATCCCCCGTATAAGCTCGTGTGATGAAGATAACCGTAGTCACCCCGAATTATACACAAAATAGGTACACTTTAGACGGAGAATAATAAAATAAAATAATGCACTGAATTACATGCGAATTTCTTTCTGTGTTTATCTGTGGTTGAATTGGAACGTGCCCTTGTGTCTGTTTGTAGCAGTCACCAATGCTAATGGATTCTTACCTGCATGCACACAAGTGCGCTGTGGTTTAAACGGTCTCTATAAAGTAAAATAATCTCAATTTTTAGCATAAAATCACATTTATAATATAATTGATCATATTATTTATAACTAAAAATAAATATATTTAGAAGGAAAATATTCATAACAAAACAATAATTTTACTAATAATAAAAGAGTATTTCGCAACCAAAAACTAGTGGATTTCGGAACAGGGACCATGGTCTGCAACGTTTCGTAATTTAGAAAATATCATTCCACAATTGCGTTGAACGCAATTTTCTAATTCGTCGAGTGAGCTGTTTAATATTTTCTGCCTTCATCCATTACGGTACATCTTAGCACCAAGTTCGCCAAAAAATCTTCAATTCGACGACACTATGGTAAGTTGGTGGGATTTCTTTCCTTTGGTACAAAGGGCATGTGATTCTGGCGGAGAAATTCTTGTGTGATTTTAGCATAATTACTGGAAGCTTTGCCAGTCCAAAATACAAAATCTTTATTATTATGGCGTTTGGTGGCAAAGGGCAACAATATCTTCTGTAAACAGCAACTGTGATAAATTTTTGATTAATAGCCAGACCTGATGGCTTGAAATACGACTCCGATATACCTTTTTCCGAAACAAGAATGTATAGCATTACCTTCGGTTCAAATTTCTTTTTTATTTTATACTTTATATGGGCCGGTGCGTCTGATAAGCCATCAGTGTAGAAAATATCGTTCCCCGGCATTTGTGGTTTACTTAATGGAAAATAACTTTCGTTATCCAAAATCACACTTTTTCCCCGATAATTTCGATACTTCCATCGATAGTTGGTTTTTAAAATGGGAATTTGCGCTGGTTGTAACCTGGAGACCGTTGTTTCTTCATGACGAATTTTAAGCTTTTTTAATAGTTTGGAAATATACAGTTGAGTACAGCTAAATTTCCTTGCTGCATCATTCTGGCTGATGTATTTGTTGGAAAAAAACGGTTCTTAGCGTTTTTTATTCTGTGTGGTCATTACCGTTGGTTTGCGTCTAGATCGTGGTTTCCAATTGTTGCGTCTTGATTGTAATATATCATAAATTGTTGATTTTGGGATCCTCTCGGCCATAAAATGGTTCACGGTGTAACTTTCCACGACTAACGTTGTTTTCATAAAATTGAACGCACAATTTCTTCTTTAGATGTCATTTTTAACAAGTAATTCTTGCCCAATTGATTTCTATCTGACATGTTAGAATGCTATATATATATATATATATATATATATATATATATATATATATATATATATATATATATATATATATATATATATAATTAACAGAAAATTAGAACGCCTAGTAATTTTGTTGATATAATTAGTTTGTTAGAAAATTGTCCGGATTTTTAGTTGTAACCCGTTATGTATAATTCATAAAGAGGGATGCGCCACAAGGTTAATGTAGTTATTTATGTATTAAGGGCATAATTAGGAGATTATGACACGAAGGAATGTTTAAATCCCGACGAAGGGGAGCTTTTAATTTCCCGAGAGCCATAATCGACTGTTATTGCCCGTGGTACATACAACGTTTTATTCTACAGAGTTATTACAAATGATGTTCATGATTTCAAGTGTACATAATTCTGGTTTTATTTATCGTGCAAAAATAAAATGGTTACATTTCAAGAAAAACTCAAAAAGTTTCATCCCAGGTGCCAAGAATTATAAATGTTCGATACGGCAGATGTAAAAACCTGTAATCAAGTTCTTGCCATACTTTGTTAAGAGTGTCTTGGTCGATTGTTTCGATGGCGCTGGTAATACTTTTGTAGGATCTCAGGTATGCTTTCTGGTAATGGTGGTGTATACACTTTATTTTTAATGTATCCCCAAAAGAAAAAATCACAGGGGGTGATGTCCGGAGATCTTGGAAGCCAGTTCAAGAGTGCACCATCATTTGGACCACACGACCTATCCATCTGTCAGGCAGCCCTAACATCCAAGTGGTAATGTGGAGGTGCGCCGTCTAATTGCAGAATGAAATTTAGGGATTCTCATTGTAATTCCGCCCGCCATCATGTCCGGGAAAATTATTCCATTTATTGTTTGTCCAACAAAGAAAAAAGGCCCATACACGTTGTTGTAAGTGATAGCGCAAGTGCTCGATGTAGGTGTTGTGGGTTCTCCGAGCTCCATATTCTGACATTATGTCTGTTCACTTTACCACACAAGTGGAATGTGGCCTCATCACTATATTTCTATAAATAGTAATGTATCATTTGCTTAACGTTAATGTTAATGTTCGATACGGAAGCTGTTTGAATAATTAGTGCAATCGTTGCTTATCAATTTTCTATTATTCTGCGCCATAAAGGCCAATTTGTGCTTGCATTTGAGTGCTTATAAACAAGAGTATAATTCTAAAATAGAATAACATATTAAATTATTGTTGATTTTTTATTTTTCTTCGATTTCGGCAGTTTTGCAATTATCAGACATTTCCCATTATATACAAAGGAAAAAACTGGTTATATGTTATAACTATATCTGAGCATTGTGTTAATAATAGTTAAGCAACGTGTTCAAAGTCTAATTATTCGAGTTTTTACAAAAATGTATCATTATAAAGGTTAAGATTGGTGGAATGTCAAATACAATGTCAATTATTTTAATAACGCAAAAGCTTTATGATGGCAAATTTGCCAAGTTGATAGCTTTGTAGAATAATAAATTATTTTCTGATTATGAAAATGTAAACTTTCACCATTAACACTCAATAAAATACTTATCTTTTTTGGGATTTTTTTTTTTGTATAATTTAAAGTACACCATTAAAAAATCCCAAAAAAGATAAGTATTTTATTATTTTCTGATTAGTTTACAATAGATCAACAAATAAATATGGAGTACTTCATTAAACCCTTTTTATATCCAACGATATCAATAGATAAACCATCGCTTTTAGGGTTTAAAGGTTGAAGTTTTGTGGGTGGTGTATAAGTAATATGGCCTACCAAGAATCATTTATCACGTGTTTACATCTTCCTAGTTTTTGCAAAAACGAACCTAAGTTTGAAATTTTAAATGAAGCACCCTGCATAGCTGCAAATATTTACCGAGGTGCTTATTGAGATTAATTTTATTGCGGATGCAACATTTGAAATAACAGGTTTTAAAGCATCCTTGCATTTAAGCAATATAATTTAAGCGTAAGTTTTTTTAACATTAAGAGAGCATGTTTTGACACAAGCACTGTTATGTTTGTTAACATATCGCCTCAGCGGACTTTTTTTACATTTTAATTACGAACAATTGAAAATGAATATTTTAAAATAAACAGAGGATTTCTAAATAATATCCTTTATATTGTGTTGTATTGTACTGTACTGTACTTGACTGCACTGTACTGTACTGTACTGCACTGCACTGTATTGCATCGCATTGCATTGTATTGTATTGTATTACATTGTCTTGTAGGCCAATGTCTACAAATAGCGGATCTCCAAGGATCTTTATCCACATTAACTATTTTAATTATTAGCAGTGTCGTACTACAATTTTGTCATAACTGAAGGAGTTCCACCCTCAGCAAGAGATCTTTAACGTGTCAAACACCATGAGACCTACGCTTTGCTTTCATCGCTTATACAGGGTCAATTCGTTAACCATATATTCTTTGGGCTAATGTGACTTTTCATTTGAATTTTTTTTAAGATACAGGGTAGGATAACGAACCAATATTTATGAATATGTTCGCTTTGTTTTGAAATATCCATTTGAAATTTGATGCAGATTTTAGTCTTACCTAAACAGATCTTCTGTATGATTTCAAGCAAAAACTGAAAGAAGTCAATGAAAAAAACGGGTTAGTGGTAACGTTTGACTTTTCATTTTTTTTCTGACGAACGCCTATGGTTTTGACACCCATATTGTTTTAAGTAAGCTGACGGTTTATCAAACTCTTTTACCTCTAGCAAAACTTCGATTTGATACTTTTACGAGAAATTTTTACTGATTTAACCCTACGCTGTTGATTCTTTAACCATTTCATTTATTTTATTTTTACCTAAATGGTATCTATGGTTTAATGAACTTATTGGATTAATTGAAATAAGCGGCACATATTTATTTCTTCTGCAATTACTACTCGAAAAGTCGAATGTTAAATAAAAACATATGTTGCGAATAACTTTAACATTAGCTTAAAACATATTGAGATCGTAGATATCTTATTTAATAGCTAGATAGCCAGAGCGTATGATCTGCGCGTTTAAAATGGTCGAAAATTTACAAATTGAGGACATTCAGACATGCGCAGTCGTATCATTAGAATTACCAAGTTTCATTTTTGATATCAATTGTAATTGTCAAAAACGAATCTAACCTCTGTTTTTCACGTTTTTAGTTGACTATTAGTAGAAGTGTAATATGCATTGAGGTAGGAAGGGAGGGGAGACGACATGCGATCTCGAAAAGTGTCCAAGTGTGGGCCAAATTTTTAGCAGATTTACGTCGTTTGTGTAAAGTGTACAAGTGACATTTGAATTTTATAAATTATACCGATGGCTTGTTGTGCTCTGCGTAGGGTGTTACAGGGCCGTACGCCATTATTTAAAAAACACTTTGTTTTCATTTATCACTGTTACTTTATTAATTTTAATTTGACCTGGCCCTGGTATCCTGTTGATAGCAGATTTAGTCCCACCTACCACGGACGTTTTTGTATCGGATGAAGTGGTATTGTCGTCTCCCCTCCCTTCCTACCTTATGGAAATATGAGACGCTGCATAGTGCCTTTTTGTCACAACTATTTACACAGTTTACACAGTACAGTATTCACTAGTGCGCAATACCTAAAACCCCCACGCGCAGTTTCAATTCGGATCGTACATGGATCGTACAAGGATTGTTTATCTAGTTATTAAATAAGATATCTATGATTGATATAAATTTAAATTGAATATTTTTTTGATACCATTTCGGCGAATGTAACTTGTTGCATTCGTTATTTTACTTTGGTTTAAATTTTTTCCTAAGCAATGAACTAAAAGAAAAAAAATTAAAAAAATAGTGTTAAAAAATATCGCAACACGGAATCAAAGTAATCAAAATATCTTGTAAACGAGGCATCAAATCAAAATTTTATTAACAGGCAAAAAGTTAGTTATACCATCAGCTTGCTACAAAAAACGCGTGTCAAGTCCACAAGCGTCAGAAAAAAAAATGAGAGTCACAGGGTACCACACACCTCCTTTTTTCTGTTAGTTCTTTGAGTTTATAGCTTAGAATAATACAGAAGGTACGCTTAGATATAGATATCACAAAACACACCGGAGATATGAATAAACACAGCTCTTAAAAAGTTAATTTTGACACTTTGTATCTTGAAAAAAAACGCTGCCATGGAAAGAGATATAAGGTGTATCTTGAAAAAAAAACATTGACATAAGAGATATAAGGAAAGCCTCATTATTTTAACGCAAAGGATATGTGGTTAACGGATTGACCTAGTTTTTTCTAACATCCTGTGCGAATGAATCATTGTGTGTAAACGTGTTATAATACATGTGTAACAAAAATATTGTAAAATAATGGGTGTTATCGCCAATTAGTATCAGAATGCCGTTTATGAATGTCAAATCATTAATTTATCTGTCACTTTATGGCACAGCGTGCCATAATGTTGTGCCATAAACTTCGCCCTGACAACGAAAGGAAACTGGAATTTTATTTATTTATATCAATATTAAAAGTCGGGATTAAATATCTCATATGTGATTGTAATTAAGATACCTGATCAATAAAATATGAAAGCAATATGTTTCTGTATCTACTTGTTCACTGTATCCCATTTTGGTTGAAATTGTAGGGTATCTCGTTTGCGACCTTGTTCTACTTTTTCGTGAAACGAAAGATGCCACAAACAGAATTGTCATAGTCTTATTAGTATTTGAGATACAGGGCGAAATTCAAATTTTGTACATTTTAAGCACCCATCGTAACTGCTTTGCATTGTAATTTATCGAAATAGTGAAATGTCGGATTTATACAGAATTTTGTTGGGCACTTCTTTTGCCTTATTAACCTCAAAAATGAATGTTACATTAATTTAACATTTTGACAATATAGTTGGCTATGAAACCTATAAACTCAGTATATTTTCTTGAACCTTCAAGAGATATGTGAGTATTAAAAAAGAGTTACTAGATTCTTACTGCTTTTTTATAATTATAAATATGTAAATACGCTATTATAATAAATTATAATAAATAAGACATATTAACATATTGTACAATATTGTGCTGGTGAATTACATTCTTTGATACCATTGGCATCTTTTAAAACACGTTCGCTCATTAATCATCAGTATGCAGTACAAATCTACATTTCGTACCAAACGGGCGCAATACATTTTCTACACCTTTAACTCTAATGATCTAGTTCCTGTTTTCCTTCACTTATGATATGAGAAAATTTAAGTAGCTGTTAGGCATCATTGGCAATTATTACTATGCATTTAATGTTCCTGAGTGCTTTAATAATAATTTAGCCTGTTAGGTAAATCATAAAAAAAAAAATATATTTGGGTATTCAAAAAGAGCTACTAGAGTCTTTCTGCTTTATTATAATTATAAATATGTAAATACGTGATAATAATAAATCTAAGGACTTTTACGCAGAAATGTAAAAATAATAACAAAAAAACAGTTTTGAAACATATTCAAACTGGCAATTTTTTTTAATTGGGTAAAATGCTTACAGCTTCAGAAAGTAATATTAATGGCAATAAAACTTACAAAGAATACTTTATATCTATATTTGTAAGTAGGCTGGGCCTAGTATGATCTAGACGTAATTGACCTATCAAATCTGATTAAAATTATGTTTGTACAACAATCGTATTGTTCATTGTTCAAAATATGGTAGAAAATCAAAATTTTGAAAACTTTGAAAAATATAATATGCTGATTTGCTTTGGTCAGAGTAATTAAAACGCCGACGCAGCAATAAATTTGTATTTAACAGGTAACTGTAGTTTCCTTGGTATTAACTTTGATAATTAAGTAACTTACTTCTATGTAGGTTTCCACAACGGAGACAACCTAGTAAAATCACGTATTATAGATTAAAAAGAAATTTGATTAATTATGGATCATTTTCTAAACCCAGGTTAAAAAAATATAATAAAGAAAATGGGGAGGTAACTGTTTTAGCCAGTGTGAAGGGCAATCCTATAAGCAGAACTATGGAAAGTAGTATTGGAGCTTCGAAAACAAGAATCCAAAGAATACTTCGCCACCATAAATATAAACCATTTAAATTTAGGCTTGTTCAACATCTGCATCCTGGCGTCGCTGAGCGTAGGTTAATATGTTGCATTTGGTACGTAAACATGTTAAATGTAGTACCCAACTTGGGAAGAAATGTCATATGGTCAAACGCGGTACATTTTAGCAATTCAGGTGTTTTAAACAGGCACAATAGCAGATTCTGGTCTCAATAAAATCAACACCAAATATTCCTCCAAAGACAACAAGGATGTTTTGGACTAAACGTTTATGGTTATATTAGGATCAAAAATAAAATTTTACATGTTCGAAGGGAACTTATCCGCTCCTAGATATTTAGACGTTTTAGAAATGGTTGTGCCTGAATTATTAGATGACATTCCTTTAGCTCGCTTGAACCAAATTGTTTCTAACAGGATGGAGAATGTGTAAATTATACGCCCATTTTTGGAAAACAATTTTGGTAATAGATGGATTGGCACTAATGGGCCGATAAGATGGCCTCCTAGGTCTCCGGACTTGTTAGTCTTAGATTTCATTTATGGAGTTACTTTGTAAAATAAAATGTACCAAACCCAATATAACATTGAACGGTTGACAAATGCAGTTAGAGAAGCTTTCAGATATTTACAAGATCACTCTATAATTATGCTTAACGCTGTAGAACGAATTGGAAGAGTGTGTGAAGCATGTATAAGACAGAATGGTCGTCAGTTCGAACATCTCTTTTAGTAATTTATATCAGGCTTGTAAACTTGTAGGTATTATGTTTAGTTTTTCATTTTGTTTTTTTTTCATAAAACTTCCTAACCATTAACCTTGTTTTTTCATGGCCAACTATATCATCAAAATGTTAAAATAACGTAAAATTCATTTTTGAGGTTAATAATGCAAAAGAAGTGTAAGCTCTAGTACATAACAAAACTATACAAAGTGTTCCATTAAAAAAAAAAACTTTGGTTTATTGCGAAGAAACTGACTGTTTGTGGTGAAAACTATGCACCCACTAAATTCTACGGAAAATTCTGTATATATCCCACATTTCACCATTTCGATAACTTACAAGGCAAAGCAGTTACGAGGGGTGCTTAAAATGTGCAAAATTTGAATTTCGCACTGTATCTTAAATACTAATAAGATTATGACAATTCTGTTTATGGCATCTTTCGTTTCACGAAAAAGTAGAGCAGGGTCGCGAAAAACACATCTTTCTATCTTTGCTCGCAAATGAGATACCCTACAATTTCAACCAAAATGGGACACAGTGTGCATAGTTTTTACATTCATTCGGTATACTTATCAAATTACTTTTTGTAATTAGCTTCCGATCGTTTCGGAACAATACTGGATTCGGCTTTTCTGCTTTTCTTAGAATATCTTCGCATAAATTCAAATCTTTTTCGGGCTGCATTTCGTGCGAATTTGAAAAACCATAGCAAAGCGTGTAATTGTTCAAGGAAAGTTTTTTTATAATTTTAATAAAACAATAAGCACTGCTAGTCGGCGATAAAATAGCGTATAAAACTCATTTATAATGAGAGTTTATGTCATTCGTGATATTAAAAAAAAAATTACTCCTGCCATAATCCCTTGCATTATAAACTAGTTTTATAATATACTATTGTCTTAATTTTTTCTTATTGTTTACTCTTCATCGTAAAAGTCATACATGAAAGTACAAACCTTTCGTAAATCGAATACAACATCCCGGATAAGAAGTTTATACTCTGTCCGCTACCATTTGACGGCACGTTCGTTCATGCCTGCAGACTCGGGTTGTAAAGTAAGATGATAGTGGTGTGATAATCGTATAAATGGTGTAAAAATGTTTTCATAACAAATCGTTAAACTAACTAGAGATACAAACCATTCACCAAAAATAATGCGTTTGTCCCAGTCGGTAAATTAAAGTAGGCCAGTTCAATCTTTTATTTGCTTAATTACCACAATTTATGCGGTGTTATTTCCACTTAACATCAATATAGAATTGCAATGTAACACTAATAAAAATGATCTCGGACGCCAAGTTATTTTTTTTAATTATGCTCGGAATAACTAAACCGAGTTTTACAATAAAAATTTTAACAAAATGTAAAAATAAAAAATATACAAACTATGTTTATTAACAGTTAAATTTAGAATTATATAAAATATATCTTAAAAACTAGTTGTAGCCTTAAATTACTAAATAATGGTTATAAATACCTGTTCGAAACTTTTTGTACACAAACTTTTTAATAACGTCTGGTATCTAAACGATTACGGAAATGTAAACCAAAGGTGATGTCATCTTTGCACCAATATTGCGCAACATATCGTAATAACAATGCTGTACGTTGTAAACCACCAAAATGGAATTTTATTTCTTCACGAAATTTGAATTCCAATGTTTATTACATTCTCTCGAAAGTTCAAATAAAAAATTGTGATCAAAATTTAGATCTGCATTGAATGCAAAATTGCAATCATAAAATGAAAGCGTACGTAAAAGTAGAATTAAAAGGTAATTAGCATAGAATTAAATGTGCAAAAAAATAATAAAATAAAAGTGCCTGCAAAAAGCAAATGTTTTAGATTTTTAATACAATACCAGTTAAATTATCTTTACATTAAATCAATGGCACTTTTCACAAAATTTACGTGGAAACCCAAAAATGGCTTCCTGCATCATACAGCGTACCACAAGAAATGAAAAAAATGGACGCTTAGAATATCAGATGATGACGCGTTGCGCGAAAATATGAGCAGAAAAAAAATAATTTAAAGAAGTGGGAGTATCAACCATTAAGAAAATATGCACTTAAGTTACACCAAAATGCAAATTAAGTTGCCTACCACATACCTATATTTCATTAATAATTACAATTTTTTTTATATTTACAACTAAATGAACGAAGAACATAAATTACGGTATATTTTAGTACAACTCAAAATGGGTTGTTACAGGGTTCGAATCCCTGTAAGTGATTGTGGGTTAAGGAAGTGTAGCATTTGGCGTGCGTGTGCGGGCCTGAGCGTGTGTATATGTATGTTAGTACACACGATTACTCCAGAACTATAATACTTGAATTTTTTTATTTAAGCTTCATTTCATTTGTTCCGAAGCTGATTAGATTTTGGCGAAGAGGGCGGTTATTAAGCGCAGCGGTATATTTTCAAGATATAAAAATAACGACATATAGACCTTAAACATATCGATTAATTATGCTTTGTGCAATCTTTAGATACGATGCATAATTTAACGGCAAAGAAATTTCAAAGGAAGAATTTTACTGTTTTTCAATATCTCAATGACGATTAATTTTATAAGAAGAAAATTTTATTTAATTTTTCGTAACGTTTCTTTATAAAGTTTCGTAATAAATGGCCAAATAAGTCTAAAAATTAATTAAATAAGATTCAAAATGCTTAACCGTATTATCGATATTTTTTATAGAAGCGGCCGGCTTTGGGATTTGTTTTTTCAAGTTACTATCTAGATGTATTCTAACCTCTATCTGACAGATTATTGTTTTTGCTTTTACAATGTTGGCTATTTTTGTTATGAACGTTTTAAAAAAGAGGTTGGATAATTATCATAAAAAATTATTATCAAATTTATTTCGTTTCTTTCAATTTCCACTTGGTAGGTTGGAAAGGTGATGTGTTGCTCCACATCAGATATTTATTAGTTTTATTAAAACTACGTGTACCAAAAAAAACAATTAAGAAATGATCATCGTAATTGGTAATCATCTTTCAATTAGAAATTATACGCATTTTTTACGTTTTCAAATTTTTTTGATCCTATATCAAAATTTGAGTACCATAAACATTATTATTATACGTGGGGAGATGATATACCAAGAAAAGAGTTGGTATCAGCTGGCCACATTGGTGTGATACTTCCACCAAGTTGTGTTAGAAAACGTTAATCGTTCAAGTTAGTTTTATTTATGAAAGTGCGTTGTATTATAACAAATCTAATGAATTTACTAGTAGTTTAAAATTTCCTATCTATGTATACACAATGGCGTCTTGTGTGCTACGTTCACGTAGAAGTAGAAGCAGTGTACATAAAAAAATAAACAGGTGTAACATAATATTGGATTAGTTCTTTGAATACATGTGTTATTCACAGGTATTCAGAATATGTAACAATATACTAAGTTATTAATAATATTAATTAAATTAATTTCTGTGTAAACGATTACTTACCGTTATTATAAGTTTTTGTTATGAACGAATAAGTTCAAAGGTAAATATGTAATTAAAAATTATTATTAATTTTATTAAATACATAATTAAAAAGTTTGCCTCGACTAGGATTTGAACCTACGACCTGTACTTTGCTAGAGTACCGCGCTAACCAACTGCGCCATCAAGGTTCAAGCCCCAATCGATGTAAATTTTGTCTTTATGTATGTAGAACTGATGTAAATTCTAAATATTTAGTCAGGGACTTTGTTTTCTTGGCAGGACTATATATAATAATAGACTATTCTTTTTAGAGAAAGTAAATACGTATTTGAATTGAAATATATTTAATAATATATTTCATTTCTGGCATATTTTATTAACATTGCCCTGTTGATTCTTTGCATATTTAATGGAAAAAAATTGTATACGTGTTCTGTATCTTGAGCAAAATATAAAATAGAAGCAGTAATTTATTTTAATTTTCGAGTATGGACCTGGAGAATCGGCCATTTGTGTATGACCATAAACTCCGTCTAGTATAACTCTGGTTCCTTGCATAATTTGAAGTTACTGTCTTGTATACTACTAACTCAATGATTATAAACTTATATAACTATGTAAACATTTGATGTAGCTAGAGCTAGATTAGCGAAACGTAACCATGATTTTAGTATCCTTTTTTCTATACTAAATATACTTTGAAGAGTTTCACTATAAAATGGCCTTATAAAATTCATTAAAAAAATTTAGCTGACTAATGTCTTCTTATTTCTGTTAAATTTATTTATGTGCGTATTGTTTAATAAACATTTTCCTAATATTAAGCACTCTTAATGGACATGGGAAAATGTTATCTCATTAAAGTATAGTAATTAAAAGTAGTCGAACTTTAATGGCGTTCCATTTCCGGTTAATGATTGTATTTGACCATTATAACTGTGGCTAATATTTTTTATTTGGGAAAAGTTATGACAGAGTACCTGAAATTTGTACTTGGAATGCATACACGTAGTTAATATTTTGCTAAGTAAACTACAAATGACGGTTATAAAAATTCAACTACATTATGTGATTTGATGTAAAAAAAACTCTTAATTACCTGCATTCTAAATAATTTTTTATGATTGAACAATATAGATATATTTAATAAAAATTTATGATATACGTGTTATATTAAGAAAGGATGATACTGGGTAGATGTTTAAAAAAATCAGGTCGTTTATAATCCAAAATTATCACGTGATTTGTGCAAGTTAAATTTAACGTTTTAGCGGAAATGAATAAAAAACTTGATCCAATTAATTTTTCAAGTACAGTACATTAATTAAATATTCTTTGTTTACGACAACATAATAACACATTATTATAAACAAAAAATAAATCTTAAGGTTTAATAGATTTATTCACGGTACAATAAAAATAAAATTAAGAAATTTTGTTAAACATCTGATCTTGTTGGGTAAACCTAGCAACTTGCTCATCGGAGTGAGATTTTATTTTATAACACCATCATGTAGATTCTATTTTGTATAAATTTTTAGTTTTTTGCTTAGAAAGTTTATAATGTTACCCAAGAATACGTTCTAAATGTTTTGTAAACTTCCATTTCATAAATTGTAACTAATAAAATAATTTAAAAGAAATCCTACTAAATTTCTCAATTTTTTATGTTAATATTGCTTGACCAGTTTCGATATAACATATCTGTATCAAGAGCTTTCAATAATTATTAATTAGTCATATCTATATCTCTATTAATTAATTATGATTAAAAAGTTTTGAGAATGACATTCCAGAACCAACTGTACACAAATCGAAGGCTAGCAGTGAAAAATCCCACAATAAAAAAATATGATGTGACTAACACATGACTTTCGTAGGTTATATTGCATTAGCAAAGAAAATTTTATTGTAATACACATTTTAAAATCACAATTGTTACCGCGATAGAAAAGATAATCAATGGGTTTAAATATCTTGGTAATAAGTCGTAATTTGATAATGTTTTCGGGATATTTTATTTTATGTAATTTAAGTAAGGGTTGAAAAGAAAAAGAAAAACATGTTGCGGTAGAAAGCAGGTGTCCGCTCGAAACTGCCTTTACCGAAGGAGCGTGACGAATCGTTGACGATTTCTCTACGCTCATTCTTGGTGTAAAAACATCACTAGTTTAATAATTAATTACGTTGGAATATACCGCAATTCGTTTGGTACTTTGAAATTCGAGACCTAGATATAGGGTTTGTTACTTACGAGTGCATATTTTAAAAATTAATACTTCTTTTAGAAATAAATATGAAAATATTCCCAGGTAATAATTATTGTTTTTTTTATAACTTTAAAAAACGGGGGTGGATTTGGAGAGTAAGGACAGTTAGTTGCAGGCAGTTAGAGTTTCGATTCAGGTCGGATCGATCTGATTGTTTAATTAAAAACTCTTACTGTAAACCGTTCTGTCTATAAATATTTTTGTGCATTTTAGTGAAACTAAAACCGCGAATTTGTTTTTTTCTTTTCTATGTTTTTCGTGTAAGTTTTTCACAATTAAAGCGGTTGTGTAAATAAACGTATAGCTAAACATTCGAGTTTTATTAAACGAGCGTGTAAACAATATATCTATAAATAATCGTTATCGTCTTGGTTTAACCGGCGTATCTTAACCGTTATATATTGGTGGGTAAATGATTAATTAAAGGATTATATTCAAACGTAAGTAGGTATTTTAATGTAAATTAAGCTCGCAGCAAACAATTCAACAAGCCTATGTAACCTATTAAAAATCAATCATTGCCTTGCAACAAGTATTTATTTAATTACGCAATCACGCTCCTCAATTTGAAATCTGTTACAGTAAAAGGACTCCGCGTCAGACTATACAGTATCCCCTCCCTCTGTGCTTGTACGAGTTGACATTGTTGACTGCTTACTAATATTTTCGCCCGTGTAGAGAGTAAGGCGTGGACAAACGGGTCACGATAAATCCCAGTTAAATTGTTATAAACGATACCGGGGTTTACAGACATGTGTTCAAATGACCTTAAAATCACCTCAAATTCCATTGTTACTGTTAAACTAACTCGTTCTTATTGTTTTTAAATGCACAGAGATGTATACATGAATGTGTAAGCTGAGGAAGGGATGCTGTAGTTTGTAATGTAGTCACTCAAACTTGCGTGTAGGTTATTGGTCACTTTGTTGTGATTTATTTGCACCTTGCCCTTGCAAGGCTTTGTGATAATGATTTTTTTTAAGTGTCTTGATTCAGCCAGCTTATTTAGAATTGTTTGTCTACGAACTGATTTTTCTTTATATATGTAATTTATAGTAATTGTACGTATGTATTTTTGTGCTTTTATTAACCACACAACTGTGTATGTGTAAATTCCTTGCCTATTTTTTCTTGTCTAAGTGTAGGTAAACTGCGTTGC
This sequence comes from Vesta saturnalis, assembly GCA_036346205.1. NCBI lineage: Eukaryota > Metazoa > Arthropoda > Insecta > Coleoptera > Lampyridae > Vesta > Vesta saturnalis. The sequence goes on from JARFJB010000428.1 coordinate 435,176, forward strand.
AGTTAGTATATTGTTACCTGCTTAATTTTACTGTTTATCGTATTTTATGTGTACCGTAACCAGCATTTTCTTATTTACTTAATGACTGGCATGACTGGTTGTATAAGAACCACATGTTTAGTGTCACCATTTTTATTCTGATTTATTTATGACACAATTGTGTGTGTGATTACACTATTTATTTTTTATTGTGTTTATGTGTAGTTGATTGCTTCTTTTTTTTTCTTGTTACTTAATTTTATAATTTAATGGTGTTTTATTATATATTGAACCCTTCCATTGTTTTTTTCTTTTTGATTTATTAATGTACTTGTGAATTACTTATTTTCTTTCCTAACTTAGTAAATTAACGGGTTGAACCATCATTGCGCAAAACTCGTTAATTCTAGAGTAGTTTCATTGTTTACCTATCCCACATGATGCAATACTTCCAATCCTATCTCATTCTCATAACACGGCGTAGCTACCACCTGGCGGCAGATCAGATTTGAGGTTTGCGAGTAATTAAATATCAGACATGTAATAAATTCTAATGTTTTAATTATTGCCAGGAAAGTCGATGTAAGGCAAGCAATTAATTTGAGTAATAGTATTATTATTGTCAGTAAAGTGAATACATCCCTTAGCGATTGTTATAAGTTCAAATTACACTTTTAAAGATGGGGTACCCTGGGACACTACAAGTATATAGGGAAAAAATACACCAAATTGCATTTAACGTGTGATTATGTTAATTGTTAATAAAATTACGTTTTCTTCTTAAATAAAAAGATTTGTTTCTTTCCATTATTGATATGACATAATGCACTATGCTAATGCTCATGTAACTTAGTAATGAATTAAATTAATTTTTAATTTGCTTGGGAAAGCATTTGTATAGACAAAGTATTTAAAACTAAGTTATCTGCAAAAAGATCTTCATATAAATTGTTCCAAAATAATAGTTTTTCACATATTTACTTATTTTAGGGTTCGTTTGTTTCCATACGAAAAACGTTATTAAGTATAAATTTTACAATTTAAATGAAATAGGTATAATTTATTTTTTTTATTTGCCCCCTAGATTTGGGGTTTTTATTATTACACCAAAAGTATGCTGGTGTTCTCACTAACCTCAAATCTGATTATATGTCAAAATTAATTTAACAGTTTCCACATTTAATTGAAATGAATTGTAACCACGGATCACTGTATAATGGTTGAAGGAGCCTATTGAATTTTGAGTGAAGAAGTAGGATTTCGCCGTATTATAACTTTCCCATAAATTTATTCTGGGGTGTCCTTCAATTGAAATAAAAGATTTTCATTAAATTTCACAAAATAATTTGATATAAATATAAAAAAATACTTGAAACAAAAGGCAACATATATCAATCATGTACCCGGGTGATGTTAGCTCCCGCCCGACCAGCTCCAAGCGGTGCAATTCCACCACGGTCAGAACCGTATCGCCTGTACTGCAGCTGGAGCTGATTAATTTTTTTCCACATTCAAAATAGGCTGCCCACACAAGTAATCAGCTGTTTGTATGAAGCAATGAAATGATTAATTCGACAAAACTTTTTGTTCTATTCAGAAAGCGTTAAAGGGTAGGCACCATAGGATGACATTTACATTACCGCTCAAACAAAAGTTTCTTATTTTTTTCTGAAGTTGCAAATTGGCGACCAAGAAAATTGATGAGGGGATTGGATGGATCGATGTAAAAACTATTTCGAAAAATTTTTTCGTTCTATTCTGAAACCCCTAGAGGGCCAGCTCTAAGGTTCGAAATGAAGGGTCATTCTAATAATGCTTTATCAAAGTTTTTAATTTTTTTCTGAAGTTGAAAATTGGCGGCCAAGAAAATTGATAGCGAATTATATGTATCGATGTAAAAACTATTTGGGTAATTTTTTTGCTCCATTCTGAAAGCCCTAGAGGGCCAGGTCCATGGTTCGAAATGAAGGGTCATTGTAATAACGCTTTACGAAAGTTTTTCATTTTCTCTGAAGTTGAAAATTGGCGACCAAGAAAATAAATGAGCGGATTTGGTGTATCGATGGAAAAACTATTCGGAATAATTATTTCGTCCCATTCTGAAACCCCTAGAGGACCAGCACCAAGGTTCGAAATGAAGGGTCATTCTGATAACGTTTTACCAAAGTTTTTAAGTTGAAAATTGGCGGCCAAGAAAATTGATGAGTGGATTATATGTACTGATGGAAAAACTATTTGGGTAATTTTTTCCGCGCCATTCTGAAAGCCGGGTGCCAGCTCTAAGGTTCGAAATGAAGGGTCATTCTAATAACGCTTTACCAAAGTTTTTAATTTTTTTCTGAAGTTGAAAATTTGCGGCCAAGAAAGTTGGTAGTGGGTATCGATGTAAAAACTATTTTGGGTAATTTTTTTGCTCCATTCTAAAAGCCCTAAGGGGGCACCTCTAAGGTTCGAAATGAAGGATCATTGTAATAACGCTTTACGAAAGTTTTTAATTTTTTTCCGATGGTGTGTCAAAAACAGGATGCGTCTAGTGGAAAACTTTAATGTGAGCAAATTCGCTGGTAATTTCATGTATTTATGCAAGATTATCTTAATTATCTTCCATTTTCGTGTTTTGATACAGAATTTGGACAAAACGAAAGGTGACGAAATCAAATTTTCACAAGACATTACCAACCGCCACAAAAATCCCTAAATCAACTAACGTAAAAATGTTTGTTTAAAAAGAGCAAATTAAAAAAAAAGGATAAAAACGTGTTTCATAAGACCTGGAAGCACCCATTCTTTAAAAGACCCGTGGCTACACCACTCGTTTTCGTACTTTTTAATTCGTGCTTCAAGACTTGTCTTATGAAACATATTTTTTAATATACTATTTATGCATGCATTTTACAATAAAGTGTTTTAAATTTTTTAGCCTTGTTTAATACCCTACAAAAACGTTTTATCAAGAAAACTTATGTAAAATTTTTCTTGAAAAAATGACTGCACTTTTCGCCAAAAGTAAACATTTTTGCGATATTCACAAATGTACTTTTGTGCACACCTGTAAAGTAATCTGTATTTAAGAACCGCTTTTAACCAAAACTTGATAGAATCGAGATCTTTCAGAATTTCAATTAAGGCGAGATTTTAGCGGACCGCATGTGCAAATTCGCGAGTAAAGGGGAGTACCGGAAAGTGGAAGCAGCAATGAATACATTCGAAGAAGCTCGCCCGATCGGATGCGGTCTGAATACGGTCTGAATGCGGTAGTAGGGTGTATTCCCCTCCGTAGTCTCGGCGGCAAAACTTGGAGGTTTGATGCGACGATCCATTTTCTTAGAAAGATTACTCAGTCGCGGAATTTTTCCGAACAATAAGTTTGTTTTTTTTTAATTCCCAAAGGTGATTTCTGAAGCTATGGAGAAATGCAATTTTCGAATTCTTATCTTTACTTGAATTACAGCATGTTAAAATTGCTCCATTGCGATTTTTTATAAAACTCCCGTGAAGGCGACCAGGCATAAGGTGTTACACGTCCAAACCGCACTAGGCGTCGTGTATGCTTACTAATGTAAGCGGGTTGCCAAGCCAGCTAACAGGGAGATGGGCGTGGTCGAAATAATAAGTAAAATGAATGATTAATATGCTCAAACACCTTACACCTACACTAAAACAGCTCAGTCCGGGAAAATATGTCTCTAGGCGCCACCACAATCGAAACTTTGCTAATATAATTGTCTTAAGCTGGATGTTAATTAACCCTACTTGATTGTGGAAAGTAGGATTGTGCTTACTCAGTAAACTCTTACACGAGGGTTCTAAAACAAACACTCGTCCAAAACAATTCAACTCAAACTCCAATATATTTAGTACTACCCAGGTTATTAAAAACTTTTTGAATACACCTTGTATACTAAAACTTCCAAAATAAAATTTACCACTCAAATTCATTCACGTAACCAACAATTATATTTTCCACTTATTAATGAATAAACTATTCTTCATTCAATGATCGGTAATTAATTTTTAAAATTCCTAACATGAACGATATCTTTTAAATTTAATTTACTTTTTTATAACACTTCTGAATCGTATTTGACATTCGTAAATATTTAAGGTTTCAAAACTCCAACTTTTTATTATACTTAATGAAACTTTAATTAACAGCTGATCCGTCACTAGTGCATTGCGCTAATGAAACTAACATGAAAATTTTGCAATCAACCTGGCAAATATAACTTTTCAGGTTGTTCATTAATCTTAAAAATCCAAAAGTCTACACTTTAACTTGTCAAAAACTACTAGGTCACCAATTAAGTAATCGTCACAACTATATCTCATACCTGGCTGAATAAACAACAAAATAAAAAAAGATAACGTTAAATATATATTGCCCTGCATAAAATGATAAACAAATGACAAAGAAACAAACACAAATATATTTACATATACCACTACAGCGTGGTTGAAAATCAAAACCACACGTCACTACCAATTTCTGCAAAATTCTTAATAGTAAACAACCCAAAACAACATAATTCGAGAACGATTATCTTTTCGCTTCTAGACTAGTTAATATTTACTCAACATTACACAAATGAACTGAACAAAGAGATAATCGTACTTTACTAAATTTTCAAAGTACCTAAATATATTCCTTACTTAAAATTGTCCATTAATCCTACGCTTTTCTTTCTTCTTTCTTCTTTCTTCCGTAAATCAATTATTTGTAGTCCATTTGTAATCCTTAAATTGCATGAAGCCACATAACCAGTGCTTCACAATTTCACAAACACTTATTCCTTTCTGTACTCACAAATAGTCCAATAACACGTAATAGTCTGTACAAGTTTGGTTGCCTCTTAAAATTTCTAGCAACCTTTAGGAAAGTTTAGTCCTTCCTTACACAAATAAACTTTTAATATCACATAAAATTAACTTAACATTGGCTTAATTTATTACGAAATTTCGTTTACTTAAAGGTGGTCTCATAAATAATTTTAACTCAATATCGGTACAAGAACACGCGCTGCACTTAACACTAACGTAATAACTGTTAACTTTTTATAAATCTGCTTACGCACTTTTTACTTTCTTGAAAATAAACAAACTAATTTTTATCTTCAATCCCAATTTAATTAATTGTTCTATTTATGAATGTCTTATACGATTCATCCCCTTTCGGGTAACGCAGTTGTTTAAACAATGACTGCCTTCACTATTATTCACAAATACAACTCCAACTTAACCCATTCTAAGCTACACTACACCTCGCGTGCGCGGCTCACCGAGCTCTCATCACAAGCCAAAAGCTAAAAACGAAAAAGCCCCCGTCAATCCCTGACTTTCCTATTTATAACTTCAGTCATCCATCTTTAAACATGTCTTCCTTCCGTGCTATATTCTCCAATAGTATTCACTCAAAATTTCATAGTTCCAATAGCTACTACCATCTGTACAACCACGCTCATAACTACAATACATCGCCATATTTGTTCTTACTTACAAATTTTACAATTACTTCATGAAGAAATCATTTTTCGTCACCACATTCATTCAGTAGCCACTCTGGACCATTACGCAACTTTCAACATTTATCTCCAACCTGCGCTCGATCTCCTTCCGCAACATTTGCAAAAATAAGTACCGTCTAAGGTCTCGAATCCCATATACATACACGTATTCTTAAAACAATTGCACAACATTACGAAAACTTTCTGAAATTAACACTTAAACATATTTTCTAAAACATTCTACACTTATACACTCACATCTTCTGACCAAAATTACTCATTTATCCTCAAACATTCCATTCCTTACAGCAGTAAAACAGTAGCAATACAGTGGCAAGCATTATCGTCCCATCGACAAATTTCTCTTCACATTTACATTCATCAGAATCTAATTATTCCAACACCAAAGTCTCTATAATATTCAAATACACGTATTTACATACTGTATTATATTTCTCCTACATTTCCAGTGGCGTATCATACACCCACATACATTATACATATACACAAAAAATTTTTTTTTTTCGTTCAAACTCAATACACTCTTACTTAAAACACGTAATACACGTCATTATAACATCCTACATACAGGGTGCGTCAACGCAACCTGACAAAGGGGCCTTTATAGCTCTATAGTACCGTTTCCTTCGTGTGTACAAAAAAAATCAAGTTGATATATTTATATATAATAGAGGAATTTGTCGAGTCAAAGATATTGTTTTCGACATACACATGCAGCTAAAATCTCGCCTTAAGCTGGTGTGTTTTAAAGTTTATTACTTCCTTATAGAGTTAGCCTTAATATTTCAGATGTTTGTGATCATTTTGCAACTATTTTATCAAAATTTTTTACTTAGCATTTAAAATTTAATAATAAACTTGATTGTTCGCATTTGAGTAATTTGGTGGGTGTGGTGATATTGCACGCAGAGTGCGATTTATTAAGCTGAATTAGATTAGTGTCCAACTTAGTTTTTGTTTGTATAATATTGATCAAAATTGGAAACTATTGGTCTCAATGCAACATAATTTTCATACAATGTATGTTTTTAACCTTCCCAAAACTTTTAAGACATCAAACCTGATGGTCCAGCAACATTATGTCTGTTACAAACACTGCTCCTAGGATCACATTTCGATCTTTTTTATTGTATCTGATCAATCATAAAGTGCTATTAATTTATAGTTAATACTAGGAAGGTTATATTCAAACTTTTGTAATTTCCAATGAACGATTTTAACAAAAACCGGATTGCCTATGTGCTTGTCCTAATTGAATAAACATTTTATTACAGGTGGTTGGAAATGTCAAGTAATGGAGATTATTCATTAGCAATGCATTCATTTAATTAAGCTAGCTATTAATAAGTCTCTCTACTGATTAATTAATGAACCGATTAAGCATTAATTTTATTGTACTTGCTTTCGTGAAAGTCGTATTTCATATAATCAATTAGTCTAAAATTAGTGTGTTTCACAAGTTGTAACTGAAGTTATTCACAAAATTAATTAATCTTTAATAAACATTATTAAGTTAATGTTCGGATAAAATTGTGAAATTTTGCACCTACAATTTTAATATTAATATTAATTTTTACACAAATGTAAATCATACCGAAGAATGCTGGTATAAAATATTTTTTTATGTTATATGTTTAAATCTAAAAATGAATGTTTTTTGTTTAACATATTAATTCAGTTAAAATGGCGGGCATTAATATCTAGTAAAGAGCTAGACGTTAATTACATTTTTAAATATTGCAAAGATAAAGGTAAGTTTATACGTGCGTGCGCGTGTGGGTGTTGGTATAGGTGGGGGTAAGAGACTTGGGGGGTCGGTGGTTCCTGCGCAAGCGCACGTGTGTGTGTGTGAAATCTTTTACGGATTATTGATTCATTTGATCGATCTGTATGTACCTAAAAAGGAAAGTATCAGCTCTAAGTTTAGTATATGGATCTCGATACAATCGAAAGACCTTATAATCTAAAAAATATATGATTTTAGATCCAAATGCAAAGCAATTAGTGGTATATTTGAAAAATCTGAAACACTGGAACTGTAACAGGAGCTGTACTAAAGAACTAAAGAAATTTTTAATGTATATAATATATATATTGGGATGACTGGCTTTAGTAATTTTAATATGAATTTGAGTATGATATTATGTGGCGACTTACTTTAACGAGGGAAAGATTAAATAGTTTGGAAATAATAATAATTTTGAGGTAATTTAAAATTTTAATGTTGTATGTAATTATGATTGAAGTAATTATTTTACTCTTTTAATTATTATTGCACCGGACTAGCTCAGAATCTCATATGGGGATAGAGTTCAGGGAATTTAGTTGAAGATAAAATTTTTGAGTATAAGAAATATCCTATATGTAATTGAATTTAAAGTATAAAAGTTGCTCTGAATATAATTTGCTATCCAACGCATGCGTTAATGAACTTAAGTGAAAATAGCAACTGTCAAAGATGTCAGATGATTAAATTTAGAAAATTTGATGTTTAGAACCAGAATGAAAATTTTGAAAAAGAAAAGAAATTAATATCTTTACAGGTGTTTACACAAGTAAATTTTTAAAATTCTTAACCACAAACATGTAACAAATATAAATTGCAGGAACATAACAATGAATAGGGTTATAAAATTTGACTCACATATACAGTCCTTTCTGTTGATTGAATGATGTCTTCGGATACTTCAGCTGGATGCAGGCAATGTTCACTCGGCTACAGTTGTTACCAATACCCAACTGCTATCTCGGTTCTCGGTTGTCGAAGACACCAACTTCCAGGCTTAAAGATGTTTTCCCCAAAAACGGCAAACTCCAACCACTTATTTATTACGGTAACTTTTTATTTAAATGATTTTATAGCTCAATGAGTGATATCGTTTAAAATATATGTTTAAGTATCCAAGATTTTTGTTAACAACACTTTTATTTTAGCTACCGATAATAATTTTTATTTAAAAGGAATTGTCCGGAGAAATAAAACAAACTTTGACCAAATAAAAATGGAATTTAATTTGGTAAACAAGAATTATTTTAAATTGGAAAACACGTAAACAAATCTTCACAAAATCGTAACATCAATTAATCGAACAGAATTATTTTTATTAAACGACAGGTATCGGAGACCGAACTATTTATTTCTATCCGACGATACAAAAACAAGTGCTCTCGAAAATTATTCGTAACGTAAAACTTCTTAACGATAATAAATTTGGTTATGTACTCACAAATTTTACAACACTGTTTTAACCTTTTTCACTTTTGAACAATTTCTAGAGAGAGAATGATTTTTTGAGCGCTTGCTTTTATATGTTTCTGGTTGTTACAAAATTTTCATTTTTTTTACAGCCATATTGCAAATGTAGCTATGGATCTGATTGGAGGATCAAAATTACAAATTGTACATAAATGGAATTTTGGCCGTAGCTTTCTTATGCATAATCGGAATTGAAAATTAAAAACGGAAATGAAAACTACGTAAAATTTTGAATAAAAGGACACCTAACAAGCTATAATTCCTAACACTAATAAACGAAGTAACCTACTCTAATTAAAATAAGCTTTTAACTAATTACACTTACAAGCTACACTAAAATTACTTGCAAAAATGGAATTCTGAGGACATTTTACGCAAGAATACATATCTTTCATGTTCGAAACATGTAATTTAAAGAAAATTTTAAGCTTTTTTTAATATTAGCTTAAATTCACCTCAGATTTAGCATAATTTAGCGGAGAAAAGCGCTGTATCCTTATAAAAACTTATTCATATTGAGAAAGAACATCTATTATTTGCTTTAAGAGCAAAATCTACGTCTACTAAAGTGGAAAAAGTATAAAACTATGAAAAAAACCTAAAATTTACAACGTAACCAAACTTAAATCTAAAAATGAAATTAATTTATATTTAAAAATGTTTTTAACACTTAAAATGTTATGTTTAAGGTTTGTACTACTTGTCTTTATTGTTCTCACTAATTATTTGCAATGCATAATGTTATATAATGTTGCATTGAAAAAGTCTCATCGTCTAACACTCTTTTTGAAATTTTTCACTATAAAATGTACGGCACTATAAATGTCTGTATGCCATAATGTTCTAAATGTTTTTCTTATTGTGAATCTTGTATTATAATTTTTGTCACTAACTCACTTCCAAAAATATGTGCGAAAAATGTCTATACTGTCCATATTATAACCCTTTTACTAAATTTTTGTATTTCCTGCCTTTAAAAACTAAACATACACTATCCCTAACATAATCCTAACTACATAGTCCATGTTTAAACACCTGTAAAATGTCTACTTGCCAAATTACCTTTGAAAAATTGATTTTTATTGCAATAATTGCAATACTAAAATGACTCTACGAAAATGGTGATATTTAACATTCTTGACAATTTTGGTAGCAGCCAATTGCTTTTTATGATGAAACCAAACTAAGCAAATGATATTCAGACTAATTTATACCAAATAAATTTATTTTAAACACATCGTGAACCAGATTTATATGAAATAGTGTCTCGCACTTGTATTGAGCTAGAAATTACCCCTTTTTATTACCCAAATGTCATGTAAGCTGTCCGATACTTCTATTACCTCTTTCTGAACATCTCAATATATATATATATATATATATATATATATATATATATACAGTACAGTCAGTTCAATACTCATGTATATTCCACTGAAGAAAAAATACAGATTATTAAGTGGTATTATTCGTGAAGCACTGCACAAGAAATAATGGACAGGTTTGCCTTTGAAAACAGGCCAATTCCATCAGAAAATACGATTATGCGTACTGTTTGTAAATTTGAAAGATGTAGATGTTTAAATAATTGTATAAAATGCACTAGCATTGATGGTGAGCATCCTGGTCGTAACTTAGACGAAGAGCGCGAACTCCAAGAATTTGCAGTGTGTAGTTTAGCAGAAACTAATTTCCCGTGCAATAGTACAAAAATTGCTGAAGAAATGAATATTGAACCAAGAACAGTTCGCAATATCTTGAAAAGGAATAATTAAGAAATTTTTCCAGCAGATCATCAAAAGCGTATGGAATTTTGTGAAGATATGATGAATCGGTCTAATGAAAACAAAAGATTTATTGAAAATATTTTGTTTACCGACGAGTGTTCTTTTAACTTACATGGCCATCACAATCCGTCTGTCGCTGTTGGTTACTCTCGGGAAAACAAACACATTAGTATACCTTACCGGACACAATACCCCCAAAAAGATAATGTGTGGGCAGGAATTTTAGGCAATTCCATAATTGGTCCATTTTTATCAACGGAAGTGTTATCATTGTATTCAGAATGTCATTTCTCACTTAAAACCCGAACATTGTGGCCGTTTCCGCTGAAACTGAATATGCCAAAAAATTCATATTTATCTCTTATACACCCCTTTTAAGTTTCGTTTTTCTCTAACAATAAAAAGTTGTGAAGGCGAACCACCTGGGACAATCACCCGGTATAGAAGTTTGTCATTGCAGGATTGTCTCGATATTCGGACTGGTTTAGATAATTTGGTGGAATGGTGTACAATAAATGTAAATGGTACCGAATATTGGCAAATGTAAAACAAGTAGCTTTTCAAGAATTAAAAACCCAATTGAAACTAAATATATCGAGAAAAATCTCAAAAAATGTTAGGATTTGTTAAACAAAAATGTATTATGCTCAATAGTGTTCCCAGTATATCATGGTTTACATGGCATTTGTACGTAGTATCTTTATATCGTCTGGTCACCTTGTTAGAGAAGCTACTGCATTGATACTTAATTTTTCACACCTTAACATTTGTTAAATTTTTAAAAACTTAATACTGAAATATGAAATACCATAATATCTGTTTTTCGACAATGTCCAGTGCTTCCCCAATTATCAGAGTTTATTTTTCTTATTAATTACGGTTTGTCACTATTTATTTCAATTCTGGTATACAATTGAATGTCGAAACGCCAACTTTTTATAAATCCTGGAATTATTAGCTTATCTTCTTTTCTTGTAAAATGCCATTAGTGCATTAGATTAGACAAGGTGCATAATAAATTATTAAGATTCTGGCTTATAAACTATGAATTAATATTAATGTTGATAACATTAGATTGAATCTCCATAGATGAGAAAATGAATGCTAGTGAATTGCTTCACCATATACGTTTTCATGCGCCTATCAGGGCTACTAGTAAAAATTTATTTTTTCTCCAACCACCGGAATAAGACACTATATTGTGATAGTATTTCGTGCTAAAAGTGCTGATTTCAGGATTCTCCGGTGTCTCCATGGCAACTGTACAACAAGTAATTTACTTTTTGTCCTACAAGTAAGCCTTTTTAATAGTAATAGTAGGCGCCATGAATTTTCTAAAATACAACCATGAACATTTAAAAACGTAGTAAAGAGAGAAGGGAGCTGAAAGAGAAAATTTTAATTAGCGCATATATAAAAACAGAAATCAAAACAAGGAATTAAGTATTCAGCTAAAAATCCGTTTATTTAATAAACATATAAAAAAAGAAATCGGATTTTAAATTACACAAATTATTGTTTTATTCAATAACACACAAATTAATGTAAACTGTAGATTTCTACGACGATATTAATTTAGAAAACAAGCGATTAAAAGTTAGATTACCGAAATTTTTATTCTGTAGAAGGCAGTAACACATCAAAGCAATTAGTTATTTGTAAGCGTTAGTGTTTACTCAACGCACTAGTTATAATTAAATATAAAAGAAACGTAGACCGTTGGGCTCAAATGTTTATGGTTATGTACTAAAATGTTAGCAATATTACCTTAAACAAAACGACCTTTATGTGAAATTGTCTGTATTTAAAGTTCATAATCAAGAAAAATAAACGCTCGTGACACAAATGAATGATAAATTCAGATAAAATAAAACTTGCATTAAGGTTCTTTATACATAATACTAACTAAATCTGAGACACCAGACAGTTACAAGGCAGTAGGAGAATCACCTGCATTGTGTCACTGTAAACTGGCAAAGCAAATAAGTAAGCAATGGTTAACAGTTATTATTTACAACAAGTTACACAGTATAGAATATATAAGTAAATTTTATAGATAGAATTAGTTCATTTAATCAACATTCAATACAATAGTACAATTGAAATCACTATGTTCAATATAATAGCTACATAATCTTGTGCAAACAGACATTAGATTGGTGTGTATAATTAGTTATCGTAAATTGATTGCTTCGAAACCAAGTGAAATGATTGTAATTATAGACTAACCTGTGTAGGTAATGCAGTTTACATTTACAGTAAGTGATCTTGAATGTAGACAAAAGGTGACTATGTGATTTCAGCGGTAATCATAGATTATTTTTCGAACATAACCAAAATGTTGATATCATCAGTAGTACAGAAACAGTATAGAAAAGTCCAGAAAAGAAAAGTGTATTTATAATGAAATTAATTTAACCTTGCGCACATATGTTGGTATGAAAAACTGTATATCTAAGATTAACTCGTTGAAATAGGTATACAGTAGCCCTTATTCAATATAAATAGTGCGTTAAATTATATTCCAATTAACTGGGGTTGTCTAAGCATTAAACAGAGAATTCCGAAGCACGTGTTTTTCAATTCAAAATCTTTTTGAAACAGAAGATTATCATAGATGTTATTTTTCTAACCTCACCATATATTAGATTCTAATTCTACCACTAGATGTCATACATTTTTATGAAATTATTGTAGTTTATGGGTAATTAAGTTAATTTTAATGTAGCAATAAGAAAATAAAGATACATAACGATGAGTTAAATGTTTATTTATACCTTTAAAATAGAAAATTACCATTTAATTAGAGAATGTATAATGAGAATGACAAACGTCAATAGTGTAACATAGGGTTTTTAATTAGGGTAAAATTATTATGTATATTCCACAAAATTTACTGAACAAATTGTGAATGTGGACTAAAATAACGAAATTTAAATTACGCACGTCACATATTATTAACATGAAATGGGAATAATAAATACTTATTAATCAAATTATGCTTTCAATATTTTAGCTGCCGTTAGAGTCGTGCCTGTTTGTTCTAAATGTGTTTGTATAACAATAATTATTACAATATACACAGAGATTGATTAAAAAATGAAATATGTGATTGACACAAATGTTTAAAGTTTGACTGTTAAAAATGTAAAACATGCTTCTATGATGAGTCTCACACTACAGTCACAGTGCTGCAGATTCGTTCATAATCCTGCAATCTATCTGATTAACTGATTTATTAAAATATATACTATACAAATTTGTACGTATAAAGCCAGGATCGCCTTAACCTATGGGCCAATGCGTGGGATTCCCTCTGAACAAGATTTTTTTAAGTTATTTAGAAGTCCATATTTATGATTAGCAGTTTTGGTACTAGTGCGTTGTTTTACACATTTTTTGTGAGGCGTTTTACATAATACATTATGCCGTAAAAGACAGGCAGAGAACCAAAAATGTGACAGTACGAGTTACGAACATTTTTTGTAATCGTACATAAAAGTGGATACCGTGATAATTCAATAGTAAGGTCTTAATTCATATCTATCTAGAGACAATTTAATACAAAAATACGGTATCGTGAAAATCCTTCCATAAAAATTGGCCCTCTTAATGATAGATTTTACAAAAGTTTACAACGGATTATTGAATTACTTCTTTCGAGTTTACTACTTTGTTATACTGTTCGTAAATAAGAAATATATTGAGTGAGTATAATTAAGACGCCTCAATATTTTTTTAATCGTTCTTTACTGACATTTGCCAAATAATCAAGATTATCGTGATTGTCTTCCAAAACACAAGTAAACCGTCTTGAAGTTTTGCAAAATGAAATTACGTTTTTTGAAACGTTTAAAAAACTATCGATTGAAGGTGATGAACTCACTCCCTTTTAACTCACATTAGCTGTTAGAAATATAAACACATAGACAAATCAAATTATGCCAAACATTTAACAGTAAATAATCACTTTATGACTTCTCAAAACATTACATTTTTGTAACAAAAAAGACAAAAGTTGCTGTTTTGGAAGCATTGGAACTTTATAAACATAAACAGAAAGTACTTTTAATGAACGAACAGGTTGTTCTTACAGACTCACCTTCAAGAGATATTTTAAATATAGAATTACAATTTACATAAAGTTTGCTGTTTTATCTTAATGTTTTGTTACCGTAACTACTTGTTTATTATTTTGCTTGTATATTTTCTCTTGATAATGATACATGTTGTATTTAAACGCGTAGAGAATTAAACAATTATATAAAAAAAAATTGTTGAATGATATTAATTACTTGCCCTACAACTTTGGATCAATGTGATGAGCAAATGATCCGTACCTTAATCAATTTACGGGACCTCACCTTTGTCGTTCCACCTTTCGTCAAGTTATGGAAGAAGGAAAATTGGCATCGTTTAGAACAATAGAAGGACGCCATACAGCGATGAAACGTACTTGTACTAAACACACCATCGTACTCGTGGACTGATAGTTCTAACAAATGATTACAAACTCCCATAGGGAAAGGAAAAGGTTTAACAATTATTTATTCTAATGCTCAGTGTTTTAGTTCTAAATTTCCCAGAGAAATATTTTGTATATTAGATAATGCAAGATATTACAATGTAGTAACTGAACCAACACCAACATATCAAAACATGATCACTCAGTTTTACCACCATACCACCCAGCACTCAACCCTATTGATACACATTTAATTGAAATACTTATCTTTTGGGTAATTAAATCGTGTATTTTCTTTATTTATCTTTTATATAAATTTAAACGTTTGTATAACAATTACAGTAATCGTCCTCAGTAAATGGTAATATCACAGATGTATACCCACTACAGATAGCTCATCACATGTTAAAATTGGCAAATTGACTGCGGTGATTTGGATTTAAGCGCCTGGCGAGTTAAATCCAAACCAAAAATACACTAACAATATCATCATTCTAAATACAGCTGTCCTCTGGAAACTTAAAATATACCGACTTACAGAAATCTGTAATGATCTAAGCACTTAGTACGCCTATGGTGAAAATATATAATTGCCTCTGTTTATTGTTGAAACTGTCCCTTAATACAATATCAACAAGGTCAGGTATGGTTATAAAAATATTTGTTTATGGCTGTTTATTTGAAGTGTCTAGAGATTGCAAGTATAGAATTATTAATTAAAAATTATTCTTAATTTAAGTTTTAATTACATATTTACTTTTCAACTTATTCGTTCAATACAAAACTTATAATAATTAAAAAGAATTATTAAATTTACCGCCAATCGATATACAGGATTTGAGTTCTTTCATGTCATTTAATATTAGAAGCTTAATTCTTATATCTGTGATTCAATGTAAAAAGTTCGTTACGCAATGTAACAGATTTTGTTGAAATGTACAGAATTTTTTTTTAATGAATGAAAACATAAAAATATAATTTTATGCCATTATTGTTCAAATCTTATTTTTGCTATGTCGGCACCCACGGGTAGCTCGAATGAAGCACCAAGTGGTGTAAAGTTTGTGGTTTATCAGCATGGAGACATCGAGTAGCGATTTAATATATCCCCACATGTTAATTATGACAACTAAGAAATCGGTTATCCACTTTCATTAATTGTAAGCGTCTTTTCACACGTGCGGGATGAAATCTTCCAGTGTTGGATATTCGATTGCGAAGTGTATGAGCATAAATGAGTGCGGTTATACAAGTGTCCGAAGTAGTGTGAAAACAAAAATACGGCCGCATATCCGTCGGACGCCGGCTCGTGCGAAAAGAGGCTAAAGATATAAAAGAGGCGAAAGATATCTATTTACTTTAATAACTAAATTGTATACATCTGTGGTAATATCTTTAAGAATTACTTGAGGTGTTAAAACATATTTATGAAATATCAAAACGCAAATATAGGCCTGCTATTAATGTAACAGTTTGATAACCGTATGTAATCTTATTTCAGTAAAGAATAGCTAGTAAATTAAATATTGTTAAACTGCCTTGAAGATTACAAACCAGAACATTCTCTAACGGACGAAGGCTAGCAGTGAATAATGTCATAATCAAAGAACAAAAATAACAAGATTTAATCAAATTATGATTTGTCATCTTCCAAGCAATTTATAATATTGCAGTTTAACCTAAAATAACGGAATTAAGAAACACGTTAGAATAAAATGCAGTATTAAAAACTTATACCCTTCTTCTACTATAAAATTTATCTTTGTTGTTAAATTTTAAATATTACCACAATTTATATATATATATATATATATATATATATATATATATATATATGTATATATATATTTGTGTGTGTGAATATTTTCAAGTGTTACAAGGGGATATCTAGAAAACCGTTTGACTATTAAAAATGGGATTTTAGGATATTAACATGCTGCAAGGGGTGGGGGGGTGTTTTTTGACGTCTTAATTAAAATTTTATGAGACACAGTTTAACAAAAAACAAATTTAATCCACTATTTAGTGTTTTTACCTTCTGTCTTTCAAAACATGTTCTAAATGTCTTCCTTCTACTTTTATACATGTTGCAACTCGTTTTTTAAATGAATTGTGTACCCGTTGCAGCATTTCCGGAGTATTTTTCTGTATTCGCCCAACATCTATCAATAAAATATTGACTTCCAGGTCAAACTTGGCATTGGCCATAATTTACACACAGTTTGAAAGATAATTTATTACTGCTAATAATAATTACAACAAAATGTTAATAACTGTTAGTTTCAAGCTTGAAATAAATAATTGCCATGGAAACGACGACACGTATTTCCATTTGTTGCTTGTAAGGGCCTACCTTGATTAAAAATGACATATTTGCTTCTATTGCGATTCATTTTAATTATTGTAAAAACCATTCAAACAAATTTAATGATTTTTGTAGTAATACATAATTGACCCCACGGTATCAATTTTTGCAAAAAAAAAATTATATCATTTCATTTAATGTCACCCCCACTCTTTACGAAATTGTGTGTCATAAAATTTTAATTAAGACTCCAAAATACGTCCCTCTTGTGGCATGTTAATATCTTTAAATTCCATTTTAAATAGTCAAACGGTTTTCGAGATATCCCCTTGTAATTTTTAATATATTCACACTGTATATATATATATATATATATATATATATATATATATATATATATATATATATATATACAGGGTGTCTCAGAAACTTGTTGCCAAACTTTAGGGGTTATAAAGGCCGATAAATTAAGTACTTTTGCCTTATAAACGTATGCCCGGAAATGAGTCGTTAAGGCACTAAACGAAGAAGTGTTAAAAAATTGCAGAATGTTCGCATTTACGACTTTTTGTATTTTTTAATATTTATTAAATAAGAAAAACAATAAAACATTATATTAGTTGTTCAAAATTGCGGCCATCGACACGATTTTGGTTGCTCCAAATATGAGTATTGCGGTCTTTGAAGTAACTGTCTCTAGTAAAACAAGCTTCATTGATAAGCTTTTTTAAATTTTGTTTTTTCTTCCATCTCCACTGATCGAGTCGTTCTTTGCTGACTTGTACCTACATTTGGTTTAAAATTTCCTTTTTCCATTTCCTCAAAACTGAAATGTTTCATAGCAAAAACTTTTTCTTCAATTATCAAAAATTGTTCAAATTTTGAATGACGTTTTGAATGTCACTTTGATTTTGTAAATTTCAAATAGTTGTTATTTTAAAGTGATAATTTAAGTAAAGAAGAATTCTTTTACTATGGAACATTTTAGTTTTGAGGAAATGGCTGATATGCATCTGATTTATGGAGAAGCAAGATGCAATAGCAGGGAAGCTGCACGGATCTACGCTGGTCGGTTTCCCAATCGTCGCTATCCATCTCGCAGATTATTCGTTTCATTACACCTTCGTTTAAGAGAAAAAGGAAATTTTAAACGAAATGGAGGTACGGGTCAGCAAAGAACGGCTCGTTCGGTGGAGATGGAAGAAGAAGTATTGCGACGAGTGGAAGAAAAACCTTCCACTAGTGTGCGAGCAATAGCAAATCAAACTGGAAATACAAGGGTATCAGTATGGCGTGTACTTCATGAACAATTGCTATACCCTTATCATCTTCAAAAAGTACACAGTTTGACCCAACGGGATTACGGTCCAAGAGTAAACTTTTGTCGCTGGTATTTGGAAAAATGCGCTCGACAGTTCGATTTTAGCTCAGTTATTCTATTTAGCGATGAAGCTTGCTTTACTAGAGAAGGTTACTTCAGTAGCCGTAATAGTCACATTTGGAGCGACCAAAATCCTCATGGAACATTTCAGAAGTCTAACCAGTATCAGTTCTCTATTAACGTGTGGGCTGGCATAGTAGGAGATCATATTATTGGACCGTACCTACTACCTCCACGTTTAAATGGTCAAATCTACCTAACATTCCTACAAGAAGTTCTCCTGAGTTGCTTGAAAATGTTCCATTGGACATTCGTCGTAGAATGTGGTATCAGCACGACGGAGCTCCGGCGCATTTTACTCGCAACGTGCGGGACTACCTAACTTTACAATTTCCTGAGAGGTGGATTGGACGAGGTGGACCTGTTAACTGGCCAGCCCGAAGCCCAGATCTGACACCTGTCGATTTTTTCTTCTGGAGTTACCTCAAATCATTAGTGTATGAAACACCTGTAACTACAGAAGAAGAATTGATTGGAAGGGTAATGGCTGCGAGTCAAGTTGTTCAGGAAGATCCGCACATCCTTTATCGAGTTCGCCAATCAATGGTTCGACGTACGACCGCATGTCAGCAAGTCGATGGCCGCAATTTTGAACAACTAATATAATGTTTTATTGTTTTTCTTATTTAATAAATATTAAAAATACAAAAGTCGTAAATGCGAATATTCTGCAATTTTTAACACTTCTTCGTCTAGTGCCTTAACGACTCATTTCCGGACATACGTTTATAAGGCAAAAGTACTTAATTCATCGGCCTTTATAACCCCTAAAGTTTGGTAACATGTTTCTGAGACACCCTGTATATATATATATATATATATATATATATATATATATATATAATACATACATACATACAGGGTGTCCGGTGAGGAACTGTACAAACTGAAATGGTATGTTCCTTGGGTCAATTTAAGTCCCATAAATATAGGTCTGATTCGCAATAGTTACCCAGATATAAGCGTTAAAAGTTTATAAATGATCAGATCTTATTGAAACTAATGGAAATGAACCATGAGTTCGAACGTGTTGAAACACAGAAGAAAAGGTTTGGTGATTTGGAATCCTCCTGTTGGGAAATCTTCGTTCATATTCCCTAACGGCAGCTCTGGCATTTCCATCACAAAATCCATAAATGTAAATGATGTCAGCATACTCTTCGTTAGAAAATTGAAAATGCATTTTAAATTTAAATTACACTTACTTTACTACAATCCACTTTGTCATTATTAGAACACAAACGAATAAATGACAGATTGTTTCGGTTTTGTTTTTCCAGTTGACTAATAATAATTACTTTTGAAAAAATATGTGATCATTTATAAACTTTAAACGCTTGTATCTGGGTAACTATTGCGAATCAGACCTATGTTTATGGGACTTTTTTACTTAAATTGACCCAAGGAAAATACCATTTCAGTTTGTACAGTTCCTCACCGGACACCCTGTATGTATATATATATATATATATATATATATATATATATATATATATATATATATATATATATATATATATATATATTACATCCAGCTGTATTTTAATTGCCATTGAAGAACACTAATGAAAAAATTAACAAAGAAGCCATTTCATGTGCAAAATTTTAATTTGAAAAAATGATTATTTAAAACTAATGTTTTTAATTTAAACGAATGGGTAGCATCAATACCGACTCAGAGTCGGTATTGGTAGCATCCGAAATTATCCGCCACATACATTACATCTCATAATATAATAAAACCACTCTAACAATTGCTTTCTTAATATGTGATTAATCAGAAAATTAATATTCATAAAAATAATTTAAATTTCATAATCCAAAATTGTTTAATATGAAAAATGACAGCCGGTTAGCCGACGAAATACAAAAATGATAAAGGATCGACACTTGAAAAAGAGAATGACGGTTAATATGAGATATGAATTTTGTGCTATTTTCAGACATGAAAATTGTACCTCTGGTAATAGTGTTTTAATTAAAATACTGGGCTGGTACAACCTATATTTATATTCAATGCTATTTAGGTTTTTTTTTTTAACCGAAACGCAAAAAGAAACGAGGTTGTTGTTGAATTACTTGGGGAATAGAAATTATGATTTATGTAAAGCTCTTTCATAATAATTTGACCCTTCCACCTGTCACTTACAGAAAGTAATATGGTTTGTGAATTTATTAACAAAAACTTTGTGAAATTTTTCGACATGTCCAGTGCTTCCCCAATTATCAGAGTTTATTTTTCTTTTTAATTATGGTTTGTCACTATTTATTTCAATTCTGATATAAATTGAATGTCGACACGCCAACTCTTCATAAATCATTGAATTATTAGCTTATCTTCTTTTCTTAAAAAATGCCATTAGTGCATTAGATTAGACAAGGTGCAATAAATTATTAAGATTCTGGCTTATAAACTATGAATTAATGTTGATAACATTAGATTGAATCTCCATAGATGGGAAAGTGAATGCTAGTGAATTGCTTCACCATATACATTTTCATGCGCCCATCAGGGCTACTAGTAAAAATTTATTTTTTCTCCAACCACCGGAATAAGACACTATATTGTGATAGTATTTCGTGCTAAAAGTGCTGATTTCAGGATTCTCCGTTGTCTCCATGGCAACTGTATAAAAAGTAATTTACTTTTTGTCCTAGAAGTAAGCCTTTTTAATAGTAATAGTGGGCGCCATGAATTTTCTAAAATACAACCATGAACATTCAAAAACGTAGTAAAGAGAGAAGGGAGCTGAAATAGAAAATTTTAATTAGCACATATATAAAAACAGAAATCAAAACAAGGAATTAAGTATTCAGCTAAAAATCCGTTTGTTTAATAAACATATAAAAAAAAAGAAATCGGATTTTAAATTACTCAAATTATTGTTTTATTCAATAACACACAAATTAATGTAAACCGTAGATTTCTACGACGAATACTAATTTAGAAAACAAGCGATTAAAAGTTAGATTACCGAAATTTTAATTCCGCAGAAAACAGTAACATATCAAAGCAATTAGTTATTTGTAAACGTTAGTGTTTACTCAACGCACTAGTTATAATTAAATATAAAAGAAACGTAGACTGTTGGGCTCAAAAGTTTATGGTTATGTACTAAAATGTTAGTAATATTACCTTAAACAAACCGACCTTTAAGTGAAACTGTCTGTATTTAAAGTTAATAATCAAGAAAAATAAACGCTCGTGACACAAATGAATGATAAATTCAGATAAAATAAAACTTGCGTTAAGGTTGTTTATACATAATACTAACTAAATCTGAGACACCAGACAGTTACAAGGCAGTAGGAGAATCACCTGTATTGTGTCACTGTAAACTGGCAGAGCAAGTAAGTAATCAATGGTTAATAGTTATTCTTTATTATATACAACAAGTTACACGTTTGCGGGTATAGAATATATAAGTAAATTTTATAGATAGAATTAGTTAATTTAATCAACATTCAATACAATAATACAATTAAATAGTTCAATTTAAATCACTATGTTCAATATAATAGCTACACAATCTTGTGCAAACAAGCATTAGATTGGTATATATAATTAGTTATCGTAAATTGATTGCTTCGAAACCAAGTGAAATGATTGTAATTATAGACTAACCTGTGTAGGTAATGGAGTTTACATTTACAGTAAGTGATCTTGAAAAAAGGTGGTTATGTGATTTCAGCGGTAATCATAGAGATTATTTTTCGAACATAACCAAAATGTTGATATCAGTAGTACAGAAACAGTATAGAAAAGTCCAGAAAAAGAAAAGTGTATTTAAAATGAAATTAATTTAACCTTCGGCACATATGTTGGTATGAAAAACTGTATATCTGAGATTAACTCGTGGAAATAGGTATACAGTAGCCCTTATTCAATATAAATAGTGCGTTCAATTATATCCTAATTAACTGGGGTTGTCTAAGAATTAAACAGAGAATTCCGAAGCACGTGTTTTTCAATTCAAAATCTTTTTGAAACAGAAGATTATCATAGAGGTTATTTTTCTAACCTAACCATATATTAGTTTCTAATTCTACCACTAGATGTCATACATTTTTATGAAATTATTGTAGTTTATGGGTAATTAAGTTAATTTTAATGTAGCAATAAGGAAATAAAGATACATAACGATGACTTAATTGTTTATTTATACCTTTAAAATAGAAAATTACCATTTAATTAGAGAATGTATAATGAGAATGACAAACGTGAATAGTGTAACATAGGGTTTGTAATTAGGGTAAAGTTATTATGTATATTCCACAAAATTTACTAAACAAATTGTGAATGTGGTCTAAAATAACGAAATTTAAATCACGCACGTCACTTATTATTAACATGAAATGGGAATAATAAATACTTACTAATCAAATTATGCTTTCAATGTTTTAGCTGCCGTTAGAGTCCTACCTGTTTGTTCTAAATGTGTTTGCATAACAATAATTATAACAATCTACACAGAGATTGATTAAAAAATGAAATATGTGATTGTTTGACACAAATGTTTGAAGTTTGACTGTTAAAAATGTAAAACATGCTTCTATGATGAGTTTCACACTACAGTCACAGTGCTGCAGATTCGTTCATAATCCTGCAATCTATCTGATTAACTAATTTATTAAAATATATACTATACAAATTTGTACGTATAAAGCCAGGATCGCCTTAACCTATGGGCAAATTCGTTGTTATTTAGAAGTTTAGAAGTTTACTAGCTTGTTTTACACATTTTTTGTGAGGCGTTTTACATAATACATTATGCCATAAAAGACAGGCAGATAAGCAAAAATGTGACAGTACGGGTTACGAACATTTTTTTGTAATCGTACATAATCGTGATAATTCAATAGTAAGGTCTTAATTCATATCTATCTGGAGACAATTTAATACAAAAATACGGTATCGTGAAAATCCTTCCATAAAAATCGGCCCTCTTAATGATAGAATTTACAAAACTTTACAACGGATTACTTCTTTCGATTTTACTACTTTGTTATACTGTTCGTAAATAAGAAATGTATTGAGTGGGTATAGTTAAGACGCCTCAATATTTTTTTAATCGTTCTTTACTGACATTTGCCAAATAATCAAGATTATCGTGATTGTCTTCCAAAACACAAGCAAACCGTTTTGCAAAACGAAATTACGTTTTTTGAAACGTTTAAAAAACTATCGATTGTAGGTGATGAACTCACTCACTTTTAACTCACATTAGCTGTTAGAAATGTAAACACATAGGCAAATCAAATTATGCCAAACATTTAATAGTAAGTAATCACTTTATGACTTCTCAAAACATTACATTTTTGTAATAAAAAAGACAAACTTGATGTTTTCGAAGCATTGGAACTTTATAAACATAAACAAAAAGTACTTTTAATGAACGAACAGGTTGATCTTACAGACTCACCTTCAAGAGATATTTTAAATATAGAATTACAATTTACATAAAGTTTGCTGTTTAATCTTAATGTTTTGTTTCCGTAACTGCTTGTTTATTATTTTGCTTGTTTATTTTGTCTTGATAATGATACATGTTGTATTTAAACGCGTAGAGAATTAAACAATTATATAAAAGAAATTGTGGAATGATATTGTATTTAAAACATTAGGGCTATTAATTACTTGCCCTACAATTACAGTAATCGTCCTCAGTAAATGGTAATATCACAGATGTATACACACTACAGATAGCTCATCACATGTTAAAAATTGGAAAATTGACTGCGGTGATTTGGATTTAAGCGCCTGGCGAGTTAAATCCAAAGCAAAAATATACTAACAATATCATCATTCTAAATACAGCTGTCCTCTGGAAACTTAAAATATACCGACTTACAGAAATCTGTAATGATCTAAGCACTTAGTACGCGTATGGTGAAAATATATAATTGCCTCTGTTTATTGTTGAAACTGTCCCTTAATACAATATCAACAAGGTCAGGTATGGTTATAAAAATATTTGTTTATGGCTGTTTATTTGAAGTGTCTAGAGATTGCAAGTATAGAATTATTAATTAAAAATTATTCTTAATTTAAGTTTTAATTACATATTTACTTTTCAACTTATTCGTTCAATACAAAACTTATAATAATGAAAAAGAATTATTAAATTTACCGCCAATTGATATACAGGATTTGAGTTCTTTCATGTCATTTAATATTAGAAGCTTAATTCTTATATCTGTGATTCAATGTAAAAAGTTCGTTACGCAATGTAACAGATTTTGTTGAAATGTACAGAATTTTTTTTTAATGAATGAAAACTTAAAAATATAATTTTATGCCATTATTGTTCACGGGTAGCTCGAATGAAGCACCAAGTGGTGTAAAGTTTGTGTTTTATCAGCATGAAGACATCGAGTAGCGATTTAATATATCCCCACGTGTTAATTATGACAACTAAGAAATCGGTTATCCATTTTCATTAATTGTAAGCGTCTTTTCACACGTGCGGCATGAAATCTTCCAGTGTCGGATATTCGATTGCGAGGTGTATGAGCATAAATGAGCGCGGTTATACAAGTGTCCGAAGTAGTGTGAAAACAAAAATACGGCCGCATATCCGTCGGACGCCGGCTCGTGCGAAAAGAGGCTAAAGATATAAAAGAGGGTAAAGATATCTATTTACGTGTTTACTTTAATAACTAAATTGTATACATCTGTGGTAATATCTTTAAGAATTACTTGAGGTGTTAAAACATATTTATGAAATATCAAAACGCAAATATAAGCCTGCTATTAATGTAACAGTTTGATAACCGTATATAATCTTATTTCAGTAAAGAATAGCTAGATACTTAGTAAATTAAATATTGTTAAACTGCCTTGAAGATTGCAAACCATAACACTCTCTAACGGACGAAGGCTAGCAGTGAATAATGTCATAATCAAAGAACAAAAGTAACAAAATTTAATCAAATTATGATTTGCCATCTTCCAAGCAATTTATAATATTGCAGTTTAACCTAAAATAACGGAATTAAGAAACACGTTAGAATAAAATGCAGTATTAAAAACTTATACCCTTCTTCTACTATAAACATTTATTTTTGTTATTAAATTTTAAATATTACCACAAATATATATATATATATATATATATATATATATATATATATTATATTTGTGTGTGTGTGTGTGTGTGTGAATATTTTCAAGTGTTACAAGGGGATATCTAGAAAACCGTTTGACTATTAAAAATGGGATTTTAGGATTTTAACATGCTGCAAGGGAGGGTGTTTTTTGACGTCTTAATTAAAATTTTATGAGACACAGTTTAACAAAAAACAAATTTAATCCACTATTTAGTGTTTTTACCTTCTGTCTTTCAAAACATGTTCTAAATGTCTTCCTTCTACTTTTATACATGTTGCAACTCGTTTTCTAAATGAATTGTGTACCCGTTGCAGCATTTCCGGAGTATTTTTCTGTATTCGCCCAACATCTATCAATAAAATATTGACTTCCAGGTCAAAATTGACATTGGCCATAATTTACACACAGTTTGAAAGATAATTTATTACTGCTAATAATAATTACAACAAAATGTTAATAACTGTTAGTTTCAAGCTTAAAATAAATAATTGCCATGAAAACGACGACAAGTATTTCCATTTGTTGCTTGTAAGGGCCTACCTTGATTAAAAATGACATATTTGCTTCTATTGCGATTCATTTTAATTATTGTAAAAACCATTCAAACAAATTTAATGATTTTTGTAGTAATACATAATTGACTCCACGGTATCAGTTTTTGCAAAAAAAAAAATTATATCATTTCATTTGAAATGTTAATCACCCCCATTCCTTACGAAATTGTGTGTCATAAAATTTTAATTAAGACTCCAAAATACGTCCCTCTTGTGGCATGTTAAAATCCTTAAATTCCATTTTAAATAGTCAAACGGTTTTCGAGATATCCCCTTGTAATTTTTTAATATATTCACACTGTATATATATATATATATATATATATATATATATATATATATATATTAATTGCCATTGAAGAACAAAAAATTAACAAAGAAGCCATTTCATGTGCAAAATTTTTAATTTGAAAAAAAAAGATTATTTAAAACTAATGTTTTTAATTTGAAATGAATGGGTAGCATCCGAAATTATCTGACACATACATTACATCTCATAATATAATAAAACCACTCTAACAATTGCTTTCTTAATATGTGATTAATCAGAAAATTAATATTCATAAAAATAATTTAAATTTCATAATCCAAAATTGTTTAATATGAAAAATGACAGCCGGTTAGCCGACGAAATACAAAAATGATAAAGGATCGACACTTGAAAAAGAGAATGACGGTTAATATGAGATATGAATTTTGTGCTATTTTCAGACATGAAAATTGTACCTCTGGTAATAGTGTTTTAATTAAAATACTGGGCTGGTACAACCTATATTTATATTCAATGCTATTTAGGTTTTTTTTTTAACCAAAACGCAAAAAGAAACGAGGTTGTTGTTGAATTACTTGGGGAATAGAAATTATGATTTATGTAAAGCTCTTTCATAATAATTTGACCCTTCCACCTGTCACTTACAGAAAGTAATATGGTTTGTGAATTTATTAACAAAAAACTTTGTGAAATTTTATTATGTGTGGGAATATAGAGTAAAAAAGAGAATTCGTATTCATTTGTGACAGCACAGGTGAATTCATATATCTTTTAAGTTTTCAATTTAAAATAAACTTATTAAGGAAACAGATTAGCAACTTACTCTTTTACTTCGACGTGAATATCAGAGCATAACACGAATATTATACATGTCAGTTTGTGATGCAGTTCTTTTCTCGTATACATTCAAAAAAGATATATAAAGAAGTTGCAGTTAGGATGAAGTGAAATGCATTTATATAAGTACGTGCAACCAAGCGGGCTTTATTATACTAATGTTTATTTTATCTGATGATGAATGTTAATTGTTTTGCTTCCGACCTACCTTAATGTTTTGGTATCTTTACAATAAATTAATAAGTAATTAAGACATCGTAAATAGATACAAAGAGATTTATTTCAACTCTCACTTTCTCCGTTAAATCAGTAATCAAAAGATCTGACAATTACAGTATATTAATTATGCTACTACGTCACTTCCGCATGTGTAATTCAAAGACTAGATTTTTTGCTTTCTTATGCGCGAAACCGTAAGTTTTGTTTCGTTGAAAAATCGATTACAACGGATTAATATGTTTTTAGCATTTTTAAAATCATCTAGACCATTTTCATCTTGCGTGCCTGCTTGCTCGTGTGCGTGTGTGCGCCTGTGAATGTGTGCCCGCGTGCGCATACACGATCGATCTTCATTCGGTTGGATTATTAGAATGTACAAATGTAAATGTAAGATTTTTTGACTAATTAGGTCCTTATCGATTGCAAAATCACTAATTGTTATAACACATGGAATTGTCGAACTGTAATTAGATTCCATCAAATACAATGCTCGGTTAATAATGTTATAATGGAATTTTATCCGATTATTTAATGGTATTTAGTATTAATCATAGAGCCTGCGTACAAAATATAGAATTTGTAAAAGGTTGAAAATTTATGAAAAAGTACTCTTGAATAGGTCCGGCAAGAGTGTTCCGCCGCTAACTCAACAGTCTGCCATAACTTAGTAATATTGATAAAAGTTGTGACCATTTTCCACTTATCAGAATTATTTTTTTAAACCACTTATTGCAACGTACAGTTCAGAAAAATGTAACACTCCGATTGGTCCTTTCTACCAAAGCGCGTGTGCGGTGCTCGGGATTTGTAAGAAATTGGTAATTAATTTAACTGTTAGTAAAAAGCTACAATTTGGTCCATTGTCTTATCAAGTGCAATTATATGTAAAAATACGTTTTGTCCAAACTTTTTAATCGTCCATACTGGCTGTCCGACGTTTAAAAGTTGGAAGCGTATTTTGGAAATTGGACTTATTCGAAAATGTCGGACGTTTATACTCATGATGTGTAATGTGATTGTTTTTTTTTTAGCTGTCCGACAAAAACATGGTATGGTTTCGAGAGTAAAACAAAAGAATAAATAATATTATAAAAAAGGCACTTTTCTATTATTAACGATAAATAAATAGTTCTGTTGGAAATCACACCTGTTTGAAACAGATGGTTAATACAAGCAATTTGTATTTTATTCCAAGAAGCTTTAAACAAAAATATCAGGAAGAATATATTGATTAATCAATCTTCATCCGATGATTCCTACTCGCTGTCGGTATCATCATTAAATGAACCAACGCTTTCATATTTTCCCATACTGTCACCTGGATCTATGATAGTATACGTAGAAGATGGGCACTTGCCGCCATCTTGTAAAATATGTAAAATAGGCT
Organism: Vesta saturnalis; assembly: GCA_036346205.1. NCBI lineage: Eukaryota > Metazoa > Arthropoda > Insecta > Coleoptera > Lampyridae > Vesta > Vesta saturnalis. Next base: position 464,310 of record JARFJB010000428.1, read on the forward strand.
TATATGATGGTATTATCGGTAAAACCCGAAAATTTAAAATAGTACTCTAATAAGCGGTCAGCATGCATACTTAACCTGATTATAAAATCTAAAACCTTTTTTGATAGAGGTATTTCTGATGAGACCGAACTTTTATGTATGTATGTCAAATAATATAGAGGTGAAATCTAGCTTAAAGAAGAAGACACGTAATTCGCTGCATACTTCACGATATTAAATAACCTGTTTGTGCAAATATATATTTGGTTTTGGCTGTTGACTGTTTACTCGAAGAGCTTGATAGATATTTTATTCTTATATCTATTATACAGCTTCGTAAATGCATTGCATATCTCTAACTAATCTAGCCTGTGATAGCTAAAGGTCCCCATATATACATGCACGTAAAATATGCACGGTGTTTATTATTATAGTTTACGTCCAATTGCGATATCGTTCATTCACTTTTGTATAACAAGTTAATTAACTGATTACGCTATACCCATTAACTGTTTTATTATCATTATATAGAATTTAATAGCGTACTTAAAATGAATTGTGTATGTTATCTTTATCTTGATTAGCTTCTTTAGTATAAAAAAATAATCCAATTGTTTATTAGCTTTACAAAATATACCAAAATACGATCCCCACGTGGGCATATAAAAAATGGCTGCCAAGGTGTCCCAGGTCCACAAAAATCCAAAATAGCAAAATTTTAAAATGTTTGTAAACACATTAATTAACACGATGTCGACGGCTGATTGCTACTTTCCAATTAATATAAATGAAGTTGTATAACTGTTTAGTAATAATAAACACAGATTAAGAAGCCCGCGAACAGATTCCCGTCTTACAAGACTACGGTCCCTTATTAGAATACAACCCCAATGCATAAATAAATTAGGTCACAATCTGTAGATGGGATTAAAAAAAATGTAATAATAATTATGCAATCTCCTTTGATAAAAACAACCCTAATTAATAACAGATTAAATCTTTTTATTCTCAGGTGAAAAAATACGATCTCCACGTGGGCGTGTAAAAAAAGCCGACAAAAAACGACCGACAAAAAATATGATCCCTACGTGGGTATATAAAAAAGTGAAAGGTGAGGTGCCCCACAAAATCCAAGATGGCGGCAAGTGACCGTCTTCTACTAGTGTAAATGCAGACCAAATACTTCGAATTAATTTGTGAAAAATATTGGAACATCTTACCTGAATTATTTGGTGATGTTTCTTTGATTGTAGGGCATAGGAAATTGTTGGTTACTTCCTTAGAGCTTAGTTCATGATTTTTTTCTGCTGCCTTGCTTAAATAATCTTTTTTTGTTTAATAAGATTAAAATAACAATCTGTGAATGATAACACTGATAATCAACTGATATTTGCTCTAATTTGTCTGGTAAAACTACATCACAATTTTTCAATTGTAAAATTTTACGAGCGGCTAAATGTTCCTTGCACTTATTTAACAGTGCAGTTGTAAATTTTTTACATGAACTAACTTTTTCTTTCTTTTTCTGATAAACGTTTGTTTTGAATTTGTTGTTTGTTTCCAAATAACGAAATGCACAAACTTTGTATTAATCAGTTAATTAGTTAATTAATATGCATTTATTTACACTACACCACAAAAAGCATGTTCGTGCATGTGTTGAAGCGGTGAGCCAACAACAATGCTCGCGCATTTGGGGCCAATAGCCATTGCGCATTAGCTTGCCTCTAGTATGCAAACCTGTAGGTAGTTGTCAAAAGGGTACACTAAAACTGTCGGACAAAGTCAGTAGGGTAGAATTAAACAAGAGTGAACCTTTTACAAATAAGTCAATTTACGAAATATGCTTCCAATTTTAAGCATCGGACAGCGAGTATGGACGACTCAAAATTTCGGACAAACGTATTTTACATACATTGTGTTCATTTTAAAATTTACCACCCCCTGTAATTCAAAAATATTCAATAATCGCTGAGACACGTCAATTTTTGTTTTGGGGGGAACATTTTTGACAGTCAACCCTGTAACCCCTAGTGATCCCAATTTTAAAATCTCAAATGCAAGTTTTGAAAATTGGGTCAGATTTAAAAAAATTATGGGTGAAAAACCACACGGTTGACAAAAACTTATTTTATTTATTTTCTTTAATAGTTAATGCCTGGTTTAAATAAAAAAAAAAAAAGCATTCGAAGAAAAACAGTGCAAATTCGTTTGAATGACTTAAATGTATTTCATTTTATGAATTATTCAAAATGTTCACCATTTCTTTCCAAACAATAAAAAGACGTTGATGAAATTCCTCGCGTACTTTTTGAAAAGTTTCTGGCCTGATAGCCCTACACGCAGCTGTTATACGATTTTTTAAATCTTGAATGTGTAGTGGCGCTGTTTAGTAAACTACTGATTTGGGATAACCCCAAAGGAAAAAGTCATTTGGACTGAGATCACATGATCTTGATGGCCATTCTATTGCCCCCCTTCTTCCTGTCCAACTACCAGGGAATGTGATATTCAATTCGATCACGTCCAGGTCTTGCGTACTGTGCAGGTGCACCATCTTGTTGAAGTGTATTAGGTCTTCTTGAAGTAAAGGATTTCCGTGCTGATCTATCTGATTTTCTAAAGATTCAGTGATCACTACGTCAACTGTGTCCCGAAACATATCTAGATACACCTCCCCGGTAAGAGAACCATTTATAAATAAGGGACCTATTATGGTGTTGCTTAAAATCCCTGCCCAAACATTTATTTTCTGGGGGTATTGCGTATGACCTTCCCGCAATAGATGGGGATTTTCTGACCAGTAACGACAATTTTGCTTGTTTACTTGACAATTTTGGAAAAAACTGATCGGAGAAGCAAATATTTTTTAGTAGATTGGGTGATCTATTAATTCGTTCTGACATTATCTCACAAAATTGATCCGGGTCATCTTCGTACAGTTCTTGAAGCATTTGCAATTTATAGGGATGGAACTTATGTAATTTTATAACCTTATGAATTGAGCCAATCGATATTCCAGTTTGTAGTGAAACTTTTCCAATGGAAATAGTTGGATCTGCCCCAAAATAACCCAACACTTCAAAGTGAGCTGCTTCATTTAATACTCTACACGTATTTCGTTTAGCGTTGCCTACTGTTCCAGATTCTTTAAACTTTTTCACAAGTTGTAGCACATAAACATGCGAAACATTTTTATTTGGAGCCTACTGTTCAATGTTTGCGCTGTCTTTCGCGCACATTCATTTTTTGCACCATAAATGAAAATCATTTCAACTCTTTCTTCTTCCTTTTGGTCTTAAATAATAGCACAATAGTAAAATTGGGTTTTACAACGTTCGAACTACAACAAACAATAGGTTACTTCAGTTTAGACGTTTACCAAATAAGCAAGTAAATCACAGCACACTCTGTGGTTCTGTCAACTGAATGATCTTTGACTGAGTTGACATTCAAAAAATGTTTTTTGACGTACCATTAAAAAGGACACAAGTGTAAGAATAAGTTTGATTTTGTACAACATTCAAACTACGTGAAACAAATAGTTTTCTTCAATGTTGACGTTAATACGTAAGAAAATACCTATTTAAACCAAACATTAACTATTAGAGAAAATAAATAAAATAAAAAATATAAAGTTTGTGTCAACCGAGTGGTTTTGGCCCATAACTTTTTCAAATCTCGCCCAATTTTCAAATGGAATACACTGGTGTGTTGATAATCAATGGTGCTTTCAAAAGATGTATAACAAATGGAGTAGTTGCATTTGAGATTTTAAGACTGGGATTGCTAGTGGTTACAGTGTTGAACCAAATTATCCCCCCCTAAAACAAAAATTGACGCATCCCGGCGATTATTGAATGTTTTGTTTTTGAATAATGGAGGTGGTAAGTTTTAAAATGAACACAGTGTATAATTGCACTGCTAATGCAATGGACCAAATTGTAGATTTTTACTAACAATTAAATTAATTACCAATTTCCCCCAAAACCCGAGCACCGGACACTTTATCAATAGTTACTAAGTTATAGTAGATTGTTGATTATAACGGTGGAACACTCTTGTCGGACTTTTTCATAAATTTCCAACCTTTTGCAAATAATTTTTGTTGTTAACACAACGTTAAGTAAGCCCACAAGTATGACTTAGCCCTCTTAGTGTTCAGAAGACGATAATGCCACGACAGATCACCGCCAGACCGGTTTCGTCATTATTATTACTCATCAGAAGCGGATAGATCTGTCATGGAATGTCTCGACTCTGAATGTATATGAGAAAGAAAACAATTGGTGAGAAATATAAGTTCTTATTATTATGTTTCTTTTACAAATAATTTCATATTCTGTACGTGGGCTCTATGATTATATGCACTTACAAGAGGTAAATTGCACTTGTCAGGTACATTGATAAAAGTTAATTTTCCTACGTAACTTCTAATAATTGTAGTTTGTATATATATAAGACTTGCTTTGGAAGGTGTTATTTCAGGAATGCACATTTATTTTATAAGGTTGGTGCTTATATTTTGCGGATTAATTAACTTTTAAAATTTTTTTTTTATTAAATACATAAATAAAAAGTTAACCTCGAGTAGGATTTGAACCTACGACCTGTACTTTGCTAGAATACAGGTCGTAGGTTCAAATCCTACTCGAGGTAATATTTATGTATTTAATAAAATTAATAATTTTTAATTACATATTTACTTTTGAACTTATTCGTGCATAACAAAAAACTTTTAATAGTTTAATGAACTTTTAGTATAAAATCAATACAAAACGTTTTTATTATAATTTTATGATTGTCGAATTGGATGGTTGTACAATAATAGGGTACTTTTAAGAGTAAACTAAAATTCTCAGTTAATAATGTTATAAAGGTATCTTACATGATGTTAGTTAACGCTTTCGTGTATTCATTTTTTTAGTAAGGTATAAAATTAAAAATGTTATATCGTATAATTTTGAGTAGAACAACCCGAAAATGAACTTGGTTTTATGCAACCTGTCAACCGCTGATGATGATAGTGTAGCTATTGAAACGCGTCGGTTTTTTTAATTTTGTGTGGTACGTGAGTGTATTTTGTTTGTTACAAATCCTGCCACAGTTCCAGATTTTTCAAGTTGGTTTTATGTCACGATCATATTTTTTGCAAAAAAAATTTCCTCGTATGGGGACATTATTCAATACATAATAATAATATGTAATGTTTCTGAAATGAAAACAAATTTTTAGATGTATCTTTTATTCAGATAGTTTCATACTTAACTAAAAATGATACTCCTCAAAAGATCCAGACATAAAATGACAACTCATCTTTTACAAATATGTCTAGATTTTCGGCCTATTTCTGTGGATAGTGGTTATCCATTTCCGTAGGAACTATTATCCTACGTACCTTTGATGGGACTGGTGGGTGTTACTTCTGCTTCGGGGCCTACCTTTGTTTTTTTCTGAACATCCCCTTGAAATATAAATGTTGTTGCCAACCTTGCTTGGAAATATAATAAATCTAAGTTTTCTATTTCTTGATGTCCATCCATCTTCCACATTATCCAAGAATTTACCATGACGATATTTATCAAATGGTAAAAAATGTGATACCATTGACTATGTTTCTTTTAATTTCTGTTTAGTGCCATCATGTCAACGCCCCCCATATGCTCATTGTAAGTTTTTCTAGCAAATGGTCTTCCGATTTGAAGGTATCGTTTTTCTTTTCTGGAAAACCTTTTAGCTGTATCTTGTGGGTAAACTCCGGCATATGTGGAAATTGTGTGGACTACAGAATTGTCGTACCACTGCACAATAGTTAGTCGTTTAGATGAAGTCATGACATGTGATGCACCACGTTCTAAAGATTTCAGTTCTTTTCCGATTTCAGTAATTTCTGTAGGCCTTGCAATTTATTTGGTCGGACTGTTCCTATATATCAACATTGATGTCCATCCATCTTCCACATTATCCAAGAATTTACTATGACGATATTTATCAAATGGTAAAAAATGTGATACCATCGACAATGTTTCCTTTAATTTCTGTATAATGCCAAGATGTCAACGCCCCCCATTCGCTCATTGTAAGTTTTTCTAGCAAATGGTCTTCCGATTTGAAGGTATCGTTTTTCTTTTCTGGAAAACCTTTTAGCTGTATCTTGTGGGTAAACTCCGGCATATGTGGAAATTGTGTGGACTAAAGAATTGTCGTACCAATGCACAATAGTTAGTCGTTTAGATGAAGTCATGACATGTGATGCACCACGTTCCAAAGATTTCAGTTTTCTTAGGCCTTGCAACCTATTTGGTCGGACTGTTCCTATATACCAAATTTTTGATCTTTTAGATCCAAAAGTAACTGAATATTGGAGAAGTAATTATCGGTATAAATGTTATGGTTTTTACCAGATATATCATGGCGCAATCACTTCACCACCAGCACCAGTATTTTTTGAATCATCAACATCTACACCGCCAGAAAATATTTCGAAACAGTTTCTCTGACATATATTGCATTAATCTCGATTTTCAGGATCTGCGGCACTGTGGACGGTGTTATGTAAGTGGTAAATTATTAGTCGTAAAGTTACTAGTTTATCAGAGCAGTATTACGAGAAAGTGGACTTTTCTCATTTTTCCACGTCATGTCAACGCGTTTCTTGGATTTCCCGGCTGTGTGACCATTTTTCCAATTTTGACTCCACTCTGAAGTCCTTTTGAAGATGTTGAGGGTTTTGTATCAGGTTGAATTGAGTCAGCACTTTCTACATTATCGGGAATATATTCACTATTACTCGAAGGAATATCAAAATCATCATCGCCGTCACTTTCTAAACCATCATCGGGCTCATTGGCAGTAATGTAAGTTCCGAATTAGTCAGCGGTCGGCGTCTGTAATATCAGCTCTTCTCTTTCTTTGCTAGTACTTCTGGCGCGGATGGGGGCATACGTACTATATCACTATGGGTCTGCGTACTGAATGTATCAAGTTTAACTAAATCCCCATTTGAGGTGGAAACAAGACGTAACGGTATATTTGTCGTGAGACATTCCTACTGATTATCGTCATATTCAATAAAAATATTTTGTGCGATTTCCTGAAACAACAATATTTTATTGAGTGGTAGAATAGCTATGACTGAACTCCGCCAAGTCGGAAATGTAAACACGATTTATTATTATTATCATCATCATATATCTAATATAATAATAAGAAATAATAATAAAGCTCAATTTGTCCTCATATGAGGACATAAGTATTTTGCCCCAAATACTAAATAAATTGCTAACATCCAGTTATATTCTATGTGCTATTTAGATATTGTATAACAAGAAAATTATTTTTAATTACTTTTCTTATCCATATTTCAACCTAAAATCGCTAAGTACTTAAGGTAACTAGTTATGAATAACTGAAATTATACTTTCTGACATATGTCAATTATTTAGACAATTGATTTATCGCGCCATTTATGGTTAAAAATGATTTTATTTTTCTGCACACTTGGTCCAGCGTTTCTCCAACATTAGCATTCCTTCCCGGAAGTGAGAGTCTGGAAGGTTGTGAAAATATTCATCTACGACGCTTTCAACTTCTTCATTGGATGCAAAGCGCTTCCCAGGAACAAGTTTCTTCAAGTTTGGGAACAGATGGAAGTCTGAGGGTGCCAAATCAGGAGATTAGGGGTGCGGGGGGGATGGCCGAGCAAATCGTACCTCAGACTCCGCAGTTTTCTCATCGCCAACACACCCTTGTGTGCAGACTCGTTGTCCTGGTGAAAGATGATTTTTTCTTTGTCGATCCAGGCGCAAATTTTGGCATCCTGCTGGTCAAGGTAATCAGTTAACAGGATCCCTTGCGCATCCCAAAAACGCTGGCCATAACCTTTCCGGCATCTATTTCGCTTTCTTTGGCGCTGAACCACCGGATTCTACTCACTGCTTGGACTGCTTTTTCCTTTCTGGCGTGTAGTGGTGGACCTATGTCTCATCCATGGTGAGAAATCGCCGCACAAAATCGGTTGGATCCCTATTGAATCGTTGCAAAGATTGCTGGAAAAAAATCTTTGCGCATTTGCTTTTGATCGGCATTCAGTAAATGCGGCACTCATCTTGCGCAGAGCTTTCGCATCGCTAATTCTTTGTGCAAGGTGTTTTGCACCATTTCTTCCGATATCTCCACCACCTGAGCTGTCTCACTCACCTTTACTCGCCTATTGTACAACACGATATCATGCAATGTTTCAATGGTTTTGGGTACGGTTGCTGTTTTTGGCCGTCCTTCACGTGGGTCATCTTCGAAGGATGTCACCACGTTTAAATTCAGCTGCCCACTTTAACGGTTGACATGGAAGTATCAACTTCGGATGAATTTCCGTAGGAGTTAATCCATCCAAAACGAAGAATTTTATGACCGCAGGATATTCAAGTTTATCCATTTTAACGAAAAACACGCAAGACGTCTACTACAAAAAAATTGTGTAACAAACTACTTGAAGAAAAAAAAAGGAAAAGGCCACGTATTTCATTCCCTCCCCAAGGGGCTGCTCGAGCTTTCCAAGTCACAATCATGGATTCTCAGCATACATACATACATTACGTATATATGCATGTTGGGATTATGGATGCGAGTGGTTAGGATAGGATCGGAAGGAACGGACTTACAGTTCTGAGGGGGAAGATACTACCCCAGCATTCGCTGGAATCAAACCCATTACCTCTCGAATGTTAGACAGGTCGTGTCACCACTACGCTACTAGCTCGGTAAACTACTTGAGAGAACAAGTTGAAACTTGTCATACGAACTAATAACACGTGCACCCAGGCAGGAAACATTCATTTTTCCTGATTTAAGCGCCATCTCGGTGTCAGGCCGCGACCTATTCACCTTACCATCAATATTTTTTTAGAAATCACCGGCTTTATGTATTTTATGATTTAAAGCATTGTGAAAATAGATTAACACAATTAAATTGAATAAAAAATATAAAATAAAAGATCACAATCCTCAAATCTGTAATAACAAAATGCAGCAATTATAAACTATTTGCATGTGTTAATAGCTAAAGTTGAAATTTTGAGGCATTTAAAGCTCTATAATTAGAATAGTGTTTCGGAGAATAAACCCAATTTTGGATAAAAATGCATCACTGCCTTTTTTCAAAAACATCAACACCTTCCCACAAAGGCTAAAATTTTGACAAATGTCGAACTCAAAAAATTCGTTAATGAGACAGATGATTATCAGTGTTGAAGGCGGAAGATTGACGTTTATAATTTGTGCTTGCAGGTAGTATCAATTTTTGGTATGCTAAGTACTACCAGATGTGACGAACTCTACAGTATTAAATAAAAGATATCAAAAGTTGAAATTTACTCTGGTCACTCTTTCAGACGCAGTTCAGACACTATTCTAGCGGTAGAAATGCGGTGGAAAATTATATTAACTCAACAGACAATCATAACCCGTCACTGAAGTTGCCATACAAACGATTGATTGTGAATCCATTATTTTGACAGAAACGTGTTATAATCTAACAAGCTTAGGAAACTCCACACCTTGCAAATTGAATTGCTGCAAATAAAACGAGCGCTTGTGGATCCTTGGCGTCTGAAAAAATGGCACAATTCATACTGAAGTAGTAAAGGGGAATAGATCAGCACCACCTTTTTGTTAGGTGGTTGGGTGGTTGGTTGGGATGGTGTGTTGGTGGGCAGGCGGGTCGGTGGATCTGACGTAGATTATTGTTTTCATTTTTACAATGTTGCCTGTTTTTGTTATGAACGTATAGAAAAGACGGTTCATAGTTATCCAAAAATAATTATAATTAAAATTATTTCATTTCTCTTCATTTTTTAAGTTAGCATTTATATGTTGAATGACATGAAGTTTTAAAGGTTTGTTTGACATATATTATTGGTTTTGTTTTACAATGCTGTCTATTTTCGTAATGAACTTATTATAAAAGAGGTTGCATAATTATCATAAAAAAATTTATTAAAATTATTTCATTTCTTTTAATTTCCATTTTGTAGGTTGGATGGTCGTGTAGTGTTCCACACCAGATATTTTCCTAATTAACTTATGCTTAAATGACAACGCAGTAGGAAACATTTAACTTTTGGATTTGTGTAAAGGGTGTAATATATGTTATAAGTGTACAAAGGTTAATTGAATTGACATTAAGTGTAACTTCTAACTGTATTTTATTTTCTTTTGATACGAAGCCACATGAATAAGGAAACAACGTTATTTTTTTAGTTTTTATATTTCGCGTTAATTTTCGTTTGCTAAATATTAATTATGGGAGAACCTGTATGTACAGTGCATTTTTTTACATATTTTAATATATTAGTGTAGATAATGGTTAATTCTTACCACGTCTGTTTTTTTTTAAATCTCTGGTACGAGTGTACAAATAGTAAAAATGATAATGATAAAAGTGACAGGTTTAACTGGCAATAACACCTTTAAGGTCTTTAGAGATGATTCTTCGTGTAAGAGTTTCCTTGGAAATTATCTGGTTTGAAGACCACTCAGGCGGAAGTATGGGGTTTGTACCAGAGATATAGACCAAGTAAAAAAATTAATCAAGCACAATAAATAGCTGTTAAGATTAATAATTTCATTAAGTAACGGATAAAGGATTTTTTGTGGCGTTAAACAATCATTTCCCTAGACTCCATAGAGACAGTGTTAAACTTGTATTAATACGTAATATTGCTTAATAATTAATAATATTATTAATAAATAATAATTAATAATAATTGCGTAATATTGCTTACGAGTTTTGGGCAGGCGGGAAGAAAATATTAATACAAACTGTATAAAAATGTTTTAAAAAGGATATGAAAGTAAGAGAGTCGTAAATTTTATGGATGGTTAGAAAAGTTATGAATCGATTGTTTAACCAGATTATGCATCGTTTTTAAAGGTCAACCGTTTAATCTTCCAATGCTGTAGTTCTTTATCGAGATTTTCTTCATTAACCGGTAAGTTAAACTATCTATTAACGAAAAAATGAAAGGCAGCAAGCTTGTAAGAAACAGGATTCAAAAACAATGTCAAGATGAGTAATATGCAAATCAAGCAAATTAAGAACACTATTGCCTTCCTTTTAACTATAAATTTGATATTACAGTGTAAAATCATAAAGGAAAGAGAAACGTGTGTGTATGAAACATAATCAACATAATGTTTTGTAAAACACTAAACGTTGTTTAACAAAAGCAGTATTGAATACATGATTAGATTCTAATGAAGTGAGCAATAATATTGTAGACACAGAAAGATTAGTTCATATAGGTAAATCTGTAAAAGTTGAATCATTAAAATTGACAAAAAAAAGCTGTTGTACACTTTGAGATAATTTTTAAAAAAGAACACATCTGGTAAAGCTAAAGATGTTTTAAACGTCATTGGACCAATCTTTAAAAGAAACTATAGGGTACAAGGTCATAATATCATGTATAAAAGTAGTTACATATTATATTTACTAAAACTAATAGATTAATTTTGATTTGTTTGCACAATGTTTACATTATTTTATTTAGCTCCCTATTTTGCCGCTGCCTCTTTTGTATTATATTTTAGCTCATCCTCCTCTTTCAACCTCTCATGCATTAGTCTTAAGGCCTGTTTCTGAGTTCCTCAACATTATGCGTTCATTTTTCATTTGTTAAATTGATATATCGTGTCAGATAGATTTTCTTTGTTAGCCGTTTAAAAAAATACAAATGCATTCGACCTCTCTGCGTCATTCTCGCCATTACTCACGCCACTCTCATCACCACTCACACTAGTACTCATATCAGTTACAGCATGATTCACACCCATGCATGGATATCGCCGTATTGAATCAACCGCCTGGGATCGTTGATATCCCCACGTACCCGTCATCGCCTCAAGCAAATACCAGTCATTAACCTTCGGCACTACTTATTTGATTATGTATTGTGCCTGTGTCCTCCTTGCCTATAGCTGCAGCTCGTCAAAGCGCCTACCTTACACTTAGTAACCCTTCTTGGCCATTCAGTGTATCTCACCTGCATTGTCTTTGTCGCCCATTTAATATTAATGGCTGCAGTACCGCAGTTTGTCTCTAATTGATCTCTCTCATAGTGAACGTGGTTGCTTCAAGGTCGTCAACCTGCCGCTTTCTTTCCTGGCTGCCTGAGAAAGGTCTTTGATCGCCAGCCAGATCAGTTACCACGACGTTTTGGTGAAAAAACATGAAATCAGCCGAAGAATATACCTTGTTGCCGAGTTTACAGTGTTACTATGCCCCAAATTATTTCGGGGAGGTTTTGACCGCATACATTATCCGCCTGGACACTCGCAGGTGAAGACCTCAGCTATAGTTCTATTTTGCCTCTCCACCCGAACAATTGTCCTAAGTGTTGATATTTTCCTTTGTACGTATTATGCATTTCTTCACCACGAGCTCATTGAATAACCTACTCGTATAAGCTAGACCAGGTCATTTATCGCCGACAATCTCTTTCAATTTTACAATTCCCTCAGTTGGTCGCAAGACGTATGTAGGTTTCGCAACAAAATACTTGGCGAATCCATCTTTCAGGCTAAAAATGTACATATACCACTTGGTTCTTCTATCAAATGGATATAGCTCACCATTCAATAAAGTGCAAGTGTTCTTTATCTCTCCCAGAATTACTTTTAGTAAATTTACACCATAAAGACGACCGGTTTTCTTAACTAGTTTGAGACACCTCTCTACACCAGAATGACCAATGTCGTCATAATGTTGCCTTAACAAATTATATCGTCAAAGAAGGTTCATATTATAATTTGTCTTATCTTTTTCCGCCATATCAGACCTTAGCGCTTACTTTACGAACTGGGAGTGTAGTGCCAACCGGATTTCCATTCAATGCAACCATGTGCTGCGTCCTAACACCAGGACGATATTCTACTTCAAAGTCATACTTATGCATAGTTAACCACCACCTAGCAATGCGTGGTACCAAATCGCTCTTACAGCCACGGAATTAGCTTAATTTAAGAATTATATTGGTCGCTACCCCTCATTTTCTGCTGATCGTTTCTAATGTCCCACTTACATGCCTATGCCTCCTTGAATGGCACAAACGCTTGATGTTGCTGCTTTTCCCTGCTCCACGCTGAGCAGTTTTTCGTAAGCGCACTTCTTCACCTGAAAATTCTTTTATGGGTCCACTAAAGTACATTTCTAGGTGTAGGAAAGGATGAACCGTATCCATGTTACACCAGCCAACTACTGTACCTTATCCAACAGGAAGGAACACCTGTGGAATCCTAACTTTACACTCAAAAACTCATCCCCTCTATCATAGTGGATGGTATCCGTAAGTCATTCATGCGTAATTAATAATAGTTAAGCACTAGGCCAAGTGCCAAATAGTACCTTTTACCGCTTAGATCATGCAAAAAATCCTCTATCAACGGCAGTGGATATCGAACCTTTACTATAATTACATTCAACACACTATAGTTCACGTCCATTCACGCCTCGACGGCACTTTTAGGCACTAGGCTTGCGCACGCTGGACTGGATTTCCTCTTCACTCCAGCACCTAAAAGTATCTGTCACCTTTTGCACACCTGCGCCCTCTCCAAAAATGACAACCTATACGGATGGTAATGCACCGGTATATTGGTGTCCAATTTCATTGGCATTCTGCCAAGGTGGGTCAGACCATGGTTTGTATTGCATGTGGAAAAACAATTAGATTTCGCTTGGAATACCGTTAATAACTGGCATTGTACAGACTCGTCCACATCACCAATTTTTAGACCGCCATGTTATCGAAATTTTTACTGGTTACTTCAGTATTACCTTATCATTACCTTCATTTTTTCACTCTAGGAAAGAATTGTGCGATTGATTGTAAGGACCATATGCACAACCATGAAATTGTGTGGGTAGGTGCATACGTGTAAAAGGAACATTCTCTGCTTATCAAAAGTTCTTGGATATACTCCTGAAAAAGTATAATAATGTCGGTGCATTTTTATACAGAATGCTTGTGTTGCGGCTGGGTTATGGGTGTTGATTTGGATGTACAAGAAGAAAATTACATTATTGAACCATCCAGGGATTAGCAGACAGGGTAATTTAAACAAAAGAAATCTTTTTGCATTTAACAAAATTAATAATATTTATATTAGTATAAAAATATTTGTAAATAAATGCAAGCTTATGTGTAATACATTTTTAAAACTTTATATAATGTATGTTGTCTACAGAATATAATATGATTACCAACATTTATTGTCAAAGGAATAAAAAAAAAAACAGAAACGATTAAATGAAAACATTGTTTCTGAATAGACAATTCATAATCTTAAATTTAACAAATATTCTAATTTTGGAGTAATGCATTTGTCTAGTTTAACTAGTTATATTACAATTTTGTTGAACCAATTGTAGCTATTATTTTTAGAGAGTCCGCGACAGCCTCAGTATTTTCTTGTATCTGTTAGAACACTCTTTCTTTTACGCTTGGTTGTATGTACTCTTTGTATTGACTTGCTCGTGCTCCCCTCCTAGTAGACGGAATGAAACTAGTGTAATCGTGATCTATAGTGATACTTTGTTTATTCTGCTGCTCTTATTCAAAGATATCATTTTCAGTACATGGAATCACTATTACCTAAAACAATATTAAATTTACAAATCAAGATCAAGATTTTAATACCATTCATAGTGATCACTTTTCCAAATCTGATACGGATATATAATGTGTTTGACCAGCTTGATCAATTTATTTTTACTCCTTGACGACATCTTGGCTTTAGTTTTGCATTTCGAGTCTATAAGCATACCACAAAACTACAAAATATTAAATGATATACACAAGTAGATTTTCTATATTGTATATTTTTACCCTTCTCCAATTCTACAATTCTATTTAGACTCTCCTGCACATGCCAAACTATTAACATAGAGTAAATAAACTTATTTAGTCTTCTATGCTGTTGAGTTGATGTGCAATATTTATCCAAATAGCATGTCCTTTTGTTTACCGTGTTGTCCATTAAATTAAATTGTTATAATTCCCGGATTTTGTTTTGTTTCAAGATTCAAGACCACCAGCCTCAGATATATATATATATATATATATATATATATATATATACTGACTTCCATAAAATTGCAACACCTAGAATTTATTGAACGATTTTATTGAAATATTCGTCAACGATGTCTTTCATTAGAACAAACGAAATTAAACAAACGATTAAAATTTGAAAATAAAAGAACAAAAACTAAAAATGTTTTTTTTCAATAATGAGTTGCTCCGCCACGATTTGTAATGCACTCGTTTAGACGGATGTGGTAAATTACCTAGTCGTCTACCGACCTCATCCCATACGTGTTCAATGGGCGACAAATCAGGCGACCGAGCAGGCCATGGGAGGACGGCATTGTTAGCTTCTTCCATAAAACGTCTTGTAGCTCTTGCCGTATAAGGGCGCGCATTATTCTGTTGGAAAATGGGATTTTCCAGCCCCTGAAGATATGGAAGCGCAACGGGTTCTAGCACATTGGCAATATAACCAGCGGCGTTTAAGTTACCATCAATGAAGACCAAGGGTGATCTGCTACCGTAACATATTGACCCCATATCATCACTCCTTGTGTGAGGGCTGTGTTGTGTTCCACAAAAAATGTTGGATGTTACGTTCTCCACGCATCCATCTGACCCTCCTACAACCATCGTGGGCCCACAAGCAAAATCGAGACTCGTCACTAAACACAATTTGATGCCATTCTTGCGCCCAATTCGCTCTTTCGTTGTCCTGCGGGGACGTCCAGATCCAGGGCGACGTTGTTGCACCCCTTCCTCGGATCATTTGGACCAACATCTCAATACCGTTGTAGTAATTTCTCTTAGCGAAAGTCCGGCCTCTCTCATGCCAATAATACGACCACGTTTAAAATCAGTCAATTGGGAAAAATGTTGATGTTGACGTACTCTTGGCGTTGTTCCCAAGTTCAGAACAAAATTGTGAACAAACAATTTGCAAAATTGACAGTTAATTGCACACTGATTGGTTTATTTCTTCAAATTTATTGTTACTAAGTGCAAAGGAAAAAACAAAAAAAAAACTACTGGCTAAATTTTATACAAATTTTAATCGTTCTAAAGAAAGACATCGTTGACAAAATTTCAATAAAATCGTTCAACAAATTCTAGATGTTGCAATTTTTATGGAAGTCAAAATATATATATATATATATATATATATATATATATATATATATATACAGTGTGTCAATTTAAAAACTTACCATAGACTATATCTCATGAATAAATGATGATATCAAAAAATTCTCTAAACCGTTTCTAGGGTAGAAAGGGGGAACCAAAATGACATAGGAGCCAACTTACCCAAATCCACCCCTACGCCCCACCTACCCTAACTAAAAAAATTTAAATAGCGAACCCCTACTTGTAATACATCATTGGAAAGCCTGTAAAAAATGCTATCCAGTGGTATAAATAAAAATTATACTTGAAAGGCCACCGAGGTCACCAGATTTTCTGCCACCAGATTTTTTTCTTTGGGGTTACGTCAAGTCAGTTGTTTACAAAACCTAACCTGCGTCACTTGAGGAGTTGCGCTATTACCAGAACAACATTTATCAAAGTTCGTGAAGAATTTGAAAACAGGCTGTATTATTGTTTACAAAACAACGGAACCCACTTTGAATATTTACTTCATTAATTAATATTTTTACCAAATTTGTAGTTCAACAAAAGCTTTTAGTGAATATTGATGTACTTTTTTTAAATAAAATAGTATAGTATTATTTCTGAAAAGAGATTTGTGTTCATTTATAAAAATGACTGAAATAATATAATACACCCTGTATAAATTTTATTTATACCACTGAATAGCATTAAATTATTTTCATCGATTTTTATTGAAAAATTCTAATTTAAAGTTTTTATGCTTTTAAATATGAGTTGCCATGATTTATGTTTTTAAATATGAGTTGCCATGATTTTTAAAATAATTAACAATTGTAGTCGAATTAATTTATTTCGTGTCATTCTGAGTTAGGTTACTAGTTTTTATTTACAAAATGAATAATTACTCAAACGAAGAGAGAGTTTTTATGTTTTAAACATATTACAGTGGCGTTAGTTTGCGGAAAGTGAGAGATTTGTTTTTTGTTAAATTGAATAACAGCCCAATACCGTCTAAATCCACAATACGGAACTATGCGCGAAAATTTGAAGAAACTGCTAATATTTCAGCAGGATCAGAAGTTATTATTTTTAACATTGTGTTTGCAAGAATTTAAATAATACGATTGTAATACTGGTTGGGACGGATGGAACTGAATTAGAAGAACGTGTTTTGGGTATGATAAATATCCATCCAACATACAGCACAAGGAAAATTAGCCGCGAATGAAATGCGTCAAAGTCGGCGGTATATCAGATACTACAAAAGCACCAATATCATCCATACAAACCCCAATGTTATCAGGAGGCATTTCAAGCAGATGAGGAAAGTAGAGTTACATTTTGCGAAGAGATGCAAGAGCGTGCGAATTAGGATTGTCGCTTTATACCGTCAATTTGTTTTTCGGACGAATGCACTTTTATGTTAAACAATGAACCTAACGTTCAAAACACTCGATACTGGGCTCAAGAAAACCCTAGGATCAATTTATCTACAAGAACCCAATACCTTCAAAAAATTAATATTTGGGCTGGAATTTTTAATAATAAAGTTATCGGCCCATTTGACATTAATGGAAATTTAAATGCTGAAACTTATCTAGAACTGTTAGTGAATCCTGCTTTGGAGGAAGTTGCAAAAGAAAATCAGGAGATCTGGTTTCAACACGACGGATGCCCCGCGCATTACGGTATAGATGTCAGAAATCATTTAAATGATATATTTCCAAATCGTTGGATTGGCAGAGGTGGTACCATAATCTGGCCAGCCAGATTTCCTGCGACTTTTTTCTGCGACCTTAAAAGTAAGGTTTATAAAAAACGCCACTCAAATATTAATTCTTTAAGGGAAGCAATCGTTGCAGAGTGTGGGTTAATAAACGAAAGGCAGTTGTTTAATGTTCGAAGTTCGTTTTATAACAGACTTGGATATTGTGTATGGCAGAAAGGTGGGTTATTTGAATACATGTTATAAGTTTTGATTTTAGCCCACCCTTTTATAATATTTATTAGCAATTCCTTCATAGTATGTGTAATAAAATTAGCATTTTTCAATAGAAATCGATGAAAATAATTTAATTTTTGGTGTGGTTCGATGCGTAATAATTTTCTCATTCCATTGATATAAAAATATTTTCTGTAGGCCGAATTGGCGAGCAGGAATTCACAAAAATGTTAAAATCAATGTTTAATCCCTATGGCCAGGTTTGAAAACGGACACCCGGTAATACTGAAATTTCAAGTTCAATAAAAAAGCTTTTAAAGTTGTTTTCAGGTCGAATGAGTATTTTATGATTGAAACCCACTTCATTTTTCTCTTGCTTAATAATGCACGCTTTGATTGAACTCCAAAGCTAATATGTTTCGTCCATATCTACTAAACATACTAAGTATAGAATCAAATATATTAAAAAAAATGAAGTCGGTACGGTAGCTTTAGGTTATTTTATCCTCATTCGTGCAAATAGGTAATTAAGATTTTGACGCCCTTTCCATTTCATGCCTAACTGCTTTCTCGCTCATCTATAGGATATTTAATTATTAAGTTAACGGAGATTTTCTCTATCTACTATTTTGCTCCCCAATATTCTTTCAGTATAAAAAGCTATTCCAATCTGTAGAGATTTTTTTTTAAAGATACTATACTGTTTTCAATATTTTGTAGGAAGTAGAGTGAAAAAATTTCAACAAATATTGGAAAATTAATTATTTTGTTATGTAAAGATATAGTTAGCCGGTATTTAAAAGGAATTGAAAATGAGTGAAAAGACAATTAACTAAGTTAAATTATTCTTATGTTAGTCATTCGTTAATTATTCTGATGCAAATTTAAATAAACTATAACATGATTTTTAATTCTAGATTTGTTGCCTCCAAGAAACATATTTGTTAATTTGTAAATTTAAATAAAAACTACAAAAAATAACTTTTCCATTAGAGGAAATTGCTTAAAATTGCAGTTACTCGCAGAACTTTTGTTTCAAAACAAGAGTCGTCTATAAAAACTTTATGACGGACTACAGTATTTAATTACCAATTTAAAAGACGATGCTTCTGAAAGAAGAGTGAAAGTGTCTTTAGGATTTTACATCCATTTAAAACTTATGTGACGTAATAGTAGAAACCGCAGTCTGCTTAAAGAAGACGCTCAAATGGAGTATTCTTTGATACGTTAGGATTGGATTCTTTTTCTTGCGTAATCCATACCATTTGGTTTATTTTCATTTTTACCGAATATGCAACTACCCTCATGTACAGATATATCATCTAAGAAAGTCGTGTACCTTATCAAATTGTTTATTTTAAAAGTAATTTTCACAGTTGTAGTTTATTAACACCTTTTTTTTCTGTTACATTTTTTTATTTGTTGCCAAGAGAAAATTCCTTTACATTTATGAAAAAATAATCCCATACTACAGAAGAAATAATATGCTTTAAAATTCAAATAATTTAAATATTTTGGAAACTTTGTAGAACTCTATCTCAGTTAATAAATTAAAAGCAATTGTACTAATCATTTTAACAATTTATTGCAATATAGCTCTATGGATTTCGATTTATTGGGTGGCAATCAGATTAGTATCGAAGCAGTTACTTCGGTCAAATATCAATTCCTTTATGATTGGAAACGCTTCCAACTTTCCTAATTCACTTTCAATATCTAACTCAGAAAGCCGACCAGAGTTACTGGCAGCCATCTTAAATGTTATGGACTCCCACATTCTGGTTAATCGTGGTAAAGGTGGTACGATGTGGAGTACGCCTAGGTGAAAATCTCTCAGAGCTTCAGCCCTATAATATCATATCGGCATATTCATTGATAGACTATGGCGTTTTCATAAATGCATTCATTAACAAAATAATTGGGTGGATGCGTGGGTGGGCGGGTGCGTGTCTCCACGTGTGCGTACGGTGTGTGTCGGACAAAATAAATTATTAGGTATGTAGAAGTTAATAATGTTCTACTTGTCACTACAGACTTCGGAAAATTATTTATGGAGGAGGAGTGCCGCTATAAACACTTGAAGAGCGTTTGGTATAGTGCAGATAATAACTTTTTTTCTAATGTTATAAACATGCGCTAGAAATACTTACATTGTTAATATGTATTGAAAATTATCTATTTTCAACTTTAACTATTTTAAGGACGCATAATCACTTCATGTATTCAAAGTTTTTAAATTTTTATTCATATTTTATGCACTGTGTTCATTTTAAAACTTACCGCCCGCTGTAATTCAAAAACAACAAAACATTCAATAATCGCCGGGACACGTCAATTAATGTTTTGACAGTCAAGGGGTCTTGATATTTTCAACCCTGTAACCCCTAGCAACCTCAGTTTTAAAATCTCAAATGCAACTGCCCCACATTGTTATACATCATTTGAAAGCCAATTTCATTAACAACACACCAGTGTGTTCCTTTTGAAAATTGGGTGAAATTTATAAAAGTTATGGCCCAAAAACCACTCGGTTGACAAAAACTATTTATTTTATTTATTTTCTTTAATAGTTAATGTACGGTTTAAATAAAATAATAAAAAAAAAGCATTGAAAGAAAAATAATACAAATTAGTTGGGGTAGCTCAAACGTATGTCATTTTATGAATTGTTCAAAATGTTCCCCATTTCTTTCCAAACAATAAAAAAGACGTTGATGAAATTCCTCGCGCACTTTTTGAAATGTTTCTGGCCTAATAGCCCTACACTCTGCTGTTATACGATTTTTTAAATCTTGAATGTTTAGCGGTGCTGTTTTGTAAACTACTGATTTGAGATAACCCCAGAAGAAAAAGTCATTTGGACTGAGATTACAAGATCTTGATGGCCATTCTACTGCCCCTCTTCTTCCTACCCACCTACCAGGGAATGTGATATTAAACCAATCACGTACAGGTCTTGCGTACTGTACAGGTGCACCATCTTGTTGAAAGTGTATTAGGTCTTCTTGGAGTGAAGGATTTTCGTGCTGATCTATCTGATTTTCTAAAGATTCAGTGATCACTACGTCAACTATGTCCCAAAGCGTATCTAGATACACCTCGCCGGTAAGAGAACCATTTATAAATAAAGGACCTATTATGGTGTTGCCTTAAAATCTCTGCTCAAACATTTATTTTCTGGGGGCGTTGCTTATGACCTTCCCGGAATAGATGGCGATTTTCATCTGACCAGTAACGACAATTTTGCTTGTTCACTTGACCATTTTGGAAAAAATACACTCATCGGAGAAACAAATATTTTTCAGTAGATTGGGTGATCTACTAATCCGTTCTGACATTATTGCGCAAAATTGAATTCTTCGATCCGGGTCATCTTCGTACAGTTCTTGAAGTATTTGCAATTTATAGAGATGGAATTTATGTAATTTTGTAACCTTATGTATTGAGCCAATCGATATTCCAATTTGTTGTGAAACTTTTCTAATGGAAATAGTTGGATCTGCCCCAAAATCACCGAACATTTCAATCTGCGCTGCTTCATTGAATGCTGTAGACGTATTTCGTTTGGCATTGCCTACTGATCCGGATTTTTGAAACTCTAGCACATGCGAAACATTTTATCCGGATGCCTGCCGTTAAATGTTTGCACCATAAATGAAAATCATTTCAACTCTTTCTTCTGCAAAATAAACTATTTTGTCGCAAATAATAGCACAATAGTAAAATTGGGTTTTACAACGTTCAAACTGCAACAAACAATAGGTTACTTCGGTTTTGACATTTATCAAATACGCAAGTAAATCACACCACACTCTGTGGTTATGTCAACTGAGTGATCTTTGACTCCGTTGGCATTAAAAAAATGTTTTTGACGTACCATTAAAAACACACAAGTGTAAGAATAAGTTTGATTTTATACAACATTCAAACTACGCGAAACTAATAATTTTTTTCAATGTTGACGTTTATTAAATACGTAAAAAAATACCTATTTAAACCATACATTAACTATTAAAGAAAATAAATAAAATAAATAAAGTTTTTGTCAACCGGGTGGTTTTTGGCCCATAACTTTTTCAAATCTCACCCAATTTTCAAAAGGAATACACTGGCGTGTTCATAATAAAAGGGGCTTCTAAAACATGTATAACAAGTGCAGTAGTTGCGTTTGAGATTTTAAAATTGGGGTTGATAGGGGTTGCAGGGTTGAACAAATCAAGACCCCCTTGGCCGTCAAAAATGTTACCCCCTAAAACAACAATTGACGTCCCAGCGATTATCGAATGCTTTGTTGTTTTTAAATTACACGGAGTGGTAAGTTTTAAAATGAACACAGTGTATAAATTCTGTACAATAATCTTTTAAATCTGAACAATATGTGACTCATTGTTTATTATTTTCATATAATAATTTTGTTTAAGTTTTCTGAACCCACCATATATAAATTTGTGAGAGAATATCTAATATTTTTTGAGCGGATCCGGCCATGTGCTCAATGCTGCGTATTAATAATACAGGCGTATTCTTTCTACACTTTAAATGAGCAAATAAACTGACTAATTC
Source organism: Vesta saturnalis (assembly GCA_036346205.1). Taxonomy (NCBI): domain Eukaryota; kingdom Metazoa; phylum Arthropoda; class Insecta; order Coleoptera; family Lampyridae; genus Vesta; species Vesta saturnalis. Next base: position 486,993 of record JARFJB010000428.1, read on the forward strand.
AGACAAACTGACCTAAAATTGATGGAGCCTTACACAAGGTAAAAAGAATTACTATTTTAACAAGCAAGAAAACATAACCTTAAAATAAATTGGGTTACTCGTATCAGGTCTAAAAAAATCGTACACTTTTTTTGTGATAAGTATATAATTTTTCTCATCTACGTAAATGAAATGTTCTTTAACGTAAAAATAAATATTTAATGATGTGATCAGTTAACTGCGATACGTTGGATCAAAACATCTTAATTCTCATTTCTCATTGCATACATTGTTCTCGTCATAAACTATATTGAAGGAATGAGTGGAAATGTTTATCTTTGATATTGATCATAAAATATTTTCATTACCTCAAATCGAAAATTCCAAACAGACATGCTTACAAAACAGCAAGCTGAGTTGTGTCAAAAGGGAGGTAAATATCTCACTTCAGTACGTCTCAGTTGTCAACAGCTAAAAAGAATATCTTTATAATAAGATACTTAACCCTTTCAGTCACACTTATATTGTTGTTGAAAAAAATTCTAAAAACGTGTGCAATGGTTAATTGGCACCTTAGTAACATTTCAAAAGTTGAATTAAATACCCCCTCCCCTTTATTTTTTGCAGCATGTCCCTTGGGAAGGACAAGGTGACTAGGTGGAGTAAAATACTTTTATACACCAAAGAACAATTTATTAAGTAATAATGGAACGTTGTTTTATAAAACTAAAATAAAATAAAATTAAAAAAGTAAACAATTAGAATATTCACTGTCTTATTTTTTGGTGTGAAATTCCAGAAAACAATTTCTGTTCTTCATAACGCACAAATGCACCTTACATTTAGAGCAGAAAATGTGAGTCTTCAGCTTACAATTCTCCATCTTGCAGCGGGAATTATCTGGTTTATTATCATGTTCTGGAAAATGATTGTAACCATCAAACCTAGATACTGTATGTGGTCTTATCTCGTGGAACTTCTTTTCGGGCGAAACAGTTGGCCAATTATCGCTTGATGGTCGGCCTCGTTTAGGAAGAGCTTTGTATAGAATAAGATGTTCAGCAACTTCTTGTCGAAAAGTGAGCAAATCCAATATATTTTTCTTTTGAACCCCAAGTGTTGTAGTCCTGTTATTATATTTAATCCAAGAATTTACTAATGCAAGGTCAATGGCATGCGTGATCATTCTAACTGTCCATTTCCTGGATCTGACCGAAGAACGATAGATACTCAACAGGAAATCTAACTCCGTCCATGTTTCTGTTGTAGTATTTAATTGCTTCTGGTCTTGTGACGTCCACGTAACATTTTTTTTCTTATCCCACCGTCTACAATTATCAGTTGTACCGATACCTACGAAGTTGGAGGCTGTCGTTACCGCCTTGTTATCATACCATTTAGTTACAACTATTCCATCTTTGCTGAGAGAGATCGCTGAAGACCCCCGCCCTGATTTCTTCATTTCCTTATCTGTAGGTAATTTTGGTTGAAAAAAGCGATTCAGTCCGGCTGTCCCAACTGCATATATGAGTTTTGATTGCAGACATTGAAAAAGATGATAGGTACTAAAATAATTATTAAGAAATAATCCATGATTGCTTTCTCGTATTCTGTCAGAAAGTTGCATGACTACTCCAGCTCCTACACCAAAATTGCTATATATTGGATTTATTTCCGTAGTGGAATCCCTGATGTATTATAAAGTCATAAATGAGACCACTTTGTCCAGCTAACACGAAAATCTTTACGCCCCATTTCTTGGATTTGTTACTGACATATTGCTTTATGTTCAGGCGGCCTTTTAAAGGTACCATTTGCTCATCAACACAAAGGTACGTTTCTAAAGGTAATTCAAAACATCGTTGTCTTATTCAGTCATACAACCTACGTACCTTCCATAAACGGTCTTTATTTTCGTCTAAATGAATGGTTTGGCGCAATTTGCTGAATCTATTAAAAGCCATGTTATCTTTCACCAAATTCCAATGGATGAATTCCAGTACATTCTTACACGAGGAAATTTCCCATTATAATGTGGATACCGAAAAAATTTATTATTTATTGGTCCGTTGTTGGAGCGAATCTAGTCGCTGTCTTTTGAGTGGCATATAAATTTGTCATTTTTGCCATTTCTTTAAAAATTTGATCAGGAATGTATTTTTTAAAAAATTCTATTGGTGGTGGTAAATCTACACATTTGAAGGGTCTTGGTAGTGCCAAACAATTGGTTTCGTTTCATACTGGATGCCATCCATCCATTTTACTTTATTTTTCACGGTTAATTCGTGGTCTTGAGAAAAATTTTTTATTTCTTCTTTCAATTGCTTATCTGCTTTATTATTATCATTCGACGTATTTTCTTCCAAATTTTGCATAATATCATTATTGTCCTCGTCATCTTGTATATGCGGTTCTTCGGCTTCCTCGACATCTTCATCGGTTGAAATATTATTTAAATAAATGGCTTCCTCATCTTCAGCAGCCTGCAGCGATTCTTCGTTCCATCCATCGTCTTCATCATCAGATAAGAAAGACGTCCGAGTCATCATCATTTTCTAAAATTTCAAACAGTTCTTCATCTGTTCATCTTCGCGACATGATCTGTGGAGTGAGCCATATATCAACGTTATGCACGTAAAAAAAGTTGCAAAAGGGATGCAATACTTATTCGTAAAACATGGAATTTAGGTCCACGCAGTACCTTTGTCCCTTTCAAGGGACATTAAATTAGGGCCCTTATTTCTCCTCTATACGATAATAAACCGAAAAGTCTTATATTTAGGTATGAAGTATAATTGCTTTACTTACCACTAATCACTATATTTCACTTTTGTTTATAAAATTAACAATGTTATCATTCACTAAACAACGTTAACAAATGCAACAAATTCAAGTAGACTGTAATGTCGGTAAAAATTTTCCTATTTCAAAGTAGATGGCGCCAATATTCTTACTTAAGGGATGGTGTCCCTCCAGCAGGACAAGCTGATTTCAAACCCTAAATGAACTCCACAACCATATCTAGCCCAATATAAACTGATGTCCTTTATGCGGGACGCTGTGACTGAAAGGGTTAAAAAGAAATTGCCACTGTACCTCTATAATAAAATTAGTTATAGAACTGATATCTCAACAACTGAGATAAGGTGAGATACTCACTTAAAAGTGGTAAAAAGGATACAACTTCTGACAGACACAGACCTTGACCTTGATGTTCCAAGAAATCATTAACAAGAAATATATAAAATGTAGTTTTATAACAGTATAGTTCACACTCTTCTTTTATATGACAATTTAGTTGACGGAAACAGTATTGCCTCGATGAAACAGAACTAGAGTTTAGTGGTAATTCGTTTTTCAGTGGTATTTGACCAGTAATGTCAACAATTTTCTATACACATGTATGTCGTAAGATTGGCAAAATATATTGCTTATTACCATTACTCCACATTCTTCATGTAAACACTAAATTTACTAAAGAGATAGTCAAAATGGAACATAATTAAATTTTGCTGATAAATTGTTTTACGTTGGTTTCGGATTCTTTATACATATTGCGTTAAGAAAACTGTCAAATGTATTCTCTTTATTTATACAGTAATTTTATTTGTAAATGGTGAGTCGTATAGCTGCGTTGGGTTAGAACAAAATTTTGTAGTTTTAATTCGTTGGTGACCCTCCAGTCCTGTTGCATTTTTATTCATATTCTGATTTCGTTGGGATAAGGACCACAAATATTTGTATATCATATTAAGGTATGTGTTACCAACAAAATACGTAGTCTGCACAAATGGTGTATACAATTTTTATTCGGTTAAATGAAGGTGAGCTAACTTTTTTATAACTAGTTTCAGTAACAAAAATATTGTTTCGCCTATCCGAATTTTTCTTCCATTATCGTATTTAACTAAAATGTAATTTAATGCGTTTATAACTTTTTAATTGTGTTATTGTTAACAGCGCCTAGAAAAATTAAATTTCACATGATAATAATATGTGATGGTGACCTAGAAAGTGTGATGAAAACTATGTCATAAAGTTTAAATTTCGATACAGTCATTTATGTCTGTGCAGTGTGTATAACTTCTCCGTTTGAGTGTTTCTTAGGAGGTAGGTTAATGCATCCGACTTTTCCTCTATATGTTCTGGAAGGACGCACCTGAACATTTAATAATAATACTGGACGCGGGAAACCTATATTAAATAAGAACGGTTGTACAAACTATGTGTCTAATAATTGATACAATAAAGTAATGGGTATTTATGCTTTACTTTTTTACTATTAAATTTACATTGTTCTTGTTATTCGATTTTATCTTTTACTTTTTACTTTTAGTTGAACGAGATGATTAGCAATGTTTCAAATTTGACTTTACCTTTAGATGACATGTTTCCTTCAATTATCGAGCGATTTTAATTTTGACTCCGTACTTCTAATAAGAACGTAATTAATTAGAAATAAATAGTTTTATACATAGTGTAGCATACAATTAAACGGCCCGATAAACATCATGGCAATAACGCTCAATGACTATATTATATACTGGTAGTCCTGTTATTAACTATATTTATATTATCGTCTCAAAAATTTTTCACCCATTATCAAAATGTGTACTTACAACATTGATTCTATGGTAAAGGGCATTGGCCTCGCATTGTAATTAATAAGTAATTAGGTTCAGGGCTAAACTTGAAATCATGTCATATAAAGATGAGTGTTACGAGATTCTTAACACGGAGATTTTTTAATTATCGTGTCAATTTTTTTATTCTTCCGTAACAAATAACAGGTATAGTATAATAGCAGTTATGTAATTGAAGATCCAACCCACTTTATGATGTATATGGCAACCAAGGTTAGCTAGTTGATACGTAATTTATTTTACTAATGAGTTATTTATAATTGTAAAGTTAGAAATCAAAAATATCAACGCAAGATTGTTAAACATTCTTGATATATTAGACATTCTTTTTAAGATCGAATTATGATAGATTACGTAACTCGTTTTTTTTTTCATTCCGAGATTAAATATACTGTTTCGGCCTCTGTTTTTATGGACTGAAGGATCACTTTTAGTCTCTAGGGTTTAACCCCTTGTAACATAATGTGAAGCAAAAGCTTGGCAATTAATCAACCTATATATTTAACTGGATTCGTGATGACGAACCGCTTGCCATTTCTCATCATTGAATAACAAAAAATAGCATATATTCTGCGGGACTGAGGAATCTTTTAACCCCTCGAGTGGTTGTCTCGGGCTAAACATTCATTCTTCACTCGCGGGATTAGTTCGTCAGTCCCTTAATATTTAACATACTATTAAAAAGGTTTTGTGGCCAAGCTAGTTGCAGATAAAGTATATAAAGTATTTTTTATAGTATATTATTAAATGAGCAAGTAAATAAGGTTTTTATCCACGAAGATGAAGTTTGCTGCACGAGCCGAAGACGAGTGCATGTAATCATTTAAGTGGATAAAAACTTTCCCTGCGAGAATAATACTACAGTTTATCTACTATCATCCATACAAAATAATAATAATATTTTTAATTTTTCAACGTGATACTATGACAGTTAGTTTACATCGTCATTTTTACTGTAAATTTTAATTGTGAAGTTTGAACAATTATTTCTAAAGGTGGATTATCGACAAGATTAATGTTACAATTATTCTTCGTTATACTTGTGCTTGTATTTGTAGCATTACTTCCAGATATGTTTGTATTCTGTACAGGATCTGTTAATTTCTTTTAAAATTGTATTACTTATTACTTATTTCTATTGTTTAAGTTGTTATCTATGCACCCTTCAGCCACCCTTGTTGATTTCCATGCTCCATGGCGTTTGAGGGTGGTAATACCGCCACCTCCATCAACCAAAAGTGTGGCAGATGATCTGCGTAGGGTTTTCAAGATTTAAAAAGTAGCACCACTTTTCGGGATTGCAGCTAGCTTGTTGATACCTATTTTGTGCAATGTGCACTTGTTGTTTTGAAAATTCAAGAAAAAAGATGGACATTGTATGTTACTTGGGCGAAGATTGATACATTTCTTGCAAATATTGTAAAATTCTTCAATTACTGTGAAATTCAAGGAATTTTTTGTTTTAGTTTCAGGAATGTTGACAAGCAAAACTTGATTTAATATGCTCTACTTTCATTGCATGCAATTTTTGGGATCTACAGGCACCCATTATACCCATTATCCATTATTACAACCACCTTAAAGAAATACAGCTAGTATTTAGTAAATTTTTGTTTGCAGTTTGTGTTTCTTACCTTCGTTACAAGATATTTATCATCTGGTGCTTTCTTGATAAAGTCCTGTATATTTTCAGAGGTTAACGTTTTGGCTTTATTAGGTATAAATCCCTCGAAATTGCTACCATATATATATATATATATATATATATATATATATATATATATATATATATATTAATAGGATATTTTCAGAAAAGGAAGTTATGTTTTGCTCTGCTCGCCATTTAAAAAAAGTTTTCTAAACGCAGTCATATTTTTGCCGAGATTTTTGTAGCAGCAGATTTTCAGTTGCAGTCGTTCCGATCTTACAAATTTTAGGTGGCGTGCAGGATAATTCATTTTCTTGTTGAAGCATTTTAAATTTTTCAGACACAAAAACTTCACAGACCACGAATTTTACTATTCACTTCGGTACGTTTTGCTGTCAATTACTTAGTTAATGCAAATGGTAACCAACATGACAATATTGTAAAATAAAAATCACAATATTTTTAATTTTCATTGGTCGAGGTCTGAATGGATAAAAAGTCTGTCGATTTTACCCATGGTTAGAAACCAATAAGAAGCCCTCTTTAATTTATCGGTGGATAAAATGCCAATTTAGAGTAGAGCTTTCACATTAATAATAGTTATATTATATAATGATCGTAGATAATAGTTATTTATGTACAAAGGACGAAAAACTGTCTATTATAGTCGAGCCTGCAAGTAGGTGAGACAATAGACGGTTTTTCGCCGAGGTGCATATTACATTTTTTCGTCGACCTCTACATACCTTTTATGAAAGTAAGCACTCACCTGTTTGCTGGTATCGGCTACGCCCCACTCTTCGAACTGCAGACTCGATCATAATTTTAATAAATGTAGACAAAATGTAGTCTGGTTTGAAGTGTAACAAGTCTCTGTTTTAATTATACTACAAAATTAAATCAGTCTCAAATATGAATATTGAACGTACTGTTTGTGCAATTATTGATATTAATTCCTGCTGTCGAAGAAGATGCAAGAGACAAGTTTTGATTTTGGGTACTTGTTGATGTAACTTCAGATGCAGGTGCTCCAGCAGTACTATTTTCAAAACTTCTTTCTTGAAGTGCTTTATCTGTTAAAATGCTTTTTGATACGTTTATTTTATTGGGAATGGAATTCTCATTGTATCCCTCGGCGACTGTTGAGGATTTCCATCCTCCGTTCTGTTTTAATGACAGAATATGTGCGCCGGCATTGAGCAAAAGTGTTGCAGATGTGCGGCGATAACAATACCCGGTGTACTCTAGTTCGTTTTGCGATCAAGCTAGGTTTCTTTGCAAATGTATGCACATCAACCCACTTACACTGTACACTTTCCTAATTTATAATTGACAAAAAATATATTATGATTACAATGCTTCGGTCTTAAGTTAGTGTATTGTCAAAATATTTCTAAAGGATTCACTCCGTCGCAAGGTTTGTCTGTAACTATAAAAATTCGCCTTTTACCATTTTTTGAGTCTGGAATGGTTATTACAAGCATGTCGTCTTTATCAACAATATCTTTGGTCGTTATTTTACGTAGTTCGTCTCTTCGACAAGCCCCATCAATTCCAATAATTAAACAAAACTGTAATAATATAACAATAAATACATCAGCAAAATAAATTAAAACATTTTACCTTGTGCAAAAGATAAGTTTCATCTGGCGCATCACGAAGAAATCGGTTTATTTCATCTCGACTAAATACTCTAGATTTTTTCGCTTTATACCCAACGTTTTGTTTTTTCAAAAATGCAATAAGTTTCGGAAATTTGGATATGTTAACGTTTTCCTTAATGGCTAATGTGGATTTTAGCATAGAGTATATTGACCATAGCGTTGATCTTCTATAATTATTATTAGTTTTAGTAGAAAAATAGGCCAGAAGAACTTTTTGGGAGATTCTCGACATTATGTTCTTGACACCAGTTCTTGAACGTGTTGTATTGTTTTTCGTATAAAATTCGTGATTTCTGGGGGAGTAAATCCAACGTGGCCGTAGTTGCCAATTCCCGCAGCTCCGGAGGAGTGTTACTGATATCCATATCGCTATCACTACCCATTCTTGGTTATTATGAACACTAATATTCACAACACGGTCTTATTCACACGTAAAATCTAGCGGATTTCGTAAATAATTAAGTTGACAAATGACAGTTATTGTCACAGGCGCCTTTGTTTTTATTAAATCGTGGATTTACAAAATGACTCAATCGCCATTCTCGCACCGTGCCGTATTACAGTGACCACAGCGCACGAAAAGGCTTTGCGGACGAAATGTGTCTGCGGACGAAAAATACTTGCCTTCAAAAATAGTCGATTTACAGTAACATAATATTTGTTCGTTGTAGTTATTGATCCACAAGGCGTATAATGGGATACTATATTGCTTTTTACCTTCCAACCTACGTGTACATATAGGTATAGGAGGAGGTTATGCAATCCACATTTGTTTATTGATGCTAAATCGTCTTATTACCCCATTTTACAGCGTTCGACAAAGTTTCAACAAGGTCGACCACGAGAACACGTGCGTACATAATTTTCGCATATGAAGCTATATTGTTTCCATTTTATCTTGCCTATCACTATGGCTATGTAGAAATGATGGTCCACATTTAACAACGTTAGATTCTTCTAGCAGTTTTGCGATGAAATTTTAGATTATAAAAGTCTGATTGTGCGTGTGTGTGGGTGTGTGCGCCGGGGTGCGTGCGTGCGTGCTTGGGTGCGTGCTGTGGTTAATTCAAGAACGAGTACTCCTACGTACAGGGTGGCCAACTAAGAATGCGAGGTACTGTATCTGGGAAACTATCCATCGTAGAGGCTTGCGCAAAAAAAAGTTATTACTAAAACGGCCAATACAAAAACCTGGAAAATATTTTCAAGTTTCTGAAATGGCCGCTAGTGGGCGTAACTGCAATCTTGAATCTAAAAAAGTGATGTTTCTGTGAATTCTGCTATATTAACCTAATAAAAAAATAACTGATCTTTAAAGTCGAGGACAATCTGAACTTTTTTTGTTTGGCACTTTTTGACGTATGTCTAAAAATAAAGTGGTGGGGGGTATTCAAAGGTTTCCTTAAATAACCTCCTGTATCTTCGAATCGGCTAATCCGATTTTAACAAATTTGGGCGCGTTGAAATGAGCTATTCTTGGGCTACAAATGTTATAATATAGTTTTGTTAGTTTCACATGTCGTCGCTAGAGGGTTTTGTTCGACATTCCGACATAAAAGGTTAATTTTCGCAAAAAAATTAAATGCATTGGTATGACTCTTTTTCATGAACAAGTAGCTAAATGATGCCTAAACACGCTCGCGGAAACCGCATCTCGATATCTTGTTCCAAACCTAAAATATCGGCCAAAGAAAACAATCCCTTAAATTTTTATTTTTTTTAACTATATTTTTCTGGAATTGTTTCTATTACGTAAGTTGTGGCCCTAAAAAGGACCGATTTAAAGGAGGAAGGTTTTTAATGCCCCCGTAAATGCTCGAAATGCTGACCATCACGCTCTATGCATCGCTGAAGCCTCTCATGACTAGACAAAACTGCAGCTTCAATTTCAGCTCTCGGTATGTTACGTATTGCGTTACGAATCCGGTTTTTCATATCTTCTCTAGTAGTAGGTTGAGTCCGAAACACGATATCCTTTAAGCGCCCCCATAAATAAAAATCAATTAATTAATCACAAATATTGTTCAAATTGCAGACCATTATGTCTCCTACAAGTCTCACAAAGTTTATAAATTCTTTTAATAGCATTTTCCAAAATAAATGATTGTCTTCGTAATTCTGCAAAAGCATTTTCCGTTGCAATTTTTAATTGTTGCATGTTGGCATATTGCCTTGAATAAATTTTATTCTTTAAATTCCCCTATAAAAAGAAAAATCCAAAACCGACAGATCTGGTGATCGTGGTGGCCATCGAACAGGTCCATTTGTTCCAATCCATCTCCTGGGGAAACGTTCATTTAGCCAGTTGTGTATTATTCTAGCATTGTGGGCGGGAGCCCCATCCTGCTGGAAGAATATATCGTTCTGTTGAGCCAGTGGAATATCTTCTAAAATGTTCATAGTTTTTTCTTGTAGAATGTGTAAGTACCCATTAGAGTTTAGGTTTTCTTCATAAATCTTGTAAACTATTTTTCGGTTAAAAATAAAGCAGGAGTCATTAAATCCGAACCTGCCTTGACGCTCTCTAGGAAAAATCACGTGGGTGTTTTCTTGACTCCAAAACCGCGAGTTGTGTCTATTAAGAATTCCCGAACTTGTGAAATGTGCCTCGTCTGACCAAATTATTTTTTTTTCAAAATTATTGTCCTGAGTTTTCATATTTATAAACCAAATGCAGAACTCCAATCTACGTTCAGCATCACCAGGGTGCAGATGATGAACAAGTTTATACTTGTAGGGTTTGAATTTATGTTTTTTTTTTAATCCTTTGCGCTGTTGTTTTAGACACACCGGTCTCTTCATCTATTTTCCTGCACGAGGTTTCAGGAGTGGCTTGAACAACTGCTAAAACGTTGGTCTCTGATTCCTCGTTCTCTTTGTTGTAAACTCGGGGTCGAGGTTTGTCAAAACATCCATATTGGCAAAGATTAAATTTTACTTTTTGAAATATCTTTCTGCCGGGTTGTCTTCTTTCAGGATATCTATATGACAAAATAGGTATATTAAATAAATACAAATTCTAAAGTAAAGATTAACTGACCTGTTCAGATAGTGTTCTAAGGCCTGGTCTGCGTTTTCATTAGATAATATGAAGCAGGTATTCATATCATATTTCTCCAAGTTTTCAAATTTTTGGTTTCGAGCCATATTAAAAAATAATTAAACAACAATAACAACAACAAGAACAAGAACGATAACAATAAACAAAAACAACGAATAACAATAAATATCAGCACTAAACTTGGGAAAATGTAACTAGGAATAATTTGAGAGAAGCAGAAACTTCAAAAATCAAATACCTAAATAATGGCAGAACGTTAATTTTTTTTGCGTTACCATGGTTACCCAAGGCTATACACTATTATCAATGTAAATTACAGAAAAAAATCATTTTGTCACGTTATTTATAAAAATAAATATAGACTATGCTATATTTTTGAAAATCTCTTGGCAAGGGGAAGAAGATTTAAAAAAAATATATAGGGTGTCCCATTAAAAAAAAGTAGGTTATGTCAATATCTCAAAAACTGTGACCTCTAAAGAAAATCTGAGTATCGCCACTGGATTCTACGTAAAAAAATCTACAAATATCAGTTTTTACTTTTTTAATATGTCTGACAATAAAAGAGTTACAGGGGATGACTGAAAATGCAATTTTTCCAAAATCACCCTGTAGCACACAAACTAAGATGGCTATGGCAAATTTGATTAGTGCATCTTTGGTTTCATTAAAAAATAGCACGGTGTCGCGAAAACCGCAAGGTTCTAACCTAAAAAATAAGCGAGATACCCCGTAAAACATACGAAAATGGGACAACCTGTACATATATGCAATAAATAACTAGTAAATACATTTTTAATAAAAAATAAAAGTATTTTATTAAATAGGAATAATTACGAACCTATAAATAATAATTATACGTCTGATCAAAACATTTATCGAGAAGGTCTTTCATTTCCTAGAGAAATTTGGAATTTTATTAAAAAGTTGATTTCAATACACAGTTATTTTTACAAGATTTGAAAGTTTTTAACAAATTCGTAAAAAGCAGAGACTTTTAAAACGCACATATTTTTTTGCATAATGATTTTGCCAAAAAAATGAAAAAAAAACTCGTCGGTAACATCCATTATTTTGTTCATCCACAAACTGTATCGCTACAAAACAATAGTAAAAGTCTTAGTAGTAAAATCATTTTTGAAAAAAAAAAATAACAATTTGCAATTCCTTGTCATAAATAAAAACTCAAAATTTAGACTGTGATTTACGCTGATTATTATATTTGTACACACAAACAGGTTAATATTTAATTTTATTTGTCTGTTTGTTACATTCGTTACTTTTGCTGTACTATTAAGTAAATTTTTGCGATCTATTAGAATTAATGAATTGCTCGTGTTTCTTTAAATTTTCTAGAAATGACATATCTCAGTAGTTTCTTGAATATATTACGCTTCACAATTAAAAAACATTTCTGTTGGTTAGGTAAACATTTTGATGGTCACTTATAAGTTATATTTCAACTTCAATGTGTTGGGTGTCACTGGTATATATCCGTTTGACATTCGCATATTTGACTTTTAATTTCACTTCCTTCCGGTCTGTGCTTGGCGAAAGAAAGCCATTTTGGTGTTTCCTAAAAGAAAAATGTAAATTTCTGGACTTTATTTAGCCCATCGATGTTTATCGGTTTTGTAGCGTACGAAAAGTATCTTTCTTAGTAAACTTCAACTTTGTGTAAACTTACAACAGGAGATACCTTTATATAGGACTTGCCGGTAGCTCGGTCACGGTAGAGATGGAGCTACCGGCAAGTCCTATATAAAAGTATCTCCTCTGTTGGGGTAAGTATGAGCACAAAGTTGAAGTTTGCACGTAACATGTTTGTTATATATTTATTAGTCAAGCTGTACTAAATTATTTTGCATCCATCAAATTAACCAATTTAAAATAAATTCAAAATATTCCTTCATATTCTTGGATTTCCGTACATTTGTATATACGCGAAAATGGTTTTACTGTGAGAGTGACATTATGGGCAAAGTGAACGCAAACGCGTTCCGCGGAGCATCCGGGCCTGATACGTAGTATACGAGAAAGTAAAAATCGGATGTGTAGAAGAGTGCGCGATTCCCCAAAAAATACCCGTTATACCGATTACGCCAAAATCGCTACAAAATAATGGCCATCACCCATCTAGTGCCCTTGCCAAATTTGCAAATCGCGCCTATTTCCGTTTAGGAGGTATGGAAACATACTTAAAAAATTCTAATTTTGGCGCCATTTATCTCTGGCAAGAAAGCGTTTTAGGACAATAGTTCATAAGTCAAATCCTATTATTCTCACGTGTTCTATCGAATCCTGAAGTTTAAACCTGAATCACCCTGTATATAATATGATTAATAATTTTTGAGCGTTAACATTTAGTTGTGTCAAAACTTCACACTTTTAGCAATTTATAATACTATTTTCTTTTTGTAGTATAAACTTTTGTTAAGTGACGATCATATTTTAAAAACAGTTTTGAAACTAAAAAATAAATCTGTGTTACTATGGAAATTTTATTTGTAATATGCTTAATAATTTTAGAGCAATTAAAAATTTAATTGCACGAAAACTTTATAATTTAATCTTGTTATATTCAAAGTTCAAAAATTAAATAAGCGTTATTCAGATGAAAATAAGAGCTTTGATAATTACCAATAATTAATATTCAAGTATTCTATTTCTGATTATTATTAACTATTAACAATACTGGTTAGCATTTTATAGGGTAACAAACACCATTATAAAAGACAATCTTTTCAAGGCACAAAATATTCACCTCTGTTTATAAAGACTGAACATTGAAGAGAATTAGTCAATGCATAAGTTAGCAAGTGTTTGTAATTCAAATTTTAGGAATAATAAATTGAAATATTCAACAGTAAATTAAATAATCTTACGGATATCCGATTTACAGTTCAAATACATACAGAAGTATCTACAAATGCTTATTAAGCAACAAAGGAATGAATTCGATCGATTCAAGTGTAATTTTACAAGCAATTCCATTTATCTGTAGTTTGTAATCATTTATCATTAATAAACACTATTCTGTAATTGCAATAAAATAAGTTATGTAACTATTATTTATTTTATTTCAGGAATCTGTAAGATCGCGTGTTGCTATGGATTTCACTGGGTCTGTGGGAAGAATAGTTGAAGATCCTAAAGAAGCTAAAGCAATTGCTGTTGCCGAAGGTTATTCGTGGAAGAGGAGATGGAGGCCTACAATCAGAGCGCCTTCTAATTTAGCCCACGTTCATGGTATTGAATCAGGTGTACATATAACACAGCCATGGTTTCATAGTGGAATGACAAGAGACCAAGCGACTGCACTTGTCAGTAAACATGGAACCGTTGACGGGTAAATATTTATTCCGAATTATGACTTTCAACGTTTTTTTTTTGTTCTGTTGGATTTTAATGCTAAATTTGGTAATTGTATCACGGGGTGTTAATTAGTCTCGGCAAACAAATTTCAGATTTTACATCTTTTTAAACTGTATGCGAAGATCAAATAAATATTCGTTGAATTACGGTTGAAAATGCAAACTCATATTTTTTGCATCTTCTGACATGATCGGTATATTTTGATTTTGTGAATGTACTTTTACTAATTATTTTCGAAGCAAAAAAGATAGTAAGGTATTTAACCTTCACATTTGAGGAAGAATTAATTCGCAGCACTGTTTAAAAGATCATTGTATTGACATTTACTGACTTGTACGCATCTTTCTTTTTGTCTGCTTCAATCTTACTAACGTGCTGAGTAATTTTATTTATTTATTTAAATATATGGAAAATAAGGTATCTATTAATTTTAATTTCCATAATAAAACATTTTTCATAAAAAGCTTCCTACAAGAGTTAGAAACATCAAGATAGGAAAGGTATTCAATAAAATACTAAAATATTTAAATATGAACATCAACAAAGTCTGCTCCAATAATAGAATTTAAACAACGTACTGTGGAATATTGTATTACTTAGAAATTAAACTAAATCTTTAATGGAATAAATATTATAACCTTTTTGAAAAAGACATTCCAGAACACTCTATATGGACAAAAGTTAACAATGAAAAAAAACAAATTTATCACATTACAACATCGGTGGAAAGTTATTAAAAACTTCATACGAAAGTTCACATCTAAAAACCTAGATATACTAATTATAATTAAAGTATTTGTAAACACTCTTTGTAACTACTGATTCATTCAAAATGTGATGTAGTCCACATGGCAAGTTATAACCGCTTAAAATAAAACAACCATGATATTTAATATTATTTTGTTTCATTGAAATAAGTAGAAACCTATTCTTTCTCACAACCAACAGATTTTATATTCAAAAAGATGCTGGTAAAAGTGTGAAACTAAGATTCCGTTACTGTAAATGGCTTTCCAGTAGTCCTAATCTTTTACCATTAAGACTCTGTGATATGTAACGAAAGAAACACTTCGCACCACTTCACTGTGTAATATCGTCGCGTCGGTTAAAGATAGATGGTATTAAACGTATTTATATATATATATATATATATATATATATATATATATATATATATAAATCTTTCTAAAAAATATCGTCTATGTGTAAGGGATCGTGATTCTTACGACGAAATTGATTATCTGCAACAAAAACGTATTTGGGAAAATCTTTTTTTAGTACACATATACAATTTAGATTTTTTGAAATTGAAATTTGAAACTATAATGTAGGTATAGAAAGTTATGTAATCGACTTTTTTTTCACTATAGCTAAATTGACTTAGTAGCTCATTGTAGCGTCTCCCAGGTACCCTATCTTGATAAGCGTAATTTGAACTTATTTGCAATAATGCAAATTGAAGAACAAAACTATCGCTAAGTGATTTCTCTTGACTTGACTGACAATAATGTTAATATTACTCAAATTAATTGCCTGCCTTACTTTGACTTTCCTGGCAATACTTAAAACATTAGAATTTATTTATAAGTCTGATATTTAATTACTCCAAAACCTCAAATCTAATGAAACGAAGTGACAGTCTAGTGGTAGGTACGTTGTGTTGATAGCCTGGATGAGGTACGTATTGCATCATGAGGGGCAGGTAAAAAAAATGAAACTACTCAAATTAAAATCAACGAGTGTTGCGCAGCGGTGGTTCAGCCCGGGCGTTAATATACTATTGTGGGAAAGAACCACCAATAAAACCCACTTTATTCATAGATAAATAATTGCAGAAGTACATTATGAAATCAAATAACACACAAAAAACAATGAAAGGGTTAAATATATAACAAAACATCATTAAATCAGGTTAAAGTGCGTACAAAATTATAACATTAAGAGAAAATAAATAAAAAGCTGTTTAGTTACACAGAAATACAATAATAAAAAATCATATGTAGTCACACGCACAATTGGGTCATAAATAATCAAAATAAAAATCGTAATACCAAATATGTGGCCCTTTAAAACCAATCATGCCGGTCTTTAAGTAAATAAACGCACATAAAGCAATAAAGCAAATTACGGTACATATAAAATGCAGGAACAGTAAAATTGCAGAGGTGATACTAAGGTAAAGGCAAGGACAAAAGAAAACCGACCAGGAAATTACACGTACCCAATTGTTTAGTGACCACCAAAGCACAAAATACATAAGTCAAATTACAATAAGGCACATACAAAGAGAAATCAGCTCGCAGCAAATAATTCTACTTAAACAAACTGACAAACTCGTTAACACAAAGTCTTACAAGACTAAGTTATAAATACATCACTAACATCGTGACCGATATATAAGTTTGAGTGCGTTAGAAAATACAGTGCTCCCTCTCTCAGGTTACACGTTCTTCTATACAACAAATAAAAATAGAAATAAAATTCGAGGTGTTTAATGGTTATCTGATCTCGGGAGTGTGTACACACTTGGTAATTGCCTTTTACAATTAGTAACCAAAGCGGTATCATGTACCCGTTCATCAGCCCACCTCTACATAAGTAAATATAAACAGCACACAACAATGCTAATTCATTCCAATATCAGAGGGAAAGAGCTCTGCACTGTCTTTCATTTTAACAGCTTTCAGCTTAAGGAGCCCGCGTGCGAATAAGATACCTTTTCAAGGCAATGCTCGATGTTTGACAGGTTATATAGGCTTGTAGAATCATTTGCAGCCAGCCTTAATTTATATAAAAATACCTACTTACACTTGTGTATATCCCTTAATTGATCACTGCCACACATCGTTAACATACGCGTTTTAACTTCAAAAAGGGTGACCATTATTTATAGATTAATATTTGAAAAACACATTACAACTAACTCCGAAAGAAAAGCCAAATTAGTGTTGGCTAATTCAAAAGAAAATGTACACGCACTAAATATTTTAAAGACAAACTGTTTACATTGAAGGTAATTAATTAACTCCAAAATCGATCTGGCTCAATTGACACTCTAACTGTAACTAGCTTTCTCCCGGTTTCAAATCTAACCGTCTCTACTCCCTTAATCAAGCCCGATTTTTCAAAAATAATATAAAAACAAAAAACATTAATTTACGTTGGAACAGTCTCATATTAGTATTGCACGACGTCTTAAAGTTTTAAAAATGTGCATTCGTCCGTAACAACCTTACGTGTAGCTCTCGAGTTTCTAAGTAACAACCAAATATATCTTTTGGTCGGGGTCTGTACCGACGCAATTACTTATTAGACTAGTGACATTTTTACATTAAGAATCGGCGCATAAGAAATTCGTTACGCCCCTTCAGTAAAATATTCTTTTAAGCGTACACCTGCTAGTCAGATCCTAACATGTGTTTTTCAAATATTAGTTACATACATTCTCACATTTCTTACATAAAATATATAAATAAAAGATTTTGAAAACATTAGCAAATTACGACATTTTATCAAGATATTAAAAATCCACTAATTATCTTTTCTATCGCGGTAACAATGGCGATTTGACAAACGTTTATTACAATAATAATCAAATTTTCGCGGTCCGCCACCTACATCATTTTACAACGTTTGGCCAAGTTTCGCCAAGATCGGCCATTATGTCTGTGTGTGAACGTATGTTAACATACACGATAACTCGAGAACGAAAACACTTACGTACTTAACATTTTGTATTTAGGCTTCTTTTCATTTCTCCTGGAGCTGATTAGATTTTGGAAGAAATTTAGCGGCGGAGAGGGGTGAGTGTTTATTAGGAGCTGTTTTTGATTTTTATCAAATATTTCTGAAACAGTAGTATATTTAAAAGATATAAAAAGACCAATATGTAGACCTTAATTATGTAGATTAATTATGTTCTACGCAATTTTTTTATAAGAAAATGTGTCGAGACATTTTTTAAAGAAAATTTTATTTTACATAACTTTTCTTTATACAGTTTCTTAATATAAAGCGACATAAGTGTAAAAATTAAATAAATATGATAGTATAAGCAATATTTTTATAGAAGTGGGCGGCTTTGGAATTGTTTTAAGTTAGTATCTAGATGTCTATTAACCTCTATCTGACATGAAGTTTTAAACGTTTGTTTGACGTAGATTATGTTTTTACAATGTTGCTTATTTCGTAATTAATATAAAATAGGTCCCATAATTATCCTAAAGACATTGTTATTAAAATAAGTTCATTTCTTTTAATTTCCATTTTGTGGGTTGAAAGGTAGTATGCCAGATATTTTAAATATCACGTTAGTTGTATCATGGGATTGTAAGCTAACTTTTCGATGTTCAATAATATTTTTCTTTATGTTATTACGTTAGTAAGGATTATTTTATAGTAGCACAACGTTTTCGCATCGTTTTTCTTCGTTCTGTGATTTGTAATCGGAAATTGAGCTCTTATTAATATTTAATAATAGATTATTGCGATTTCTCTTCACTGACAATTTATCAATTGTAATGTTATATTAAGGAAAATATATGTTTCAATTATTCCTATTCTTTCTCAACAAAAAACTTAGTCAAATATTTGGCAAAACCCTTTGCTTGCAAACTTATTTTAATTTCATAATTTTTTGTTATTCAAAATTAGTTTTCATTTCTCTTTAAAAAAGTGATTGGCCAGATAGTGCACTTTTTGCATATTTGAATGTTTTTGAATATGATCCATATTTAATATGTGAACATGTCATTCATACATATCAGTATTTAAATACAGTTATCATTACAGCATATATAACATTAGGAAAAAATATATCTGGAGTAAATAAAGAGAACACCTTTTTTGCAATTTTGTTATGGTGGAACCATCTTCACGGATATTTGTAGATAATATTCATAAATAGTAGTTCTGTATGCTTAGAGTTAAAGATCTGGTTCATTATTAGGCACAAAATGTGTCAAAATGTTCTCAGTATAATTAATAAAATTATAAAACGCTTTGCATAATAAATTATTACAAAATTTAAGGGTGTGAGTAGTATACCGGCACCATCCCCTCTACTTTTTACTCGCCCACGTGGGAGGCGTATTTTTGTCGGTCATTTTGTTTTGACGGCTTCTTTTCGGAGACCATTTTCAGCCCCTCGATGGAATTTTCACCTTAATTTGGTTGTATTAAGAGCCTCTTTGGCAGTTCAGCCCCTAAAAGGTAGGAAAATGCGTGCGCATACAATTTTCGGAATGGAGGTCTTAAGGACAGCCCTTTCACCTGATTAGTTTCTGATTGGTTCTTAGCCCCACCCAGCTTCTGAGCTCTGATTGGAGGCTTAAGGCTGTGCAATGGTTACGGTGGGAAATTTGCAATAAGGGGGCTCTAATGCTAACTTGTAAGACAGCTATAAGAACTTGTGTTAGGGCTGCGCCCTCTTGTGGCCCCTTGTTGCGAAACTTGAATTTTCTTTCTGTAATAAAGGTAGCGTCACTTAGCGGTAGGACTAATTAGGGTTTGTTTGTGGTGCCATCTAGTGGTGTTATAGACTAATGAACATTTTCTGCAATAGAAGTTGATCATGCACGTCTTTCTCTGAGCTCTTTCTCAAACAAATATCAATGAATCAGATCAAACAATCAATCAACTAAATCAATTTCAATAAAAACCAGTTTACGAAAACCAACTTACAGTTCAAAAATACTGATTTGGTTTAATTAATTACAGCTTGCTTGCTCAAAATCAGCAACTGTTCAAAATACCAAATTGCTATAACGGAAATAAAAGACAAAAGGTTTTAACGGTTTATTTTTACATGCGAATCAATAACTGCGAAGTTTAAAACTAACAAATACGTACCGCATAATGCTATTAATTAATTTATTAAAAAATAGCGTAACACTCACACCTTTATCTAACTAACTAAACAAATGAGTAGAGATCGAGTAGAATAAGAGCTGACCAGGGTTGGTTGGTTTATGACATCCTCCTCTTATAATAACACATTAAAATCTTTATTGCCATTTTTGTGAACAATATCAAGTAAATTATTATAAGTTTTTGTTATGAACGAATAAGTTGGTTAGTCCGGTACTGTGGCAAAGTACAGGTCGTAGGTTCGAATCCTACTCGAGGTAAACTTTTTCTTTATGTATTTAATAAAATTAATAATAATTTTTAATTAAATATCAAGTAAAATATATATTAAAAATAATACGCATACCTTCAGATGTGTTTTTCTTTCGACTGTTCTAATAATAACTGTGTTGGAGAACTAAACTAAATATTGAAATATTTTGTACGTTTACTAAACCCGTTTTGTGTTTTTACTTATGAATAGTTGATATAAAACTGGCTATTGGTTTCTCCCATCATTAAGTAATTTGTATAAATGTAAATATACAACCTAATTATCTCTATCACCTATCGTGATAATTAATGTGCTTACAAATATTTTAAAAATTTGCTGCCGCAAAAACACAAGGTCTAAATATTAGGCGAAATAATAATCATTTTCTACCCTAGCGTTTTATACAGGCAGATTCTCTATCTAAGCGGTCAGAACCTTTACATTCGAAAATTATACCTGATTTATTTGTATGTTCAATTACACACGCACGCACGCACGCTCCCACGCACCCACACACGCGCACACGCACACCCGCAGGCACGCACCCACCCACACACACGCACACGCACACACGCACACACTCACACACGCACATACGCGCACACGCACACACCTACACACGCACGCACGCGCGCGCGGATATTACTTAAAATAAATGAGTAGCAATTAAGTAAGCAAGTAATTAGACATTATTAATTAGATGTACATCAAAACTGTTGTTAATGCACGATGCGCGTGTTGGTTTTAGTAAATATTAAATATATATATATATATATATATATATATATATAACAAAGTAGAATATACTTGTGATTGCAGATTTTTTTTGACTAAAATCTATGTAATCGTTTCCATTTCCGGGCACTACAAATTCTATTGGAGCATCATCACTAATAGCTGACAAGGGTTTGTAAAATATCCATTCACCACTCTCGATATTTGCCTGCCTCGACGGTATAGCGAGCAAATCCAATTCGGACTTGACGCATTCACATGATTGAGCATGTAGGAAAGCCATTATCTTGAAAATATATCGTAAGTAGGTTTCTCTTCTTAGCGGCAACAACTCTCGGTGGAGACTGGTTATTATCGTTTTTTCTTTTTTTTAGTTTGCTTATGCTTATGGTTAGTATTTACTAGGTCGTCATCGAATAGACGGGGGGATGCGGAGAGCCTATGGGATGTTGTCTAGGGATTCTTCTCCTCGGGGAGGTCGTCAAGGAGTTGTGATCGCGGGGAGATGCTTGAATTTTAATTTAGGTTTTCTTCGTGGGAATTGGGGAAAACTGTAGTTGTAGGGTTTGGTAGGAATAGTGTTGCCGAAGATTCTTTTATGTGTAAAGTTTTTCTGTAGTTTTTGGATTCTGTGTGTGATGGTTGGTATGTTTGCGTGTTCTGTTGTGCGGTCGCTAGGGTACCTGAGATGTAACCAACTGTGTATGCGTCTGAGTTTTCGGCGTTCACAGGAAGCAATAGAGGAAAGGTGATTGGGGGTTTATGTTCGTATATATGGGTGCTCGGAAATCCATAACACGCCGAATATATGTTTTGTAAGTGTGTTGTAGTGTTTTGGGGTGGCAACCTCTGATTTTACCCCGGAGGGCGCCCAGTAGGTTTGCGCGATTTCTTATCCTGTTAAGTGTTCTTTGTACATCGGGGAGCCAATTGAGGGTTCTAGCAAAGAGGATTCCTAGGTAGATGACGTCTTGTTGGAGTGGGAGCCTTTCTTGGTTTAGGGCGAGGGAAACGTTTCTGGAGCAAGGTTTAGGAACTTATCTTCGGTGTAATTAGGATGTCGGAAGAGGATTATTTGGGTTTTGGTGGGATTGACGGTACTCCACCGGTTCGCCCATCTGGAAGAGGGAGTGGGTGAAGATTTGAAGGAAGTCTGATGGATAGGGATTCGGTGTCGGGAGAGGGTTTAAGGTGGGCTGTGTCTTCCGAGTCGAACTCTTCGGAAGACAGGATAGGTTCGAGGGAGGCCATCTTCGACGGAGAATTGGGAGGCTCCCGCCGCTTCCGGCACTTGAAGGTGAAGGTAGTGTGAGCTTCCCCGAAGTTGTTACACCTTGAGCTAGCCGAGGATTTACACGAGGAGGATCTGTGGCTTTCGCCACAGTTGGGACATCGGATAGAACGGGTGGGACACTCCTCAGCGGTATGCTCCACCTGCGTGCAAGTGGAGCAGTACTTAGGGAGGGGTTGAGGAATAAGGGGTGTTCGCAACTGTAGTGTCGCCCGAACATGACGACACCGCGTGCGAGGAGGTATTCAAGAGTGGTTTGGGATGAGGGTATAAAATACGGATTAGGGATGTGGGGGTGTTGGTCGCCTTAGCGGTGATGCGAACGGCCTTCCTCACGTGTAGAAGATCGATCGCGCCGAGGATCTCGGGTTCTTATCTACGTAACGAATCACGCAGGGAAAGGAGGGCGTTCTAGAAGTGGTGTTGTAAGGACGGGGACCGGATAGTTGGGTAAGGGTGATGGTGGGATCACCAAAACGGTGCCGCAGCCTAAGCTGTGTACTATCCGGCAAGGGAAAGGAGATCTCTAGGAGACTGCTGTGGTTATGGTTAAACGTTAAGTTTGACCAGGGAGGGTTTCGGGGTTTAAGGGATGTGAATAGAAATTTTTGTGTGGATATGGATTTCGGGATATTGCGGATGTAATACCTCGAGGATTGAGAGCGGGTGGGATTAGAATTAGGAGAGTCAGTGTAGAAATCACGGCAGGTACAGGTGGCTGGGCGAGTGTGGGTAAGAGCATTATATTATGAAACCAAATAGCTTGAATCAAACTATAAATTGGTCGGCATAGATTAGCAATCAGTGTGTGAGGTTGGGTTTTATGAAGTACCGGCTATGAAGAACAAAGTAAAGTACAAAACCAAAAGGTGTCATCAGTTCTGGATAGATTGGTAATATTCTAGAAGTAATATAATAAATTATGTCAACTGAAATACAATAAATTCGATAAAATAATGTTTCTACAAGTTCAAATTTGCAAATCCAGACCGTATGTAAATAACTCAAGATTCTATGATTAAATAACCATTCACATACAAATTATTAGACAATTTATAAAATTCAAACTCTACCTAAAATTTACTAAATATTTCAAAGCAACGTAATTATCATGAAAAGTGCAACTTGTTTTGTAAATTAATCAAATTTTAAAAATAAGCGGTTGTCAAGAAATATTCGATATACCAATCGTTACTCAATACGAAAAGGGTTTAAAGAGAGTTTAAAATTCACTAAATAATTTCTGAAATATTAACTATCATTTGTGTCTTGGGAACACAGTTTAGCCAAATTTACTTTATTCAGAGCGTGTTAACCATAAAATTAAAAAATGTTACTCAAAACCCGTAAAATAATCCGTTCAAAGTTTCAATTTTTACACTAATAAATATAAAAGATATTTGATGGTTGAATTACATTACATCACATCAACTTTAATACAGTTAGTTAACATTATTTATTAGTTGGTTGCATTCACTAGAAATTTAGTTAATCAATAAATGAACTCTGTTGTGTACCTAAATTGCGATAATCCAGTCTTTTTTATGATCCTGTTGAGAATAAACTGCTACTCCAATAATTGATATAGATAATATTGATAAAGATAATATACACTTATTGAATCAAGTAGTGTATGAATAGCAATCAAATTATTAATAGTATTATCTATCAAATCCCTACACTTTACGGGGACTGATCGCGTTATTCAGATTTCCACATATTTCCTTTTATCAAAGCCTGTACAAACGCATTGTGAACTAATGGTATATTATATATCAAGGGACTAAAGCACAACTTTCAATCCGGTGAGTGAACTGTCACTTAAAGGATTAAAAGGTACTTTGGCCCTGTGGTATATACGCTTCTTTGCCCGCAGGCTTTAAATTTACAAATTTATAAAAAAAATAAATCAAACCGTTAAATCTTTGTCTACTACTATTTTTACCTTCCAACATACAAATTCACATATAGGTATAGAAGGTTATGCAATCGACATTTTTTTCACTAACACTGGGTGCGTGCGTGCGTGCGTCCGTGCGTGTCAAAATTTGTTTACATACAGGGTGCGGCTTTAGTGCGTCGAAGTACGATATATCCGTTATTAACGAGATATCAAAAAAAGTTATTTACAAAAATTATAGGCAACTTCAAACTTCACATTATAAAATTATTTTCGTATTTACAGGGTGTTACATATTACCAGGGTGAATTAAAGATACTTTTTTTTAAATGGGACACCATGTATATTATTTCAAATTTAAATTAAGGTCATCTCCCCCACACTTCAATATAGGGTTTCATTACGTTATATAGGGTATTTCAAAAGTTATGGTCAATTGTACACGAAAATCGTTCTTATTTCAACGTGCTGTATACCCTAGACAGAACAACCTAACAATAATTTTTCCAGGCATAACTTTTTGACATTGGTACAGTGTTACAAGAAAGTGCTATTTCTTTATTATTGCACCAATTGAATATAGAGCGAGCCAAAACTCGTACATATGATTTTGTCATTTTTTTCAGATGAATCACCCTATATTTTATTTTAACAATTGAAAATACACTTTATGTTTTTTCATTTTATTAAGCGCTCCCTATAGTTAAAATCGTTAATTTTTGAGATGTTTTCAATTTAATAACGGAAAGAGATTGTGTTTTAAATTTCTGTTATAACAAGTTAGCCGTGAACAAATAAAAGTGTGACAAATTATTATAAACAGTTCAAAAAACATCGGTTATTAAGACAAAATTCTTCTAAAATTAATTAATTTCATAATAAATGTTCAAAATGTCCACCGAAAACATCAATACAGCTTTGCAGTCCATCTTCAAATTCTCGACTGACATTTCTTAACATTTCTACATTAATACTCTAGAATGCTTCTCGTATTCTATTCTTCATATCATCTTATGTGGTTGGAGGGTATTTGATACACACGGTTTTTCACATAACCCCACTTGAAGAAGTCAATTTTAGTTAATTCTGGTGAACGAGCTGGCCATGCAATGGGTCCTCCTCTTCCCACCCATCCTTCAGAAAAATGGGTATTAAGAAGATTATGAATTAATCTAGTGTGATGTACCTGAGCTCCATCGTGTAACAATCACATTCTTTAACGAATGTTAAGAGGAACGTTTGCCAACAGTAATGGTAAATGATTTTCTAAAAAGTCCAAATAAACCTGACTATTCACTGTTTCATCGAAAAAATGTGGTCCAATTACTTAATCTCCAACTATACCACCCCAAACATTCAAAGACCACTTAGTTTGACTATGAGTTGCTATAAGATGGGAATTACTTGTCGAATAATAATGGAAATTGTGTCTATTCAAAGTTCCATTTTTAGAAACGTGTTTGTCTCCAAAGAGGACAAAAGCAAAGAAATCTGCCTGATTGTGGATTTGTTGTTGAGCCCATTCACAAAAAGCAACCCTTCTGCGATAGTCATTTTCGAGTAACTCTTGATGCAACTGGATATAGCGTAGATGCATCTTATTTTAACGCAGTATTCTTCGAACGGACCTGTCACTAATATGATGGTGACTCGAGATTTCACGTGTACTAACACGTAGATTTGCGTAACTTCAAGCATCACGTTAAATTCATTTTCCTCGTTAAGTACACGTTTTGTCCTTTCCTTTTTTGCATAAACTACTGAACCCGTACGATTAAAACGATCTGCTAACCTTTCTAACGTTATTTTCTCGGGTTGTCTTCGTGCGGAATATCTCACTTTGTAAATTCTTTGTGCTAGACTAAACGCCAAATACGAATTAAACAAAAAAAAAACATTTATTTAATTGTGAAAAGTGAAATATAAGGTTATGTTACTTGTTCATAAATTTACTCGGAAATGTTGTAATTCGCATTTTAATTATTAACCACACTTCTAAGGGTAAATAATTCGTGTCTAAACAGTATTGTACTGCAATGGTTATAAATAGGTGTAATAGAGGGGGTAGAGTTTTATCAAATTCACATATTAGATAGTATGCAAGTTCAAATAAAGTTGAAGAAGTTATATAATTTATTATGAGGAAAATATAGTATACGAATATACAGATGGTTTGATACAACAAAACAGGTTTTGTGGGGTTTACACAATGGTTTTGTATTCATAAAAGCATTGAGCTATGGCAGTAGCATGTTAAAAAGGTCAACACGATACATATTAGTGTGTTAAAGATAAATAAGAAATTTCACATATGAATCAATATAATTAAGCAATTAAACACATAACAGATATTGATTACATGAAGTACAATAATCCTAATGTGTAGAACATGTATAATAATTGGTACAATGCATAAAAACTCTGCGAACTATAAAAAGGGTTATGGTACGAAGACGTTATGTTGGTAGATCATAGACTAAGTGTTTAAAAGTGCTTAAGAAGTTAAAGTGCCTTAGAAACATATCTAAGAACATGAACAACACATGTGCAATGTGAAATTAACAATATAAATACAATAAAATATTACACAATTACTCTACACTTATTTCTTCGTTATCATAATCTGATATAAAATCAGATTCATCCGACGAGTCTCCACTCCTACGTATAATCAATTCCTCACAAACGACATCCATAATATGCTCTTTATTAATGTATTCCTCTTCAATTTCTTTAACATGACGGCATACTTCTTGTCAGTGGCTCTCCAAACCCATCGAACACTTTTCACGAGTTAGTTTTCAACATCGGCTAATTTAAAAGTTGTGTTTTTCGATGCCACCTAAGCTTTTACAATGGCCCTAATTTTTTCTATTGGATTTAGCTCCGGGTGGTATGGAGTGACCATGTTGCGCAAATATAGCATCAATTGAATATTCCGTGTAGCTCGGTTTATTACATTTTATTAAATCATACAGCTCCACTTTTGTTTGGGATTCATCATGTACGATCCCTCGTTCTTGTAACCAAGTTATCATTTCCATTTTTTTACTGCTAAAAGTTGGATGTTTAACTGCCAACGTGTTGTAATAACTTGCATTACCCATAACAATAACTGACTTTTCGAGCAAATTCTGTAATAACTGGTGCTCAATCCATCGTTTATAATTAATAAAGTTCATATCGTCGTGATAATCACCTGTTTTTGAGCCCAATTTAAAAACTAAGAGGGCATTATTGATAAATCCCATTTCACCACCAGCATGTAATGTACATTATAAACAACGAACTAAATCAATATATTATATTAATACATATTACTGTGGATTACAAATACAACTTACTTGTAAATAAAAGGTGTTGAAACGGAAGGAGTTTTGAAAAAAACTGTTTATAATTGATAAAAACGTGCAAGAAAAATGAGGTTAGAAAACAATAAACCACACTACATTTTGTGGACGGAACATAATATCTACTTCTCACTCATATCATTATTCATTTCTATTTAATGCAATATTCGGTTTCTGCCAGGTGTCTTCGTATTTGGCGTTTGCTCTAATAAACAATTTTTCATACATTCTCCCAGTACCCATATGATGCCTGTTAAATCCTCAATAGGAAAATTCATTTCAAACAGTATTTAAGTGTTTACAAATTAATAAACACTACACAATCTAAAAGAGGTTTGTTAAATGACAAGCTACTAATTATTACTGATTAATATCTATCTATCATTTGTTCATGGCTAACTTGTTATAATACAAATTGTTAAAAAATCTCTTTCTGTTATTAAACTGAGAATATAATTCACATGTCACATGGTAAATTTTTGATTACTTTCATTGGTTAAAATACAAAAACAAAAACAAAATCGCAGAATAGACTATCAAATCGGTGATAATTTTATCAGCGCTTGTTGACTGTCACATTGTTTTAATAAATAAAATAGTTTACTGTCAAACTGACATAATAAATAATTGTATTGATTATCTTGCAACTGTAATATTTACTATCAAAGTGACAGATAGTTTAAAAAATGTATTTTCCATTAACGTTCATTATATTCTCTTACCAAATATAACACGTGTTATGATTAATAATCGATGATACCACTCGTTAAAACACTCGTTCAATTTTCATGGGTTTTAACTTGAGTTATCACCGATGATAAAACGTAATTGGGCCACATTTTTTCGAACAGCGAATGATCAGTTTATTTGGACTTTTTAGAAAATCATTTACCATTACTGTTGGCAAACATTCCGCTTAACATTCGTCAAAGAATACGATTGTTACACGATGGAGCTCTGGTACATCACACTAGATTAATTCTAATCATCATAATACCCATTTTCCTGGAAGATGGGTGGGAAGAAGAGGACCCATTGCATGGCCAGCGCGTTCACCAGAGTTAAGTAAAATTGACTTCTTCAAGTGGGGTTATGTAAAAAACCGTATGTATCAAATACTCCCAAGCACACAGGATGATATGAAAAATAGAATACGAGAAGCATTCCAGAATATTAATTAAGTAGAAATGTTAAGAAATGTCAGTCGAGAATTTTGTCTTAATAACCGATGTTTTTTGAATTTTTTATAATAATTTGTCACACTTTTATTTGTTCACGACTAACTTATAATAGGAATTTTTAAAAAAATCTCTTTCTGTTGAAATTGAAAATATCTCAGAAATTAACGATTTTAGCTTTAGGGAGTGCTTAATAAAACTGAAAGAACATAAAGTGTATTTTCACTTTTTAAAATAAAATACAGGGTGATTCATTTGAAAAATTGACAAAATCATGTGTTCGAGTTTTGGCTCGCTGTATATTCAATTGGGGCAATAATAAAGGAATAGCACTTTCTCGTAACACTGTACCAATGTCAAAAAGTTATGCCTGGAAAAAATTATTGTTAGGTTGTTCTGTCTGGGGTATACACGACGTTGAAATGACGCACTAATGCCGCACCCTATATATAAGAAAAAATTATGGCAGATAATTTGGAAGCTGTTTTTTGTACTGTTCTTGAGTTTCGATATTCATTTTTCTGTTAGATTCCCAAATTTAGCGTTATGGAGTACAGTTTTGCTGAGTATGCATACATGTATTTAATTTTAGGGGAATGTCGTGGCAATTTTAATGCTGTTGCTAAAATTGTAAGTAACTGTAAAGTAATAAAAACACTTAAAACCCGATTGATGTTTAGGAGTTATGTATTGTTAATTTAAAAATGCAAATAGCACATTACAATAGAAACTTTGCCATGAAAGAGGTTTTGTGTGCCGGTATGCGTTCTTTTTAAGGTAACAATTAAATCAAGTGCGTTACTGTGCAAATCACTGGCGGCTTACAAGTTAGTACGACTGACCACAGTATTGTTAGGTTTATCTAACTTTAATTAAGAATTATTCAAAAATTAACGTTTTCGAGCAAAACTGTTATAGAATTTTTTGCTCAGTTTTTGATACAGAATCAAGTGGTATGTCTATTATCCGCCATTTAGGATTCACCCTTTATAATAGAGAAAGTGTGCCGAGAGTGAGACCGGACACTCAACCTTAAATTTGATACATTTAACAGAACACTCTTATTTTCTTCATAAGCACGAAATTCAAATTAGAAATTACTTTTATTTTGAAACCGTATTACTTTGAATTATTTATCTATATTCAAATTCATAATTTACATATGTGAAGCATTAAGTCGTGTAAATATTTAATAAGTAAGTGGTAAAATTTAATTTTTTCGTTTAAAAGTGTAATTTCCCATTTTTGGTATTGCGATCATGAAAAAATTCGACCTCGAGATTTTGACGAATGTTCACGTTTTGAGGGTATCTGAATTCATATTGGCCATTTTTTGCATACAGTCTGTATGTGTGTGTGTGTGTGTGTCTGTATGTAAACACGATAGCGGTTAGACCGTTGAGCATGCGGCTATTATGGCAAAATCGTAGCTCCATATCCACTTTTGGGACATATAGGACCACCGAAAGTACATGTTAACCCACGCGGATTTCAAATGTTTTCAAGTAAACTAGTTAAACTGAAACTTCTCACACGCATGGAATATACTGAAAAACTATTAGATTGAAATTTCAAGCTGTTCAAGGCACTAGAAACGGTATTTAAATAAAAAATTATTTTTATATAAATTAAGACTTTAACCAAGATTTTCGACTGGGATGCTGCAGAATAAATTGTGAAAAACGTATGTGTGTGGATATATATATATATATATATATATATATATATATATATATATATATTGTACTGGCTAAATTAATTGTAGTACCAGCGATTAATAATTATTATACTCTAAATTATTCAATTTTACTATATGGGGAAAAGGTTCTTATGGTAATAACTTTATAAAAAAAAATATATTATGCGCCGTACTAGTTCATAATCAATTGTATTAAACATTGATTATTGTCAAAATAAATTAAATCTGGGAATATTCATGTAAATAATCAAATTATATTTGATAATAAACAGTTACAATGGGAAACCAACTTAATACTGAAATAAATGTAGCCTGTCAAACATTTCTGCAATTGATCTAAATTATTGAGCACAAATTTAATTTTGTTTGAAGTAACTTATTAATGTTTTTAACAACACTGAATCATTTACTTTTCAGATATTGACACGTGTATACGTACAAACATTGATACATTATTTAAAAATAAATAAATACAGGACTTCAAAAAAAAATAAACAATGCGATAGAGTTATGATAGAGAAATACACTCACATGCGTTGCTGCAAATTCAAATAATGTTCATATCGGGTTGGTCCACATTAAACATTGGACGTAGATTTCCTTCTATAAATCGGAGATACTGTCTTTTTATCCAAATCAAATAACTGTTGACTGTTCTTCATGTGGTAAATTCGATGTACTTACAATGATCATAGCACTTTATTTTATTTGTGTTTTTAAAAATGTTATATTATTTATTTAATAATTTCTCGGATTTAATTTTGTATTTTAAGTTCATATAGATTTTTGTATTCACTTGCACCTGTATTTTAGATTCCGTTATGAAGTGAAAATTTATTTTATGATCTTAATCACTGTCAGCAAAATAAACATCGAATCCAAAATAATTGAAGAATTTATTAACATACAAAAAAATTGCACATCACCCGATGTTTACACATGATCTTGAAAACGAAACAATTACAATTTTATCGAACAATTGTGATCGGTAACCTTATTTTTAACTTTAGTTATAGGTTAAAACAATTGTTTCTGATATCTCAACTCTACGTCGATCGTGTTTCAAATCCGAGAATTGTTACTTACATGTAAACACAAATAACACAAAAATTTCAAAAAGCAAGAGTGTGAGAAATCAGGAGCAATTCCTTTTATACATTTCTCCTAGATACCAAATTTTCAATTTTTTTTCTACATTACACACAAAAAATTCTAGCTTCTGATTGATCTAAACAAAATTGTAAACTTAACTAAAACATAAATTATGCTATATCTTCTTTAATACAATTCGGATTTGATTTTTAATTACAAATTTGGAATCAGGGCAAAATTACGCATAAAAAGACACCTCACAAGCCCTATTTTGCTTCGATAATTTTCGTTTTGACAATCTAAATTTACTAATATCAAAAAAATCTTACATCCTACAACTAAACTAATTACATATTCAAATTCCACATTAAAAACTGTATCAGAATACATTTATTTATTTCAACCCATTTCATTTAAATTTTACAAAATTTCTACCTTCACATCTACAATTTAGGTAGTTAACTTAACTTTACTAATTTTATGTTTATATTACATATTTATAGTTAAATTCCTTGTTGAAATGAGGGAAACCTACTATTAAATGTTTTTATAATTTATTTTAAACTTATCTTACCCTATAAAAATTATAATTTTGTGAAATTCTTACAAATAATACTTAACCTAACTTAATATAAATTTACTTTTAATTTGTGTAATAACACTTGAAATGTTCATAAAATGTGTTATTATATCTGTTTCTAACACCAATACTGTTCACTTGTACTCCATAGTTCTTAATTTTGTCATTTCACATTTTCACATTGTTATTTTGTCAATGTTTGTATAGAATTTGCAATTTTATATTAAATGTCACACTGCACAATTGTTAAGTTTTTAAGTCACTATCACTTCTTATGCATGTTTTATATACTTTGTCTTTGAATTACAAATATACTATGTTCGTACCATACCCTTTCTTTCATATTTCAAATAGTTTATGCATGGTACCTAATACTATACATTCTACATATTATAATTATCATACTCAATGTGATCAATATCTGATATGTGTTCAAAATATTAAAATTCATTGAATAAAATGCGAAATTACATAAATATGTTACACGACACATCGTACCGATTAATATTAATCATGTTGACCTTTCTCACATGCTACTGGTAAAGCTCAATGCTATTATGAAAATAACAACCTTGTGCAAACCCCACAAAGCCTGTTTTGTCACATCAAAACCATAATTTTGCACTCGTAACTATTTTCTCATTGAAAACGAACTGTATACTTCCACAAATTTATCTAACTTGTCTACTATATTTCAAACTCAAATAAACTCTATCCCCTTTATTATGCCTACTTCTAATCATCTCAGTATATATATATATATATATATATATATATATATATATATATATATATATATATATATATATATATATATATATAGAGAGAGGTCAAAATAAGTCGATTGTAACTAATTTATTTATATACCAAAATGTACCGTTTGCCCGTGAGAAGAGTTTCAAAGTTTACATAAAAAAACACATTTTTGTACGCTGTTCAGAAATGAGTGAAGAAATTGAATGAAATTTGACAAAAGTGCATTTTAGAGGATTACTCTCCTTTCAGTAATCAAAGAAACCCAAAAGAAATTGTAGAAGGGTTAAAACCACCCTCATCCCCTGATATTTTTTTCAGAACTTTCTTAGGGGTGGTAATACGGTTCTCACTTTTTAGCGAAAAGACCGATTAACTATCTTCATGTTACTCTTGAAAAAATTTCGCATTCCACATAGTTTCGAAGGAAAAAAATGATTTATTAAATACTGCTAACAGATATTCCTAGTACAAGTTTAATAAAATTGTAATACAAAATTTAGTTGGCAGTAGATACAAAAACAACACAAGTCGTGATTTTGACAGGAAACAAATTCAATTTTGTTATTATCGCGAGTACCATTACTTATTATTTAATTGTTGTTACTTTAACTGCTATTAAATATGGATTTACAATTTACAATTGTCTATCTACTATATCTCCTTTCCGTACTCCACCTGCACTTTCTCCTCTTGTCTTCTCTCCGCTTAACTGTTTCTTTTCCATATTTCTTCCATCCAATCCACTCACCTCCCTTTTTCCCCCAGTATCTCCTCTGCCGTCTATCTTCTTCCTTTAACTCCCTGCATTCTTTCAACATATGGTTGATCGTCTCCATCTCTTCCCCGTTCAGACATTCCGGTATAACTTCTCTCTTAATATTCCTGTAGATTATATTATATTTTCCTTCTTTCACCATCGTCCACCTTTCCTGGTTTTGGACATCCCTATCCCTTCTAATTATGTCCTCTCTCACTCTCACTCTTTCCCTTCTTAGTCTCTCCACTTCTTCTTTCGCATACTCATTTCTTTTATAATAATCTTTTCTGGTTTCCTGTCCATATTTTATTCTTCCTGTTATTTCTTTCAGCATTCTTGTAGTATCTTTCGATCTTCTACTCATTTCCTCTTCGAACTTTGTTGCTCTCTTTCCCGCCTCCACCCTTATTTTTTCTACTTGCCTCTCCTCTCTGATGATGTATCCGCCGGGTGTTTCTCTTTCCACTCCCAGTACCCACTTCCAGTATTTTTCTTGCAATCCCTCTGTCTCTTTTTACTCTTTCCACACCTACACTTCCGCCCCGTACAACACCACACTTTTTATTAGATTTTTAAATAATAATTTCCTTTTCCTTAAGTCCATTCCGAACAGTCTTTCTTCAAGACTCCACACTTGCCCATTTAATTTATTTCCTTTTCTAACTCGTACTTTTATATTCTCCCCATCTTTATTGTGTTCTCTCATCGTGTATCCCAAATAGGTGAATTCCTTTCCCTCAATTTCCTCCTTTTTTTTCCTTTTTCCTCCCCTTTATTCAATACCATTACCTTAGTTTTGTTCCCATTTACTTCCAAATCTTTTCTTTTTTTTTCTGTCCATCGCTTTTAGCATCCCCCGCATTTCTTTTTTTTTCTTCGCTATTAGCACTATGTCATCTGCATAGGCCAGCGACCACACTTTCCTGTTCCCTACCACCACACTTCCTTCTTGTTGCCCCCTTAATGTCTCCTGTGTATACCGCGAACAGGCTTGGGCTCACCGGGCACCCTTGTCTTAGTCCCTTCCATGTTACAAATCCTTCACTTAATTCATTCACCCTTATATATTATATATATATATATATATATATAATATTATATATTTACTAAATATCAACCTAAAATACGAAAATGGTAAAATAAAATCTATAACATTTTAATAGTATACACATAAACGTTCATAAATATAGCTATTGGTCTAGCAGAAATTATCGGATTGGTATAGCAATGAGTTCTAACTCATGAATTTTTGTTTTAAATTTAAATACAACCTATAAAATGTGAAAATCCTGTGTACTTTAATGTACTAATGTTATACCATCTAGATGTTTTCCTATCTGTCAAATTTACTTTTTGAAAATGTATCAAATGAACTCTAGGATACAACGTTACTTAGCTAATCAGGATAGTTATTTTTAACTACATTAATAACATATTTTCAGGTCATAAACCACAATGTAGGTAAGCGAACGTTATTGTACGGTGCGATTATTTCATTGTAACAATGTGAAATATGTGAAATATGTATTGTGCAGTAACAATAATCTGTTATTTTTTAGTTATGACTGCTTGGGAGGAACTAAACTTATCTTAAGAGTGGCTTTAGATCTATCTCTGATGTAATTATTCAACCCCAATATATATTATATATATATATATATATATATATATATATATATATATATAATGAATATTACCACCCATATTGAACACTACTAAATCGAAGCAAAATTTACAATTTTCATCAAGGGTTGAATAAGTATAAGTACTTTGAGTAATGGTAAAAAAACCGTGTGCAGTTATTGACTTAAACTACTACAATAAATATATCTTAAATTTTAAGAAATAGACATCACAATTCATACCTTTTTCCATAAAGGAGTATTTGGTGATAACTATTATAAAACTATTATTATAGTTAAATAACATAAAATTTAATAAACATGATTTAGACATATTTTTGACAAATAAATGTATGTTCCATTACGGTAAATCAGAAATAAACGACAAACTTGCGCATGCGCTCTCAGAGTTACTCTAAAAAAATTTTACTGATGTCCATATGTGCACCAGCATTGCATCTATGATGTTAATAATGACTAAAAAATAAGTCGGTTGGTATTGAAAATATACCTGTATTTTATATTCCGCGACGAGCAAGATATAAAAACACGTCTTTGTAAAATTGTGAAAATTCCTTCCATTATTTTTAATTTAGCCTATTAATGTGAAACAAAAAAGATTCCTGATTTTAGTTGTTTTTTTAACTTAATCATTTGGAATTAAAAAATTTAATACCAAGGAAGTAAAAGTGGCAATTTTGTTCCTAAAATGAAGGAATAAAGTGAATGTTTCAGTCACTGAGGTGCAAAAAAATTATTTTCATGGATGTCATGACCTCAGTGGTACAGGGACTAATGCTGCAGTACATTAATTTTTAACGTTATCGTTAATATTACTATTGGAAATGTTGAACAGCTATGCCATGTGTGGAAGAAGAAACATGTATTTTAATTTTTTAGCTAATCAATTATTTTATGATATAAATACGATTCGACCTGTATAGACCTTTAGATATCATTAAGGTTAAGTATTCAGATAAATCCTATAAACTTTAATTTCCTAATACACAGTATGTATGACTTAACTTAGCATAACAGGCAGCAATCATTAAGTTAATAGCATAAACGAACATACTTAAACTTCACGTTGCATATTTAATATCATATGCTTTACCTACAGCACTATTGATTGCGTTTACCGCAAAAATCCGGAATGGGTGTACAAATTTCAATTTCTATATTTCTCAGAGATATGAAGCACGTAATACCGGTGGGGTGAACTTCAAGATTTGTGTCACTCGAAAAAGTTCATAAAGCTCTAATATAATTGAATATTTTCACAACAGTAAGTAATTTATTGAATTATTTAAACCAAAAAACCGCTAGCAAAAAAAATTTGCCGATTTAATTCATAAATTTTACATATCTTTTTAATACTGAAACATATTTTGGCAGTTTAGATAGAAACATGGTATCTTCCAAACAATGCTTAAACATATTAGTTCTACAAACGTTACCTAAACTGAAATGAAATGTCCCTTAATCACTTCTACGCCGTATAAAAATTTGTGAATTGTAACGATTACCTAAACATGAAATTAAATGTCCCTTAATCACTTCTACGCCGTATAAAAATTTGTGCGCAAAATAAGTTTTATCTCATACGCGTAATTTAAGACAAACTTTTCTAAACAATATAAAATTTCGAAACAGTGAGGTATTAAAGCCTTGAGATGTCACTTGACTTTTTATGCCATTATAAATACAAAATACTTTCAAAACTATCTCTACTATTCAGTGAGCACTTATTTAAGACAAATACTAATAACGAAAATAACGAAAATGTGCTGTATTTGTAGTAATTTCAAAGAAAATTTTTATTTTTTATGAGACCATTACAGTTTATGGATAATCAATCAATCAATTATAGATACTGGATGTAAATTTTTTTTTAAATATCTGAATATTTATAAATATATCATGGTTAGATTGTAATTTATGTTAATAGACTACATGCTAGATTTGGTCAGTTTTGAAAAGTTTAAATGATTACTCAATAAATTTTCTTATGTATGACTTTTTTTGGGAAGTTTTAAAAATGATTGACCACGTACGATGTGCTGTGCAACATTTAGTATCACGAAACGCAATATAAACGAAAAATATATCGTACAGAATTGCTATCTAATGTATAACATTCTTAATCTCTCCATTGGACATCCGAACGTGACGTTAGTCGATGGTCCTGTCACTAGGCTACGTGCACAATGCACATCTAG
The DNA here is from genome assembly GCA_036346205.1 of Vesta saturnalis. Lineage (NCBI taxonomy): Eukaryota > Metazoa > Arthropoda > Insecta > Coleoptera > Lampyridae > Vesta > Vesta saturnalis. The sequence continues at coordinate 524,663 of JARFJB010000428.1, forward strand.
TCTAGGTAATGCGAGTAATGTCGGAAATAGAAGCTCTGAACATTGTGTACTGTGCAATAAAAATACCGCAAAGAAATGAGTCAAATGTGTTATATGTAATAATTTTATATCGCAGTTGTGCCAAAGTTGAAGATTATATCTATAATTGCTAACAAAAACATCTCATGTTGTGAAGTAGCCATCATGAGTAACTATTTTCAATGCAAACAATAAAGCAAGTGATGTTAAATATTTAAAAAGGAATATTAGCGACATGTTAAACGGCAAAGTTGTAACTTAAATATATCACGTCCTTGAGTGTGCAGTGTAACTCGAATAAACCGGATACCACATCGACTAATAGTTCTAAAACGAAAACCGATTTACAAAAAAAAATTAAAAAACGGGCGTAAAAATTAAAGATGCTTCAGTTATTCAAGTGAAAGGTAACTCTGATAACGAAGACAAAACGCAAAATAAAAAATATTATTGGTCTAAAATAGGTGTAAACAACGACCTAAACGCAACAACTATAAAAGCTTATCTACACTACATAAAGTGAAGTTTAACTAACTTAAAATTTCTGAAAGTGCCCTTTGAGGAAATTAATATACATTAAAAATAAGCTAAAGTTCTTTACATCTTTACGTATTATGTTTACCGTCTTATTTGCACAGAATTCTAAAAAAAGTATGATACCTTAAGCAAATTTTATAATTATGACAGAACACGTGGTACTGATCACAAGGTTCACAAATTCGAACATATTAAACAAAATTTAGACAAATATTCAGTGACACAACAAAGTACAAGTCGTTAAAATTGTTTGATAAAGTCTTCTATTAGGTAGAATATTTAATGTAATAATAAGATTTCTATGACACTTTCTCCATACTTTACTTTATTGGTTATACTTCGATTTAAGCATCAGTTACTAATATTACGAACGCTTTGGATTTGCAAATTTTAAGTTGTAGCAGCATTATTTTATTGAATTTTTTATGTTCAGGTTCACATCATTTATTGTATTGATTCTAGAATGTTACCGATCTATTCAGAACTGATGGCACCTTGTTGACTTTTTGATGCGGATTGATAATCTATGCGGACCAATTTTTGTTATGGTTTGACAATCTATTTGGTTTTCTACCTTCAAAGTGTCAATTACCAACTGTATTCATTACAAGATTTTTAGGGGGTGGCTTAAGGTCGGCTGCGACAATTTTCACATATTACATTTACTGGCCCGTATTTCGAATTTGGCTCATGTAACATTAGAAAAATAAATAAATATGAGGTAAATAAATAGAACAATTTTACTATAAATGTAAAATATTTATGATGTTGAACTACCTCCTTACCTTTAAAAAGGAATTTTGGTGATTTTAGAGAGTACTTAAATCTGTAAAAAAATGCGAAACACAGTGTTTGTAATTAACAAAAAACATTTATTTACATGACTTTAAACGTGCTTTATTTACAAATCCAGAAAATAAACAAGGAGCGATCGTAGCACCATCTGGGGACCGACTCACAAACTAAACAATGGCAATTTACATCATGTGACCGACAATGCAGAATTGAATAAAGGAAAAAGAATACTACAGCACAAACTACAGAGTTCTGTCCACAATTTTTACCTCATTGGAAGGGATTAGTCACATTAATTATTCATGTAGATGAGACAACGATACTGATTCTAATGATCTATTTAAAGTAAATAAATTCTGTCATTTATTTGCATTACATTAAGCTCAACTAAGCATGCACAATAATTAAATTTCAAAAATTGACACTTCTGAGTTACATTATACTTGAAGTTTTATCAAATTTTCGAACCAAACCATAAATCATTCCACAGTTATTTATTACTATTTCAGTTTTCTTGCTTTCCCAACCATAGTTATTTACTCCACGTAATATTATTTGAGCATAAATTGCTGCAGTCGACCTTAAACCCTCCGTTCATAAGGTCAGGCCCGCGCCGTCCATATGGGCCACTCGTGTGTTGCACGAGGGTGCCGTGAATGCAAAGGCGCCTGTCCATGCCTCTCAATTTATAAATTTTCAACAATACAAAAAAATAAAATTGTGTTCTCGTCATTTCAAAACGAAAATAGTAGTAATTATTTATTATTTTACAATAATGAGAGTTTTCTGCGTGCAACTTCAGCGAGCTTAGTCATTTGTCCTGTTGCATTTCAACTTGTATTTTAATGTGTATACAATTATTCGAACTTGCATTGTGTGACTTGTATTTCGACCTCCTACATAAAAAGAGTTTACTTGGTAGATTTGTTTTATATTATATTATCATACCGTTTGGTAAATAATTAAGAAGAAATAATTTTAATAGTGATATTTATTTACCTAGTAAATTTTGTGTTCTTTAATCGTTTATTACTTAGTTATTAGTTCGAATTGATTACTTAGCTTCTGTCTAAGGTAGTTAAATAAGTTTTGTAATCAATTTGGTAAAAAATTAACTGTTTATAATTAATATTTTTTTCAAGTTTAAGCACTAAATATTTTTTATTGTTACCTATCTTGTTTTAAAGAAACTACTATAAAGTTTTGCCGCAACCTCAGAAATATTTAAAAATTCAAACTGTTTTCTTTTATTAATTTTCATGGTTGAATTATTTTTGAAGTTAATAAAGTATGAAGCAAATTTATTTGGATTCATATATAAACGTCTAAAGAGGAAAAAAAAAAAACAAACTTTCCGTATATGAAAACTTTAAACAAACGGAAACGAGAAGAAAACTTAGAAAAAACGAATGCAAAAATAACGTTTTTTTCAAAAACCACCCATTTCTCAAGAAAACAAAGACCTTCTGTCTACATCAACGGCGGAATTAGAAACTGAACCAAGTATCAGCAAAATGGTGTCCGATTTATTGATTCCTACAGTGTGCTCAACTACTGATGAAGAACTGCAGGAGAAGGAATTTGTAAACTTGATGACGGTGAAGAGAAATTTTTGCCACTTTCAGAGGATCCAGGGTTATGGCTAATAGCTTTATTTCCCCCCATCATGTTCAATTATTAGTAGATAATGGACCAGTTAATTATCACATTAAAAATCAGATTTACCCTAAAAACAAATCAGGACGTAAGTTTTCTGACACGTATTTTACTAGAATTTTGCATAATAATGAAAAAGTTAAACAAGAATGCTTGTTATATTCTAGAGAAAAGAATTCTGTATATTGTTTTTATTGCAAAATCTTTAATGTTGCAAATTCTGCGAAAACTATAATGGATTTAATGATTGGTATTATTTAAGTGAACATTTAAATTACCACGAAAAAAGTAAGTTACATTTCCAGAATTTAAAGCAATGGACATATCTATTAAATCGAATGAAAAAGAATAAAACTATAGACTCTGAAGCACAAAACATATTCAATAAAGAAACAAAATATTGGCATGTTGTTATTGAGATTTTTTATACGGTTCAATTTTTGGCTGAACAGAACCTAGCCTTTCGAGGTGCTACTAATAAATTATACGAAAAAAATAATGGCAACTATTTGAAATGTATCGAAATGATCGTAAAATTCGATCCTATTATGTGAACATGTCAACCGGTCTGAAATGGAAGCGCACAAAAATATGCCTCATTATCTTGGGAACAAAATCCCAATAACTTTATTAGGAGGTAACGCTCGATCTAAAATTTTAAACATGGCGATTGATTCTATAACACCTTTAAGGTATCAACTAGGCGAAATATACGATGCTCTTTTTGAAATTATTTCTGCGCAAAATTTTGATAATACTGTAAAGAATGTAACTAAAGTTATAACTTAGTGGTTGAAGAGGTTTAAAAAATTTAATAAATTAATGGGTGTTAAATGGGTATATATGTTCTCCTAACATATCGTTGAACTAACTAGAGATACAAGCCAATCACCAAAAATAATGCCTTTGTCCCAGTCGGTAGTTTAGTTCATGCTTTTGTTTTGCTTAATTACCACAATTTATGCTGTTATTTCCACTTAACCTCAATAAAGAAACTGCAGTGTAACACTAATAAAATGATCTCGGACGCCAAGTTATTTTTTAATTATGCTCGGAATAACTAAACCGAGGTTTACAATAAAAATTTTATCAAAATATAAAAAAATAAAAAATATACAGACTATGTTTATGAACAGTTAAATTTAGGGTTATATAAAACATATCTTAAAATTAACCTTATACTAAGAAATCATTAACTTATAAATAAATACCTGTACAAAATATAATACATCTTCTTGAGAACCCCTGGTATTGAAAAAAATAAATGCGGAAATGCAAACCAAGGTGATGTAATCCTTGTCTCAATGTTGCGCAATATATCGCAATAACAATGCTTTACGTTGTAAACCACCAAAATGGAATTTTACTTCTTATAAATTTTTCTTCAAGAAATTTGAAAATCCAATTTTTATTGCATTCTCTCGAAAGTTTAAATAAAAAATTGTGATCAAAATTTAGATCTGCATTGAATGCAAAATTGCAATCATAAAATGAAAGCGTACGTAAAAGTAGAATTAAAAGGTAATTAAAATAGAATTAAATGTGCAAAAAAAAATAAAATGAAAGTAAAAGTGCCTTTAAATCAATGGCACTTTTCACAAAAATTAGGTGGAAACCCAAGAATGGCTTCCTGAACAACACATCATTCATCAAGAAATAAAAAAATGGACGCTTAGAATATCTGGTGATGACGCGTTGCGCGAAAATATGAGCAGAAAAAAAATAATTTAAAGAAGTGGGAGTAGAAACCATTTAAGAAGATATGCACTTAAGTTACACCAAAATGCAAATTAAGTTGCCTACCGCATACCTATATTTCATTAATAATTAAATTTTTTTCTTATATTTACAACTAAATGAACGAAGAACATAAATTACGGTATATTTTAATACAACTCAAAATGGGTTGTTACAAGGTACTTGCTAAAAAGTTACAAAATTTGAATTTGTATGAATGATGATTTTAGAGTTTAATATATTAACCAAAGTTAATATAGTGTCCAAAATTTTATAAACTGTGCTTTAGGTAATTTAATTGATTTTTTAGAAAAGTGTCACTTATTCGTAAATTACTACCCTAAATTACATTGTAACCAATAATTTACATTATTGTTACCCAAACATTTTGTGGCATTACGAATTTTATTGACAATGCCATTTTCCATAGCCACAGGGGAAAGATCATTTTCCATATTAAAAATCATCTATTTACGTTCTACTATGGTATAAGAAGGATTGGAAAATCTTGCCATCATTTCTATCGTGTCTACTTTAATTCATGAGTTGGACATTGAAACGTTAATACAATAATTTTCAAAAAAACAAAGCGCGTGAAGTCCAGTTCTGTTAAAATATGTTCAATGTTTCAATAATTTTGGTTAAAATTTTTGCATTTATGAATAAAATTTTTAAAACTTAAAATTACTCTATAATGTTATTTTAAAAATAATTTTATCCATTATCCCATGTTAATTTATTTCTATTAACAGTTTTGATCATTTCCGTAAGTATTCGTATGATTTTAACTTAAAAATTCTACTATTTTAGAACCAGGTTCGTTAATTTTTTTATAACAATGTATAGAGGCCCACTTTTTGTTTTTGCACCACGGCGCTCTACAAAGTTGGCACGCCACTGGATAAGGTCGTAAAATCTTGCAATAAATACAATTAGCAACTGGTACTTTCGGAGTACGAAAACTATAAGAAGATAACATGTTCATATATTTATATGCGTTCACAAACTGTTTCCGTTAGAGTTGGCCTATATCTTATACATATAGTATTAATAAATATTATTATTTCTTTACCCTCTAACGTATGTGTAATAAATCATTAGAATATATGGCATCGCCACCTGCTCATATGCAAACATTTTAGCATTTCAATATTCTTTTTTAATCAATAATTCTTGTTTATTTTGCCTTTTGCGCATTGCATTATTTTTTATCAAAAATGATATTTTTACCAAAAATTCTGCTGAGGCCTATTGGCTCATCTTGTGTATGTTGTAGTAAGACCAGTTACATATTTAATCAAAAATTATTATTAATTTAATTAAATACATAAATAAAAAGCTTACCTCGAGTAGCCTTTGAACCTACGACCTGTACTTTGCTAGAGTACCGCGCTAACCATCTGCGTTATCGAGATTCAAGCCCCAATCGATGCAAACTTTGTCTTTATGTATGTAGAAATTATACATATTTGTTACTGACAATGCAGTCTTAAATGTATTTATCTTTAAGAGACTAATAATATTACTTTCAATTTCAATAGTTTAAGTTGTATTTTATTTGTGTATTTCAAATCACGTACGCCTTTCGCCATTATTCATTTCAACCTAATAATGAGACTGACGTTGAAACTAATAATGGGGCTAGGACAATTTGATTTCGATAGAAAATTTCAGATAGAAACAATCCGTCAGAATGACGCACAGTGGTCATAAGTCATCACTCCGACGGATTTGAGGAGGCGGTAAACAGAGGAACATAGGATGTGGTGCCGATGACTAATTGCGCATGTCTTATATACATAAAGAAGAATTTTATAAATGGTTTAAATATTACTTTCAATGTCGAACTGTTAGAGCGCTGGTGGTGTAGTGGTAGCCGTCGCCTTCCACGCTGTTGGTGCGAGTCTGAATCTAGGTCCATGCAATTTTTTTTTAGGTTGCTGTAGTTTTGTTTATCTAATCTACTTTTGTTAGGTTACAGTAGTTTTGTTTATCTAATCTAATTATGTTAGGTTACAGTAGTTTTGTTTATCTTATCTAATTATGTTAGGTTACAGTAGTTTTATTTATCTTATCTAAAATAGATACTCGCCAGCGCCTTGTTCAGACATCTACGATGACGTCACACATCGGCACCACATCCTATGTTCCTTTGTTTACCGTTTCCTCTTATTTGAGGCTTGAAGATAAAATAATATATTGCGTTCGACATGTAAGTTGATCAATATTTCGCCCAATTTTTCAGTGTCGGGTCAATAATGATCCACTTACACGTCTTATATAATAATCTACTATTATTTGGTTTCAACTGTTAAAAACTTTTAATACACAAAAATATCGTTGTTTACTCTTTATCGTCTAGACGATAAAGCGTTTTATTACTGCTTTAAGTAATGGTTATTGCCTTGAATGTTTAAAAGGTAAATTTTCACATTTATGAAAAACTTAATAATTCTAACATTTAATTGCACAAAATTAAAAAAAATAAATTATGTACGGTGATAAAAGGTAATGAAGGTCGCGATGAATAAATTGTCTCTTTACCATCTTGTACAATAGATAATATTCATCAGAATAATTCTCCTAAAAACTTTAATGCAGTTCTGATTTAATAGAAGTCTTCTTTAGCAGAGTTAAATAACAGAAATCACGTTTTGCTCTTTTTCTTGAGTGAGTGAGATAGAAAATAATATTTTAAGAAAGAAATATCTTATTATTAGTTTGCGAGGTACGGCTGTTGGAAGCTAACAATCAAAACTATGAAGATTTATTATACTTCATATACGAGGACAAACAAAACGATATTTTTATATACTATCTGCGATAAACAGGAACTGAGATACGGCCAATTAAAACTGTAAATATCTGTCAAATTGTTAATTAATTGAAAAAGGCGCCAGTACCGGTTTAGATACTTTAAGAGCAAACGCTTTCATCAATAGATTAAGATCGCTACCCATTATTCCTCATGGTCAGGGGCGGCCGAAAGTCAAATGCGCCCCGATGCAAAAATTGAAATTGTGCCCTTTGAATTAAATAATTAGGAGTATATGACATAGGAAATAAAATAAAATTCAATTTAAAATAAAAATGCATGTTAAAATCGACAAACTAAAGTTAAATATTTGAGTTAAGAAAATCCTTGATAAGAGAAATTTTAATTATTTATAAGACCTTTAGCTACATACAAAATTTAAAGACTGACTTCTAACTTATAAATTAATTTTTCTAGCTTTTATAGCAGCAAATTCATCATAATTTTTTATGTACCCAATTTATCACAAATACGTTCTATGCCATTAATGATAAATCAACTAAATAATCTCGGATAAATTGGATCTTAGATAAGTTTTAATTAATTTTAATTGAGAAATTGAACGATCTCTACTTGCCACGAACACAGGTAATGTTAATGATATGTGTAATGCTATACACATATTGACAAAAGTTGAATCTAAATCATTGTCATATACAGAGTGATTTATAATAGGTGTATAAAACTTTGGCATCGTGTTCGGGAAGTCATTTTAAGAGAAAAATGTTATATGAAGATAGGTCGTATTTTATCTTTATTTATGTATTTAATAAAATTAATAATAATTTTTAGGTCGTATTTTGTTATTTATTGAAACTAGAAGTGGGACACTATCCGCCATCTGGATTTTTCGGGAAAACCCACCATTTTTTATATGCCCACGTGGGGATCGTATTTTTCACCCCTATGGTTTCTTTTCAGAGGCCCCTTTTTCAACCTAATTTGGACCCTTTTGGCTGTATTAAGAAATTTTTTAAAGTTCAGCCCCTGGATGGTAGGTAAATGCGTGCGCATGCAGTGTTCTGAGAATAAAAAGATTTAATCTGCATAATTATTATTACTTTTTTTTAATCCCATCTACAGATTGTGACCTAATTTATTTATGCATTGGGGTTGTATTCTAATAAGGGACCGTAGTCTTGTAAGACGGGAATCTGTTCGCGGGCTTCTTAATCTGTGTTTATTATTACTAAACAGTTATACAACTTCATTTATATTAATTGGAAACTAGCAATCAGCCGTCGACATCGTGTTAATTAATGTGTTTACAAACATTTTAAAATTTTGCTATCTTGGATTTTTGTGGCCCTGGACACCTTGGCAGCCATTTTTTATATGCCCACGTGGGGATCGTATTTTGGTCTATTTTGTAAAGCTAATAAACAATTGGATTATTTTTTGATATTAAAGAAGCTAATCAAGATAAAGATAACATATACAATTCATTTTAAATATGATATTAAATTCTATATAATGATAATAAAACAGTGAATGGGTATTGCGTAATCAGTTAATTAACTTGTTGTTATACAAAAGTGAATGTACGATTTCGCAATTGGACGTAAACAATAATAATAAACACCGTGCTTATTTTACGTGCTTGTATATATGGGGACCTTTAGCTATCACAGGCTAAATCAGTTAAAGATGCAATGCAATTGCGAACTGTTATAATTAAATTAAATTACTAACTAACTTAAAATAAAATGTCTCTCAAACCCTTCGTGTAAACCGTCAACAGCCAAAACCAAATATATATTTGCGCAAATAGGTTATTTAATATTGTGATGTATGCAAGGAATTGCCTGTGCCTTCTTCTTTAAGCTAGATTTCGCCACTATGTTATTTTACATACATAAAAAGTTCTGTCTCATCAGAAATACCTTTGTCAAAAAAAACGGATTTAGATTTTATAATTAGGTTAAGCATGCATGTTAACCGCTTATTAGAGTACTATTTTTAAATTTTAAATTTTAGCGATAATGGGGTTGTTATACCATCACATAAGCCTATTTCACATACAAGCTCTGCCTTAGCAGGAATACTGTCAAAAGGAACTTAGATGTATAAACACGCACCTAGGGAAGATATTAAAGCGCGGTTAGAGAAACAAGTAGGGTACACTATACATAAACCTGTAGTGAGAAATTTACTCGAAACAGGTACATTGTGGGTAACATTTTTTTGAGTTATGACAGACGGGGTGTTTGCGATATGAGAAATCTAAGGAAATATAATGACGGATATAATTATATACTGACGGTTATCAATGTATTTGGCAAGATGACGTGGACACGGGCTCTGAAGCTGAAAAACTACATGTTCTATAATCGACGTATTTTCTGTTGTTTTTCAAAGATGCGAAAACATACCTCGAAGTATATAAACGGATAAGGGACTTTATTGCGAAAAGCGTCCAGCAATTCTTTAACAAACATCAAATCTAATCATATAGGCAAAATTTAGCGATGCGATACTTTCATATAGGTAAGAATCGCACTAACGGGGTTACAGTTAATGCGAAAGTTACACATTATCTCTCTCATGGCTTTATTTTTGCGGTAAAACCTACGATGCGTCGTTTGTTTAACTGACCCAGGAAGAATCTGTCCAATGACTTTCGCTGTATGCCTACAGGTATATTTAACACTTTTACTTCGGTCTTTGTAACAGAGTATTTTACTGCAGTTGGTTCTAAGGCTTTAGCGCGCACTTAGAATGGTGGGATTGATTCGCATACATCTCAACAGTAAACTAGCGTCCATAATTCGCGTCTTGTTATTTGAACCGTGTGCTGCCATTAGACTACAGGTATCTCTTGATCGTACCAATTTAACCTTTAACTCAACACCACTTATGAAAAACTTTTCCTGATTAAATAAATCCTAGTGCACGTGACCAATCATCTTAATCTGTTTGCTGGTCGCTGCAAGTACTTGACGTTTCGAGAAACCGTTATTTGCATGTCTATATAGGTAAAACTTCGCGACGCGAAGCTTTCGGCGAAGACTGTTTCAGCGATCCCTACACTAACCTTCCCCGAACATAACTGAGATTGTAAGACAGGTGTAGGCCGTCGCAACTTGTTCGTGGGCCTTCGTGTATTGTCATGGTACCCTTCGAGGAAAATTTGAATTTGTATTATAATCATGGGCCTAATGCTAACTTGTAGAAAAATCTGTAGGAAAAATATTTTAAGAAAGTATTATGACTAAGAGATGGATGTTCAAAAAGCCTTATTAGAGTTTTGAAATGTGTCTCTGGCAGAACTAGAATGCTGAGAACAATTTTACCTATTAGTAACAATTTGCTACAACAAAAAAATATTCTTAATTGTGATAAAATAAATGAGAAATGGGAACAGAGTAGTATGAATTGTAATAGGTCTACAAAATCTAGATTAGAATTTGTACAGCGGGATAACGTTTGATTTAGTAAGGATACTGAAAATAACTGTATAGCTGGTACTATTATTAAGAAGCTGAAACAACCTCGTTCATTTTAGTTAAAGATAAGTATGGGGGCCTTTTTAGAAGAAATTCTAGTTTTCTTAAGAAACATTTTTTGTGTAATGAAGGTGCTGCTACTTCTGTTGCTGTTCATTTAAGTTTACAGGAAGAACCCATACTTTTTGATAATAATGATAACTTTCCTAAAAATCAAAATTTAGTTCCTGAAGTTTTAAGTGATAGTCATAGATCTACAAGATCTGGTAGGAAAATTGTTACACTGCATACGTATAGAAATTAATGTACCATTTTGGTTGAAATTGTAGGGTATCTCGTTTGCGAGCAAAGATAGAAAGATGCGGTTTTCGCGAGCCTGTTCTACTTTTTCGTGAAACAAAAGATGCCACTAACAGAATTGTCATAGTCCTCTTAGTATTTGAGATACAGGGTGAAATTCAAAATTTGCAAATTTTAAGCACCCCTCGTAACTGATTTGCCTTGTAAGTTATCGAAATGCTGAAAAATGGGTTTTCTATAGAATTTTCCGTAGAATTTAGTGGTGTGCATAGTTTTCCCCACAAAAAGCCAGTTTCTTCGCAATAAACCAACGTATTGTTTTTTTTATGGAACACCCTGTATATTTTTGATTATATAATGGAACTTACTCTCAGCTTTCAAAAAATATATATTGTGTGGCACTTCTTTTGCAGTATTAACCTCAAAAATGAATGTTACGTTAATTTAACATTTTGATGATATAGTTGGCCATGAAAAAACAAGGTTAAGGGTTATGAAGTTGTATGCAAAAACACACAATTAAAAACTAAACATAATACCTACAACTTTACAAGCATAATATAAATTACTAAAAAAGATGTTCGAACTGATTACCAGTCTGTCTTATACATGCTTCACACACTTTTCCAATTCGTTCTATAGCATTAAGCGTAATAATAGAGTGATCTTGTAAATGTCTGAAAGCTTCTCTAACTGGATTTGTCAAACGTTCATTGTTATCATATTAAGTTTGGTATATCTTGATCTGCAAGTAATCCCATAAAAAAATCTAAGACTGACAAGTCCGGAGACCTAGGAGGCCATCTTATCGGCAAATTAGTGCCAATCCATCTATTAACAAAATTGTTTTCCAAAAACGGGTGTATAATTTTGCGCTTCTTCCTGTTGGAAATGAATTTGGTTCAAGCGAGCTAAAGGAATGTCATGTAATAATACAGGCACAACCATTTCTAAAATGTCCAAATATCTAGGAGCGGATAAGTTCCCTTCGAAAATATAAAATTTTAGTTTTGATACTAATATAAAGCAGGAAACGATTAGTCCAAATCGTCCTTGTTGTCTTTGGGGGAATATTTGGTGTTGATTTTCTTGAGACCAGAATCTGCTATTGTGCCTGTTTAAAACACCTGGATTGCCAAAATGCACCTCGTTTGACCTTATGACTTTTCTTTCCATGTTGGGCACTATATTTAACATGTTTAAGTACCAATTGCAAAATATTAACCTACGTTCAGCGTGGCCAGGATGTAGATGTTAAACAAGCCTAAATTTATATGGTTATATTTATGGTGGCGAAGTATTCTTTGGATTCTTGTTTTCGAAACTCCAATACTACTTTCTATAGTTCTGAAAGAACTTATAGGATTAGCCTCCACATTGGATAAAACGGTAACCTTATCATTCTCTCGATTTTCTTTATTATATATTTTTTGCCTGAGTTTAGAAAATGATGAATTAATTAGATTTCTTTTTAATCTATAAAACGTGATTTTACTAGGTTGTCTCCGTTCTGGAAATCTATGCGTCGGCGTTTTCATTACTCTGAGCAAAAGAAATCAGCATATCATATTTTTCAGTTTTCAAAATTTTGATTTTCTGCCATATTTTGCACAATGAACAAACAATACTATTGTTGCACAAAAATAATTTTAATCAGATTTGACAGGTTAATTACGTTTGGAATCAGACTAGGCCCAGGCTACTTACAAATTTACATATAAAGTATTCTTTATAATTTTTATTGCCATTAATATGTTTTCTAAAACTTTAAGATGCATTTTACGCAATTAAAAAATAAATTTGCCAGTTGGAATATGTTTGAAACCTAATTTGCATAATTTTTTGTTATTATTTTTGCATTTCTGCGTAAAAGTCCTTAGATTTATCATAATCGCGTATTTACATATTTATAATTATAATAAAGCAGTAAGAATCTAGTAGCCCTTTTTGAATACTCAAATATAACTTGGACGTTCAATAAAATACGCGTTTATACTGAGTTTATAGGTTTCATGGCCAACTATATCATCAATAGGTTAAATTAACGTAACATTAATTTTTGAGGTTAATAATCCAAAAGAAGAGCCACACAGTATATATTTTTTTAAAGCTGAGAGTAAGCTCTATTATATAATAATAAAATATATGCAGGGTGTTCCATTTAAAAAACAATACTTTGGTTTGGAAACTGACTTTTTGTGGGGAAAACTATGCACACCACTAAATTCTACGGAAAATTCTGTATATAACCCACTTTTCACCATTTCGATAACTTACAAGGCAAAGCAGTTACGAGGGGTGCTTAAAATTTGTTTGTGGTATCTTTCGTTCCACGAAACAGTAGAACAGGGTCGCGAAAACCACATTTTTCTATCTTTGCTCGCAAACGAGATGCCCTACAATTTCAACCAAAATGGGAAAGTGTACCGGCCAAAGAAAGACCGTGGAAAATAATTTCAAATTTGCAAGATGACCACCAGGGGGCGTAACCGCCATCCTAAACTTTTAAAGTGATTTTTTACTGAAATCCACCTAGTGAATGTACAAAAAAATTATATGCTTTTTAAAGCTCAGCTTTATTCGTGCAATTTTTGTTTGACGTATCTTTTAAAATAAAATGGCGGGGGGTGATTCAGCGATTTTTTAAATAAACAGCTGTAATTCCTAAACGACTGAACTGATTTTAATCAACTTAGTCTCGTTGGAAAGAACATTTATTGCTCTATCAAATCCATTTTACCTGTAATATGTCTAATTTTTAGTGACGCCGCTATAGCGCGTTTTTGATATATCAGAAAATTGCAAAATTCTCTAAAAAATTAAATGCAACAATAAGACTTTTTTTTCATAAAAATGAGATGAAATCATCCCTAAATAGGTTAGTGAAAACCGCATCTCGATATCTTATTCATACCCTAAAATATTGAAGAAAGAAAATTTTGAGAAAGTCGATATTACACCGGTATTTATTCTTATTTATTTATTTATCATTTTATAATTTTGAAATCATAAAAGTTTTCATAATTTCAAAAATTAAATGTAATAATATGATAATATTTATTTTTGAAAGGTATAAGGTACGGGTTCATTCTATAAATTTGAAATTACAAACATGTAAAGTAGTACATAAGAACTTATCTATGATCGTTTAAAATGTTTTGAACAGAAGTTCGTGACATATTCAACGCGAGAGACATTGTTCTCGTACTAACGTGGGGATTCAATGACACGTATTCTAAGACATTAACAATATTGTCTTCCATTCTTCTAGCCGAATCTCTTCGCAACTTTGGTCGAAAGCTTCCAGTATTACGCAAATTTTGCACTAAACGCGGAAAAATTCTCGCATTTTGAAGACATTCAAAATATACCGCAATCATATCACCAGCTTCATCTTTGTAAAAGACATTATAGGTAGATTTAAGGACTTAACTTGTGCAACAAACAAAGTACACTGTCTGTCAAATTTTAATATTTGTTTACAAGTTCATTTTAGATATTTGTTTTTTCTCAATGGCCTACTTCCAATATTCTGCCTATTCTGCACTTGCATATTCTATGCATTGATTATTATGCCCCTACATGTTTTTTTTTAATTTTTGAAATTATGAAAACTTGTATTATTTAAAAATTATAAAATGATGAAATTTTTCATTGAATCTTGAAAAAGACATATAATACCGGTGTAATATCGACTTTTTCAAATTTTCTTTCTTCGATATTTTAGAGTAGGAATAAGATATCGAGATCCAGTTTTCACTAACCTATTTAGGGCTGATTTCATCTCATTTTTATGTGAAAAAATTCATGTTGTATTTAATTTTTTAGATAATTTTGCAATTTTCTGATATTATACCAAAAACGCACTATAGTGGCATCACTAAAAATTAGACATATTACAGGTAAGATGGGTTTGTTGGAGCAATAAATACTCTTTCCAACGAGACCAAGTTTATTAATCTCAGTTCAGTGGTTTAGGAGTTACAGCTGTTTATTTAAAAAATCACTGAATCACCCCCCCACCACTTTATTTTAATAGATACGTCAAATAAAAACATACAAAAATTATTCGAATAAAGCTGGGCTTTAAAAAGCATATAATTTTTTGGTACACTTACTAGGTGGATTTCAGTAAAAAATCACTTTAAAAGTTTAGGATGGCGGTTACGCCCCCTGGCGGTCATCATGCAAATTTGAAAATGTTTTCCACGTTCTTTTTTTGGCCACTTTAGTAATAAATTTTTTGACCGCAACTCTCTACGACGAATAGTTTCCGAGAAACAGCACTTTGCATTCTTATCTGGCCACTCGGTACATAGCTTGTTTAGAAAACTAATATTAAAATTTTCTTTTAGTTATAAAATGTTAAAATAAGAAAAGAGGAGAGATGTCGTAATATGTATAGATTGCTGTATCTAAGGTTTCTATAGATTTAGAAAAACAAGAGATTGGGTTTGTAATAAAATAATATTAGCATTTAAAACTAATAAAATAAAAATTATAAAAGCAACCGAGTTTAAAAAATAAAACAAAGGTTGACAGTCACGAAAACTCCTTAAACTGATCTCGTAAGATTTATGAATTATTTTTTAGTGTAAGGGCACACCGTACACCGAAACCTTACAAATTTAGCTTTATAGCCCTCATCTTAAGTTTTTGTCGTAATGAGAATTTAGAATTTTACCACGTTTTTCAGCTAAGCAGACTCCGCTAATTACTAATTTCTTAATTATGCAATATTCCATTAACTGTAGTGCTATCTTACTCTTACACAGCTACGCTTGGACTGGTGCACGTTATTGAAAAGCACTTTTCTTTAATTAAAGTAGTGGAATTGTCTTTTAATTTAATAAATAATTGGAGCAAACCTAAACTAAATCAAGTCTGGAAACAATGCATTTATTATAAAAACCTCACCTGATTATTTATCAATATAAATGTAAATTATAATTTGGGTTCTCATTACTAGTATCTGTAAATGGAAGATTTTAAATAATTAGAGATTTACTTAAAAATTAAGGAAATGAATTCATTTTTACATTTTTTCTTTTTAAACTGTTGAAACATTACAGCTAAATATTAATATGTACTGCACAAAACCTATGCTATTATACAATCTTGTAATTGATTCAATCCACGGCTTACTCTATACCATACGCCGTGCTCAATCAATCCAATCCAATTTATGAATTACGGCTTTGTTACAATTTTTTTTATAACTCACCGGGTTGTTGCCCGGCGGCATATTTGATGATTAAAGATTCATTTTAAATATTTGTTATTTATTATGCCTTTATATTCATTTTTATATGTCCCAAAACTATAGAGATTTAACGTCTGTTTTGTTTATTTTGGATTTGACAAAAAATACATAACATTGACTCAATGCTTCATCTACTCTGTTAAAAAAGCAAATATGAAGATTGTTAAACCAGATATAAGTTCATATGTTAACTTTATATTCAAACCTTAATTTTACCTAAACTCACAAAAATGTTTGTAGGTATTAATATAAACAATTTCTTTTTGTGAATTTAATAGCTTAGATAACATATTTAGCTGTTTTTCCCAATTTCTTTGTATTACATTTCATGATAAACTGCATTGTTCATAACTCTTTGTAATATCTAATTTTATAATCCATTCACTTTATTTCTGATCCCCAGCAGGCCGAACCACAAAGCGAATTCATAGTTGCAATTTAGTTTAAACCGGACAATGAAATATTAATAATAATTTATTGTAATTATTAAATGTCAGAAATAAATATTAAATTTTCATTAAGGCTGCTGTATTTTCATGTATTCTCTAAAATACGCAATTTACGACAATCTTGAATAGATATAGATTGTATAGATATTTGTAATTTCCGTATCTCAATCATTATTCATCGAAAAGTAATTATGTGATATTACATGTGCTCTGAAACATTATTATTACCTTCCAACCTACACATACATATGTAAGTATAGAAGGTTATGCAGTCTGATTTTTTTTACTATCGCTAAATCGATTTATTAGCTCATTTTGAAACTTTTGGCCAAGTTTCGCCAAGATCGGCCATCATGTGTAGATGAGCGTGTATGTGGATGTATGTTAGTATCCACGATAACTCCAGAACAAAAATACCTACGTACTTAAAATTTTGTATTTAAGCTTTTTTTCATTTGGCTTAGAGCTGATTAGATTTTGGGAGAAATCTAGCGCCTGAGAGGGGGGGTTTATTAGGTTCAGTTTTTGGTTTTTATCAAATATTTCTAAAACAGCTGCATATTTCAAAGATATAAAAATACCTAGATGGTAGATCTTAAACATGTCGATTATGTTCTATGCAGTTTTTTGATATGACGCGTAATTTCACGGCAAAAAATTCCTAAGGTAGAATTTAAGTGTTAGTTCAAATTTTTTCATCTGAATAACGATTAATTTTATAACAAAAGTGTAGACGTATTTTCTAAAGAAAATTTAATTTTACATAAATTTTCTATACAAAGTTTTTTTAATGTAAAGCGTAATAAATGTAAAAATTAAATAAATATGATTGAAAATACCGAAGCTGTAGAAGCGGGTGGCAGAAGCGGGCGGCTTTGGAATTTTTTTTTACATGAACATGTATTTGTGTCTATGAACCTCTATCTGACATGAAGTTTTAAACGTCACTCTGACATAGATTATTGTTTTTATTGCAACAATGTTGCCTTTTTTTTTTAGTTATGAACGTATAAAAAAGAAGTTGCATAGTTACCCTAAAAATATTGAAATTAAAACTATTTCATCTCTTTTAATTTAAGTTAGCATCTAGATGTCTATTAACCTCTGTCTGTTATGAAGTTTTAAACGTCTGCTTGACGTAGATTATGGTTTTTGTTTTTACAATGTTGCTTATTTTCGTAATGAACTTGTTATAAAAGAGGTTGAATAATTATCCTAAAAAAATGTTAATAAAATTATTTCATTTCTTTTAATTTCCATTTTGTAGGTTGGAAGGTTGTGTGGTGTTCCCACAACAGATATTTATTGATAAACAATTGGAGATATAGAAAACAAATAGAAATCGTTTTAAAGTGTATAGTTCGAGAGCCAGCAGGAAAAAATACCGCCTCATCGGGTACAAAAGGTTTGACTTTTTTATGTGAAAGAACTTTATATTGTGATTATATAATCACCCGTCTGCCGCTCCCAAGTGGGCAACTTAACCCGGGGGCGACCGTCAAAAATTGTCCAAAATGAAGAAAAACCTCCTCATAAGGTACATGCATGATTTTTTTTTAGTTGTGTTCGAAAAATGTTCCAGAATACAAAAACCTATGGCAGACGGTTCAAAATGGTCGAGCAGACGATTTCAAAATATCCAAAAATCTCTCGAAACCTCCTCATAAAGTACATACATTTTTTTTACTCAAATGAAAGCTCTTTTCAAGTAGATTGCAAATATTTATTCAAATTTTTGGCAGACGGTCATCTAACGAGAGCAGACGCAAATGAAATTACTCGTTACGTCTCACTTTAGCGCGTAACGCGCAATGCGGTAGAACGAGATCGGTGCTAACGTTCATAAACATAACAATTTAAATGTTGCGTTTCGTTTTATACCAACGCTTCTAGAGTGCGTATCTTGTTAATAAACAATATGTTTCAACAGTACAAACAAAAATATCACGAACGGAAACAAATTAATAATTTGTTATAAGAAAATAATTTAAAGGAAATAAAAATCAACAATTGTTTGTTGAAAAAACATTTAATGAAACAGTATAGTATATTGCACAATAAAAAATGTAACTAAGGGTTTAAACAAAAACTGAAAATAGTATAAAACTAAAATTAAACAAAATATTTTATGTGTTTATCACAAAGAAGCGTAAATAAACAAAGATTTTCTTCAACATAAAACAAAAAACAAGAAATAAAATCTAAAATATGTAAAAATAAACATTATAAATCGAAAAATTAATTGTTAATAAATTCAAAATAATAAGCAATAAAACAATAAAATTTAAATAAATAATTTTTGTACACATAACTTTCTGTATCGATAAAATAAAAGAATGCAATAGAAAAAAAAACAAATATCTTAATCTCATGTGATATTATTGTATCTACAATTCTTCATCGCTAGATAACAGATAAAGCTCCTCATCTTCGTTATCTGAGGCCTCAGAATTGGACGAAGTGGACGGTGTACATATTTATCCAGCGATGAAGGTGTTTGCGGACCTTCGAACCATTCTGGTTGATACTTGTCTCCAATAAGTACCCAACCGTTTTCTAAAGGGTTATAAAAACTTGGATGACCCTTAGTTGCATGGTTCCATATAGCACAAATTTGGTTTACTCTTTTTAGTTTACAATGCAAAACATATTTACTGGCGGCAGTAAACTACCATCAAATGTTTTCAGATTATCCAAAGGCCTATTTTGTTTTTGGTTTGTATGATTTCATAAATATTTCAAAGCGGGCTTCGTTTATATCGTAAATGTTTGCTAAACCGTATATTTTACACAAAAAGTTTTCCATGCAAGTAATTTGTTCTTCTGTCAATTCTGGTTTATCAGCAAACGAGCTCAGCACTTTCTGTGCTTCTTGGTCCTTTTCCAATAAATAAAAAGGTCTAATTTTTCCTTTCTTGGAAAAGGCCGCTGTGTAATCACAACCTGCAAAACAATGAAAAGCAGGCAATGTTTTACACAGTTCTGGTCCTATAGACTGGGCTAATGAATTAATGTCAGTATATCGTAAAGTATTTTTTGACTGGACACCTACTTCCAACCAGACAAATTTTGTTGAAATATTATGTAAATTTCCAAGGACAGTAACTAAAATATCGGTATCAGAAGTTCTTATTACTGCTTTGCTATCAGATGGCATTTTGGATAAATGGAAAACGATTTTGCTATCTGCTTGTTCATGCGTGCAATCTAAAGTACTCTCTACATTTCTATAAACATGATTATCTTCACAAAAGAACTTATAACAAATGTCTTCGCAATTAACAAACAGGTGTTTGTTACTCAAAATTGGTGCATAACAATCATTCTGCCAATTATCACAAAAGAACTTCACCAGAGCTGTTTTGAAGTTGTCGTTTCTTAAGGTCTTTATGAAATCAGTTGGTCTGTGTTGTTCTGGACCAGAAATTACAAAATTACTCGATCTATTTAATACATTAGCTCGTTTTTTCACGTTCAGCATCTTTAATAGACGGCGTTAAAAACTTATCGAAAACAAGGTCAATCTGTTTGATTTGTATCGACAAATTTTACTAAGAACATGTTGAGCCAATTTTCCAAAAGTCACTGGCAATTCACCCAACAAATTCAATAAGAAAAATCCATCGATAATAGTACAATCTGGATTATTGGGTGAATTGTCTTGGGCCCTTTTTTTTCATTAATAAAATTGTTCCGTAGTTTCTCTCCAATAGAAGCAATATTTAAAAGAAAATTTTTGGTTCTTTGTGATGTAGACTTTCCAGTGGATAAATTGAAAAGTTCTTCCTTCTTTATGTTGTGATCAAATGGGTCGATATTTTGTTTGATGCCGTGAAGAAGTTTTGTAAGTGCCGCATTGTCTTTTTTTATAACGTGAGGACGCAAACAATTACTTACGTCGTCCGTTTTGGACAGATTCAATTTGTCCAACATGTGTGTTATCAACGTAGTTCTTAAAGAATGGCTTACAGCCCATCTTTGTCTTGCAGAAATTGAATTTTTAAAATTAGATATTCCAGTTAGCTTGTTCGCAGCATCTGCGTTTATTGTTTGTTTCAATGTTAGGTCTATTGGTGTTCGTGAAAAGTCCTTATTTGTTCTTCTTATTGAAAATCATCCATTTATTAAAGTTTCTTTAAATCCGGGTTGAGTGTTGTCTACATTGATAAGATCGTCGTTATATTTTAAAATCCACCGCGAATCATTCGTTCTAATACTTCTCGAAAACTTAAGATAAAGTTTAACAAAGTTTATGTAGTTCATCCAATATTTAGCTGTTGCACCATGTTTTTCCAAGTTCCGTTTGTTGGGAATAATTATCATAATCGTCTAAAAGTACTTGTAAGTGTAAAGTATTCAACAATGTACTATCAGTACGATTTGTTTCTTGTAGGTCCCGTAATTCATTAATAATGTCATGTAATAGAAATTGTTTTGTTTCCAAAAAATTCCGAAAATGTAAAATTTGCAAGGCTGTTGCAAATAACACATGGATTCTTTTACAACGATTGTAATGTGATCCACTTATAAATCCCCTCAATGATCCTGATGCTAATATTTTACATTCAGTCAGGATTGCAGGACCTACAGATCTATGTATTTTCCTAGAGCTTTGAAAAAGACATTTCAATATGAAAGGCACCAAGCTAAATGAAAATATTGTCATAAGTTGGCGATTCAGCATGTTGTATCTGATATGCTAATTTGGCAATTGCAAGATCATATGTGACAGATATGTACTGCTGTTGGCATTCTTCCGCAATTTTTTGTTCTGTTGTAAGTGTGTGTGCTACAACTGATAAGCTTGTTGGAGAAGCATTTATAGGTGGAAGATACCAAATTTTTTGCTGAGGTAAATTATCTTCAGTTCTAAAGTTATTCCATCCTGTCCAAAATGGAATATTATTTGTATCCAATAGTGCTAACGAAATCATTCATAAATTGTCGAGCTTACGAATAAATTTTAAATTTTGTGGTTTCTTGGATATATCATTATCGACATTGATTGATAGGGTTTTTGAAGCTTGGGTTTTTTATAATACGGTTCTATTTCCAGATCCGTAATATTAAAAACTCTTCGTCTTTTCCTGTTCATACTGTCGTTTGAAATATTGTTGCTGTTTGTGTTTTCATTTGTTCATATGTTTGTTTTATGTTGAAACAGAACACCTACCGTATCATGCAAAGTATTCTTGCCGGTGAGAGTATCCACAAATCGATCATAATTATCGAATGCTACTGCAGTTCCTAAATTAGGTTCGCGTGCAACGTCATCAGACATTAATGAACTGGTTTCTACAGACGAGTAGGTAAGTTCAGTCTCAAGTTCTTCAATTACTGAATAAGAAGCAGTGTGTTCCAATCTATTCAAAATATTTAATACTATTCGACTTTCTGTGAGACTTTTTATGACAAGTCCCAATTCCATGTGTTTAGATGGTTTAATTCGGCCATTTGTAGTGTAGTATATGACATCTTGAGATAGTGACTCAACTTTACTTAACTTGTCAGATATCGTCTTTTTGGTCCAGATAACAGAAATTCAAAAATTGTGTAATAGAATCAGGAATATTACACTCCCCTTCAGCAATATGTTTCACTGTTAATTTATCTAGCAAATTCCGTTTGTCAACTGTCATAATATCTCTACGCAACTGAAAAGCTACATTTGGAAGATATCGTTCAAAAGTTTTATTTTTCGAGGTACATAGTTGAACTGCATTCATATATTGCATATCTTTCGGATACACAATAATTTCTCGTTTGTAGCGAAAAAACTGCAAATTCTCACCAAATATTTTTTTTTAATTTACGCTTAAGGTGAGTGTATGTAAAAGTATTTGTCAGTGAAGTTGATTGCAGTGAGGTAGATTTTGTTGAAAAATTCTACATATAACTGTATGTACAGATTATATATATCTTTTAAGAATACAGCGTCGCATTTTTCTATAACATTCATATCCAAAAATGTTTAATTTCAGCTATTGTTTCTGCATGAAATTTTCTATTTAATACCCAAGAACTATCTTTCTTTCTTTTTCTTACAACATTTGGTGATCTGTCAAATTCGTGCGTATTGTTGTACTGTTGACTCAAACGTTTTCGTAGCGCATGTGACTAAACCTAGTCTCTTCTTTTGTTTATAGATATAACGTTTGTTGCAAAATATACAAATATTTGTAAAGATTCCTGTATTTTTATTTTTTAATTATAATTTATTTCTGGATCTAGTAGAAGAAGTTTTCGGAATTAATGTCTTATCGGAGGTTTCAACATTTTCTACCAACGAGGTAATGGAGGCTTGCACATCTGCATCAGATATGTATGCAAGTTTTGCATTTTTTACAGCGGTAAATTTACGAATGCACTGCGTATGATAACCCTCAAGATTATTTACAAGAACTGGTAATTTAATTTGATTATGCGGCATGCAAAACTTTTTTCGTGCAGCTAGAACTCTTCGACATTTATTTAATGTTTCGTTTGTAAAGAGTTTTACTTTGGAATAGACGTCAGTAATGTGTATACAACATTTTGCCAAACGTTCTAAACCGCTCGTACTTGGCTGATTGATATCCATCACGCTGAAAAAACAACACGTTTTGATCTCCAATTGATGAAGATTTAGGAAAATACGAGTGGTCAGAAAAGCATAGTAATTAAATTTTAAATAAATATTGAAAATATATAATAATGTATTTGTTGTAATTAAAAGTAATTCATTGAAGTTTCACTTACCGACACTTAACCTGACGTGTGTGCACAACAAATACCACTCACCTACTACTGTTTAAAAAAACACACACAAGTTAATCGCACTCCGGACGCGTGCAAAGCAAAAACATCCAAAAATTTCGATGAAATAGATCCCTTGTTCAACGATCGTTCGATGACGTCAGACAACAATATTGCAGAATTTATTTTGATTGTTTTTTAGTCGGTGGTCGGTTTTGATTGTAAAATAATCCGATACAATGAATAGTGTTATTTTTATTTTCTGTTGTTTTAAAAGTTTTTGTTTAAAATGCTTATGTTATATTTTTATTTTTGATATTATTGTGTAATACTATACTGTTTCACTAAGTATTGTTTCAATAAACAGTACTTATTGTTGATTTTTACTCCCTTTAAATTATTTTATTACAACAAATTATTATTAATTTGTTTCCGTTCGTGATATTCTTGTTTCTTATAAGTAGGTAAGTACGTGCGTATAAGTAAATATGTTGATTATTTTTGTGTGTACTATTGAAACATATTGTTTATTAACAAGATACACACTTTAGAAGCGTTGGTATAAAACGAAACGCAACATTTAAATTGTTATGTTTATGAACGTTAGCACCGATCTCGTTCTACCGCATTGCGCGTTACGCGCTAAAGTGAGACGTAACGAGTAATTTCATTTGCGTCTGCTCTCGTTAGATGACCGTCTGCCAAAAATTTGAATAAATATTTGCAATCTACTCGAAAAGAGCTTTCATTTGAGTAAAAAAATGTGTATGTACTTTATGAGGAGGTTTCGAGAGATTTTTGGATATTTTGAGATCGTCTGCTCTAAAAGGGCGACCATTTTGAACCGTCATTTTCCGAACACAACTAAAAAAAATCATGCATGTACCTTATGAGGAGGTTTTTCTTCATTTTGGACAATTTTTGACGGCTGCCCCCGGGTTAAGTTGCCCACTTGGGAGCGGCAGACGGGTGATTATATAATCACAATATAAAGTTCTTTCACTTAAAAAAGTCAAACCTTTTGTACCCGATGAGGCAGTATTTTTTCCTGCTGGCTCTCGGACTAGTAGTTTTGGTAGAGTTAGTGAAATGAATTTATTATAAAATAAATGTGTTTTCTTGTGGTTTGCAATCTTATGTATTTTTGTCTATTTGGCATAAGATTAACTAATTAAAAAATAAATTTTATGAAGGATTCGTTAGTAAGGTATAAGAGTACGCAGCGTATTAGTACGCATTGCATTCAAATTATACAACAACATATCGCCATCTATGAATGCATGTGAGAAATCCTAAAACATACGCCTGTAACAAGGATAAGTGCATTTTGATTTTTGAAGTATGGCGCATATAGTCGTTGCAGCAAGCACAACTTGTTTTTATGTATTGCGAATGTATGTTTGGGCCAGTGTAATTTAAGTAATAATTCTGTTATTTGCCGTACTAGGAAGCTTTTCAGTGCTTCATTATGTAACATAAAGTATTAGGTAAGTAATAAAACTCATTATTTTAAGTGTTTATGTTGTATTAAGTAATCATAACCTATTTTTCTTAGTTCAAGCCAAGTGTACAAGGAGTACGCACTAAAAAGTTTACAAGAGTACGCGCGTACCCTTGTAAGTTATGTTCATACAAATGCCATAAATTCTTTTTTCATTATAAAACAACTTTATTATTTTCAGGCAATAAAAACATGAGTTTTTATAAAAAAAAGCGATAGGAAGCTTATAGCGGAAATAAGAGATAAATTGGTAACGGTCAGAGTAAACGAAGTATTTCATGTGGACTGAATATTCCAGAACCAACATTACGCAAAAGACTATAAATTGGCGCTGTTCTAGTATCACTTGGACGATGTATTTTTAGTAAACAGCAGGAAAATGAATTAGCAAAGTATGTGCAAGAAATGGATTGCGGATTTTAGAGATTAACCATGAAAGACTTAACCAGTATTGCTTTTGAATTCGCCAAATCTAATGGTGTTTAATGCTGAAAAAAAAGGTTGTTGGCAAAACGTGGATACGTTGTTTCTGTCAGAGACAATACATTACGGCAACCAGAGAGTGTTCACTTGGCAGAGTGATAGGCTTCAACAGATCCCAGGTTGATTTGTTTTTTAAAACAGTTCCCAACAAGTTGTCCAAGGTGTTTACACAAAAAGGCGAAAAATGCGTGGGGAAGGTTGATAGCGGCGAAAGAGGTCAACTGGTTACTGCAGTGTTCTGCACGAATGCTGGTGGGGTATATGTTCCTCCAGCATTAATTTCTCCTCGTAAAATAATGAAAAAGAGCTGTATACAAAGGCGCCTTCTGGAACTTTACCACTTATATCTGAATCAGACTTTATAAATTCTTGAATGGATGAAACATTTCCAAAAACATGTTAAAGCTTCCAAAGATGCTCCTGTTTTATTAGTATTAGATAATCATTGACCTTACCGAAGCCTTAATATTATCAAATACTGCCGTCAGAGTTCCATTCATCTTTTATCGTTGCCTCCGCATGCCAGTCAAAAAATGCAACCATTGGATAAAGGCTATTTTGGCCCACTAAAAACTACATACAGCCAAGCAACTGACAATTGGTTTTTTACCATTCCTGGTAAAGCTGTTATTCAATAGCAAGTTGCCGGTTTATTTAAAACAGCATATTATAAAGTATCAAATCTGGACAAAGCAGTACGGGCATTTGAAGCTACAGGAATCTGGCCCTACTATCTCGATCGTTTTAGTGAAGAAGATGTTGCTCCTTCACTTGTAACTGAAAAACCTCATAATGCATGTAAAGAAGCTCCTGGAGCTATAGAAGTTGCTGAAACTGCAGACATTCCCATGGAATTAGATGAGATAGCTGAGGAGACTGACGTCTTTAAAATTGATTATAATGCTTCCACAGAACTGCCTGTAAATGCTGAATATGCCGAACAAAAAGTGACTTCAATTTTAAAAAACACTAATGCTTCAGAGACAGATCATCTGAATAATTTTAAAATATATTTGGATATCGAATACGGCATAAAATCTGGAACTTCTACTACCGAAGACAAAGAAAACAATGGTGAAAACATTCCATTTTCTTATGATATTAACCAAACCACCGAAGCTAGATAAAGCTCCTGTAAAACCTGATCTACGACCATATCCAAAATGTAGGCAAACGGAGCAAACCAGAAAACGTCGAAGTCAGAAATCAGATATATTAACAAGCGCGCCGTTAATGGATGAACTGCAAGCAAAGCAAGTCCGAATTGACAAAAAAGGTTAAAAGAAAAATTGGTTCAGAGAAATCGGCAAAGCCTGCAGCTAAAAACACCAAGCAAAGAAAAGCATCTACTTCAAAAATAAATACAGACAACAGAAAGGAATGGCAGGCAGAAGCCATCAAAGCCCGAATAATGTAAAGGAAATAAAAATGAAACAGAAGAAATATTGTGTCCATCTTGTGATGCATTGTATACAGATACGCCGTTTGAGGACTAGATACAGTGTTCTAAGTGTAATAGATGGTGGCATGAGAAATGTACTTCCTATGAAGCAGGTAATTTCAAATGCGAACTGTGTTAATGTAATATTGCGTATTTTTATAAAATTACTACTGCGTACTCTTATAACCACGTCTTACAAGAGTACGCAATTGTACAAATTTTAGAAACTATTTCTGTTTTAATGATAATAACATTAAATTGCCTTAAGTATTAATAAATTGTTCCAAAATTAAAAAAGGCTTTCATTGGTTTCAAAGATTTTGTTGTTTTCAGTTTAATAGAAGAAATACACATGAAAGTTCACTAAGAGCGTTCTTTTGTACCTCATTATCCTACTATTTTATTCATCAAGGAAGTAAATCAGCCGTTTTAGTCCCGGCGAAACATTTATGAAGGAACTAAAACGACTGAACCCCCTTAAAATAAGGCGACCATTCGTCACATATTATACGGAACAGTCCCTTTTTACCCACTCTTATTTAACTCACACTGTTTGTATGTTGTCGTATGCTTCAAAATTTTTAATCGATTTTTCGACCACTTCTCTAAATCGGCAAAATTACATATTCCCCATGACAATACAATCTTTTAGCATTTATGGTTTATAAAAATGCTTAATTAACCTATAATTGATGTAAATTTCAGTAGTCAATGGTTTAAATAGCAGTTTCAATGTCAAACTGGCAAAGCACTTTTAGTCTAATGATAAACATGACCGTACAAATTACTTAATTTTTTTACACGCTTTTTTATAAATTAAATCATAACTAATTATTTTAAACAAACTATGAATGAATTAAATCATAGATCTTGGATTTAAAAAAATAGGTGTAGTATGATTGATAAATCAATTTAAATATTTGACAATACTAAAAAGTAGAAAATAATACTATGAAAAAAGAAAGGAGAAAATCATTTTTTTTCTTTGCACCAAAATGTGATCAAAAATTTTTACGACTAAAAATAAAAGCGTGGGGAGCTCATCATAATTGATTTTTCTCCATTACATATGAGCGCCCCGCGCCTTTATTTTTAGTCGTAAAGATTTTTGATGACATTTTGGTGCAAAGAGAAAAGTTATTTTCACCTTTTTAGTGCACTTTCTGCGTGCTTTTTAAAAAAGTTTCTTTTTTTATAGTATTATTAAACACAGCATTTCGTATATGTAATTATTTTAATAAATTACGTTAATGTTTCGTATTTATAAAGAAGTCCCTTTTTTGTCTCGTTTCTGACCTTTGACTGTTTAGAAGGAATTAATCAATGTCTAGAAAGTACGAAAAAGATAGCGCAACCTTCAGATAAGACAATAGGAATACATTACAATTTACGAGACTCTTCTAGACTTTTGTCGACTTAAATAAATAGCGCGCAATCCCGCTTATGAGGCAGTATGAAGTCTAGCGCGAAAAGAATTTTCTTACGATGGTATTTTGTACGTCTGGAAACTAAATATACATGTGTGTGTGTAAATAAATATAATTTAAATAGCTCGTTAGTTAAGGTTAAGTGTTACCAAATAAATAACGATTTTTAAATAAATAATCGTTATAGTGTACTGTGCATCTAGAACGGTAGAAAATCGGAAAATGCCAAAAAAAAATGTAATAGAGATTAGGAAAGTGAATATCTGTTTATTAAAAAGACAACCTTAGACAGTGATGTAAAGTGCTGAAAATGTTGTAAATAGTTTTTTTTTTACTTGCACATGGTGGAATGGCGGATATTGTTCAACACATATCAACACTAAAAAGACAGGTACTACTGCTTCTAGTAGTAACAAAGTGTCGTCTTTTTTTCGTAAGGACATTTTGGAAATGAAAAACAACTGCGATTGGATGTACTTGGTTATACCGCATCGTGATCCACAGTGAGTCCTTTCGTTCTATAAATTGCACTCTTAAACTAATAAAAGGTTGCTTCCAGCAAAGATTTGCATGTGCTAGAACCAAATCTCAAAATATTGTGTAACATTTTACAAAAAAAGGTCATTAAGCTCCATACAAAATAATCTTGGAACGGTCAATTTTGTAACAATCGATACCGATTGTTCAAATCACTGGAGCGTAAACATTTGTCCTATACTTTTGGAAGTACAAGATCTTCCAGGTGAAATTTCAAACATTATATCCGAATATATTATTAAAACGGTTGACAAATACGAATTAACAACAAAAATAATGGCAACGTGTCGTGACAACACAAATTGCAATTTTGGATAAGCAACAAGCCATGACCAAAATATTGTCTTTCATAAAGTTCAACAGTTACTTAAAAGGCCTTGAGTTCGGGTGAATTGTGTTGCCCATGTCTATAACTGTATTGAAACATCAGCAGACTGCTTGACTATTGACATCGAAGCCATTATTGTCAAAATCTATGACTATTTCAACATGTATACTGTTCGAGTTGAACAATTAAAAGAATTTTGTGAGTTTGTTAATATTGAATACCAAAATGTAATAAAACGTTAGTGTTGTCACTTTCGATAGAAATAATATTAAAAAAAAGTTGATTGCATAACCTTCTATACCTACATATGTATATGTGGAAGGTAAAAATGGTCAAAGTTACTTTCTCTCTCAAAAATAATGTAGAAGTTTTAAAAACAATTTTTTTGAAGTTTAGCTATGGTTTCATCTACATTTCATAAATGTGTGCTGCAAGTGGAATCTGAAAATTCATCAATGATTATATCAAATATAAAGCAACAATTAATAGAACGGAAAAATTAAGTCTGTTTGCCAAATCAACGTGACACTATGTTAGCAGGTTTGGTACATGAAGATGAAGACCTGGTCATAACTCAATTTAAAACGTCAGTAACCATGTTTTATACTACTTGTATAACCTATTTGGATAAATTGGCGCAACACTTGGAAGATTCGCAATCATTTCGTTGGGTATTGTTAATTAAAAAAAGAACCTCTGTGGTCATTAACAATTTTTCGAGAACAACACCCTTATATTCATACAGACGATTCGGGGTTTTTAATGAAATTGTGTGCATTCAAAAATATACAACGATTTAATGAGTAAAAGAGTGGAAACAAGTTTATGTTTCTATTGACAAACAATGCGTCGAGCTTTTTAACCACTTTAAGAGTGAAGATATACCGCACAACAACATATTAAAAATTGTTGCAATATGCATGTGTTTACCGCTGCCACGGAAAAGATTTTTCTGATATGAAATTTGAACCAGCGAAAAAACTAGCAACTATGTATCTCCAAGATCCCCCAGATGTTTTACGATCAAGTGCAGTCAATGGAAAAATATACAAATGAGTAACGTTTTGCTCGCCATTTTATTAACTATGTACTTTTAAAAACCGAAGTAAAATACAGAAATCAATAGATTTTTATTTTTTTTACGCTATTGCATTATAATATGAGACGCCTAAAAACTTACCGTATATAACCATTACATTTACATACATAAAGACAAAATTTACATCGATTGGGGCTTGTGTCTCGATAGCGCAGTTGGTTAGCGTGGTACTCTAGCAAAGTACAGGTCGTAGGTTCAAATCCTATCCGAGGTAAACTTTTTATTTATGTATTTAATAAAATTAATAAACATTTTTAACCACTACATTTGTCACTTAGATTAGAGACTCATAACTGTATCTAATTTAGAAGAAATTTCTTCTTATACGTCCCCTTACTGAGTAGTATTTGGTACCCCGCAGACTCTTCGGGTGATGCGTCCATGTCCCGTATTTCCTTTTTACATCACCTTACCTTAAAGAATACTTTTATTCCCTGTCCTACGTTCACCTAAAATTACATTTGTAGAAAACAGAACTCAAAATGCATATCAGCAAAATTATCAATGGGTACTGCCTAGTAAGTTAGAATCGTCGTGAATGTGTTTAAATGTGTACATTTTAAGAAAATTTATTTTAAAACTATCCTTTTATTTAGTGTGATTTGTATTCTGTACAGCTGATATAAATTTGTACAAAGTTTTGCAATTTTATACATACACCTTCTTTATTAGTTAAGGTGAGAAAGTCTTTCGAGTGGCCTGACTCATTTTTGTTGATACATTATTAATTAAATGATTTAAGCTGTGTATAAGATTTTTGTTGACCACTAAACGTATCAAGTTTTACCACATTTGCGAACCTATACTTATTCGTAAATGGCTAATATAAACTACCTAACCTATAACAACTTCCAACCAAAACACTGCCAAATTACATAAATAGTTATTTGTATCACTAGACCAGAAATGATAGTTTCGCGAGTATGAGCATAATTGCGGTCCAAGGTATCCGCTCGCAAAACTATCGTCCCTGGACGTGCAATTAATTGACTGAAAATATTTTTAAAAATTTGTTGGGTGACGCCATCACATTTTTAGTTATGTTGGTTATGCCTACTATGAGAGAAATACAAAAAAGTGTTGTGACTAAAGTACGTACCAGAATTTCAGAGAGTGATAAATCAATAGTGTATTTTTTGCATGGAAGCGGCAAACAGAAATGAGTAGCAAATGGAGCTAGTTTAAACGAAGATGTTGTAAATCTGCTGTCTGTAAAATATTGCGTTAAGTAAAGACGGTTCAGGTAAACGGCAAACAAAAACGACCCTTTAAAACTCAGACTCAAAGAGTCGTTGGGGTTTTAGTGTATTACAAGTTGTAGATTATTATATTTTATATATGCCTTTAATAAGTACGCCACTGACCTGTCGCTCTCAAGATGATTTATTACTTTCTGATATTGTGGGACGTACTATAGACCGTTCTGAAAATAAGTATTTATAATTATTATTATTTTAACCGGTAAGCAGAGCCGCCTAGAATCATTTGGGGACTTTAGGAAAATGTTATCTTAGGGCAAAACAAATTAGCATGCTTTGAATTTATTAGCTAATTTTTTTACCCTTTAGTTCTGAATATTAAAATTGAAAAGAGTTGGATAAGAGTCAATTTAGGCCTTTCGGTGACGGAGGAGCGCACAGTATTTAGGATTAACAAATTTTATAAAAAATGTTTAGTTCTTTTCATTTGTAGTTTTTTTCCAAGTTGAGCATGTTACCCTTACAAAAGCAAAACCTATTTTAAATCTAATTAACTAAACATGGCGTATATTGTAGACATTATTAAATGGGACTTCGTATTTCAAAACTTCTTATTAAATTGGCGAAGAGTAGATCTAAGGAACATTTTCTGTCTTCATACTGATTAACACTACCCAAGTGTACTCTTATAATAAAAAGGTCTTGTACCGTCGTAATCGCCATAATTTGATATAAAACTAAAATACAAAGAAACAGTGTCAAAACTAGGTAATAAATTTAAAACGAGGAAACTGTGAACTATCTGCGCTACAATTACATGCTTTTTTATTGTTGGCATAGTAATTTATTAATAAAGGAGTAATATTCATTCATACTAAAAGAATTTAATAGTGTTACCTCGATTAGCATCAAACTCCGCTACACTATATTGTAGAAATATCCTTAATATGTTACATTTTTTAATTCATTATTATTTTATTTTAATGGATTAATTTTTGCAGGGTATTTGTGGTTCGTGACAGCAGATCAAATCCAGGCTCCTTCGTCCTTACATATAAATGTGGTAGCAAAGTGTTACATGCACAAATCAATCCAATTATGGATCCTGTACGTGAAGCTCATGTATTTTCGTTGGACAGCGGTGTGACGAAATTTTATGATTTACTTCAATTAGTTGAATTTTATCAGCTAAATGCAGGTTGCCTACCAACACGTTTAACACATTATGTGGTGCAAAGTACCAGTCCCATCAAAGTTCCCAACAGTGTTACTACACCAGCTTTGGCAGCTGGCAGCTATTAAATTTGTGTTACTATTAATTTGTTTTCTTATCTTTTGATAAACTAACTATACAGTCATGTTTGTACTGAATGAATGTGGAATGCAGTTAGTATTTTTTTATTTAGTAAATGTTAATTTGTTTGCAAATATAGCTCCAATTGAAATTTATTATTAGGGTTATTAAAATACTTGAAAAATTCAAAGACTAATGGAGTATACTGTTGACAATTATCGAATAAGAATAAAAAATTAAATTTATTTTTTGAATTTTTGATTATAGGTATTTTAAGATGTCTCAGTATTAATCTCTTTATTAAACAGGGTGTACATTAATGTTAATTATTGTAATCTCTTTATCGAAATAAGATTTGGTTTATTAGTTATGGTGCCTTGAAAGTATTTAATGTTTATTGTTTGTAAAGTTAAAAAAACCAAAATATGCTTGAGAGGCACTTATATGGAAAAGGCTGTGGATAGTTTGGTGTGTAAAAGTCTTAATTAGCTATGTTTGAAGTTATTATACTAGAAAATGACATTTTATTTTAGATTTTTTGGATAATAGGATTATAATTAGTTTCTTAAATTAAATAAACAAAATTGTAGTTGAATACACTCGAAATAATATTTAACTTTTATTTATATTATTATTTAGTTTAAATACCAGCTTGGTCAATAGCGGTATGTAAACCAAAAATTTACATCTAATCACTCAGAAGCAATACAGAATAAGTTTTAGTCCATGTAGATGTGATATATGTTTAGTCAAAATTCTAGTTTATTTGTGTTTAAGCACATAGGTGTAGTTAATCAGTATTCTTTACAGATTTGCTTTAACATTTGTAGTTTACCCTTCAGCTGAGTTAGCATGTGTAATTTGCACAACAAATGTATATTTTTCTCCATATACAATGTAGACATCTTCTAGATAAACGGAATTGTAACAATAAGTTTTCTAGTTTATTATTACATATTACGTTTAATAGGTGTACTTACGTCCAGTGATGACTTTTCCATCTTCTTTATTTATACCATTTTTGTCTACAAACTATGTTCCAACATCCTGTAATTTAT
This sequence comes from Vesta saturnalis, assembly GCA_036346205.1. NCBI lineage: Eukaryota > Metazoa > Arthropoda > Insecta > Coleoptera > Lampyridae > Vesta > Vesta saturnalis. The sequence goes on from JARFJB010000428.1 coordinate 558,781, forward strand.
TTTATAAATATCTAATGTTTTTGTATATGTAGATAGATACAATAAAAGATTTATAACAACCATTTTTATTGTAATATTATTTCTACACTTCCAGAAAGTGTAAGAATTAAAGTATCACACCCTGGAATGGGAAGTTGCATTAGGGGAAAAGTGATGAGATCCACCCATCCATCTACTGCATACTTTTGGATTACAGGATTTTTACGAGATGAAATTGTCATTAATTAGGTGAAAACTGGAAACCAATTGAAGAAAAATCTGTTTTAATTTATTCATATTGTTGCTTATATGGAATGTATAAAGCATATCTATTCTTATTTATTGCTTATATCCACGTAGGTATCAGTTTAACTTTTTTGTAATGTAATTAAGTTCTTAGTATAATTTCATGCAATTCAAAGCAGCAAAATTGTATTTTTATCAATCTTAATATTATAAAATAGTAGTTAATGCACTTTAACATTTATATATGCAATTAATGTTTTTATACAAAATATTTTACATTTTGCAGAGGATTTTATAATAAATTGTGAATCATGCATTATGCATTTAAACAAATGTGATATCGGCAAAGCAAGCTTCAAATTGAAGTTACGCAATCTTATTTACACTAAAACATTGCTATAATCAAGTTTTAAGAACACTGATATAATATTAATAGATAATACATGCCATTTATTTTTAATTTGTTAAAGGATTGACTACAACCATAGTTGGTCAATAATAGCATCTGATGCACATCTTGCAGTAATGTGAAATTTTTGGTGGGTCACATAAAGTGCTTTTAAGAGCTTATTTATCACTCTATGTAAAACTTTCATTAAGTCAATTTATCTACAATTGAATTATCTCTAGAAAAGGTCTCTATACTTTTTGCTGTAAATTTAACCGTTTTTCAGATATACATAAAATGTGCTTTAACTCTGTCAATAAAATATCTTTATTTGTAAACCAATCTTAGCCAAATTAAAACCGAGATATTTAGTGATAATACAATATACTGAGCTTTGTTAGAATCTGATGCATAGTTTTTGTTTTCATAGCTACAGACACATATATAGACATCATGTTGAAAATTGTCTAGATTGTTTTAGAAATGCTGAAAACCTGTTAATCCGTTTACAACCTGACATCGATTTTTTCTTGAAAACTTGTAGTTTCTGCATAAGTAACAAGAGAAGCATAAAGTATACCTTAGAACTAGAGTTCTTCAACTCTCTCATTTTACTAAGTACTAAATAAAATCTCTGCACCTATATCATTTGGCCCACTGTCACATAATAAACAGCAATCAGTGATCATTTAAGCAAATAAAAGGAAAAAATGCAAATTTTAATATGCACCTATGTCAATTTCTACATTAATTAAGAACTACAATCGAGTATGGAGTGAATTTTCAATTTATTTTTATGGCTATAATATAATCAATGGGTAGGTTTTGTTACAATTTTTTTCCTATAAATCACATTGGATGTCCATGCAACTAAAGTTGCATTGTTAACCGCAAGTATAATCAATGTTTAGCGCATCAGGATTATGAAAGGTACTTATTATTGAATAATTCTCTGTAAACTTTTTAGAATGTTATATTAGCATTAATATTTCAGTATTATAAGTGTTTTGAAACTGTGGTTTCATATTAGTCGAGTTAATGGCTTATTTCCCTAGTGTTTGCTTTATAGCGCGACGTTTCGGAAACGGATTCTGTTTCCGTCATCAGGCTTAGTCCTGAGAAAGACTGTTTTGCACTTGAGTCGAAAACATAAGTTATGATTTTTTCCAAGCAGTCGACTACTCTCAGATTCGAACTTTGGTACCTTTCACTTATCAGTCTGACACCTTACTGCTGAGCCACTGAGTAATTCAATATATATTTTTTAGAACTTATATATACAGGGTATCCCAGAAATGGTGGAAATCTCCCGGCTCTAGGTAGACCTGCTAAAAATAAGGTCACAAGTTTCTATAAAAAAATTTCCTCCGATTCCTCCCTACGAAGATCGCTCATGAAGTTGAGTGTTAAAAATGGAATTTTGCTATAAGGTTTTTACTGCTCAATAAATTTTAATAATTTTTAGGCAAAAGCCACACCATTTGAAGGTCTTCGGAACCGTTTATTTAAATGTTCAGTGACGCTTTAGGGATCAAGGAGGTACAGCACCCTCTGGCTTTCTAACCTCAAAACATTTTTTGAGAAGCTTTTTCACTTTCTCCAAGTGAACTTATTAATCTTTGGCCTTTTCTTCTACGTCAAAAAGGTATAATAGTTTCATTTCGCTAAAAGTAACCGTTTCGAAGATAACCGCAATTAATGAGGACGATGGTGATTTTAATTCGCCCTATCAACAACAGTAGTACATAAATCGAGTTGGCTGTTTAACACAAAACATTTATTATAGGAATGATTTGGAATGAATCTAAATCTAAAACTGGATAAAACCAACATCAAACAAGAAAAGAATATTTGTTCTAAGAATGTATATTAAATATGGCCAAATGTTAAAACATTAACTTAGAAAAACTAAAATCTGGAACACATCGATACCTAAAACTAAAGAAAAACTAACAATAAATATAAGAAACTGATTCTAAAATTTAGAACATAAAATGCTCAACCTGAGCACCCCCTTTCCTAATGCACATTCGTGCACGACGAACTGAAGATTGTTGGACTCTCCAAAACATTTTTTGTTCTTCTCTCATTTGACCGAAATGAAACATTATTCGATCAAGGAGCTCTTCTTGTGTATCTACCGTTGTTGCATATACCAAATTTTTAAATGGCCCAACAGAAAAAAATGTACAGAAGTCAGGTCAGGTGACCTAGGAGGCCAAGCAGCAGGTCCAGCACGACCTATCCACCGGTTTGGATAGACATCATTTAAATGCTCCCTGACCAACAAATTAAAATGTGGGGGCGTTCCATCGTGCATGAACCACAAATTTTCCCAATTTTCCCCAGTTGTCGATCTACACGTTCAAAAGTTTTGCTATTAGGAACCCTTTGATTAGGGAACCTTTGCTGGTACAGTCTTCTTGCTTTTAATGCATTACAAGAAGCCATTCCATACTTCAAATGCATATTCAGTATTCGTGTAAGTAGTATACCGGCACCACTTTCAATTTTTGACGTCACAAAAGCCCCGAGCTGTGAGGTACTTGCGCGGCCTTTTTTTCACGCGCACGTGGGGGACGCATTTTGTTAATCATTTTTAACCCCGGGGAAAATCTCGATCCTAATCTGATAGCTTATAAGATGATCTTGTCTTAAAAATCTGTATTCTGATAAGGGTGATAGAATAATCATTAGATGTAAAAGATAGTTTATTTAATCTGTTTCCTATTAATATTTATTAGAGACTGTTTTATCAGATATTTCAATGATAAAAAACCTCATTTAAAGGTAATAATTACTTGCGTAACATACAGTTACAATTGAATGTGTATTTTCCCATATTATTTTTATTTGCATGTTTTTAAATTTTTATTACCATTATTGTTATTAAGATTATCACATTTCTTTAATTTCGTTTCTCTAAGATTATGATTATGACTATATATGAATTTATTTTCGGTAATGTACTTATTTTACCTTGAAAGTAAAACTCGACTTCAACATTACGTATGCATATGAACAAGTAATTAACCAATCTGTTATTAATCAGGGTTGTTTTTTTCAGAGGAGATTGCATCATTATTATTACATTTTTTAATCCCATCTACAGAGTGTGATCTAATTTATTTATGCATTGGGGTTGTATTCTAATAAGGGGTCCTAGTCTTGTAAGACGCGAATCTCTACGCGGGCTTCTTAATATGTGTTTATTATTAAACAGTTATACAACTTTATTATGAATGGAAAACGGCAATCAGTCGACATCGTGTTAATTAATTTTAAGAATTTGCTGTTGCAAAAAACATTAAGGTCCAGATATTAGGTGAATAATAATTATTTTCTACCCTAGCGTTTTATACAGGCGCATTCTCCATCTAAGCCGTCAACACCTTTACATTCGAAATTTATACCTGATTTATTTGTATGTTCAATTACTCACACACACGCCCATGCGCGCACGCACACACACTCACTCACTCACGCACGCACTCACTCACACACCCACTCACTCATGCACTCACGCGCACACACACACGCACCCACGCACGCACCCATCCACACACACGAACACACGCAGCACGCACGTACGAACGCACGCACACACGCATGCACGCACACACACACACACACACACACACACACACACACACACACACACACACACACACACACACACACAAACACACAAACACACGAACACACGAACATACGAACACACGAACACCCAAACACACAAACACACAAACACACAAACTCACAAACCCACAAACCCACAAACACTTAAACACTCAAACCCACAAACACTCAAACCCGCAAATACGCAAACATACAAACAATCGAATACCATAATCAAACTAAGCGCGTCACTACGAAATTAAAAGCCTCCCTCTCGATATTCGGACTCTCACAACGTTTAGCCTTACAGCTGGGTTATCGGCCGTATCAAAACATAGCTATGGAACCAATACCCCCGCACCCCGCTAGTATATGGATAGGATTACTGTTATGATACGCCACTAGATAGTGTAAAAGACGAACACTAGCGGCACCATAAACCAGGGGAACAGAGGTGTCATCTACGATTCTGTGTTTGACATAGGATAGACAATGATATGGGTAGGAGGTAAAAATGTCAGCATAATATATAACCTGTTCTGTAAATGTAGCAAATAAAATGTTTCTATATGAAAGGGGTGTTTAAATTATAACAATTGTATCCGAGATACAACAAATTGGCGACGAGGATGCGATTTGGATATAAAGTTTACAGCAAATATACAATAATGAAAATAAAGTAAGAACGTACACAATTATAAAAATTGTAATAAAAAAAAATGGCCGAAGCAAGTGAAAGCAAGGTGCTGGTACAAGCCAATTTTACAATAGAATTTTTCAATGCTGGAAATACAAAGTGGAGCGGGTGGGTGAAACGGCTTGAGGTAGCTTTTAACGTTTTTAAAGTGTCTGAAGAACTAAAAGTTCCATACTTGCTGCATTATATGGGAGCAAATACATACGATACATTATGTGACAAAATAGCACCGGAACAACCGGAGGATAAAAATTACAAGGATATTGTCCAGCTATTGGATCAATTTTACAATCCTGCCCCCTTTAGAGATCGCAGAGGTTTTTAGATTTCAGAGTAGGAAACAGCAAGAAGGAGAAAGTGTGCAAGAATTTCTCCATGCTTTCCAAAAATTAGCCATAAATTGCAAATTTGGAAATTTCCTGAAAACAGCTTACGTAATCAGTTAGTATATGGACTTCATTCGAAACGAACCAGGCAAGATTGTTAGAAACTAGAGGGTTGAATCTGGATCGAGCTGCGGAAATCGCTACTGGTATGCAGTTATCGGAAAAGGATGCGAACCAGTTACAAAGGAAGGTGAGCGTCTCATCATCTGCTTTAAATATACATACAGTTTCAAAAGCAAAAAAAAACTTTTAAAAAACCTAGTACTGTCACAAACCCAAATAAAAGTACAAAAGTGAATGTTTCATGTTACAGATGTGGCTCTTCCTCACATCTTGCAAATAAATGTGACAAATTAAATGTAGTTTGCAACTTTTGCAAAATAAAAGGTCATTTAAAAATTGCCTGTAGTAAATTTAAAGCAAATCAAATTAAGTCAGTTAACGAAACTGAAAACAATAATTTAGAAGATTTAATGTACATAAACTGTTGTAATGAACATGTACAGCATAGGGCAAAATTTATAGTAAATATTAAAGTTGATGGTAGCTCTGTTGCCTTTGAAATTGATTCTGGAGCATTATTAGTTTAAATGACTATAATAAGCTATTTCGTACAAAGAAAATACAAAAATCTGATTTAGAATTGATATCTTATTGTAATAAGAAAATAAATGTTTTAGGATTTATTACAGTAAATGTTCAATACAAAAATGACAATACAGATTTAAATTTATATATTGTGCATACAAATAGGAATCCTTTGCTGGGAAGAGAGTGGTTACGTCAGATTAAACTAGATTGGGGAGAAGTATCTCACATTTCACAAAACATTTCAGTAAATGCTAAGAAAGAACTTCCCGTGGAAGTGCAGAATTTATTAAAAAAATACGAGAGCGTCACAGATGGCGGCATAGGTAAAATAAAAAATTCGTTCGCGCGGTTGAACTTAAAAACAAAATACAAGGCCGGTTTTTAAGAAAGCACGGACAATACCCTTCGCATTACTACCGCGAGTTACGGAATTAAACAACTTAGTAAATCAGGGCATATTGCGAAAGGTAAATAATTCGGATTGGGCTACACCCATTGTGCCAGTCGTAAAATCAAATGGTAATATTAGGATATGTGGCGATTTCAAAACCACAATAAATCCGCTTCTACAAATCGACGATCATCCGTTACCCACCATGGGCGTAGCCAGTTAAGGGTAGGGAGGGGCAACTGCCCCCCCCCCTGGAAGGGCAAAAATAAATTAAATAATTTTTAAATTTTAATAAACAAAAAATTAAATCTAAAATATACATATTTTTCTGTTCTGCATATTTTTTTTGTTATCTGTTATTAGTTTAATTTAAGTATAATTAAAATCTCAAAGTTTTGTTTTCATTTGCCTTTTCTTTTTATCCTAAAATTTTACATTTTGAACGACCATAGACCATCGTTTGCCCCCACCTGTTATAAATCCTGGCTACGCCCTTGTTACCCACTATAAATGAACTATTTTCTACCTTCGCCGGTGGTAGTAAATTTACAAAGATTGACATAAGTCAAGCTTACTTACACATTCAAATTCATCCGGATGATTCTCACCTACTTACGCTGAATACGCATTTAGGACTATACGGATGTACGCGTTTAATGTATGGAGTGGTGTCGGCGCCAGCTATTTTTCAACGTCAAATGGAACAAATATTACAGGGTATACCAGGGGTAACCGTTTTTATAGATGACATAAAGATTACCGGTCCAAATGACGAAATCTACATCGTTTAGAGTTAGTTCTTGAACGTTTAAATACGCTTAACTTTAAAATTAACATTGAGAAATCTTCTTTTATGCAAGATTCAATTGAATATTGTGGATATCTAATAGACAAGTCCGGTATAAGGAAATTAAAAACTAAAATGGACGCACTAAAAGAAATTAAACGTCCAACAAATAAAATAGAAGCAAGGGCATTTCTGGGCTTGGTAAATTATTACGCTAGATTTTTAAAAATCTAAGCTCGCTTCTAAAACCAATCAATAACCTTTTAAAGGACAATGTTCAGTTTGAATGGTCGAAAGAATGTGAGCAGGTTTTTAATACGATTATTTCACGAATGCAAGATGACGATCTGCTTTGCCACTATGACCCAAATTTAACCTTAGTTCTTGCTACTGATTTTAGTTCTTACGCGGTGGGAGCGGTACTCTCACACATTATGCCAGATGGTACAGAGCGACCAATACAATTCGCTTCGCAAACACTTACCACTACCAACAGCGCTACGCGCAAATAGACAAAGAAGCATATTCGATAATATTCGGTATTAAAACATTTTAACAATATTTGTACGGTCGGAGATTTATATTGTACACAGACCATCAACCATTAGTTCATATCTTTTCTCCTAAAAAAGATATACCAATTTTCAGCGCGACACGCATGCAACATTACGCATTATTCCTACAAGGAATTACGATATAAGATACAAAAATACAAACATGCACGGAAATGCTGACGCGAGGTCTAGATTACCTTCGCGATCAGAAGATGCATATATGTACCTTTAAAGCTCGCGACGTTTTCGAAGTATACCAAATCGAAAGCCTGCCAGTTACCGTAAAAGAAGTCGCGCAAACCACTATAAAAGATCAGACTTTAAAACCACTACTTCAAGCACTACAAACGGATTATGCGGGCCATTAAATGGAGTATACTATTTCATAGTAGTGGATGCCTATTCGAAATGGCCAGAAATTCACATAATGAAAAACATTACCACTACTGAGACTGTGAAAATACTTCGATCATTGTTCGCACGATACGGCATACCTGTTACTTTAGTTACGGATAACGGAAGTCAATTTACTTCAACTGAATTTCAACAATTCTTACGATACAATGGTATTACGCATAAACTAAGTGCTCCGTACCACCCCGCAACAAACGGTCAAGCGGAGAGATTTGTTCAAACGTTGAAACAAAGTCTTAGGGCAATGAAATACGAAACAGATGACCGCGAATACGCTTTAGCAAAAATGTTAATGCAATATCGGAAAATGCCGAATATAACAACGCAAAAATCACCATCGTACTTAATGTTCGGTCGGGATATTAGAACAAGAATTGATTTAATTATGCCTACACTAAACACGCGAAATACAAACATTGAAACGGAAACAGTACGTAGAAATGTACGTACGTTCGACGTAAATACTAGAATCGCCGCACGCGACTATGTCAATAATGATAAATGGATTTTCGGGAAAATTGATAAACGACTAGGAAAATTGCATTATGTAATTAAACTAGATGACGGACGAGTATGGAAACGTCACGTCGAACAGTTACGTGAGATAGGTGATACTACTTACCCAGAGTTATATCCCTCTCTAAATAATTATACAAATTGTGAGCCTGAAAATCGTTATACTTTTAAACCTGAGAATAAAAATAATGAAACTATCATTATAACAAATAATCACGAATTTCAGGAGAATACAAGTCCTTTGTTTAATACTAATGTTAGGAATAACAATGCAAATGAAAATATTGCAAAAGAAGAAATAAATGTGCCAGTGTTACGTCGTAGTGCCAAAGTTATTCGACCTCCGGATCGATTAAATTTATAGTGATTGTTTTTTTTTACGGGGGGAAGTGTTATAATACGCCACTGGATAGTGTAAAAGACGAACACTAGCGGCACCATAAACCAGGGGGAACAGAGGTGTCATCTACGATTCTGTGTTTGACATAGGATAGACAATGAGACGGGGAGGAGGTAAAAGGTCAGCATAATATATAACCTGTTCTGTAAATGTAGCAAATAAAATGTTTCTATATGAAAGTGTTTAAATTATAACAATTGTATCCGAGATACAACAATTATCAACACAGATGTTTGTTTATTGCGACATCGTTGAACCGCAAATTGTGGGAGATGTTTTATCCCCGCTTATGCATATAATAAATATTACTTCTGAAAACTACGCTTACGGTGGTCATAAAGATGTGGTTTTTCGCCTGCACACTACATGCCCGTGATGGCACGGTAATTTGAAAACATCGAGATTAATATAAAAATAGATACGGATGCAGCAATGCCATTCGAATTTGGGACGTCGTGTCTGAAGCTACACTTTAAGAAAGTACAATAATGGGGTTTGTCCTTATCAACAATATTATATGAACCATATCAACGTGGTCACGGAATAGGAAGCTGGCTAGGTGGTATATTTAGAAGTATAATACCTCTATTTAAGTCTGGTACAAAGGCCCTTGGAAAAGAATCTCTCTGAACAGGTGCTAATATTCTTGGTGACGTCATAGAGGATCGGCCTGTTAAGGAATCGTTTCAAGAAAGATTTCACATGGCAGGTAAACGTAAAGCCGATGAGAAAATTGATAAAATGATGGAGGGTTCGGGCTATAAAGAGCACGTCTGACTGATAATAACCAGTCGCTACCGAGAGTTGTTGCCGTTAAGAAGAAGAAACCTATTACGCCGATATATTTTCAAGATAATAGCTTTTCTACATGCTCAATCATGTGAACGCGTCAAGTCCGAATTGGATCTGTTCGCTTTACCATCGACGCAGACAAGTATCGAGAGTGGTGAATGGATAATTTACAAGCCCTTATCAGCTATTAGTAATGACGCCCCAATAGAATTTGTAGTCCCCGAAAATGGATACGATTACATAGATTTAAGTTAGACCATGTTGTACATCACAGCCAAGGTTCTGAAGCAAGATGATACAGCACTTACTGACGCTGATGTAGCACCGGTAAATAATTGTATGCACTGGCTTTTCTCACAAGTGGAGGTTTACTTAAATCAGAAGATGGTGTCACAACCAAACAACACCTAAGCCTACCGCTCATATATCGAACCGCTGTTAAATTATGGAAAGGAGGCCAAAAGTTCACATCTAGGTTGTACCTTATGGTACAAGGATGCAGCAGGGCAGATGAATACACTGGGGCACGCAAATAACGGTTTTTCGAAACGTCAAGTACTTGCAGCGACCAACAAACAAATCGAGATGATTGGGAACGTGCACTCGGACTTGTTTAACCAGGAAAAGTTTTTCATAAAGGCTGAATTTGTACGATCAAGTCTTTAGTCTAATGGTAGCGCAAGGTTCAACTTACAAGACGCGAATTATGGACGCTAGTTTACTGATGAGACGTATGCGTATCAACCCCAACATTCTAATTGCGCACGCTAAAGGTTTAGAAACAACTGCGGCAAAATATCCTGTTACAAGAACCGACGTAAAAGTGTTAACTATACCTACAGGCATACAGCGAAAATCATTGTATAATGTCTTCCTGGGGCAGTTATTTAAACGATGTGTCGTAGGTTTTGTCGCAAATAAAGCCTTCAACGGTGATTACCCCTCAAATCTATTCAATTTTCATCACATCAATATTAATTACATGTCGTTATATATTGACGGCCAACAAATTCCCTCGAAGGCCTTACAGCCAGACTTTACAGCTAATGGTTTATATGTAAGGTCATACCACACCTTATTCTCCTGTACGGGTATTCATTTTTGAATGAGGGCAACGATATATCGAGAAGCGATTATCCCAACGGATACTGTTTAATGGTCTTCGACCTAACCCCTAACTTGTCTGCAAACGCTAGCACGCAGTGGAATTTAGTTAGAAACGGTTCCCTTCGCCTAGAAGTCGGCTTTGAAGAAGCTCTCGTAGAAACCGTTAACTGTTTGGTGTACGCCGAATTCGATAACGTGATTGAGATCGATAAATATCGGTATGTGGTCGTGGATTTCGCCTGTTAAAAGGGACTCTAGATCACAAACTTCAGTGTATAACAACAGATGAAAGAAGATGGATGCATGCTTGGACGTACAAGGGTTTAGAGGTCTTGATAACGAATTCATACCGAAAGAAATTACCGTTATTACAGATCATGGCTCGTTACTGCTGATGCTGATAATTATTTTATATCAAAGCCCATGTAAAGTATTTAGAGGATAAATACCACGGTTTGAAATGGCCGTCAGGGTATGTGCCATACAACAATTTCCAAGAGGAGCTGATAAGAACTCTGCTGCCGTTTAACAAAATTCACGTTAACGGTAATGAAAAACAACAGTTTTTAAGATTCCTTAACCCAATACTAAACTTGGACGACATTGGTTGTCCGTTGATTAAAAAATTGAAAAAGGAAGCAAAGGCTTATAATTGTTTAAACCATAACATCGAGGAGCCTATGTGTGCTCTGGAAAACGCATTACTACTGCAAGACTGGGCGCATACCAACTCCAAAGATGTATGCGGTACAAGTGTTAAAATCTTTGAAATCGATCCCCGGCCACAAGAATGTGTTTCGACTTGTATGTGGTTCTAATCAGCTGCCGCGACACGTCCCTAGACCTTGTGCAATTATTGTATACACGGATCCAGCAACAAACCAGGTCAGCATTGGACTGCTATCTACATTGACGAGAGTGGTGATTATGAATATTTTGATTCCTTTGGACGACCCCCGCTAGGTTACCATTTACATTTCTTTGAGAAGAATTCTAGATGGTTCCGCTACAACAAAACGACGCTGCAGGATTATCACTCGGTTGTATGTTTTTGTATTTTAGAATAATGAATTTACCAATGCTTGATTTCATAGATAAGTTTTTCACTACATGTTTAGTTATAAATGATGAGATAAACTAGTTACTGTATAATGCTTGTTTTTGAACTATTCTACTCAGATAAATAAAAGCGTTTTTAGTACTTTAATTGTTTTAATTAAGAGTTCCGTAACAAGGGAGACGTGGATGATCAACTTCTATTACAGAAAAATGTTCATTAGTCTATACACAACTAGATGGCGCTAAACATCAATTTTAACTCAAAGGGGGCCAAGACAAGGGCGCAGACCGTAACACAAGTTCTTATATCTGTCTTACAAGTTAGCATTAGAGCTACCTTATTGGAATAAAAAATTTTTAAGACAAGATCATCTTATAAGCTATCAGATTAGGATCGAGAATTTCCCCGGGGTTAAAAATGTTTAACAAAATGCGTCCCCCACGTGCGCGTGGAAAAATGGCCGCGCAATGCCTCACAGCTCGGGGCTTTTGTGACATCAAAGTGTGAAAGTGGTGCCGGTATACTACTCGTGTAGTACATTTCTCACCAATTACTAAATTAAATGAAGCTCTTAAACTTAAACGTCCTGATACCAATACTATTGTTTAATCTAATTGTCACAATGTGACATTATAATACATCTGTTTCTACATGAATAGCCAACTTGTGTGTATGTATCTATTACTTACTATTAATTAATTACTCTTAACTTGCAAATAAAAATTGTAACTGCTATTCGTTACCTGAAATCAAACAAGTAGATCGTTTTACGTAATAAAAGGCTGGGGAATGAGACATTAACTTTAAAAATGTAAAAAACAGCTTACGATTGCCTTTCAGATTCACGAACTTGACGGTATTCTGCTCCTCGCCCTTAACAAAATAATTCAGGATTTGAATCTTAAAGATTTTAAACAATGAGTCATGTTTTGATACTTAGTCATATTTCTTATAAAAAGTTTTTCTTTTATGTTAGTTGTTCCATTTTTAGGTTTAGATGCATTCCAGATAACTGCTTGTATATAATGTTTTATTTAAACACAGCCGAATTAAAATCATCATCGTCATCATCGTCATCATTAGTTGCGTTTATCTCCAAAATGGTTAATTTTAGTGAAATTAAGCTAGTATACCTTTTTGACGGGAAAACGCCAAAGATTAAGAAGTTTACGTCACTGAACATTTAAATAGACGGGTCCAAAGAGCTTCAAATACCGTGACATTTTCTCAAAAAGTATTTAAATTTATTATGCAGGGAAAAAGTTATAGCGAAAATTCAGTTTTAAACACTCAACTTCAAGAGACAATATCTACGTAAGAAACCCTCGGAGGAAATTTTTTATAAAAACTTTTGACCTTATTTTCACTAGATCCTGGAAACTGCTTTGTGGTTGCGGAGTAGTTTATTGCGCATGTTACGTAGTAACTTATTGCGCAGGTTTATTGCGCTGAAGCCCTTCGCGCGTTATTGGAATCAATATGGGTTTCATCTCCACACTCGGTAGGCTTATTAGATTACATCGCACTACCAGAAAATTGTGCACTTCTTAAAACGGGGTTATCTCATGTATTTTTAAAAATAACTGCAACACCTTGGAATTTACAATTACAGGTAACTAGAATGTCAAAAACGATACCAAGTTCTAGATGTTTAGCATTCTTAAAAGTACTTTAGTAGGTAAGATTGGAGACTTTTGGAACACACCACATTTCCAAGGTTACCGCAATTTCAAGGTCTCACAAGTTCAAGGTTATGAAAGAAGTAGGTCATGTTTGCACTCAACTTTCCCAAGGTCGCACATTTCTAAGATTACCACATTGTAAGGTGTAAAAAATACGAAGGTCACTAACACAACACATTCTCAAGGCTATTTGCGCACCCTACCTACTCAGATAGACATCTCACTTTTTCAAGGCTTGCTCATGTAATTTTTTACACTTCTTCTTACACTTCTAATATATTTATTTGTTGTATGTACAAATGTAATCAGTGTATTATTCAGATATATGATTTTCTCTAGGAATAAAACATTTTGATTTAGTACAAATGCAAAAGGTCCTTTCCACTTCTGTATCATTACACCTGTTCGATACGTAAGTAAACGTTTATCGAAACAATTGTAATACTGCGGATAATCAAAGGTTGGTGTCACGTCGCACATCTTCTCACCGTAGAACACAGTAAGACACTAACAGGAAATAATTTATTGTATACAATATATACATTATAAAAAAAACGAATTGTCCAAATAATACACTTCTCCGCAGAGTATACATGTATCATCTTCATGTACCTCGTACAGCATTGTTAGGGGCGCTCTACACGATGAGCACCAGTATTCTTGGTGTGACATGTGGTAAATTGCGACCCATCTATCCATATGTGTATGATGGTCAATAAGTCGATATTCACTTGGTTGCTTTGTAGCAGTCATAGCATAAATGCATATGGCCAGCAAGATGATAACGAGTATGAAGAGCAAATGTGTGTGAATAATATCCCAAATTAACCATGAAGGCATGATGGTGGAAGTAGCAAATTCTTTTATTTAGGTTGGAAAACCATTCAGTATTCCATCGCACATCTTCATATGTATTCTTTAATGCTTCTAATGTCGTAGAAGGCAGTAGCCCTTTTTTTGCAAATTGCACCCAGTTGGGAATTAGTTCACATGTTCGCCGCACACTTAGATTAAAAAGTGATAATGGTGGAAATAACACGATACTATATGTGTAGTTATCCCTACTTTTAAAGAAAGGAAAGACCTTGTAAAAACATATGTATAGTTAACCTAGAAGAATGACATCATTGATATCGGCATTGTGTAACCTTGGAAAAGTGGTAAATGTGAGAGGTGGAGGACATTGTAAGTGTGGGAACCTTGAGGTTGTGACGACCTTGAGGGCGTGTGAACCTTGAAAATGATAACCTTGGAATAGTGGTAAACGTGAGAATGGAGGACATTGTAATTGAGTGAACCTGGATAATGGGTGACCTTGGAAATGTGGGGGGCCGGAGAGGTAAAGGAGACATCCTTGAAGTGATTGGTGAGATCCCGCCAACCTTGCAGAAACGCCGTGAATAAAGGCCTTGAAACGGTAGAATTGCTGAAGTAACGTGCAGTGTGAAGCAGGTAACCTTGACGGTAGAAATAGTGGGGAAATTAGGATATAAATGCAGATGGAGTACATGTGAAACCAGTATTGTATGTAATGGAGAACATATTACGTCAAGCGGTAGAAAAGGCGAAGATTGTGAGTGTTATGAATTCAAGTGGATGTCGTGATATTTTAATTAACAATGTGCAGTACTTTTTAAATAAAAGTAAATCGAAGTATGGTAGTGTCGGTCTGTCACCCCAATTCAATTTTGAATCAGTCGTGAAACTTGATGGATCTAAGAGTAATGGAGTGATGTTTGATAAGCAAGAATGGCACATACTTATGGACAGTCAAGGGATAATTACAAATTATTTCTACGCACCTAAAGGGACATGGCCAGCTACTAAGATGGGTTCGAAAACGAAAATTATACGCATCCCTGATTGTGAAGAATCAGAAATCTATTTAGGATGGGAGTCTATAGAACAGTTATGGCGACTTCTTAAGATAGTCAGTTACCGATTGGATTTAGTACCTACTATGGAATTTCCTGCATTTTTTAATAAAACAATACATGCGGCAGCGGAAATGCCTGATGTTGACATACACAGGTTAATGATTCCATTACAAGATATATTTGATTTCAATGTAGCATGTGTTATGGAAATTGTAGAATTTGCCAAAGAGAAAATTGATATTGACGTAGTAGTTGCGAAAGCCGTTAAGTAATAAGTGGGGGTAACTACCAAAGCGAGAATAGGGATAATAATAAAGTTTAGTCAATATATGGATGTGTTATAGTGCAGAGTCGTGGCCTAGGGCTGTGGATTGTGTTAGTACAGTGCAAAGACTAATATGCCAATTTCAATCACTAGAATTTGATGCTGAACATGAAAAAGTGTATGGGCGCGGTACGTTTACTGATGACTATTCAGATAATCTAGTTGATAAGTATGTTAGTGGAATACGTCTGTGTGAGAAATATTTTCTATCGCATGACGATGGTGTAGAGTGCATTTGTTGTATTAAGCGGTTAATAGCAGACCTTAGATAAATATCTCTGGAACAATTTGTACATGAAATAGAATGTCATTTACCGAATTATGTTTTAACAGATGACAACACGACAAATGAAGGAGGTCTGCTGTCCTGGAAAAGCAACATCGTAATTACATATTTATGAAACGCTTTAGTAGTGTATAGTATTGTATGTATTAATAATAAACAAAAAAATAAAAAACAGAGTTATTTATTACATCATAATATTATAATATATAAAAGGAATCGTAACAGAGCGTATTATATAATGTCTTTGTTAGAAATCCATGAATTGTGAGAATGATCAACCATTTAACGAGAGACATACTTCCTCGACGTCGTATTACACGTTCAACAAAGTGAATGTCAGGATGTTGAAGTTCTGGCTCATATAAACGTCCCTGTATCTCTTCATCTCGATTATCACGTAATGTGTAAGTAATTGGCCTGGAACGTTTCACTGCTGATATTCGAAAGACTTCGTAACTCCGATTAGGTGTGTAACCCTTAGAGAATATGCTTCTGTATTTGCTAATACGTACATAATCCCCCACTTTAAATTTAGGTGTCTTACGGTAAAGAACTTTATGACATTTCAAAATAGAGGCAGCATTCTTTTCCGTTACTTCTATAGATTTGTATCCGGTGGTTTTATACTTTCTTGAATTATAATCCTCAACAATTTGAGGTAATATTGATAACCATTTATAGGAACCTTGCATACTGAATGTGTTCCACATTATTGCTTTAAGAGTGCGATTTACATGTTTAACTATACTACTCTTCAAGTTGGAATAACTACTGTAAATATTACATTTTTTCATAACTTTTTTAATTCAGCATTATAAAACTCCGTTCCCATGTCAGTTTGTATATGTGTAGGCGTCCTTTTCAAACCAGACAAAAGTTTATTCATTACATCTGCGACTAGTTTACCATTATTGTCTTCTTATGCAATAAACCTTGTAAGGTAAAATAAGTTTGGTAATATGTATCACCTTGTTTCGTGGCATCACTGTGATGATAAGTAATATGTTTACCAAATTTATCCATTGTCATTTGATGATGAAGGTATTCTCCAAATTTATCTATTGACATCAGTGGTGGATATGTAGCAATATCTATAGTGATATAGTGATGTTCGTTGTAACAATGAAATGAAATGAATCAGCCAGAGACCCTACTTTATTACTTTCGCTTTACGTATATATATATATATATATATATATATATATATATATATTATTTCGTTGTGATTGCTAGTATTTCCTGCCGACATTGATCCCAATAACTCCCGTAACCAATCCACTAATTTATTCGGATCATTCCAAGGTACAAACTCAATCGCTTTGTTATTATATCACAATAGTTGCATTCCACCCCCTCTTTTGGAGATAGAAGTTGTGCGAGATCTTGTGGCAGAAGGTGTAATAGCTGATGTAGCGGGTCGTTTTTTAGGGTGAAGTAATAGTTTAGTGATCTCAATGTATTTCCTACTATTAGTTCCTTGGAGTTGATCATCTGGGTTATAATTACGTTGAGCAGCATTTGTGCGGCGCAAAATGTCATTGTATTGCTGCAGATTACTTTTTGTATCCCGTAGGAGTTTTTTTAAATAGTAGCTCATATAATCGCGGAGTTCCATCATAGTCTAATGATGATCCATCAGGAAGAGCGATACAAAAATTCTCTCCAACAAACTCTAGTTTAGCATCACCAATAAAAAATTTCTCTTCGGGATCTCTAAATATACCTTCCACATCATATTTGGCTAATCCTTCATACTGACTAAGGTACTCTTCAAAGGCCGGTTGACATCCAGCAGCTAACAGTTCTGATTTCAATTGTTGAAAGTAGGAATCTCCCTCTCGTCATCATGTGCGGTATCAGCAATCACAGTTTCCTCTAAAACTTGTGGAATGGCATGTGCAACAGGCTCAGTTCTTTCGAATTCTGATGTAAATGGTTCAGCTTTGACGAGAGAACCATCTTGTTTAGTAATCAATTGCTTCAATGAATGTGTTATAGGTTTAAAGTGTGCCTCCATTGCACGATCTATAAGTGCAGTATTTTCCTTTAAACTGGCATACGCTCTTGCGACCGCGCAAAATGTCTTGTACTAATCGCTCCTCCATTACTACTTCATGTTTGCATAACAAGTGTAGTATTTATAACGCAATGTAACAGTCAAATCCCTTACGGAACCTGCATTAACATCACTCTCTTTTATCAATTACAAAAAATCCAAATTTGTCACGCCAGCAACAAGTCCTTAAATCTATCAAATTCATATCTACATTAACGTGATCATCATACACATGCTTAAGATTGGTCCTATCTTGTTGAAACAGAACTAGTAGATTCGCATTATCACGTATAAGTTGTTTTGGAATAGAAGAATACGTTTGGCACAGATAGAAACAATCATTGTTTTGGTGTCTGCCAAATGTTCTAATAAGGTAATCGTAACATTTGTTTTTCCGCAACCTGATGGACCGACGATTATACCTCGTTTACAACCTCCTTTTAGTAGACCACTATGTGTTGAGTAGTGATATTGTTAAAAGTGATGTCATCATTTTTTATAGGTAATACAGTATCTTGTGGAATGAAACGGATGTCACCCATTGTAGTACTGAATTACAACTTGTATGGTGGTAATATATATATATATATATATATATATATATATATATATATATATATATATATATATGAATGATATATAACATATGAATCCGACTCAAGTGCGAAAACAGTCCTTCTCAGGACCAAGCCTGATGACGGAAGCAGAGTCCGCTTCCGAAACGTCGCGCTCAAAAAGCATAAACTGTGGAAATAGGCCGATCAACTCCACTAATAGGAAACCACAGTTACAAAACACTTATAATACAGAACTAAAAGTTAACATAGATAAAATATATTGGAAAGTTCCGCACATCATTCCAGCATTAGCGGAGGAATTGACGTTAACGAAGTACATTGATAAAAATGTAAATACTCCAGTAGCATTTAGAAGTTGGGAAACACACCTCTATCCAGCAGTTCCCAAAACAGATAAACATAAATGGGCAATCAAAACCTCGACTGGTATAGAAACACCTATATACATTATTATCGGATTTCAAACGGGGCGAGAAAATAATGTTTCTCAAGATATGAGCAGATTCGAAAAATGTGCACTAAAGAATATTAGGGTATTCCTTAACACTGATCGTTATCCGTATGACAATTTAAACGTAAATTACGATAATAATTTCTTTGCTACATAGTATGAAATGTTTGCTAAATTCCAAATGTCCTATTATCAAAGAGATGGTCAACCATTACTCACACCTAATCAATTTACGACAGTCGGACCATTGATAGTGGTAGACCTTTCGAATCAAAAAGAGACATTGCACTCTAAAGCAGTAGTACTTCGTGTAGAATTCGAAACAGCAGTCAACATACCCGCGAATACGACAGCATACTGTGTTATACACCATGATCGCTTAGTTACGTATAACGCGTTAACCAAAGCAGTAAGACAGCTGTAATACGATGCCTGTGATAGTCGACGTGCAAGGCTTTAAAATTTCAAAAGTTTTTATACCGAAAGAACACGCAATGTTTAATGGAACACAAGTAGCCCACTACATGTTTAAATCACCGTATCCATGGCATACGTTAGATGCGGAGAGTCACCGTTAAGCTACTTGGTTAATTCATAATAAACACTGTATAAAATGGGACGAGGGGCATCCCCCACCACACCAATTTCGCAGAATTTTCAGTCGTTTGATTCAACCTACAGATACTGTCTACGTCAAGGGTAAAGAGAAAGCGGATTACATCAGAAAATTTGTTACACGACCCGTTATAGAACTTGAGAAACATCCTACTCTTCCTGCTTTGCAACCAGTTTGTTATTATCATTGTAAATCATTATGTCACTGCGCTCTGTCTAATGTATACCATCGGTACGATATTTATGTAATGCAGTAAAGCTTACACTTTTTAAATAAAAATTGTAAATATATATATTTTATTTCTTTTATACATATATCACAAATATGAATATATATATATATATATATATATATATATATATATATATATACACAGGCTTTTCAAAGTTAAGTCGGCACTATTGCTATCTTCGTTATTATTGGTGCAACGAAGTCGGTTAAATGGGCAAGAAGTAGCATTTTTCCGCTCGTTACGTTGGTGAAATCAAAGTAAAAACTTCGTGTTCGCGAGTTATGTCAAAATTTCCATTTTTTAAATGGCACACCAGTATACAATATCCTTAATCGATAGAAAATTAAATTCTGAACAAAAAGTTCCTATGACATTTTACCTAATGTTAAAAATGACAAAGTTATTGATCATTTATTGAATTCGTCAAGGTGGCTGGTATTACGTGAACAATATTTGTCCTTTTCACAAATGCATCAAATTGATATGTCGAAGTGAAGTTTACCAATAAAGAGTTAAGAGTTTGTGTTTTGAATAGAAAATGCCTTTCACCCATTCAGAAAAGTGTAGAAGTACATTCTGTGTGTGTTATATATATATATATATATATATATATATATATATATATATATAGGTTTTAAAGTTAAGTCAGCACTATTGCTATCTTCGTATTATTGGTGCTACAGTCGGTTAAATGGGCAAAAGTAGCATTTTTCCGCTCGTTACGATGGTGCAATCAAAATGAAAATTGAACATCGTGTTCGCGAGTTATGTCAAAAATTTCCATTTTTTTAAATGGCACACTCAATATGCAATGTCCTTAATCGATAGAAAATTAAATTCTGAACGAATAAGTTCCTATGACATTTCAGCCTAATGTAAAAAATGACCAAGTTATTGATCATTTACCAAATTCATCAAGGTGGCTGCGTCAACTATTTTTCTGTATTACCATAGAGCAGAAAATGAAAAGAATATCAGACAATTGAAACAGGATTCTTTATTCTAAGTGATAATAATAATAACGAACAACAAAACAAAACAAAACTCAAATTAGATGCTCGAAAACATCACCCTCTTGCTCCAAGCATTTCTGGGCCCGCTTGTACGCACTTTTAGTAGCCTTAGCAATGGATCTACCATAACATTATTGATGGCGTGAACATGCTTTGCTGGAGATCCTCAAGGTTATCATATCGCCTGTTGTACACCACACTCTTCACATATCCCCAAAAGAAAAAATCCATTGGAGTAATGTCAGGTGATCGAGGAGGCATACGGATAGGCCCATTAGTTGATAAATATCTGTCATCAAAAAAATTGTTTAATATTGTATCTATCTGACGAACATTATGGGGAGGAGCTCCGTCTTGTTGGAAATAAATGTTCTGCCTATCCATTAAATTTATATCATCCAAGAAGTCTTGGAGTGTGGCAGTCAACATTTCGGCGTACCGCTCACCAGTTAACGCACCCTGATAAAATACTGGACCAACAATTATCGAGCCAATTACACCGCATCAAACATTAACACTGAAGCGTCTCTGCGGGTTACAAGATCGGTAGAGCATCGGATTTTCCGACCCCAAAATGGCTGTTTTCCTGTTGAACATGCCCTTATTAGAAAAAGTTGATTCGCCACTCCATAGAATTGAGCTCCAAAAATCATTATTTGTTCTCATTTGATTAATAAACCAGTGACAAAACTGAACGCGTATTTCTTGATCTCCTGGTACTAGTGTCCGTGTAGGTCGGAACTTATCCGCACAAACTTATACTTTTTTAGAATAGTGTGGATGGAACCCAAACATAGTCCATTTTCTTGCACTAAATCATTAATTGAGTTGTTGGGATGTGCTTCAAAATAAGCTAACACATTAATTTCAGTTTCTTCACTAATTATACATTGTTTATTAGATCTGGATTTCTTAAACACGCTCGAATTAGATCTAAATTTACGATACAAAACCAAAAACTATCTTCTATCCGGCAAATGACGCGTAGGAAACAAATCACTGTAACGCTCACGCGCTCGATAACTGTTTTTTTGACAAACGATGTAACATTCTAACATATCACACTTTTCTGAATGGGTGAAAGGCATTTTTCTATTCAAAAAACACAAACTCTTAACTCTTTATTGGTAAACTTCACTTTGAGATATCAATTCTGATGACATTTGTGAAAATGACAAATATTGTTCACGTAATACCAGCCACCTTGACGAATTCAATAAATGATCAATAACTTTGTCATTTTTAACATTAGGGTAAAATGTCATAGGAACTTTTTTGTTCAGAATTTAATTTTCTATCGATTAAGGATATTATATACTGGGTGTGCCATTTAAAAAAATGGAAATTTTTGACATAACTCGCGAACACGAAGTTTTTATTTTGATTTCACCATCGTAACGAGCTGAAAAAATGCTACTTCTTTGCCCATTTAACCGACTTCGTAGTAGCACCAATAATAACGAAGATAGCAATAAGTGCCGACTTAACTTTGAAAACCCTGTGTGTGTATATATATATATATATATATATATATATATATATATATATTTCCTTGATAATGAACAATGGCATAATAATAGTATGTATTCCACTAAAAAGTTAGTACATTAAGTAGCCGACCCGGTGTATCGATATTATACATATTAACATGTACGGTTATACATGTTCATAGCTTCATTATGGAGATAATATATACACAACTAAAACTAACAAGCATCAGTACCCAAACTATTAGTTACTAACTGGATTATACAAATTCATTTGCCTAGCAACCTCTAGTAGACCACTCAAAGGATCGACGTTCTCCAATTCCGGGATTCGCCAATGCCCCCACGCCAATGTTGTACACGTGTCACGTAATCGACGATTTTGTTTAACATCGCAGTATATATATCATGCAAAGTTGATCTAAACACGAACATTTTAGACATTACTGTTTTATCAGACGCCTCCGCAACAGATTTGTAGTCTACCTCCGTCAGCACTTTTGAACAACGATTTTCTTAACACCTTTCGCTTTCTTAACCACTTGATCATCAGCAAGCTTTAGACAATCAGATTTTGCTCCTGCTCCATGAAAATATTGAATAGCTTTCCCTGCATACTCATCTTTCATTCTTATGACGACAGATGTATTCGTTGTAATACCATGCAGACCGTCTTGATAGTTGGATGTGTCATATTCATCAACATTATTCTGCATATAGGCATACACATCATCAGTTGTTATCTCGACAATTAAAGAATCTGTGTCTGTAGAGAGCAGCGTTACATTATTACCGTAATGACTGCGCAAGATATCGTCAAAAATCGATACATTATAATTTTGGAAGATCTAAAATACTAAATCCAACATATACGGGTTTGTCATACGTAACGACCTGTTTGGACAATTCCACTGCAAATAATTTATCAGCAAATTGCATAAAATTCTTAAATTGCGGTTTTGCGACGTACCGTGCTAGACCCAAGCGACGTCCGTTATTTCCCTAATGTGTTAATAACTTTATTACTCTTCTTTTGTCGACATTCTCCATTGTTTTACCAAATACACCATTGTTCATGCATTTAAAGAAATCCTTTTCGAATTTGTTCTTGGCTTGATTTCGAAGAGTTGTATTAAGGTCTATGTATGGTACTAGCCAAGGGCTTTGACGAAACCGTAACAATTAAACCATTAACCCATTAACTCATGCTGTATACATTGTTTTAAATACCGGTAATGTATAACATAGTTGGTCTTATCACATAAGTTAGGAATAAATTTTTCCTCCTTGGAATGTGGTGCGCAGATCATTTTGGGACAAAAAGGATAATCATTGTGTTCATCATGCAGGTGGTGCGCATATTGTATATCTACCTCTAGCACATACCCAATATCAGCATCATCATTAATCTTCAGTACATCAAAGTTTTGAATTTCCTCTTCAGTTAACCACATAAACCCTTTATGAGGTAGGTGTAGCCGCATACTCCATCTGTGTAAATTCGTGGCATCTAAATACTCTAAAAAGACTTTTGGACGATTAGGATCATAATTTGGGACAAACTCGTTGTTAGCAATACTTCTTCGCTTAAGACAAGTACTTACTCCACCACGAATACCATTAGTACATTTCAACATGGCATCCCACACCAATCCAGGTATTGTAACGTACTGCGCTGGTTAGAATCCATACATGTCCATACATAGCCGCCTAAAGTTTTCGAACACGTCAGTCAACAGCAACACGTCTGATTTGAAATATATGTCAGCAGAATCCCCGAGTGTATTACATTTAAAGTGATCCCACACCAATAGAACGCGACAGTGTTCTTCATCGGATATGTTTTCATCACGCATCTTATCGTCATAGGGAGGTACTGTGACATCGTCTAATTTATTAAAATTGTCCACGTACGCGTAGCGGGAAATTGCCTTTTTTTCTAACTAAGTTAAAGTCATTATCATCAACAAAATATTTCCTTACTTCTCTACATTGATCATCTGATAAATTATGAGATAGAGTATCTAAGGATGCACCATGAACCTACAACTACCGACGAATCGCAAATGTATGTACTTCTTTTCACTATGGCCGCGACCATTAATGAATTCGTCTACATAAATATGCTTACCGAACGTTATATATTTCTCACTATTAACAGGGAGTACGGTAATTTCTTCAGTTTCACTCGCTAACTGTTTGATGAACAGGTGGACATCATAACCACTGAGATTATGGAAAAAACTGGGATAAATGTAAGTAATTGATAATTTAAATTGCAGTTTGAATGTGCCGCACCACGATATATACCAGTGACATGCCAGTGATCTCGTACTTTGGAATTTGCAAGATCGTCCGTAAAAAGCTTGTCGCATATATAACAACTACGACTTTGCTCATGTATCACCAGTTGTTCATCAGTTAGTGGTAACATTGGAACAACAGTTTTCAAATGCTCATTATATATCCGTTTCACATCACTCTCGAGCCGTGTAATAAATACCTCCGCGGCGTTAACCCCCTATAAAGTTCTAATTTGGACCAAGCATCGTTTACACCGCACTTAATATAATAACTGAATTAGTATGGTTCATGTTTACACGTTTTTATCGTGAACGGTTGTTCAGGATCTGGTTCAGCCGTATTTACCGGTACTAATAGCGTATATTACGAACGGTAGAAACATATGTTTTTGATAGTTTCGAAACGCAAGTATATTTTCCGTATAGAACTCCCCGGTTCTGTCTTTTCTTTGCATTACGCCAGGTAATTTAGTGTATACGAAATTAGTCATGAGACACGTGTCAAGTTAATTGATGCTGCGTTCTAAAGTAATGAATACATGAATCACAAAAATATTTTGCCCCATTACGTCGGCTTATTTGGTTACTAAGTAAACGAGAAAAATTTTTGATCCTTATATAATGCTGATTATCCGTTTGGTTACTGAGTAGTAAATTAACATGAACTGACTGTTTGGCTTTAGTATAGTAGAGAGGTCCCACTACCTCCGTGGCACGCTGACCATCCCGATACGTATCCTCCAGTCCATAAACATTGATGGAGCTATTATCATTGGACTCAAACGTTGAGATGTTAGTCAGCTGAACAGAAAATTCTACACCGTTCCAGTTGAATAATGTCCTGAAATCAGGGTAAGAAGTCGTCCGTTGTCGTAACCCCGTCGGTGTCACTAATGCTGATAAAATAGCCCGCGCAAAGCAGCAATTATCAATATTCTTCACATTCACTATGGCATGCTTATGCAAAATTTCAGGCGGGACATTCATATAGGATGAACCCGTAGTGGGAGAAAATTTCAACATGTTTACCTCTAAATATACGAAATTTACAAGCGACCACCCTACGAAACAACATATATTAATCATGCACTACCCTACTACTCATAACTGACACTTACCAGAATATTTATGCTGAAATTCTGATTTCTTACCATCCAAGATTTCCACTACTCTTTGAAAATACTCTTCCCAAACACCATCCCGACACTCAATATATCATATTTCGCTTGAAAGGACTTTAATTCGGTACTTTCCCTACTGTTCAGAAAGTACAGCCCAAACAACTCAATATTACATTTCAACGAGAAGTGTTTCTGCAACTGAATTTGTATTAGTTTTAAAACATTCACTTTAACGTCACCCATAAGCATCTGCACATCCGTATGGGTATTTCATTGTGATAGTCTATACGAAACAACGCGTTGTTTAAAAGCATTGCGAATCACTTCAACGCCGGTATCAACGAGTAGACACACATTTGATTTGTGCCTATTGCTTCTAAGGTATCCCTGATAAGCATACCGAGGAACATCTATCGAACAACCAGTGCAGTGCACAATTTCAACACTTTTGCTACTTTTATTTTGTACTGGTTCGCTGCTTTGGTCTAACTTACACTTCCGTGAGTTGTTCAAACCCGATGGTCCTGGTTTTACAAAGGAATCATCAGCATGCCAGTGTTGCACATTATTCTTTAAGTTGTTTAACCCTGATGGTCCAGGTTGTGCAAGACGTTCAACAATATGGCTATATTCCGTTCTGTTCGCATTGGAAGTACTTGGTTGCACCACATTCCTAAGTATGGTACGATTTGGTGGTACAGCCTGCGGCATCTCTGAAGGTGGGGTAGTTGGAATACTTATCAAACACGCAGTTTTTTCTTGTACTTGTCTTTTCTTGAAAATTTCTTCAGACATTCACATTGTAACGTTTTATTGGGATCTGTAACACAGAGAATGTATAAACAATGTGTAAGTGAACAGGTAGAGTTACGTGTTTTGTTATAATTCCTTTTTTAACTCTTTATTGCCCTTTATTAGTTTGTAGCAACGTAACATATCGCCAGGAATAGGATAATATGTATGATGGATATATCAGGTTGAGGGGTAGAGTAGTGTACGGGTAAGGAAACAATAACAATGATAGTCTAGATAGTGTTGCTGAGCACACATATTCTACCGAACATTGTATATCACCCTGCCATGTGCTTTGGGATGGAAGCAAGGTATTACCCCCACCTGTTTTCCAGAAACTTCGCAGCACATGAAGGGTTCAATACACTCTGGAGAGAAGATACTGCATTTTCCACTATATCCCTCACCGGTGATTGTGTATGGGTGTTGCAGGACTCCTAGATACTGATAAGTGATTTAGTGACCATTCATTATCTATAAAATCAGCAGCACACACAGGACTGAGGATATTCTCTGATGTATCATCAATTCCCTCCACTTTCATAGGACTCTTCAGCGAACTCTCCAATACAAGTAGGGCTCAGGATACTATCAGAAATGGGCCCCATGACCTCTCCACCTACTGTAGAACTACTGTACGACCACTACTCCACAAATTCTACGGTAGAAGCAGGACTCAGCAAACCTTAAAATGGATTCCCTACTATTCTGCCATCTGCATATGTTTCAGATCTAGACGATTGCTCATCTACAACGCATGCAGGTGTCAGAGTAATCGGAGATTCCTCTTTCCCCAGCACCGGCTGTGCTACAGAGCTTGACGATGAACGCTCTTCCGCAAGTGGAGACCATTCATCCCAAACTCTGCAATGCAATCAGGACTTAAGACATGAAACAATACTACCCGATCTTCACTCACGGGTGACTGTATCCTCTCATATGGTTCACAGGTTGTAGGGTGAGCAGTATTTTGTCCACGTCTGCCTACTCGTACGTGCGTGATAATACCACATCCAAATTGTCCGCTAGAGGTGGTGTATCCCAAAACCGCAACGCTATCTCACAGTCATCCTGGTCGAATACTGCCCGTGACCTTGAAAAATGTCCTCTAAAAATGCATGAAAAACGTTGTTTTTAGTGGGGGAAACACCTATATTTAGCGAAATGAAAACAGTACAAATTATTCGTACAACTGATTCTATAGTTGACACTACTGAACATACAATGACTTCAAGGGCAAGTTCCCCAGATAAAAACCACCAAATTTTATGTTTTTAATTTTTTTATTCTTGGTACATTTCTAATGTTTTATTTCTTTTTTACAGATTTCTGTTACCCCTAGTTCTCCATCGCCTAGGGAACTCCTGTATCCTTTCAACTTTATTCCGCTAGCCTCTTCAACTCCTCTCCCGATTTCCCGCCAACTCCTACTCCTCAGGTTTCGTATCCTATTCACGTTGACCTCCCTTCAGCGCCCACACCTCAGGATTCCTCTCCTCTTCCCCTGAGGTTCTGTATATCCCGCCCTCTGCATCCACTCGTATTACCGTGGACGCCCAATCCAGCAACGACGAAATTTATGAACTGACGACCGTAGTCCTGGACTCTCTACAAGATTACAATCCTGATGCGGATACAGTAATACTTGACATGACCAATACCGAAATCATTACTATAAGTGACTAGGACACACCACTACCTATTGACATAGACGAACATAACGGAGGTAGTAATGACTTCGTCAGTATATCATCCAGTGTTGAGGAAGTATGTTCTTCCTGTGCTGGGAACGATTACCTCAACAATGGTGACTACGACTTCGACGTACACATGGACCTTGCCTACAGCTATGATTCCGACGACTACGACAATGCCGCATTACTACAACAGCGACTACTTCGCGAAACATGTACTGACTTTTGTAACGAAATCATTGTTGAAGAGAGTAGCGATGGGGAGAACTTTATGAACATTCTCACTAACAACATGCAACAACTGGAACCTAGCGCTCACGAACTGTCAAACGTAGTACAAGAACTAAGTGCACATGAATAGTTACATAACAGTCTACAGGACGAGAACAATGACAATGGCAGTGCTCCAGACGCTCCTCCGCAGGTCCAGGATCACGGAGGTAACGAAAACGCTGACGACGTGCAAGACAATGACGACGAAGAACTTGACGATGACTGGTTTTGGGCTACACATATCCGTATGACCATTGGCCGCACTATGCTTCCACTCCTCTACAACGTTATGTGTGCAATGGCGTCGGGAGACACTGCCACTCAACGCAATTCTGCGTTTCTAATTATCGCCGGGTGGTATTGGCTATTATACGGACATCGCACCATCGTATGGGACCGTCTCATGCCCACAGTATGTATTGTCTTGATACTACTTTATTTATATTTATAATTCTTTCTTTCATTACAGCTGACAACTATAGTGCCATTCGTCCGGAATTATGATGTCGTGATTACGGAGAGCTCTCTAGAGAAGAACAGCTCTTCCGGGTCCACACTAGGCTTGTAACATTACACCTTGACTGGCATAGTGTTATAAGCCTAGCTATACTAAGTGGATATGATCACGCCATTGTACATCTGGAGATGATACTGGAAACTGTCGAAGAGATTGGTAGACTTTACGAACTCATTCTGGTTCGTAATGCAGCTCTTCGACAAGTGGTCTTTGCAAGTGATCGAGACAGGCAGAGTAAGTATAACCGACAGAGCTCTCCTTCTACTTATGATTTATTTCCAGAAAAACGTCTACCTCAATAGTGCGACCCCAGACCATACAGACCGACACTAACTGACTGAGCGGCGCGACTACTATACAGACAGACAAACGGGCAGGTAGACATACATACAGACAGACAGACACACAGATACACACCATACGGTGTATATGCTCAAATATATCAATGATACTGTGATGTATACCATCATGTACCGCTGATGAACATCTGCTAGTCCTCTATAGTAGCATCTTTAGACGATACGGTTGAATGCTTCATGTGTGGAGTTCGAATAAACCAATGGCGGTCATCTGACACTCCGCTACATGAGCATCTCCGATGGGCACCACACTCCACGTACGCTCAATTATTTGCATCACGTCCTCGCAGGTGTAATGATGCAGAAATGGAAAGGACCTTTTGCACTTGTACTAAATCAAAATGTTTTATTCCTAGAGAAAATCATATATCTGAATAATACACTGATTGCATGTGTTCATACAACAAATAAATATATTAGCATATCATTATCTTTTTTTAATTTGGTTCTAAGTGTGGTATCAAAGAAGTGTAAAACATTACATGAGCAAGCATTGTAAAAGATAGATGTCTATCTGAGTAGGTAGGGTGCGCAAATAGCCTTGAGAATGTGTTGAGTGTTAGTGACCTTTGTATTTTTTTACACCTTACAGTGTGGTGATCTTAGAAATGTGCGATCTTGGGAAAGTTGAGTGCAAACATGACCTACTTCTTTCATAACCTTCAACTGGTGGGACCTTGAAATTGTGGTAACCTTGGAAATGTGGGACATTGGAAATGTGGTGTGTTCCAAAAGTCTCCAATCTCTTACCTACTTACTTTTTTTTGCTACTGTCCGCGTAATTTCGTTTTGCACTCCGCGCATCAGTTGCCATGGTCAGCGGACCCAAAATAAATTCCTGCCCGTTGTAATGCACAGCAGACGCAAAATACCTTTCTATCCGCTCAATCACGTCTAGTAATGTGATTGTTTTTCAACTTTGTATAAAAATATATGTAGATCATAGATATCTTACTTAATAACTAGATAGCCAGAGCATATGGGCTGCGCGTTTAAAATACGAAACAAACTGAACATTTCAATAAGGTCGAAAATTTACAACTTGGGGGTATTGGGAGAGTGTTCGGACATGCGCAGTCGTATCGTTGGAATTGCCAAGTTCAATTTTTGATATTAATTGTAATTGTCAAAAAGCGTTTCTCTAACCTCGGTTTTTCGCGCTTTTCGAGTTTAAGTGCAATATGAGAAGATGCATAGTGCATTTTTCTCAAAATGGTGGCAAAAAAATTAAAAAAAAACCTACAATTTTTCAAGTGAAGTCACAAATAATTATATAATTACAACTATTTGCCTTCTTGCACACACGGCGGTTTATGTTTACATAGTACAGTATTCACTAGTGCGCAATTCCTAATACCCCCATGTGCAGTTTCAATTCGGATCATACATGGTTTCAAGGATTGTTTATCTAGTTATTAAGTAAGATATCTGTGATGTAGGTACGCACATAACCTCAATCTTTTGCACTAAATTCAACAAATTATACTTAATTGCAAATGACAATTTGATTGACATATCCTCGTTGCTAGGTAAATTTTATTCTGTATCCAGCACCATATCGTAGCGTACTGAAAAAATTAATTCTGGTTGTGCGCATAAATGACTTGAATTTAATTGTGTATTCATATTTAGTTAACGGTTGCACACAACGTTTTGTGTACGCCACGGACGCAAAGTCTTTGACGGCCTCGGACGCAAACGGTTTTACCCCCAATTCTCCTTTCGGCTGTCAGAGTAGCATCTTGTGCCCTTGAGATAAAAAACTATTCCTTGATGTGCGAGGGCGTATTCAATAATCAATGGCTTCCCGAAGAAAACCCAATCGTATATAAAACAAGAAATTTAGTTTTCAACGTAGTTCTCTTGTATGCTTATACACTTCATCCAACGTTTTTCTAATATTTATAAACCTGTGTGGCCCAGGCCACAATTTCCTAACGAGTAACGTAAACTGATTTACATACAAATAATGTAAAAAAATATATTGCATACCCTTTCATGTTTGATTTTTACTTTATACATACACTGGCTGTATAAAGGAAAGTCTTAATGTCTGATAATCACTTAGGATAGTTTCTTGTATTTTCACTCTCTGAAACTCCTGAACATAAAAAAAAAGTTTTTGTAAGATTTTCCGTTGCCGGTTTATTTTAATTTTATATACGTAGTTAGATTATTTGAATAGAGAAAGCTTTCTATTAATCTTTTTTAGTCATACCATGATCAACTGTAGAACATAATAAAGAACGTATTATGTGACATTTGTCAGTAAACTTCAAAACCTTTCATGATGCCAGATTTTCGGCATACAAAAAAAAAATGCAAATTAAAAATAGTTCCTATTTTCTACAGAAAAATTGACATTTCAGAAGTTACTACAATGTTATCACATTGGTTGTTATGTAACATTTTGTCAGATAAAAAATAGTATATTATTTTATAAGGAGCTAAAGTGACACTTTTTGTGGCGAATTTGTAGGTTTGACGGACGAACGTAGTGAGTCCGGCAAATACAGATGAGCCACAAAAAGTCACTTTGCTCCGCATAAAATATACTGTTTTGTCTTCAGACATTTTTTACACATAAATGTGAAATAAGGAAAAATAATTAGGTTGTAAAAATGAGGAATAATTAGATTTACTTGGCGTGCTCTGGCAAGCAGCAGTAGACGTTGTAACAACCCTTTTTTGAGTTGTATTAAAATATACCTTAATTTAAGGTCTTTCATTCATTTAGTTGTAAATATAAGAAAATTTTAATAATTTTTGTATTTTTTATGAGGTAGGCAACTTAATTTGCATATCTTCATAGTGCATATCTTCTTCAGTATATATTTCTTAAGGTATATTCCCATAAATTGTTTTCTGATCATTGCGCAACGCGTCATAACAACCCTTTGCGTAAAGGCATTTGCGCACAACATTTTCATCTACTTGAAAGCATCCATTTTTGCTTACTTCCTGATGCACCTTGCAGCAGGAAGGCGTTGTGGTTTTTTATCTAAATTTTATGTGAAAGTGCCATAAATTTTGATGGTAAGATATCTTTTTACTCGTTATACTAAAAATTAAAACATTTGCTCTTTTCAGGCACTTTTATTTTCTTTTTTTTTCGGTTACTTTATTTTTTTACTTTTACATTTAATATTACTGCTTTGGATTGCACAATTAATTTTACTGCTGCGCACGTTTCCATTTTATGATTGCAAATTTTATTGAAAAATTTCAAAGAATGCATTAAACGGATTATTCCAATTTAAAGGAGAAAATTTTTAAGAGATAAAATTCCAGTTTGGGTGTGGCCGATAACATATAAGCATTGTTATGGCGAATATTGCGCAATTACACAAGGATTACGTCATCTTGGTTTACATTTCTGCATCACATTTTTTATAATACCAGGGATCCTCCAGAAGATTTTGTATATACTATACAGGTATAAATGTTTAATGATTATTTTAGTATTTTAAGGTTTTTACAATTAGTTTTAAGAAATATTTTATTTAATCATCTCTCATCTTCTGTCAATAAACATAATTGTATATTGTTATTTTTTACATTTTGATAAATTTTATTGTTAACTAACTCGGTTTAGTTGTTCCGAGATAATTAAAAAATAACTTGGCGCCCGAGATCATTTTATTAGTGTTATATTACAATTTTTTTATTATTTATGTTCAGTGAAAATAACACAGCAGAATTTGAGGTAATCAAGCAAATCATATAATGAAGTGGCCCACTTGAATTTACCGACTAGAGTCAAAGGCATTATTGTGGTGAATGGTTGTATCTCCAGTCAATATGACGATTTGTGTGTTGGGAGAACTTTATTTCTTTATTTCTTTATTACATTCATTTTTTATTAAATTTATTATACCATTTATACCACTTATTTTATAACGTTGCTAGGTTTCGTTGAAAACAATGCATTAAACAAGTTGAAAATTGTGAATAGGCAAGTATTTTATTAAACTTTTTGTTCCTACTTGTGTAAATTAAAATATTACATTGTTAGGAGTATGATGGATTTGGAGAACTACACGCCGTCAGAAATTACTGAAGCGGCTAATACAGCAATAAATGATCTATTACCTACAAGATCGAGCAAAATCTATGAACCCGCTTTTCAGCAATTTATAAAATGGTGCGATGAAAAAAATATTAAAAGCTACTCTGAAACCGTAATGTTAGCTTATTTTGCCGAATTAGCAACAAAAATGAAAATGAAAAGCTCGACAATGTGGTCCCAATATTCGATGATAAAATCATTATTGAGCATTCGACATGGCGTAGATATAAGCAAATACTTGAAACTTCGTGCATATCTAAAGAAGCATAATGAAGGATACACCCCAAAGTATTTACAAAAGACCAATCTAACAAATTTTTATCGGAAGCGTCGGACGAAAAATACTTGGCAATGAAGGTAAGTTTTAGAAATAGAATGACAACACGTCTTTATATTCTGTATTTTTTTTTTGATAGTTTTGATCATTGGTATCTCAGGGGCATGTCCTTGCGATGAATTGGTGAAGATGAAGGTAGACGACATTGAGAACCTGAAAACTCTGCTACATATTAAAATTCCAGATAGCAAAACAAAAAAAATTAAATCATTCACAGCTGTAGGGGAATCTTTCCTAAATTTATATAACAAATATGTTGCTTTGTGTCCACGAGATATGCATGATCGCCGATTTTGTTTGAAAAATGGAAATGGAAAATGCTCAAGAGCGGTGATGGGAATCCATAAAATAAGTAGTGTTCCTAGGGAGGTAGCTTTTTTCTTAAAATTATCGAACTATACAGAATACACAGTGCATTGTCTAAGAAGAACCTCAGCTACACTGTTGGTGGACGGCGGCGCAGATTTAATGTGCTTGAAGCGCCATGGTGGCTGGAAGTCCAGCACTATAGCTGAGCATTACATTGAAGACTCTAGCAACAAAAACAGAGGCAGCCTTGAAAATTTTTGCACGTCTGAAGAAAAAATATTTTTTCTTCAGACGTCAATAAAAGATGACATTTTAAACTTCACCTGACAACGTTAAAGTTTCACATTTTCACCGGTGGCTGCAAAAGTCTTTTGGATCCTCTCGCAGCGGATGCAAAAGTAATGTAAGTTAATAACCCAACACCCAATTTGGAAAACAACGAAAACAAATTTATTGTTTAGAGTTATACAGATTAAAAGTATAATGATTAAAACTAACATTTTCTCCAAAATAAAATCCGCCAGAGATAACAGTGGAGGTCTCGCTGCATTATAAGGAAATGGTCTTTAATTCTTTCTCTTCTACATGAACTTCTGTATTCGTAGCGCTTGCACTAGGTTTTAATTAAATACGTCAAAACGTAGCTTATTAGGTTTTATTAGAGCCCCAGAATACGGATTTCGAAATTCGCAGACGTCAGGGTACAGCACTGATTTTTGTGGAATCCTGCAGCTTTCAAAATTTTAATATTTTTCCAAATAATTCGAAAACGGTGAATTTTGAGATAAAACATCTTCTTAAATTAACATTAAAATTTGACGATTCAATCCGAATATGGCAAAAAATTGAGGGGTTCTACTTTAAAAAATATAATTCGTTACGACCACATTTATGACGCACCCCATATATTGGAAAATAATTTTAAATACCCACCTCGTAAACACCAAAAACTTTGATGGGAAACATTTCCTTCTAAAACTCATATTTACTGAGATGTCGCACTTTGACGCACTAATGAGCAACCCTGTATATACAAGGTGTAAAATTAGTGCTTAATTCTTATGTTGCTCCGTAACTACTTCAGATAGAGAAAATCTTGAAATATCAAAGTTGTGTATTAGCTTCTTCTCCGTAGCCTAAAAATTTCACCATTCCTACAGGGTGTTGCATTTTCGTATACCAGTGTCCAACTTAAATATTTTAAACTGATGGGTTATTTTCAAAAATTAAAAATGTA
This sequence comes from Vesta saturnalis, assembly GCA_036346205.1. NCBI lineage: Eukaryota > Metazoa > Arthropoda > Insecta > Coleoptera > Lampyridae > Vesta > Vesta saturnalis. The sequence continues at coordinate 594,321 of JARFJB010000428.1, forward strand.
GGTCCTCATCATCGTCGTCGAGAAGTTGAAGAGAATCAATCGTTATCGAACAAGAGTAATAGGAGAAATGACAAACCTCATGTGTTCATGTGTTTGGAAAATACTTTGTAAAAATAAATTTAGTGCATAGTTTATACAAAGAAGACGCTGAAAGAAGAAAGGAATTTAGTCAATTACTTATCCACGAATGTGAAAATAATCCTACGATTTTAAAACAGATATTATGGAGTGACGATTCGAATTTCACCAATATTGGTCAACAGAAAATCAAAGCCGATTTATGGACGTGAGACTCCAAGTTCAATTTAGTTGGGTGCGGAATATTTAATAGAAGCTAATAGGGCCTTTCATATATGAAGGTCATTTAAATTCCGAAAGATATTTGCATTTTTTACAATTGAGTTATTCCCACTAAATCAACTTAATTCAATTTATTTTCAACAAGATGGGGCCCCTGCGCACAATGCCGCAACAGTTGAAATTTTTACTTTTGAGGTTACGTAAAAGATAGTGTTTATTCGCAAAATATTAACGGCGTTGAGAAGTTAAGAGAAAGAATTATCACTGCTTGCAGAAATGTGCCAGGAGTTCATCTTCGACGTTCTTCAGAACATGCTTTCAAAAGGTGCTTGCTGTGTTTGCAAAACCAAGGTCATCGATTTGAACGTATTTATTCTGAACTGTGATGTGCAAATAGTTTTAATAAATGAAAATTCGTTTTAATTAATAGTTTAATAAATTAAATAAATAGATTTATTTATTAATAGTTTTTACTTCATAAATTTAAACTAATAACGTTATAAATGTGCTAAATTAAAATTTAATCTTTAGAATTTAAATCAAATAGAGCTTTTGATGTAATTTGGAACATCTTTTCAATTATAATTTAACTTGCTCTTTGTAAATTTTTGTTGCTCTTGTAACACACCAACAACATACCGACTTTATCGCAAATATTGTTTAATTGTAAAGGCGACGCCATTTGTTTTACACTGTTAACTTGATATGTCAACGCATTATTAATAATAATTAAAATATTTAGTTTTGAAGTTATTTATAAATTTTTTTTTTAAACCAAAATTTTTAGCTCTTGGTGATGTTTGGGTAAACGTGGTGTTGTGGTATGCCTGTTTGCATCATTGATGTTAAGTCTTGTGGGTATCAAAAAAAAGTTTGGTGTTGGTAGTTATTGCTGGTGTTATGCGGTTGTGTGGACTGTCCTGTTTTCGCTCGGTTGGTGTGATTGATGCTGCTGATGCCCCGTATACGCTTAACTTGGGACACTAGTCTTCGCTCCCGGATCTTTGTCTGATTACCCGAAAAGGGCAACTACCTCTGAACCGTTCGTAAGGATCACTCACCACGAATCCATCGTACTTCCAGCCTGAGCGAGTGGGGCTGCCACCTTGCGGATGACAAGTAGGACTTTCTCCATACTGAGACCTCCAAAAAGGGCTAATACGGAGTCTAACCATAAGGCGGGTTGAACAGGCGAGGTAAGAGAGCGGCGGGAGCCGCTTTCGGTACTTTCGCCTTCTCAATTTTCCTGCTGTCGCTCGGGCGAACTGGCGCCATTCCGAGTTACAGAAAGCACCGTTGTCGGTAGTGTCCTCTTCTGACGCTGTGGAGCTTCCATCTTCTTCCGCTGTGGAAGCCGAGGAAGCCTCAAGCAACCTCTGTAGTAGCGAGGTAGACCCCAGCACAGTTAACACACTTGGCCCGGTCGGTACGGGGTTTCGTGCATTGACTGAAGTGGTGATCTCCGGCGCACTTGACTCAGCGTGCCGCCGCCATACCCCATCGCTGTACGTAACGGAAACCCTGTGATACTAGCCGATGCCAAGTTTGCTTCGGTGCAGCGCAAACTGTTGATAGCTCTACCATTGCAAGCGGAATCGAGAGTCCTCTATGTTTCATCCTGAAAACAGAAAGTGCTTTAACATTTTGTAGTCTTAGCTCTGAGCTAACGTCGACCTCGGAAAGTTCTATGTGCACGCCAAGTATCACCGCCTTAGCCAAACGCTCTTTGCCTGATAGGTGTGGTACGGAATACCACACACCTATCTATATACCGCATCAGCCTGTCTCGGTCCTGGAGTGAGGCAGGCTGTATCCCAATTCCCTCGTTGATTGCCTTGACTCTCGTGAAGGCGAACCGTTGTCGGTCTAGCAGGGAGAAAGCAGCCTAGTTCTCCCTCTGACGAAGGATTACTGGCGGAACTTTTTCCCTGGTGTCCTCTCGGGTTGTTCTTTGCTTCATGGCTGCAGGGCTGTCGGCGAACTCTTCTAGAGCCTGGAATGCATTGTCGGTGGACGGCTGCGTACGCCGGCGAACCTTCGGTGTCTTCTTCGGCTTCCTCCTCTGGCTCTTGGACGTCGACGGACCCATTAGTGAGGCCGCCGCTAACGGGACGACGTCTTCTTCGGCCTTCTCCTCTTCTGCTGCTGCTCTCTTTTTGTAAGTATTCTCATGCTTGTGGTTAGTAATCACTTTTTATAGCTATATATATATATATATATATATATATCTTATTCGTAGACAGAATTCAAATATCACTTATAAATGCGGTCAATGTAAGTATTCAACAAATGTAAAACGTAAAGCAATTCAACTAGTGAATATAAGTGTGACCATTATGAGTACTTAACAATAATAAAAGGTTGTCTACAATCAATTGTATAGGCATTGACAACGGGGAATATCATTACGTAATACTGTGCATTGGATGCTCTGTGACTCCCTAGGTTTCATGTCGCACTCTTCAGAGCAGTATAACTCGCACGTCGCAGAAAACGGGAAGCAAACCACAGTAAAGTTTTCAGCTTGAACGATATAAAAGGTTTTATTATTAAGCATTAAAGAAATTACAGTTTGTTATCAAAATTAAGTTGATGTATCTGTTAGCATACGTTCTATGAATATGGCCTTCTAACATGAAGAATACGCTATCCACGTAATGTATATATATATATATATATATATATATATATATATATATATATATATATATATATATATATATATATATATATATATCACACACAACACACACACACACACAAGTAGTAATAGTAGGCCGATCCTGGATCAGTTCAAGGTCACCATGTAAATCTTATGGAGATTTATTTCAAGGTCAGTGAGTTTTCTCGTTATGCCAGAACGCTCCACGTCTCAAGCATGCTTGTGGTGGGGATTTGAATTTTGAGTCACTCACCCTCTGGTGGTGAAATCGGAAGCTTTGGAGCTCTTTCAAGGTCAAACTTTAAGCGGAGATTTAAAATGTAGTTGGTCAAGGTCAAAGCTAAAATAGAAGTTGCAAGGTAATCATAAATCAAAAATAGTTTTGAAGGTCAAAGGTTATTAACTTACGGTGGTGTCATATTTCTTAGAAATATAAGGTAAGTAAGCTAAAAATAGAAGTTGCAAGGTAATCATAAATCTAAAAATAGTTTTCAAGGTCAAAGGTTATTGACCTACGCTGGTGTCATATTTCTTAGAAATATAAAAGGTCAAGGTGAAAAGCTAAAAATAGCAATTGCAAGGTAATCATAAATCTAAGAATATAATTTTCAAGGTCAAACTTTTTAGCGGGAAATATAAATTTTTGGAGCTGATCATCATCATATTATATTTCTAGTCAAGGTCAAAAGTAGGTATTTAACAAGTTTAAGCATGTTGTAATATGTAGTCAAGGACGCATATTTCTTATATAAATTGCAGTGAGCTGTATGTTGAGATCAGTGTGCAGCACGTAATTGTTAAATACGGAATTAACAGGGTTAAATCAAAGCACCTATTGGAAACCCTTTAAAAATGCGTGCGAGCTAACATTTTCTTTTTAATAGTAGCATACCATATGTAAAATTGAAATACTAAATTATTTTCTTAAACAGTGTTTAGTCATAGTGAAATTGAGCAAGTAAAGTCATGCAAGTAGCAATAAAATCATTTCTGGAACGATCGAAACTCAGAAGTTCACCGTTATATATGGATACCCCACATCATTGCAGTAACAATCTGAATAATAATTTAACATTTTGTTGTTGGTGTTGTCAAAATAGTGATGGTAGTAGTAGTAAAAATGAAGAGAAACATGATGAAGGTTATTCTTCTGCTAAGACTGACTGGACATCATCATTTCAATATAAGGATGAAGTGTATAAACAAGCAGCTAAGGAATACTTAATCGATTGTACTTATTATAAACTATCGAGCGATACTCATCATGCAAAACATCTGGAAATTGGATACAGTACACACCTCAACCTTGCACCAGTGGTGCGTATTGTGTGGTAATTGTGATCAAAGCAATAATGTGGTGTTGGATATGAAGGAATGGAATGAGCTTCTAAGATGGCATTCGTATGTAGAATTACAATTGTTCCGATCCCAAGAAATTGAAAATGAAATTGATTGGTCAAATGTAAACGAAGAAGAAGATATAATCTATGATCAACATTATGAATCTCTATCTAGTAATCTTGGTATTTATTACAATTGGGAATTAATTAAAGGATATGACAGAATTTTGAAAACTGTTATGATAGAAAACTACAAGTGCTGTTCTTGCACATTCAACTCACATAGTATAGAAGAACTATTCAATTTAAAGGATATAGTAAGCTATAGATTGGAATTTCTTGAATCTTACAATCTGGTGTGTTTTTATGAAAAGTTCATACAGCAAGTTGTTGACTACCGTCGTTTTTGTGAGAAAGAATTCGGTGGTGGTGATGATGATGACATTTATAAAGATATTGATGATGTTATAAATGCTAAGTATAATATTAATTCACATAACACTGTATGTTTAATGGAAATTTTGTATTATCGTCCTGCTTATCTAATGTATAGCATTTACTGAATAAAGAAATAACTATGATTTGTTTTTCTCAATTTAGGTATACCCCCTTCTATCCATCCATGTAAACAATGCTAGTTAAGAAGCGAAAGTGGTGGTGGTTTGGTGAATGGTCTAATCAATAAACTTCCGTTTGAATTGCATTTACCTGGTTACCAGTATTGCGGTCCTGGTACAAAGTTAGAAAAACGACTCGCACACGGCGACCTCGGTATTAATCAATTAGATGCTCAGTGCAAACTTCATGATATCAGTTACAGAGATTACTAAGATTTAGAAAGTAGACATTATATATATTCGCCTTATATATACCAAAACGGATTTAATAAACACGTACCCGTTTACCATGAACAGGTAGCTGTTGCGACAAACAGGTACCGGTTCACCTTGAACAGGTAGCTGTTTACACTAAACAGATCAGTTAAGATGGATACATTGAAAAACCGAACAACCGCTTTTTAAACAATAATAATATTCATGGATCGATGATGATAATGTAGTTTATAAGCATATTTAAATCATTAGACGCAACGCTAGGTGAACGAACTGCAGCTTTAGCAGTCAGTACCATCATGAAAGCAAAGAAAATTGGGAATGGGTGTAAACGTCAATCTAGTATAGAAGAAGAAGAACGAAAAGTTTAAGCAATATCTGGTTGAGAATGACGCATTACCAGCGCCGGAACTGTAGGAAAGATGACTAATTTAACATTTCTGTAAAAAAAAAAAATAACATATATATCTATGTATAATTGTTTGGAAATAAATTATATATTTTTTGTTGCAAAAAAGAAAAAAGTCTTCTATTTTTGATTAAATGAAGGGTATATCATAATGAAGAGAGCTGCTATTGATGAGACTAAAAAAAAAAAATGTAGCGTATAATAATATGGTGTCTGCAGCTATATTGGCTAAGCTCTTCAAGGTTAAAATTTATTGGTATCATATTACAATTCATACCAACTAATCTTCAAGGTTAAATTTTATTGACAAGGTATTGAGAAGGTATCATATTACAGTTCTTATGTTAGACTCTTCAAGGTTCTTAGGAATAGCAAAATAAGCATTCTTAACCAATCACTGACTTTATGCATGCTCGGTATTGCTCGGGTATCCTGGTGGAGTCCACCCTTCTATATAAGTTTAAATTTTATAATCACATATCATTCGCATCATGTTTTCTAAAAAGTATATATGTTAAAGTACTGTTTTGCACATTAAAATCGCTTACGTATTTACTATTGTAATAGTGTGTAAACCAGAAAACCAGTTCTATTTGTTTAAATGTAGCATGTAGAGATACTGCACGATTGCATTAGCGCATATACAACACGCTAACGAAGACAACCAGACAAATATAGAAAAGTAATGATTGTTATAATTGATGTGCAAGGATTCAAAACAGCAATAAATATATTTACACCTAAGGAACTAGCGATATATAATGGAGAGCAAATTGCTCATTACGTATTCAAGCCTCCATTTCCATGACACACCTTGGATAGTGAATTTCAAAAGCAAGCTAATTGGTTAATTCACAACCACCACTTTATCAAGTGGGAATATGGATATACTTCTCCACATCTATTCCCTAGTATACTTAGTGATTGCATATCAGTAACAGATGAGGTGTACGTTAAAGGACGAGAGAAAGCTGATTTTATTCAAAAATTTTTAAAACAAAGCATTACGGTGTTTGAAGAACAACATACTTCACCCAAACTTCATCTATGCTGTTTTTTTCATACACAAAACACTTGTCACTGTGCGTTGGCTCACGTATATCATTTATATGAAAAAATTGTAGTGAAATTCTAATAAAGATTTATTAACTGACATATCTTATTCGCTAGTATTACCTCAACGCTTTTATGAGTATTTCAAAGAAGAAGAAGAAGATGAACTAGATAATTTAAAATGTTATCTAAGAATAAACATTTGGATAATGAGAACCTAAACTGCTTTCGTTCTACCGGAAACAGATACCGCTTCTGAGAAACAGCTACCTGTTTTTGAGAAACAGCTACCTGTTTTGAGAAACGGGTACCGGTTTTAGGTCTGTTTTTGAGCTGTTTTCGGAAACCGGGGAAAGCTGTTTTGAGTTGTTTCTGCCTGTTGCTAGAAAATAGGGATCTGTGTTTTGAGCTGACTGCATCAAAGTTTATGCTATTCACATTTTCGGTGTTTACAAAATTTAAAAGAATATTTGATAAAGGTTATATATACCAAATTGGTTTAGTGAACTTTTCAAGATTGTTAAAGTACGTGTAAGGAATCCGGTCACGTACTTACTACAAGACAGGGACACCTATTTATAGACAGGAACTGCAAAGGTTAAATATCCGGATGTGTATTTGGTGGAAAAGGTCATTTGACGTAAAAAGAATAAAGTGTACGTAAAGTGGTTGGGATTAAAATAATATTCACGGATCGATGATGATAATGTAGTTTATAAGCATATTATTGTAAGGCAATAATCTCATTTATAATTCAATGCTGCCGGTAAGAACAACAAGCACTTTGGAACACTTAAATTACTGTAGAAAGCATCACTATTGGTTTAATAACGGATATAAATGTCCTGCTTGTATAGGTACCGACTAGTATGAATATAACTTATTGTAATATAGTGTGTACTTAAGGAACTAACGTAGAATGTAATTTTTGTAAGAATAATAATAAAAGACCAATTGTAATTTGTAATATTTATTAATAATAAAACATACTGATACATAAATATTAGACCTAAAGTGTTTATGTAGTCCTCAAATTAAACTGATGGCCACTTCCCCGAGTCAGGTCCGCTTGTTCAACCTAACCGTTCGCCTTGAAATCGACCTTTTCAGCGTTTTCTAGAATCCAGTTATATATTGTGAAATGTTCATAATTTTCCCAATTCATTGCTGTAGTAAATTTTTTTTTTTTTTGGATAATGAGAACCTAAACTGCTTTCAGTCTACAGGAAACAGATACCGCTTCTGAGAAACAGCTACCTGTTTTGAGAAACGGGTACCGGTTTTAGGTCTGTTTTGAGCTGTTTTCGGAAACCGGAAAGCTGTTTTGAGCTGTTTCCGCCTGTTGCTAGAAAAAATAGGTATCTGTTTTTGAGCTGACTGCATCAAAGTTTATGCTATTAAACAGGACAGAATTTGTCAAAAATAAATGGATCTATCTGCATTGAACAGTAGCACTTTCTGTAAATCCTTCACGAACGTAAAAAACTTGGAGTGTGTGCAAAATATAAAGTGATTATATGAATACCATCGACACAAAGTATGGTAAACATATTATCATTGAAACCCAGAACTTTAAGTCCATACTTCCCTTACAATTTTATGAATACTTCAAAAGAAGATCGCATTGAAAAGTTTAAACAATATCTGTCTGAGAATGACATGTAGATTACCAGCTCAGGAACTGTAGGAAGGCAACTAATTTAACATTTCTGTAAAAAAAAAAAAAAAAAATTATAATAACATGTCTATGTATAATTGTTTGGAAATAAACTATGTATTTTTTATTACAAAAAATAAAATGTCTTCTATATTTGATTAAATGAAGAGTAGGTACATCGTAATGAAGAGAGTTGCTTGGGTAAAGGACTGCCGAGTTATGATTTATTAATGGAAGCAATTGACAACGTTTACGTTACATATAATTGTACCATTGGCAAGATACAATTTTTTCAGCACAACTTTTGTATTTTCAAGAGACACCATCGTTCCTCGAGACTAGCGTGATTAGAAATTACACCTCAAGTGGAAGAAGAAGAAGAAGAAGACATGTAGCGACTACGACCGACCCTTATTTTGAAAGGATGCATGTTTATAATAAAAAAGGCTTCTCGGGATTGCATGATTCAGTAAACTTGTATTGCTAGAAATGCTGAAAGCAATAAGAATGATAAGAAGAGAAAAGAATTATTAAGTATTAACGAGAGGAAGAAAAGACTCGAGGTGTTAATCAGGAAATGAAAAATTGAGGGTAGATTTAGAGCTGTATGAGCTAAAAAGAAAATGATGCAACTTCAGTGAATGTGCCATGAAAAGTATGAAATAAAGGTGCTTTAGTAAATAAGTAATTACAGTAGTGTATGTTATATTGCATAAGGAAAAGGCACTTCATTTGAAAAAAGAAAGTGTGTGTAGGCATAGAAGAAAGAAAAAAGTGAAATTTAAAATGTTTCCGTATGGTTTTAATTGAATATATATATATATATATATATATATATATATATATATATATATATATATATATATATATATATTAAACGAGTTTCTTATCATGATTTATTAAATTATACAAATTATGTAGGAAGAAATGACACATAAAGCTTATATATTTATATTTATTTATAAATCACTAGTCCTTTACCCAAAAATTCCAATTTTGGCATGTAGACTAAACAAGTAAGAGCGCAATAGATAGCAGTCCAAAATTCTCAAAATTAAAAGAATGTGAAAAAAAATTTTCAAGTATTAATGACAAAGTTTGTAGTTAGTATGTACAGAAAAGTTGAAACTTGCACAAATGAATAAATCATAACACTTTTGTCCTTTACCCAAAAATTTTAATTTTTGGTATGTAGAGTAAACATGTAACAGCGCAAAAAATAGGAGTTTCAAATTCCAAAAATGTAGAAAAACTTTGAACTTCCAACTAGCGCTTTAAAATAAGTTTCCGTATGGTTTTAATTGAATTTATATAGATATATATATTAAACGAGTTTCTTATCATGATTTATTAAATTATCCAAATTATGTAGGAAGAAATGACCCATAAAACTTATATTACAAAGAAAGAAAGAAAGAAAAAGGTCAATAACATTATCCTGTTATATGAAATGTATGTCAGCATTTTTGTATGTGTCTATTTTAAAATAAATAAATACACTGTTTTTATAATATCAGATTAATTTTTAACTCAAAAATTTTGAATTTTTGTATATATGCTGAATAAATAACAGCGCAAAGGATAGCATTAAAATAAATTCAGAATATAAAAATTTCAAAACAGTCTTGTGAAAATAGTACATAAAGGTTGAAACTTGCTACATTTATATGTATATTTATTTATAAATCAGTAGTCCTTTACCCAAAATTCCAATTTTCGGCATGTAGACTAAACAAGTAAGGCGCAAAAGATAGCACTCAAAAATTCTCAAAACTAAAAGAATGTGAAAAAAAAATTTTCAATTATTAATGACAAAGTTTGTAGTTTTGATATGTAAGTGAACGTTGTTAAGGCTTAATAAATCACAACTCCAATGTCCTTTACCCAAAAATTCTGAAATTTCGTATATATATCCAATAAGTAAGAGCGCCAAAGATAGTAGTTTCCAAAATTTGTAAAAACAAAAAAATGTGATAAAAAATGTATGTTACCAATGATATATGTAAATATATGGTTTTAATCGCTTAATAAATCAAAACTCCAATGTCCTTTACCCAAAAATTCCGAAATTTCGTATACAGATCCAATAAATTAGAGCACCAATTATAGCAGTTTCGAAAATTTGTTAAAAAAATGTGATAAAAAAATTTGTTTAACTAATGAAATTGATATGTAAGTGAACGTTGTTAAGGCTTAATAAATCACAATTCCAATGTCCTTTACCCAAAAATTCCGAAATTTCGTATACAGATCCAATAAATTAGAGCGCCAATGATAGAACTAAAAAAATTTGGAAAAAACTTGAAGAGAATTTTAAAGTCTACAAATGATGTATTCAAACATTTACAAACTCCGTTTCAAAGTTGTAATGTAAATTGATGACATATAAAAATAGAATGTTTGCTAAATGCTTTCACAGCAAAATAACTGCGTTCATTATCCTATAATTATTATTAACGCTGCACCGAAAATTACAAGTCATGTTTTAAGTGTTGTTTCAAAAATTGGGGTAATTTAAAGAGCATTTAGATACATTAAATGGATAAATTGCATGCATATGTTTCTTCTGAGCTTACGTAAGTACAAAAAGGTGTGTTTTAAGTGCTTTTTGTTGTTTCAAAATGGAATTGGCTAATTTAAGTGTAATTTTTTCATATTTTGAAAAATTATTACATGAAATTATAGATTGTCACTTCTAAAACACAACTGCGCTGAAAAAAAATTTTTTTTTGCTCAGAATTAGACGAAAAATTTAAATTTTTAAGAGCGCATTTTTCTGTACATACTAACTACAAACTTTGTCATTAATACTTGAAAATTTTTTTTCACATTCTTTTAATTTTGAGAATTTTTGGACTGCTATCTATTGCGCTCTTACTTGTTTAGTCTACATGCCAAAATTGGAATTTTGGGTAAAGGACTAGTGATTTATAAATAAATATAAATATATAAGCTTTATGTGTCATTTCTTCCTACATAATTTGTATAATTTAATAAATCATGATAAGAAACTCGTTTAATATATATATATATATATATATATATATATATATATATATATATAAATTCAATTAAAACCATACGGAAACATTTTAAATTTCACTTTTTCTTTCTTCTATGCCTACACACACTTTCTTTTTCAAATGAAGTGCCTTTTCCTTATGCAATATAACATACACTACTGTAATTACTTATTTACTAAAGCACCTTTATTTCATACTTTTCATGGCACATTCACTCGAAGTTGCATCATTTTCTTTTTAGCTCATACAGCTCTAAATCTACCCTCAATTTTTTCATTTCCCTGATTAACACCTCGAGTCTTTTCTTCCTCTCGTTAATACTTAATAATTCTTTTTCTCTTCTTATCATTCTTATTGCTTTCAGCATTTCTAGCAATACAAGTTTACTGAATCATGCAATCCCGGAGAAGCCTTTTTATTATAAACATGCATCCTTTCAAAATAAGGGTCGGTCGTAGTCGCTACATGTTCTTCTTCTTCTTCTTCTTCCACTTGAGGTGTAATTTCTCTAATCACGCTAGTCTCGAGGAACGATGGTGTCTCTTGAAAATACAAAAGTTGTGCGTGAAAAAAAATTGTATCTTGCCAATGGTACAATTATATGTAACGTAAACGTTGTCAATTGCTTCCATTAATAAATCATAACTCGGCAGTCCTTTACCCAAGCAACTCTTCATTACGATGTACCTACTCTTCATTTAATCAAATATAGAAGACATTTTATTTTTTGTAATAAAAAATACATAGTTTATTTCCAAACAATTATACATAGACATGTTATTATAATTTTTTTTTTTTTACAGAAATGTTAAATTAGTTGCCTTTCCTACAGTTCCTGAGCTGGTAATCTACATGTCATTCTCAGACAGATATTGTTTAAACTTTTCAATGCGATCTTCTTTTGAAGTATTCATAAAATTGTAAGGGAAGTATGGACTTAAAGTTCTGGGTTTCAATGATAATATGTTTACCATACTTTGTGTCGATGGTATTCATATAATCACTTTATATTTTGCACACACCTCCAAGTTTTTTACGTTCGTGAAGGATTTACAGAAAGTGCTACTGTTCAATGCAGATAGATCCATTTATTTTTGACAAATTCTGTCCTGTTTAATAGCATAAACTTTGATGCAGTCAGCTCAAAAACAGATACCTATTTTTCTAGCAACAGGCAGAAACAGCTCAAAACAGCTTTCCGGTTTCCGAAAACAGCTCAAAACAGACCTAAAACCGGTACCCGTTTCTCAAAACAGGTAGCTGTTTCTCAGAAGCGGTATCTGTTTCCTGTAGACTGAAAGCAGTTTAGGTTCTCATTATCCAAAAAAAAAAAATTTACTACAGCAATGAATTGGGAAAATTATGAACATTTCACAATATATAACTGGATTCTAGAAAACGCTGAAAAGGTCATTTCAAGGCGAACGGTTAGGTTGAACAAGCGGACCTGACTCAAGTGGCCATCAGTTTAATTTGAGGACTACATAAACACTTTAGGTCTAATATTTATGTATCAGTATGTTTTATTATTAATAAATATTACAAATTACAATTGGTCTTTTATTATTATTCTTACAGAAATTACATTCTACGTTAGTTCCTTAAGTACACACTATATTACAATAAGTTATATTCATACTAGTCGGTACCTATACAAGCAGGACATTTATATCCGTTACTAAACCAATAGTGATGCTTTCTACAGTAATTTAAGTGTTCCAAAGTGCTTGTTGTTCTTACCGGCATCATTGAATTATAAATGAGATTATTGCCTTACAATAATATGCTTATAAACTACATTATCATCATCGATCCATGAATATTATTTTAATCCCAACCACTTTACGTACACTTTATTCTTTTTACGTCAAATGACCTTTTCCACCAAATACACATCCGGATATTTAACCTTTTGCAGTTCCTGTCTATAAATAGGTGTCCCTGTCTTGTAGTAAGTACGTGACCGGATTCCTTACACGTACTTTAACAATCTTGAAAAGTTCACTAGACCAATTTGGTATATATAACCTTTATCAAATATTCTTTTAAATTTTGTAAACACCGAAAATGTGAATAGCATAAACTTTGATGCAGTCAGCTCAAAACACAGATCCCTATTTTCTAGCAACAGGCAGAAACAACTCAAAACAGCTTTCCCCGGTTTCCGAAAACAGCTCAAAAACAGACCTAAAACCGGTACCCGTTTCTCAAAACAGGTAGCTGTTTCTCAAAAACAGGTAGCTGTTTCTCAGAAGCGGTATCTGTTTCCGGTAGACCGAAAGCAGTTTAGGTTCTCATTATCCAAATGTTTATTCTTAGATAACATTTTAAATTATCTAGTTCATCTTTTTCTTCTTCTTTGAAATACTCATAAAAGCGTTGAGGTAATACATGCGAATAAGATATGTCAGTTAATAAATCTTTATTAGAATTTCACTACAATTTTTTCATATAAATGATATACGTGAGCCAACGCACAGTGACAAGTGTTTTGTGTATGAAAAAAACAGCATAGATGAAGTTTGGGTAAAGTATGTTGTTCTTCAAACACCGTAATGCTTTGTTTTAAAAAATTTTGAATAAAATCAGCTTTCTCTCGTCCTTTAACGTACACCTCATCTGTTACTGATATGCAATCACTAAGTATACTAGGGAATAGATGGAGAAGTATATCCATATTCCCACTTGATAAAGTGGTGGTTGTGAATTAACCAATTAGCTTGCTTTTGAAATTCACTATCCAAGGTGTCATGGAAATGGAGGCTTGAATACGTAATGAGCAATTTGCTCTCCATTATATATCGCTAGTTCCTTAGGTGTAAATATATTTCTTGCTGTTTTGAATCCTTGCACATCAATTATAACAATCATTACTTTTCTATATTTGTCTGGTTGTCTTCGTTAGCGTGTTGTATATGCGCTAATGCAATCGTGCAGTATCTCTACATGCTACATTTAAACAAATAGAACTGGTTTTCTGGTTTACACACACTATTACAATAGTAAATACGTAAGCGATTTTAATGTGCAAAAACAGTACTTTAACATATATACTTTTTAGAAAAACATGATGCGAATGATATGTGATTATAAAATTTAAACTTATATAGAAGGGTGGACTCCACGAGGATACCCGAGCAATACCGAGCATGCACAAAGTCAGTGATTGGTTAAGAATGCTTATTTTGCTATTCCTAAGAACCTTGAAGAGTCTAACATAAGAACTGTAATATGATACCTTCTCAATACCTTGTCAATAAAATTTAACCTTGAAGATTAGTTGGTATGAATTGTAATATGATACCAATAAATTTTAACCTTGAAGAGCTTAGCCAATATAGCTGCAGACACCATATTATTATACGCTACATTTTTTTTAGTCTCATCAATAGCAGCTCTCTTCATTATGATATACCCTTCATTTAATCAAAAAATAGAAGACTTTTTTCTTTTTTTTTGCAACAAAAAATATATAATTTATTTCCAAACAATTATACATAGATATATATGTTATTTTTTTTTTTACAGAAATGTTAAATTAGTCATCTTTCCTACAGTTCCGGCGCTGGTAATGCGTCATTCTCAACCAGATATTGCTTAAACTTTTCGTTCTTCTTCTTCTTCATACTAGATTGACGTTTACACCCCATTCCCAATTTTCTCTTTGCTTTCATGATGGTACTGACTGCTAAAGCTGCAGTTCGTTCACCTAGCGTTGCGTCTAATGATTTAAATATGCTTATAAACTACATTATCATCATCGATCCATGAATATTATTATTGTTTAAAAAGCGGTTGTTCGGTTTTTCAATGTATCCATCTTAACTGATCTGTTTAGTGTAAACAGCTACCTGTTCAAGGTGAACCGGTACCTGTTTGTCGCAACAGCTACCTGTTCATGGTAAACGGGTACCTGTTTATTAAATCCGTTTAGGTATATAAGGCGAATATATATAATGTCTACTTTCTAAATCTTGGTAATCTCTGTAACTGATATCATGAAGTTTGCACTGAGCATCTAATTGATTAATACCGAGTTCACCGTGCGAGTCGTTTTTCTAACTTTGTACCAGGACCGCAATACTGGTAACCAGGTAAATGCAATTCAAACGGAAGTTTATTGATTAGACCATTCGTCAAACCACCACCACTTTCGCTTCTTAACTAGCATTGTTTACATGGATGGATAGAAGGGGGTATACCTAAATTGAGAAAAACAAATCATAGTTATTTCTTTATTCAGTAAATGCTATACATTAGATAAGCAGGACGATAATACAAAATTTCCATTAAACATACAGTGTTATGTGAATTAATATTATACTTAGCATTTATAACATCATCAATATCTTTATAAATGTCATCATCACCACCACCGAATTCTTTCTCACGAAAACGACGGTAGTCAACAACTTGCTGTATGAACTTTTCATAAAAACACACCAGATTGTAAGATTCAAGAAATTCCAATCTATAGCTTACTATATCCTTTAAATTGAATAGTTCTTCTATACTATGTGAGTTGAATGTGCAAGAACAGCACTTGTAGTTTTCTATCATAACAGTTTTCAAAATTCTGTCATATCCTTTAATTAATTCCCAATTGTAATAAATACCAAGATTACTAGATAGAGATTCATAATGTTGATCATAGATTATATCTTCTTCTTCGTTTACATTTGACCAATCAATTTCATTTTCAATTTCTTGGGATCGGAACAATTGTAATTCTACATACGAATGCCATCTTAGAAGCTCATTCCATTCCTTCATATCCAACACCACATTATTGCTTTGATCACAATTACCACACCAATACGCACCACTGGTGCAAGGTTGAGGTGTACTGTATCAATTTCCAGATGTTTCGCATGATGAGTATCGTTCGATAGTTTATAATAAGTACAATCGATTAAGTATTCCTTAGCTGCTTGTTTATACACTTCATCCTTATATTGAAATGATGATGTCCAGTCAGTCTTAGCAGAAGAATAACCTTCATCATGTTTCTCTTCATTTTTACTACTACTACCATCACTATTTTGACAACACCAACAACAAAATGTTAAATTATTATTCAGATTGTTACTGCAATGATGTGGGGTATCCATATATAACGGTGAACTTCTGAGTTTCGATCGTTCCAGAAATGATTTTATTGCTACTTGCATGACTTTACTTGCTCACAATTTCACTATGACTAAACACTGTTTAAGAAAATAATTCTAGTATTTCAATTTTACATATGGTAGGGGTGCTACTATTAAAAAGAAAATGTTAGCTCGCACGCATTTTTAAAGGGTTTCCAATAGGTGCTTTGATTTAACCCTGTTAATTCCGTATTTAACAATTACGTGCTGCACACTGATCTCAACATACAGCTCACTGCAATTTATATAAGAAATATGCGTCCTTGACTACATATTACAACATGCTTAAACTTGTTAAATACCTACTTTTGACCTTGACTAGAAATATAATATGATGATGATCAGCTCCAAAAATTTATATTTCCCGCTAAAAAGTTTGACCTTGAAAATTATATTCTTAGATGTATGATTACCTTGCAATTGCTATTTTTAGCTTTTCACCTTGACCTTTTTATATTTCTAAGAAATATGACACCAGCGTAGGTCAATAACCTTTGACCTTGAAAACTATTTTTAGATTTATGATTACCTTGCAACTTCTATTTTTAGCTTACTTACCTTATATTTCTAAGAAATATGACACCACCGTAAGTTAATAACCTTTGACCTTCAAAACTATTTTTGATTTATGATTACCTTGCAACTTCTATTTTTAGCTTTGACCTTGACCAACTACATTTTAAATCTCCCGCTTAAAGTTTGACCTTGAAAGAGCTCCAAAAGCTTCCGATTTCACCACCAGAGGGTGAGTGACTCCAAAAATTCAAATCCCCCACCACAAGCATGCTTGAGACGTGGAGCGCGTTCTGGCATAACGAGAAAACTCACTCGACCTTGAAATAAATCTCCATAAGATTTACATGGGTGACCTTGAACTGATCCAGGATCGGCCTACTATTACTACTCACACACACACACACACACACACACACACACACACACACACACAGAGCCTGGAATGCATTGTCGGTGGACGGCTGCGTACGCCAGCGAACCTTCGGTGTCTTCTTCGGCTTCCTCCTCTGGCTCTTGGACGTCAACGGACCCATTAGTGAGGCCGCCGCTAACGCGACGACGTCTTCTTCGGCCTTCTCCTCTTCTGCTGCTGCTCTCTTTTTTTGTAAGTATTCTCATGCTTGTGGTTAGTAATCACTTATTTATAGCTTATATATATATATATATATATATATATCTTATTCGTAGACAGAATTCAAATATCACTTATAAATGCGGTCAATGTAAGTATTCAACAAATGTAAAACGTAAAGCAATTCAACTAGGAATATAAGTGTGACCATTATGAGTACTTAACAATAATAAAGGTTGTCTACAATCAATTGTATAGGCATTGACAACGGGAATATCATTACGTAATACTGTGCATTGGATGCTCTGTGACTCTAGGTTTCATGTCGCACTCTTCAGAGCAGTATAACTCGCACGTCGCAGAAAACGGAAGCAAACCACAGTAAAGTTTTCAGCTTGAACGATATAAAGGTTTTATTATTAAGCATTAAAGAAATTACAGTTTGTTATCAAAATTAAGTTGATGTATCTGTTAGCATACGTTCTATGAATATGGCCTTCTAACATGAAGAATACGTTATCCACGTAATGTGTATATATATATATATATATATATATATATATATATATATATATATATATCCACACACACACACACACACACACACACACACACACACACACACACACACACACACACACACACACACACACACACACACAACACACAAACACAACACACACACACACACACACACACACACACACACACACACACACACCACACACACACACGACACACACACGCACCACAGCACGCACGCACCACGCACGCACGACGCACACACGCACGCACACGCACGCACGCACGCACGCACGCACGCACGCACGCACGCACGCACGCACGCACGCACGCACGCACGCACGCACGCACGCACGCACGCACGCACGCACGCACGCACGCACGCACACACACACACACACACACACACACACACGGACACACACGGACGGACACACACACGGACGGACACACACACGGACACAGACACACAGACACAGGCACAGACGCTGACGCAGACACAGACACAGACACAGAAACACACATGCACAAACGCACGCATCATGGCCGATCTTGATGAAACTTGACCAAAAATTGTGAAATGAGCTGATAAGTTGATTAGCGATCGTGAAAAAAGTCGATTGCATAACCTTCTATACCTATATATGTATATGTATGCATATGTAGGTTGGAAGGTAGAAATGTAAACTTTCACCATTATTACACATAATTAAAATACTTAACGTTTGGGTTTAAATGGCGTACTTTTATATTTATATTTATACAAATCCATAGGTTTTGTTAACAATGACAGTTATCGTCCTCAATAGTAGTAAAATCTTTTAGAATTGTTTAAGTTTGTAAATCAGATTTATGTAAATATAAAAATACACCACTTAAACCCAAAGGCTTGGTATTTTAATTATGCGGAGGGATGTGGATGTGCATTTCCGTGCGAAGCAGCATAAAAAAATGTTTTAGTGTTCGTTTTCATAGATAATTACATAACAATAATGGGAGATATAAATAAAATTGTTTTATGAGTTACCTAAAAATGTACAAAAAAAATAGTGTACGTCTCTCGTGCGCTGTGCCTAAAAAATATTGACTGGGTGCTCGCTCCGTATTATCCTTTTTTTTTTATATTATAATGAACAAAAGCGGCAAACTACTTTAGTAACTGAGATGTAGCAGCATCCATCTATTGCAAATAAATACATCAGAAGTAAAAATGTTTAAGTAAAGTTCAGATTAAACTTATGACGAAGATAAATGAATGCAATCGCGTAAAACAAATATGGAAAATATGGGGAAAAACCTTCTGTTAATTTATTTACTAATTTTAAAAACTTTTAACTTAATGTATAACCCGTTATCAATATTCTACTCATTCATAAGGATTATTAGTTAAACGTCAATAATTAGCTATTTTTTCATTATAAACTTCTTATTGTTATCAGGTTGGGTAATATAACTCAAATCACTATCAAATTTCTATATACAAGCTGCCATATTGTTAAACAATTACAAATTAGAAAGGGAAAAGGGGATAGAATACCTGTTTCTGAGGTAGCTTCAAATTGCAATAGTAAACCGTATTCAACGTCACCATACAGTCGGTTCACCTGAATTCTTTTATAGAATGACTCACTCAGGTGTACGCACGTAGTTAAGTCACTTAGTCGAATTCAAAAGCACTACACCTGTTGATCAGTTCAAAAGAATAACAAAAAAAACATTTGAAATATCTAAAATTGTTACAATGTTATAGTAAAAATGTTTATAATTAATATGTGACAGGGAAAGTGATTTTAAAATAATTAGTACAAATTAATTGGCGATATAATAAATATGTAATAGAAATTTGTTAAAATGAAGTGGTTAGTGGTTTTACTTGTTGTTATCAGTGTTATTTATGACGCGAGGTGCGATTTAACGTTAACAGGGCCAAAATGTGGCGCAAGATTTTGCAAAATGCAAGAATATTGTTCAGTTTACGACAATCAGTGCCACCCTTGCTCGCAAATATGTAATCAAAGTACACACAATTACGATCCTACTCTTTGTATCAAGGACTGTCAAGGTAATTTTTCTTTTCATTAAGTTTATTCGAAAACGCGATTTATGGACGCGAAATATTTATGATGTACCTGTCAATAAGTTGTTTTTATTCAATAATAGCAAACGACATCGAAATTACTCATAGAATACTACCTTGGATGATTTCATATTTATTATTAGTTGCGGTAAAATATTTTATTTTGTGTCCTAGACCTATCTATATAGAAATGGAAGGTTGTGATAAAAAAACAACATTCCTTTAACAACATGGCGCATAGCTTTGATTACCGCAGACTGCGATTTAATACCAAATGATGGAAATCCGAAACTACATTCATGTTTTTTTTTATACATAAAATGTATTCTTAAAAAAATAGGGAGTTTTAAATTTGTCTTACAAGTATGTTTGTTTTACACGAGAAAACCGGTGTGACAGCGCAATATGGCGATTGAAGCCGTAGGCATTATATAATATTTTACTAAAATCGAACTGATTTATATATACTATTTTAATTAAACTAAATTATTCAAAGAATCATAATTATCATTAATAATTATTGTACGAATAAGTCTTTAATTGTGCATGCTCTATGCTAGGTTGATGTATTTGAAATTCCTCTTGTTGATTAGAATGTAAGTGAGATCGTTGGCTTCTTCACGAAGGCGAAACAAAACATTCAAGTAGTTAACCGATTATCTACTTCATTTTATTATTTTACGTATTGAATAATATAGGTGTAACTGTTAGTATTTTATGTTATTTAAAACAAAAAAACGTCATATTAGTTTAACACAATGGCAGTACTCCATGAAAAATGTTGATTCAGCTATTGGAAAAAAAAGTCATAATAGTAGAAATGCATATCATACGCACTAATGTATGGCACGCCATTTTGCTATTTAATATCATAAAAAGAATTACGTCGAGTGTGAATAGTTATTACAAAAATTAAATAAATTTATGTCATGATATAATAAAAATTCTGTATTATAAGTGTTTTGTAACTGTGGTTTCATATTAGTTAAGTTGATCGGCCTATTTCCACAGTGTATGCTTTTTGAGCGCGACGTTTCGGAAGCGGACTCTGCTTCCGTCATCAGGCTTAGTCCTGCGAACGATTGTTTTCGTACTTGGTACGTGGTTGCGCAGAAGTTTATTGCGCCGTAACTCTTGCGCAGGTGTATTACGCTTAAGCTCTTCGTGCATTATTGCAATCCATATGGGTTTCATTTCCACACTAGCTTGGCTTATTGGATTTTCTGCCAGTGCGATGTATGTGGCTTCTTTGAGTGTCCGGCGAGTTGTGTTCTCGTCCTTTATCACTATCTGCATGTTGGATGTGGTGGTCTTCGTTCCAGACATGTTCGGCGATTCTTGATTTTTCTGATTCGCCCTTGCGGACGTCGTTCTTATGTTCCTGCTCTCACCTATGTATACTCTGCCGCATTCGCATGGTAGGTTGTATACACAATTCTGGGAATTCTGATCTTCATTGTATGGCTTGGTTTTGGTTAGTATTCCCCTGAGCGTTTTGGTCGATTTGAAAATTAACAAAATTATTATTCAGGCTAGTCATTATTTTAGTTTTGCATTTATTATTATGCGATAACATAATAATAATTACACGAATTAAAGTTATGGTTAAAGAAAATAACTCATTCTACTAAATAATATTCGAATTATTCTTCAGAAATTATTGTGATGCATATAGTATTAATTCAGAATTCAAATTATGCACATAATAATAATTCGCGAATTAAAATTATGTACATAATAATAATTTGAAAATTAAAATTATGTACAGAATAATAATTGATGAATTAAAATTAGGTACATAATTTTAATTCAATGCTGCGCAGGTATGTTTGGCGCATAATAATAATTCAAACCTTAAAATGTCATATTGTATAAAAATTTGGGAATTAAAATTATGTACATAATATTAATTCTAAAATTACCATTATGCACAAAATAATAATTTAAAATAAGAAGTATGTTATTACTAAACTTACACTTCATCGTATCACTATTATGTCATAACATAATTGCAATTAGCGTATTTAATACTACTTTTTAATAAAATAATAATTCAAAATTTTATTTATGTCCAAGCATAATAATATTTGCTAGGACATATTAAAATTATTTAGTGGCATAATAATAATTCAGTAAATAAAGTAATTATAAACTATTCTAGTTATTGCGCAGGTGTATTGCGCTTAAGCTCTTCGTGCGTTATTGGAATCCATATTGGTTTCATTTCCACACTAGCTTGGCTTATTGGATTTTCTGCTAGTGCGATGTATGTGGCTTCTTTGAGTTTCCGACGAATTGTGTTCTCCTCCTTTACCACTATCTGTATGTTGGATGTGGTGATCTTCGTTCCAGACATGTTCGGCGATTCTTGATTTTTCTGTTTCACCCTTGCGGACGTCGTTCTTATGTTCCTTCGTTCCCACTTTGAGTGGTCTACTGCTCTCTCCTATGTATACTCTGCCGCATTCGCATGGTAGGTTGTATACATAATTCTGGGAATTCTGATCTTCATTGTATTTTGGTTAGTATTCCCCTGAGCGTTTTGGTCGACTTGAAAATTAACAAAATTATTATTCAGGCTATTGCAATTTGAAAATTATAATTATGTACATAATAATAATTGATGAATTAAAATTATGTACATTATTTTAATTCAATACTTCGCAGGTATGTTTGGCGCATAATAATTCAAACCTTAAAATGTCATATTGCATAAACATTTGGGAATTAAAATTAGGTACATAATATTAATTCTAAAATTACCATTATGCACAGAACAATAATTCATCGTATCACAATTATGTCATGCCATAATTGCAATTATCGTATTTAATATTACTTTTTCATAAAATAATAATTCAAAATTTCATTTATGTCCAGGCATAATAATAATTTACTACGACATATTAAAATTATTTAGTGGCATAATAATAATAATTCGTTAAAAAAAATAATTGTAAACTATTCTAGTTATAAATTTTTCTTACACTACAACATGTAATAGTTAAAACACTCGGTTTAGTTCAGCAAAACAGCATTTTGTATTATTACTATGTCGCGACTAAATAAAAAAGTATTATTATTATTATTTGGAGTAATAGCAAAAATGAATTAAATTTATGTGCAGACTTAATTATAATTCAGTATTTTACCTATCCTTACATGTGTATTTCAAATTCATTTTATGTGTAGACATAAATTTAATTAATTAATTTTATGAGCAGACAGTAATGTTTTTAATATATTTACATTTTTATTTGAAATAAGGCCTGTATTATTATTTTTATATTTAAAAAGTTTGTTATTAAATAGTAAAATGGCGTGCCATACTAATACATGACAATATCTTAACACATAAGTTTGTTGTTTGGAATCATCTAGTATACTTATACCGGTATTATCAATGCCGCAATAGAGAGGGCGAGCAAAAGAGCTTTCAAAGATTGCATTAACAGAATAAATTATAAATGATGCCTTTTTGATGTTCCTCAGTTCATAGATACTTGTATGTATATTCGAAAAAAGTATATTTATTTTAGAAACGTAACTACATACTTATTAAAAAATACGAAAAGAAAACAGGATCCAATACACATTAAAAATGTCTAAGGAACATGCCTTTTTTTCATTTTTCCTCGCAAGAACGTAATCAATTTTTTTCAAAGTCATACCGTTCGATTCACAAATTTCAGCTTTATAAAATAGAGTATGCCATGAAAATTGATCTGTACAGAAAACTGTTTTATTTACGAAAACCAGAAACACGTCCAATTCTGTCAATTTAGATATTTATAATCTTTAGTATAACTTATAATCAAATTTAACAAAACACGATTGTTTTCATTAACTGTGATTATGGAACGTCAACATTTATCACGTGTTCAAATATTAATTACCGTGAATATGATCGAGGGTAGTCCTTCTCAAGCCTAAGTTGCGCGTAATTTCCACGTATCACCAAGTGTGATTTCGCGATTGTGGTATCGATATGATGGATTTTGAGCTGTAGCCGAAGGGCATAGAGGTCATCAACGGGCAACTACACCTGCACAAGATCGGTAGGTTGGTCTATTAGCTCGCAAAAATGTGTCTTCTACTGCTCTCTAACTCGTTGGGGCCTTGGCAAATGCGCACAATGTGAATGTGTGTGGCCAAACCATCATAAATAGATTACTGTTCCCGTCACGAAACCTGGCGACTGCCGACGCATTCCGGACTTTACCGATGCTTATTCCAGTGCAGTAGGCATAATTTGACATGACGGTGTTCTTATTGCCATAATATTTATAATTGTTTACAATTTGAAAGTCATTAAAGGTAATGTAAGTTTTACTTTCATTTTACTCCGAATAGGGATAATCAGTTATAAGTAACTTTACTTGGTTTGTATTAAGGTCGCTTTTATAATCGTGTTCAAAACGTATTTACAATGTCTTTAAAGTCCGGCAAAGGTTTGAGTTCACAAACGCGTGAAGTTGTTTATAATGTTTACAATTATTTTGCTTCACACAAATGATCACGATTAAGACATTAAGTTGAAAGTGAGTGAAGCAACAAAAGTGTCTGTACGTTCTATCGAAAGAATTTTAAAAGAAACTAAAAATAATATTGGTGATTGTGATGCTGCACCAAAGTTTCGTTCTCCAAAGAAGAAGCGACCAAGAACGAAGTAAGGAACGTAGAAGAATATGAAGCAGAATATTTTCGACGTATAATTTACAATTTTCAATTACCGAAAAATGTCGCATGACAATTAGTAAGCTAAAATAAAAACTTAAAACCGAATTGCACTGGCAAGGATCGGAAAGTTCATTGAGAAGAATTGTAAGAAAATTGGGATTTAAATGAAGATTAGCTGAGAATAGCAGAAAGTTATTAATAGAAAAAAGCGACATTCGTTTTAAGCGTATTCAGTACATAAAAAAATTAAACATTACAGAAGAGAAAATAGACCAGTTGTGTATATTGACGAGACTTACATTCATTCTGATCACACAAAAAGTCATAGTTGGGCTGACGGTTCAAACAATGGATTATTTTCTACAATTTCAAAAGGGCCTCGTCTAATTGTAGTACATGCTGGTTATACAGGCTTTATAACAAATTCCCTTTTAATATTTAAATCTGGTAGTAAAAGTGGAGATTACCACGACGAAATGAATGGTAATAATTATAGAAATGGTTGAAACAACAATTAATTCCCAATTTGCCAGCTAACAGTGTATTAGTTATGAATAATGCGTCGTATCATTGCGTTCGAATGAATCCGGCACCAAATTCGAACAGCAAGAAAAGCACTATGATACAGTGGCGTGTTTCAAAATGTTTCCCAATATGTTGAAGCCTGAACTGTGCATTTTAATAAAATCGAACAAGTACCGATACGTAGAATATAAATTAGACAAATTATTACAAGAAGCAGGACATGAAGTTTTGCGCTTGCCGCCGTACCATCCCGATTTAAATGCTATCGAATTAATATGGGCAAAGGTTAAAAACGCGGTAGCTAGTAAAAATATTACTTTTAAATTAGACGAAGTACACAGTATACTGCAAGAAGAGTTTGGCAACATAACCGAGGACGATTGGCAAATAGTCTGTTCCACAGTTGTAACTAAGGAAGATAATTATATAGTAATGGATAATATAATAGATATTCAAATCGAAGAATTAATTATAGATGTTAATGATGATACTGATAGTGAAGACTTAGAATTTAGTGATAGTGACTAAGTAATAAACAAAGCAATATTGTGAATTTATGCTATGGCCTATTTACGTAACAATATTAAAAAATTTCGCGAAATATATTTATTTTTAATTTGTGTTGTTTTTTCATACCAAGATTCAAAAGTACCTAATAACCGTAGTGACAGTACGCTAATGGAATCCGAACACAAAAAGCGCCTTTTACGCATAAATTGCTCTCGCCAGGTTTCGTGAGCTGTACACGATATTGGTTTGCCCGCCATGCGTCCTTTGAGGGTTCCTGCATTACGTCACGGAAGTCGGGGAGCAAGGTTACAGTAGGCACAAGAACACGTGAATTGGGGCATTGAAGAATGGAGTTCAGTACTAGTCACAGATGAATCTAGGTTTTGTCTCCATCCTGATTCAAGCAGGGTGAAAGTTTGGAGAGGCCGTAGTCGACAAGAGAGACTGAGGCATGTGCAGGGTGTTCGTGGGCTGGAGTAATTTTCTACCATCTAATTGTCCCGGTTTTTGTCCAATGCAGCCTGAATCAATATATTGACCGTGTATTAGAGCCTATTGTCCTTCCATTTGCGACTGCTGCGAGCCCTGATTTCATTTACATGTATGATAATGCAAGGCCACATACCGCGGCAACAGCAAGATATTGGTTTCACAGCGAGAATGTTACTGTTTTATCACGGCCCGACCTTAATCCCATCGAACATGTGTGGAACATTCTCCAAACACAGATCACTCCTCATCTTCACAGTGTCCACACCTTCAAAATCTTCTGATACAAGAATGGAACTTATTATCACAAAACTTAATTGATACGTTAATTTTAAGTATGCCCAGACGTTGCCAGGCTGTTATTAATGCTGCTGGGGGAATACAGAATGTAAAGAAGACTTTTGTTATTATTTCTTGTGTAAAAAGCGTTTCTTATGTTAAGCATTTTAAGGAAGACTAGTGAAGGCCTTTATGTTTGCATGATTACTTGTTCATTCGAAACTCAAAATTCAACGAAAATGACATAATTTCATTGCGAACTCAGCAAGGAACACAACGGCACTTCACTTTTTAAAATTCAGTTAAAATTGATGAAAATACGAAGGAAAAACTTCGTGTTCCTTAGACATTTTTTATATGTGTATTTCGTTATTATTATTTTACGAATAATAATAATAGCGTGTCCCCTTTTTTTTTCTACTCGGATCTTTATTCTCTAGAGATTTTTACCGTTGGTGCTACTTCAAGTTTATTGTAGAGATTTTTGTCAACCCTTTTTCTAACTTCTGTTAGATTTGTTTTTATACCGTTACTTTCTTATCATATGAAGTTTTTATGATGGTTTTTATTTCCATACACCATATTTAAATGGTGCCCTTTTAGTCTTTTTAGTATTTTGACTTTTACCTAATTTTTCTACTATCATTGTCCTCTGCGCTTACTCTCATGGCTCGTACAGCTCTACTTTTACGCTTTTATGACAATTTTCCAATCTTCGTTCTGTTGTTTTTACTTTTGGTCTTACTTACCTACACTCAAATCTTTACCTTCCAAGGAACATTTACATATGTACGTATAAAATGTTATGTAATCGACATATTTTCACTATTGCTAAATTGACTTATTAGCTCATTTTACAAGGTTTGACATAGTTTTGCCAAGATCGGCCATGATGTGTATGTGTGTGGGTGCGCGCGTATGTGTGTGAGCGTGCGATAGTGATGTCAATATTGTATTGATGCGTTACCCAGCCCGAAGTAATCGAGTACTGCAGTTACCCAGTCGCACCGATGCTCGATATCGGAAACGCATGTTCACCTTCGGCGCTACGAGGTGCTCGATTAATTTCAGGCTAGATATTATTTCGTTTTGTTAACAATTCAAAGTCGTCGTCGTCGCATTTTATTTCTTTATTATTATAATAGTGCAGTGTGACTTTCTAGTAATTACTAAATTAATAAAAAGTTACAATATATTTGGTTTAGTTCAACACCCATATACATACATACGAGTATGTAATAGGGTGGAAACTTAGTTTCACTGAAAAAATTAAGCTAAAAGGTTAATAAAAAAATGAACCGCCTTTGTAGGGTAAAATAATTAATTTTTATATTAAGTAGTAAATAAGAAAATATAAAAATTGCTACATAAAAATAGTAGAAATGATAACAGCAGTAAGAACAAAAAATAAACCCTCAACTAAAATCATATAAAAGTTACAGAAGTGTAATAAAATAAGAAAAGAGGTTTATGAAACGATCTACGACCTATAAAAATTAAAGCAAAAAGCTATTACAACTTAAAAATATAAGTTTGCTGACATTCTTAGATTCTAACCTATTTCGACGTTTCGTGATTATTTGTCTGGTTTTCGAAACTATTCGTTCACTGGGTACAAATGTGGCAACAACTCACACATGTTTTTTGCTAACTGATGAGGATACAGTTGTTACCGAGATTTCCACCACAAAAGTGGGTTTTCGGTATAGCCACCTCCAACAAAGGCCGCCGTCGCAGTAAATGGCAACACTGAAAATGCTCGAGTGGAAGGCCTCCATCAAGCGCGCGAGAATTCTGGCAGATGAAATAATAGACCAATAACACTCTTGAATTTTGAATTTCTCATTATTTTATTTTGTTAGATCTGTAATTAACAGTACACAGTGGGTACCTGTTTGTATTTTTTTAACAGACCAACAATTTGCCGTTTACACACTAGTATACAATGAAGGATGATGCGATCAACACGTACTTACCTTTAGTGTCTGCACACATAAATCAAGTTATCTAATGTGTGGGTACAGGTACAAATCAATACATATCTTACACTTGTAAGTTTAATAAAATCATGTACTTCAGGTGCATTTATTTCTCAACACAAAATACAATATGCAAGTGCAGTGCCTAAAACACTAAACATCCCACAAAACAATGCAGTTGTGTATAAAAATATAAAACATACTAGGTGGCCCGGCGAACTTCCTACCGCCTTAGAAATAAATAATTTGTCAAAGTTCGTAACTGTCAAAAAAGGGAAATTAATTTTGCGACTAAAATTATAAAGAGAAAACATTTTTTTATTTATTTTGAACGCACCCTGTTTGACAGGTATTTTTTTAATAATATTTTCCTAGCAATCTCTTTATATTTACCTTTTAAAACTTGCTTAGACTTCTACAAATGTTTCAAAACCAAGATTAGCCAAATCTGTCCAGCCGTTCTCGAGCTTTAAGCGAGACTAACAAACGTCAATTCATATATATATATATATATATATATATATATATATATATATATATATATACAGGGTCCGCCAATAGTGCGTGGACGAAGCTTTATGAGTTTATACAATATCGTTTTCAAAATTATTTATTGCAGGATGGTGTGGGATCTTTCGGATTACAATTAGAAAATATTTTCGCAAAACTCGTATACAGGGTATTACAACACAAAGTTATATTTTTTTAAATGGAACATACCGTATATTATCATAAATTTGGATTCCCTGATTAATTTTAAGGGCACTTTATTCACTATATGAGGTATCTTAAACGCAAATTTTAATGGTTGATTAGTCATAGACTGTGCTACATAAAATCGTAAAAATAGTAATATTATCTTTTTTAATTTTCGAGATATCGTAATGCAAAGTTTAAGATTTTCAATCATAGATAACTTGATTTTTTTAAATGGAAAGGTATACATTGTTTTACATTGTTATAGGAAATTTAATTACATTTTTTTATGATATAACATTGTTGGTATTTATGTTTTGCCGTTTTTTTAATAATCCAGCTTTTTTACTGAATTTGCAAAGTTTAAAAGTTTTAATCATAGATAACTTGATTTATTTAAATGGAAAGGTATATATTGTGTTACATTGATAGATAGGAAATTTAATTACAATTTTTTTGATATAACATTGTTGGTATTTATTTTTTGCCGTTTTTTGATAATCCAGCTTTTTTACTGAATTTGTCGATTTTCTTAGGTTTACATGTGTTTGTATAATTGTTTAAATCACATCAAGCTATGAAAACAAAACAATATTAGAAACAAAATTCAGCAATAGTATCTGTTTTGTCATTTCGCGTGAATGTTCAAACGTAACTGAGTCAATTACTTTATTGCAGTGTGAATGTTTGACGCTTAACTTTACGAACATCAGATACGTAATACGTTTATTTAAGAATTATAATGAGTAATTTTTTGCAAAATGAATTAGTTGACATGATATTTGTGCTTGGAGAATCAAACAAAAATTGTTTATTGGCCCGTCGAATCTACGGGCAGCGTTATCCTGATCGAAGACAACCAAGAGAAGAATCGTTTCGCAATCTTTTAAAAAGATTTGAAAGTACTGGAAGTGTTGGATATCCTAAAAACGAAAGAGCTAAAGTTGTTACAAATGAATTTCGTGTACTTGTAGCCACAGTTGAAAACCCCCACGTTAGTATTCCGAAATTAAGTGACAATTTAGAAATCAGTCAAACTTCCGTGAGACGAATGTTAAAGAAAAATAAATTTCACCCCTATCATGTACAATTACATCAAGAGCTGAAAGAACAAGATTTTCAAAATCGAATTAATTTTTGCCAGTGGGTTCAACAACAGTTAAATGCGAACGAAAATTTTATATCGGGGATATTATTTACCGACGAATGTACACTTCATCGAAATGGATTTGTGAACAGACATAATTTTCATTTTTATTCAAATGAAAATCCACACCAATTTCGGTTAGTCACTCAAAATAAATGGTCGGTGAATGTTTGGGCAGGTATATTCGTCGGAACTATTGTTGGTCCTTTTTTTTTCAATGGCCCACTCACTGGGGTAGAATATCATAATTTTCTAGAAAACGAATTATATCATTTATTGGAGAATGTACCTTTGGCTCAAAGAAGAGGTATGTTTTTCCAACAAGACGGGGCACCTCCTCATCATGCATGAATTGTAACACAGTGGTTAAATTCGACGTTTCACGAAAATTGGATAGGAAGACAAGGACCGATACCTTGGCCAGCTAGATCTCCCGATATAACTCCATTGGATTTTTTTCTATGGGGCTTTGTGAAGAATAAAGTATATGAGGAAGAACCAACAACTGCTGAGAATGTGAAATTGCAAATTAGAAATGTTTTTGCTAGAATTACTCCTAATATGTTAGATGGGGTTGAAGCTTCCTTTATTAAAAGAATTCAGTATTGTCTAAATCAGCGTGGTCGACAATTTGAACATTTAATTTAATATTATTTTCTTCCAAAATCGATAAATTGAGTAAAAAAGTTGGATTATCAAAAAACGGCAAAAAATAAATACCAACAATGTTATATCATAAATAAATGTAATTAAATGTCCTATCTAACAATGTAAAATAATGTATACCTTTCCATTTAAAAAATCAAGTTATCTATGATTTAAAATCTTATACTTTGCATTACGATATCTCGAAAATTAAATAAGATAATAGTACTGTTTTACGATTTTATGTAGCACAGTCTATGACTAATCAACCATTAAAATTTTTGTGTTACACATTTCTCCATACGGTTGTTACAATTTTTCTTTTCAACCTCTAAATTTTCAAAAAATGGAATGCAGCGCCTAAATTGCGCGTTTAAGATACCTCATATAGTGAATAAAGTGCACTTAAAATTAACCAGGGAATCCAAATTTATAATAATATACAGTATGTTCCAATTAAAAAAATATAACTTTGTGTTGTAATACCCTGTATACGAGTAGTAATTTTTGCGAAAATATTTTCTAATTGTAACCCGAAAGATCCCACACAATCCTGCAATAAATAATTTAGAAAACGATATTGTATACACTCATAAAGCTTCGTCCACGCACTATTGGCGGACCCTGTATATATATATATATATATATATATATATATATATATATATATATATATATAGAGCATATTACAATTTCGAAAAAGTAACAAAAAATAAACTATATATTATATACAAAAAAAAAAACAATACATATTTCCAGAAACAATACAGCTTTAGTGCAGAAAATACAACCTAAGAAATACATTTCAAGTCTTTCATGTTAGACATTACATTAATATTGTCAATTTTCGCCTTTTTAGATGTGAGTCAGATGCAACTTTATTAGAGCGCACCTTTGAATAATTATTTAGCGAAGTATTTGAAACAATTGACACAAGCATTTTTATAGGTAATAGATTTAATATTATTACTGCAAAAGTAACAATTCTGTGAGGAACCTAGAAAAGAAAGTATGCTCCGTTCTAATTACTACTGTATTAATTACTAACATATTATAATACAGTTATGATAAGCAATTTATATTACCTATTAAAGTTACTGACTCAAACTGTTTAAGTTAAAAGAAGTTAATCATTACACAAAAGTTCTAATTAAGATACATTTAAAAATGTTTAAAAGCATTATAAGGACCTCTAAATGCGATAAAATTGGGCTTAATAATATTCAATTATAGTGCATGTGTACGATTTAACTAAACTTTTTTTAGAGGTTTTATTTACAGTAATTACTATTTACTAACATTAAAATACAGCTATGATAGGTATTTCTATTGCCTATTAAAATTATTTAAACTATTTAAGTTAAAAGAAGTTACATTCCCGCTTAAAGCAATCAACACAGACACATAAAATAACCAACTGTTTGCAATAATGGAAGGTACATTTACTCACGTAAAGTGTCCAGTTTCTACACGTTCCGCCTGTTTCCCGTTCTAAAAATGAGTTCGAACCATTTACACACTGAATGCACCGGTAAGACGCCATAATATAAGTGTCAACAAATCGGCCTTTCGTGAGCAGTTGCCAAAGCTATACGGCCGCGGTCTACTTGCAGGTGGTTATGGTTTTCGGATCTTTTAATTACCCGATCTTCCAAGTACATACGCAACTCCATAGTTGCCTTTGCTGTTGGGCTAATCTCAGTTGTTAGATCAACGGATTCGTCAAAGTTTTGCCATATTAGATTTTTGTTTTTGATGTCTCTTACTGAGGCAGCTTCTTCTGAATGAGTTTTAGTAGCAGTGGCCAGGGATGTTACGTTCTGTTCTTAGTTTATATGTACGTCTTCTTGAATGACATCACATTTTTTAATGAATCTGATGACCAAAAACATTTTATTTTGAATTGTTGCCAAAGTTTAATTGAATTCGACTTTGTGAAAACGTTGGGATATTGATGCTAATAGATCATTGATTAAATCTCGAGCGACCGTAGTTATAATTTCGGTCTGGGTTTTTTTAAACATAGATATTAGTCCGTAAGACGTGGCTATTACTTTTAAAATTATGAAGGACTTTTCTGAGCCAACCTCCACCGCTATCTGTTCAAATGGCTCCAAGACATTGCAGATTTCGCGCAGCTCTGACCATTCATTTTCCAGTAATACTTCTGCTGGATTGTGCAATAATCCAATGGTAATTGATGAGGTTCCAATTCGCTAAACAGTTCTCGAAATTCTTCATTTTGAACTATATTGAAAGGCTGTAAATCTTTTATTATAATATTTAATATCATCAATTCTTCTCTGTCTTCTTAATGACACTAGACGCGAAATAAATCATGTTAAACTAGTTTGTGTAGGAAGGCAATGTACTTATTTTGGGACTGTTCCAGATGGTATAGGGGTAGGGCTTAGTTGTTGGGATGATGTGGAGGGCTGAGGTTCCAATTATGTCTGGTTTATCTGTAAAAAATATATTTTTATAAATATATTTTTGTGTCAAGTATTTGCATTTCAAAAGCGGAATTAATTTATTAAAAATGTTAAAACTTACCGGGAACTTGTACCTGTGCAGCTAGTTCTTATCCTTGATTTTCCGGTCCCCCATCAATCACAACGGTGGGATGCTTAATTCTTAAGTGCTTCCTTAAATTTCTGGTGGTACCACTTTTATAAGAATATACATTATGACATATATTGCACTTCGTTTTGTCACCGGGTTGTGGAGAAAATGTAGCAAATAGGGCTCTTTTTTTGAGTAGGTGCATTGTTAATATCTACATGACTACACTAACTAATAAGGAATGATCTAATAAGATTAATCGCAGAATTCGCAGTTATTTAATCATTGCTGCTTCAGTAAAATGCACATATTTTGCCAGTTTAATTAAAAAACCCATAGTCCGCAAAGTTAAGACCGCAAGCAAATCTATTGGCAGCGATTTTTACTTCCTTAATCGGCATAAACATACCTACCTACATTTATTTTATAATATATATCAACCACAAAGTAACAATTTGCCAAAAACGAAATCGTGAAAATTCGCTTTTTGTCGCATAACTTCGGAACGGTCGGAATTTCGTCCAAAATGCACAACTTTTCTCCCATTTAACCGAAACTCTATATCTTACCGTTTCCGAAATCCCCATAATTGCCCTCCTTATCTTGGACACAGCGTATATACTAATTATCTAACTAATTATATTAATAATTGTTTTTCCCTTTTAAACTCACATTTCGTATGCTTATTGAAAGTGGTCAGTGATAGTTGCGATCTCCATTTATGCGAATGTAGAATTAGGTGACATGCATTTTCGTTAAAGTTCAAAGATTTTCGTTAAAGTTCAAAGATTGAGACAAACGGCCTTCTTCGAAAAAGTACCAATAATTGCGGAACACCTCGAAAGGAAAGTACAAGGACGATATATAATAAAGGAACACATCTCGTCTGGAGAACTCTGTACCTATAGCTTCGCTATCTGTATTGTATCCAACGAGATTAAATTCTTAGTCCCCTTGATACTCAAGCACATGTGTTATTCTTCAAAAACTTAGTGTCGAAACTTCTTCAACATTAATTACTGACAAGACTTGTTTGAAATGGCAATTGGAATTTACACAATATTCTCATTTAAACTGATAATAATCCTCACGACGTTGTCGAAGCTACACATCAGGAACGTTCCTTGTTAGATGTTTGATGGGTATAGTACAAGATAAGATACTCCTTCCTACCGTATTACCTTACAAACTGGTTTATCTAAATTTACTGAGAAAGAATTACGCGAATTGTAAGAACATGTACTTCTAAATCACTGATTTCAGATTTAGTTTATGTGTAACGGTATCTCAGCACATGTTTCTATTGATGTTAGGGTTAACCTACACTACACTTTCCACAAATAATGGATGCTACCGGTAGAGCACAGCTGCGAATTAATTAAAAACATATCTTATCAGATCATAAATCTACAATACTTAAAATAAAATTACAAAGGGATCGTGTTCCTACAAATGCAGCGATTAATACGTATCATCGTCCCGTTGAACAAATTGGATTATTTCACTTATATCATCAGTTGGAGGAATTGTATATTAGGAATACAATTCTTAATATACATGATAAACTTCAGCAGTTTTCCTCGCTTCCACAGTGCAAAGTAACATAATGTTTTCCTAAAAGAAAGATACTAAACTCCAACAATAATAAAGTGAACTGGTTCCATCATTCACTTAAACACCTTCGAGATTAATCACATTTTTTAAGAGAAGTACTCAATTCATCCAACCCAACAAACTTGGCATTATTAAAAACAAATCAAAATAACTATAAGAAAGCGATATGGAATCTTATAAGTTCAAATAGGAAACCGTTTTTACAGGATGCTCCAAACAAGTACAACGACTACTTCGTAACTGTATCTGATACGCGCTGTCCACATATTCATAAAAATTCCGTAAAGCTATTTAAAATGCAATATGACAATGTGAAAGAATTTACGCTGAAAGAAATTACCATTAAAGATACTAGGGACACGAGGGTTGCTATTTACATTTCTGACCTTGGCAGGCGGCATCTAACGTTTCTATTCGAAACTTGACATTATTGATCATAACCTTCTTTTACGATTTGTGTTGTTTACAGTAACTTGAAAAAATCATCTCGGGCAAAAAGTGGAGTTTGGCCGTAAAAAAGTTTTCGCGTTGGACCCCGCATAATCTCACAAACGCTCAAAAGAAGGCTCGTGCCAATTGGTGCAAGGATCTGTTGAAAAAAGGTGATCAACGTGCATCAAAGGCTGGGTATAACATCTACTCAGGAACGAATCATGGATCTATGCATTTGAACCCGAACCCAACAGCAATCAACTGTATGGGTCTTCCAAAATGAGCAAAATCCAATAAAACTTGTCCGCGGAATAAGCACATCGAAGGTTGCCTGTTTCTTCGGTATTACCGGTCACGTTGCGACAGTGGCGTTGGAGCAACGTAGGATGGTCAATTCTGAATGGTACACGACCATTTGTTTGCCAGAAGTCTTTGGAGAAATTCGTAAAACGTCAAAGAAGAGGCTAACCATTCTTCATCGTGACAATGAGAGCTCTCATACATACAAAGAATTTTTGACACGCCTAAACATTGAATTGATGGGTCATCCGCCGTACAGCCTGATTTGGCACCTAATGACTTTTTCTTATTCGCGCACATCAAAAATAAATTACGTGGTCAACAATTTTCGACACCCGAGAAGCGGTTCATGCATTCAAAACGCATGTTTTGGCGTACCTCAATCGGAATGGAAAAAGTGCTTCGACAATTAGTTCAAACATTAGGCCAGAAATATAACTAGCAACCCTCGTATCATCGATGTTCTAAAAAACTCGGCATCAAAAGATTATTATGGGATAAATGCCAAAATGATGAAGTTACCTCATAATATATAAACTTGTATCACAAAGTGAAGATTAGGATGTGATAACTGCTGCTATGCAATCCTCATACAGTACATTTTCATGTAAAAAACCAACTACAGCAAGAAATGGGTACAATGGAAAATTATGAAGCTATAAGGTTTTTGGGCCAATATATAAATCATTTAACTACATTGCAGCAACACGTTTTACATTTCAAGGAAAATTTCAAAAAATGTGTATTGGAAATTTAGAAGCATTCCGTCTCACCACAAGTAAATTCGACCTGTTACCATAGTCTTTTTGTTCCTTATATTACGTACGGAATAATTGCGTGAGGATTTTCAAACAAGACACAACACATTTTTAAACTTGAACACCGTATTATAACAATGATTACCGGAGTGAAGTGCAACTAAAGTTCAAAGAAAATGGATTTTTGACTTTTCCGTATATGTATATTTATTATGCACTAGTTTATGTGTAATGCAACATTAGTTCTTACTCTACATATAACGACTCATACAATCATCATACGCGTACAAAGACTTCAATAAATTTACAACACCTTCGTTCAAACAAAAACCGAAATACAACAAACTGTTATGGGCCAAAAATGTATTACAAACTGCCGATCTGTATGAAAAGTGTCACAATTAAGGAATTTAAATCAAAATAAAGAGAATTTCTCATTCTGTTGTTATTACTGTTAACAAATTATTCAAATATTAAATTGTGTACATACGGAGCTAGTGGAGTTGTGATAACACGATCTGCTTAGCATCCGGGAGGTAATCGGTTCGATTCCCATTACCGTCTACCCTGTATGAGGTTTTTTCAGGGGCTTTCCTCATACGCACATAGCGGCATGGTTACTGCGTATACGCACACCATCTGGGGTTATTTAGGCGAATATTGGAGTAGTATCTTCCCCCTCAGGACCTATCGTTCTGGCCGCACCTATCCTTAATCCCACCATGCATGTATAATGTATGTATGTTGGGACCCCCATGATTGTGGATGAAGGAGCTTTCAAAGCTGAAGCAGCCCGCCCTTCCCCTTGCGGAGGGAAGAAACACGTGTCCTTTTCCTTTTTCCCACCTACATTCCCAGATCTTGGTTTATGAAGACTTTTTGATCAATGTTGGTTGGTACTGCACGCAGATACCATATTGTACCATTTTTTAGAATGAATTCAAGGTGTTTATATAGTTCTGTAAGATAGTGAATGCCGTCGTTGTTAATTAAACCTGCTTTTAAGTACAAATTTAATAAACATGCTCTTAATTTTTAGGCGGTGTCATAATCCCAATTTCCTTACTAAGTAGAGTGTTATTGTCTCGTTGCTAGAGTAATAAAGTTTATCCGAGTGATAACTTTTAAGTAAATAAGTAAGGTAGTAAAGCAATTTAATTCTAAATTTACATATATGTTTATTGTAACACAAAACGCCATTTTGAAAACAAATATGTTTATTTATTTTAAAAAGTTCTATCTTAGGCGGTTTTTTATCAGGTTTATATTTATTACAACAGTTATTGCAATTGTATTTTTAAATAAACAAATGAAAAATGTATACATAGATTTTATACGTATTAGCGTATTAGTTACATACCTAATTTAAATTATTTATTAATAAAAAACACTGCGTTTCTATTAAATAAAAGAAAAGCAAGGAACATTTTAGTTAAGCATGCAAAGAATAG